>CM059436.1:24609293-25809293 GCA_030390025.1 Squalus acanthias | reverse complement strand
CTGTTCCTGCACCTGGGGCTGGGTGCGGCGAATACAGGAAAATAGGGCAGGAAGGAGCCCACATCCTTAACAGAGCCCAGCCATTAATTTAGATGGATGGAAAATCCCTTGGGGTTCTGGGACGGTGATAATCACTGTCTCCTTCAGAAAGGAAAATTTACAAGGGTCTGGGGAAAGGGCAGGAATGTATCCTGTATGTGTTAAAACGTTAATATTATCTTGTATAGTGTTTAATATATTACGCAGTTACATAATATGTAGCAGAGGAAGTCTGCTTCTGGAGCTAACGCCGTCATTCATTTGGAAAGATTCTAACTAAGAGATAGAGAACCAACAAGTTAGAACACAGCTGCTGTATAAAATAGACACGTTGATCTTGTAAAAGGAATGGTTTTTCTACCATTTTATTCAGAACCCAGTTCCATCCACAACATTCTGAGCATTTAAAGTCTTCTTCTAAACTTTTGAAGCAGCTGAAGTCTCAACTTCAGTGGGGACGGACTCCAGTCACGTGCTTTGAGGAAATAATATTCCTATTTTCTTCGACAAAGCCATCTGGTCCAAACCTACTGTCCTGGCTGGTTGTCTGAGTTTAACAATGCCGCAGGAAAATCAACGCTGGAGCACTCAAAGACCCCGCTAAGAAAGCCTTATTCAGCCTGCGCCTCACAACCAACCTGACGACTCCCAGTGATGCAGAGACACAGAGTGTCCACAGCGCCTGGTCTGCACTCAAGGCCTCCATAATCAGCACCTGTGAAGAGACGCTCAGTCACTCGACCAGGAAACACCAAGACTGGTTCAACGAGAATAACCAGGAGATCCAGGAGCTAATAAGCCGCAAGCGCAAGGCATTCCTGATCTGGAAACAGCAACACAACTCGAGAGCAAGAAAGCAGCTCTACAGACGCCTGAAGGTCGAGTTCCAACAAAAAACTCGCGACCTAAAGAACAGATGGTGGGTGGAGAAAGCGCAGGAGATCCAGCAGCTAGCCGACAAGCACGACGTGCGTGGATTCTCTAGCGCAGTCAAGACCACCTACGGCCCAAGCACCCATGGTCCTACCCCACTGCAGGCCAAGAACGGAGAGGGACTCATCAAGGACAGAGAGGCAGTCAGTGCCCGCCGGAAGGAGCACTTCGAAGATCTCCTTAACCGAGACTCTGTCTTCGATGCGAGTGTCCTCAACACCATCCCGCACCATCTCAGCACAACCCCAGCCCGGCATGAGGTTGAAAAGGCCATCCGACAACTGAAGAACAACAAGGCCTCAGGAGCAGATGGAATCCCTGCCGAGACACTAAAGCATGGCGGAGAAGCACTACTGGCGCGAATTCATGAACTAATTTCTCTTATCTGGAAGGAGGAGAGCATGCCAGGGGATCTCAGAGACGCCGTAATTGTGACCATCTTCAAGAAAGGTGACAAGTCCGATTGCGGTAATTACAGAGGAGTTTCCCTGCTGTCTGCCACAGGGAAAGTCATCGCAAGAATCCTCCTCAATCGCCTTCTCCCAGTGGCCGAAGAGCTCATCTCAGAGTCGCAATGCGGATTCCGCCCACTAAGGGGCACAATGGACATGATCTTCACCGCGCGTCAATTACAAAAGAAATGCAGGGAACAGCACCAACCGCTGTACATGGCCGCCTCACAAAGGCCTTCGATACTGTCAACCGTGAAGGATTATGGAGTGTCCTCCTCAAATTCGGCTGCCCTCAAAAGTTTGTCACCATCCTCCACCTGCTTCACGACGACATGCAAGCCGTGATCCTGACTAACGGATCCACCAGAGACCCAATTCACGTACAGACCGGGGTCAAGCAAGGCCGTGTCATCGCACCAACGCTCTTCTCGATCTTCCTTGCTGCAATGCTCCATCTCACCCTCAATAAGCTCCCCGCTGAAGTGGAGCTAATTTACAGAACAAACAGGAAACAGTTCAACCTCCGTCAACTCCAGTCCAGATCCAAGGTCGTCCCATCCTCTGTCGTCGAATTACAGTATGCAGACGACGCTTGCGTCTGCGCTCACTTGGAGGCCGAACACCAAACCATCGTCAACACCTTCACCGAAGCGTACGAGAGCATGGGCCTTACACTAAACATCCGTAAGACAAAGGTCCTCTACCATCCTGCCCCCGCCACACAGTACTGCCCCCCGATTATCAAAATCAACGACAAGGCCTTGGACAATGTGGACCACTTTCCATACCTCGGGAGCCTACTGTCAATAAGGGCAGACGTTGATGATGAAGTCCAACACTGCCTTCAGTGTGCCAGTGCAGCCTTCGGTCACCTGAGGAAAAGAGTGTTTGAAGACCAGGACCTCAAACTCGGCACTAAGCTCATCGTCTACAGAGCAGTAGTGATACCCGCCCTGTTGTATGCCTCAGAGACATGGACCATGTACAGCAGGCACCTCAAAGCACTGGAGAGGTACCACCAACGCTGCCTCTGCAAGATCCTGCAAATCCATTGGCAAGATAGGCGCACCAACGTCAGTGTTCTCGCGCAGGCCAACATTCCCAGCATCGAAGCTTTGACCACGCTCGATCAGCTCCGATGGACGGGTCACATCGTCCGCATGCCCGATACGAGACTCCCAAAACAAGCGCTCTACTCGGAGCTCCGACACGGCAAGAGAGCCCCAGGTGGGCAGAGGAAACGCTTCAAGGACACCCTCAAAACCTCCTGGAAAAAGTGCAACATCCCCACTGACACCTGGGAATCCCTGGCCCAAGACCGCACAAAGTGGAGAAGCATCCGGGAAGGCGCCGAACACTTCGAGTCTCTTCGCCGGGAGCAAGCGGAAGCCAAGCGCAAGCAGCGCAAGGAGCGCACGTCAACCCAAGCAGCCCACCCACCCGCCCCTTCAACCACCGTCTGCCCCACCTGTGACAGAGACTGTAGGTCCCGCATTGGACTTATCAGTCATCTGCAAACTCATTTTTAATGTGGAAGCAAGTCATCCTCGGTTCCAAGGGACTGCCTAAGAAGAAGACTCCTCTGTCACTGACAGAAGACCTGGGGGAGATTTTCCTGCGTCTGCGCCAATCACAGCCAATATCGAGAAGTTGGGCTGGTCTGAGTGTACGCCTGTAAAGGAACCGACAATATTTTCCTTTCATCTGTGTTAATGGAGGACAATCAGGCAGGTTCCTTTACAGGTGTGTGCGCTGACTTGCCCATTTTTCCGACAGTCAGTGCTTCCAGCCAGTCCCATGCACCTGGACACAAACCCAGGAAAATCTCATCTTGGATTTAATGGGGAAATTGACTGGTTGCACCACCATAAAATTTACATATAACATAACTGACAGCCAATGTGAAATAGATTGGACAGAGACCTGGTTAGGCCTTAGGGATGTACCTTTTGGTCAAGGGTGCAACAAAAGGTGGTATCACGGCCTGAGTTCTTTGATTTGCTTTGTAGCTGATTCCACATCAAAAGACACTGATGGAAAAATTCAATTTCCATTTTTAAAAAACAGCCTTTATTCCAGTTTATATTTTAGACATTTCCAGATAGACCACTCAGAATCTGAATTCTCCAGACAAGGCCAAAACCAGACAGGTAGCGACGCTATCAGGCCTTCCATCACTCAGCAGGAGATAAGGTATGTCCTGTTCTTGGTTTTTGTGCAGAAATGCTGATGCACTCCTTAAACTGTTTTTTTAACGTAATGACAAACCATAGACTCAAACTCAAATCCAACTCTAAGCTGGAATTCCGGTTCAGATGGAGGAAGAAATGGTCGCCAGAAGTCTTGAAGTCATGTAGTGGACTGTCCTGTCCTCTTCGTTAATGATAGTATGTGGATACAGAGAGATCATTTGGGAGTAGACAGTGAGAAAATAAGAAAAGAAATCACCAAAAGAAGTTTTAACAAAGGGAATCAGAATTAAAAAAACACATTTGAAAGAAAGAAAATTGCAGAAACTCTTTTAAGAAGAACCTCAAAAAAGACTGCATGTAATGTGTTTGCTGTTGTTTTATATTCGGTTTAGTTAGGTGAAAATCAGTTGAATTTCCTGCTCCTAATCACTATCCAATGTCCTCTGCTGGAAGTGTGCATGTGTGAACGTCATGTGAGGCCAGGTTTGGGCTCTTGGCTGTGATGGCCTCCCCTCGCCCAGTCAAATAGCCTGCTGACGCTCCCTATTTAGGTACACACAAGGAGAATGGCCAACTGGGTACGGCAACATGGAAGCATTCCCATCAAGGAGTCAATCCTTCAGGAACGAAGGGAGAAAAATTGGTAAGAAAAAAGCAAGAGAAACTAAACAAATAGGCAGAAGAAATTGCCAAGAAACAGATGCTGGGTGAGTCATCTGTGTACTAATTAATAATGGTTTAGGAGGCTGGGCTTGCCTTTTAAATCCAGATATGTTTTGTTTCCTATGTATTATATTCTTACTTGTTCCTTAAAGTAATTCAACCAGATGAAAGGCTGTGCACTTCACTGCTTGTTGCAGTCGATCAGTGTTACTTGTCCTGAAGTTCCTTCCATCAAAAAATGTGATTGTTACCTTGAATTTGTCACTTTGATTCTGTGCAGTTGTTTGGAACTTTATCTTTTTAGCTCTTTAAGAACAAACTGGATAAAAAAACAACTTTCAATCAACCAGAGAGATATGTTCGGAACATAGTCCCGTCGGGGCTATTTAGGGATCGTGATGAAAAGGAAAAAGCTATTGTTTTGAAGCATTTATATGCTGGGCAGGAAATTCCCTAACTTAGCGCCAACTGTTAACGCCATATTTCTTCAAAAATGGCAGCCGCTATTTTGGAGAGGTCGCTAGTACTGCCGTTGCCAGCGCTCGCCTCTCCAATGCAAATGTGTGGACCGTGATGTCAATCGTTGTGCAACACCTGAATTGATGCACGACAATAATTTTGGATGCTGCTGTACGCCATACGCCCTCTCCTAACCACACACAGAACGTGCCTGCAGCAGTACTGCAGAGACGCTGTCAGCACTTCTTAAAGGGACACACACATCTTTCAGGTAAGTTTCGATTTCAGCTTTTGGACTGTTTATTTTATATTTATTGAAGTAGTGGCTTGGCTAAAGTATGCAGTGAGTGCTGCTGGATGCTTGCAAGGCTTTGGATGTTAAAGGAAGGCCTCTGAGAAGACAGAAAATGCTGGAAATACTCAGCAGGTCAGGCAGCATCTGTGGAGAGAGAAACAGAGTTAACGTTTCAGGTCGATGATTGAGTGGGGGACACTGCAGATGGCCTTGCAGGACGAACTCGAGGAGCTGGTGGCTGGGAGTGTGAAATCGAGTGACAGTGTTTCTTCTTCTTCACTCTCCTCTCCCTCTTCTTGGTCAACCACAGGCTGGGCAGGCTGGATTTCTTAGTTGTCGGAAATGAGGAAGGTACAAGGGTAAAATTGTGGTGAGGACGGGAAAGCTAGAGCTGCATGCTTACACCATGCGCAGCTTGGAAATCAGAAGAGATTGTGGGATGAGGGGGAAGTGGGATGTGAGAAGGAGGATAACGTATGAGGATATCGGCATCTTGTATTCTTTCCGCTCCGCCGCTGGCCAAGGGCTCAGTCATACCCCTGCCAAGAATGGACAGCACTGTCTCTTCCAAGGGGGTGAGGTGAAACTAGGAATGTGAGGTGTGCCTCGTGTTTGGTAGAGATTGTTGGTAGGTGAGTGATGAGTGGGGGAGTCGTGCATTGAGCAGTGTGTGAGACTAGTGGTACAGTTGGTAGGAGATAGCTTTTGAAGATGCATTCACATTTACTTGACCACTGGTTTGTGGTCATGAAACTTCTTTGGGCACTGGAGCCTGGTCCTGGGGGCGACACTGCTGGCAGTGGCAGCCTCGGCGATCTGGTCCCGCATTCTTCTTGCTGGAGGGCCTCCTGGCCCCATGGGTAGAGGACCTCTCTTCCAGTGTTGACCCCCTGCACAAAGCTGGAGTGCTGCGTGCGAGACCCTGGGTGCCCTTTCCCTGGCCTGTTGAGCCATTTGTGTTAGTGCTGAAGCACTTTTACCAATTGTTACGTGCAGAAGGCAGTTCAGCTTTGAGAGCTGAAGACTGCCAAGTTTGGAATGATTTTTTATTTTTTTTCCAGAAGGCAGTTCCCCTTTAAGGGCTTGAGACTGCTTTTTAAAATGACAGCCTTGCTTTAAGAAAAGACAGCCTCACTCCAGGGACGTGACATTGGGCCTCCTGCTGAGCGCACAGCCTGAAGCAGCGCGTTGGTCGCTCGGCTGTGTGTTGAAATCATTCAAATCGGCAGGCAGCACCAAAATAACGGTACTCCCTGTGATTTTTTTTATGGGCATGAGCAAATCTCGCCCCGCGGTGGCACTGCCCGTTTTCAGGCCTTATCGAATTTCTAGGCCGCTAAGTTTAAGGCTAACATTTGTTTAACCTTGTGTTGCCAACTTTTACGATTCCCAAAGGATTCTTAAAGGAAGTCCCAAAATAACATCTAAGTAAGAGTCTTGAGCAGGTGCTAAAGGAATCATCCCTAACTCTCGTAGGTCCACTACAGTGCCACCTTAAGTTTCCTGCTAAAGACATAGGGAGGTAAGGAGTTCTCTGATTTTGAGGTTCCCTCAAAACCTGTCAAAGTATTCAACAGGGTCGCTTAAAAAAATCCTTGTTTATTAAAAAAGAGACATGACTGCAGCTGATAGGCTTGTGAGATTAAACCTAATGATTCAGAAACTCAGATCTCTAATCTTCAAAATTAACCAGAATGGGGCCACATGGTAATAATTAAATGCTTCAAAATTCAAAAATCACTTGCAATGCACTAAAAGCATTCCTCAATTGTCCAATTTATCTTAATAGCCACTGTAATGTTACAGGAATCAAGACAGGATTTGGAGTAGAGTTGCTGGAAAAATCACTTTGAAGGGGCCTTGGAATCAATTAAATGTTTTGAATGCTAAGGTTTTAGGGTGAGAGATTGGGGAGGTGTAATAGCTCTGATGATGAGGGATTGTACTTTACTTTTTCCCTCTTTCCCCCTTTCTAAATGGTGAATTTTTGCTCCAGTGTAGAAATGTATGAAACAAAGAGTTTTCCTATTAATGCAAGGCGGCCCAAGCCCCTTGGTAGCTGAGTGAACCTCTGAACCTGAAGTGACCCAAATCGGACCAGTTCTGATTATTGTGAATGAACTTGCAAGAACATTGTTGCAGGAAACATGAGCATAATGAAAGGTTATCTATTACTGAAGGAGGGTGGGGGGGGGGGAGGAGGAAGGAAAAGAAACAGGAAAGAAAAGATCTGGGAGTAATTACTGACAATTCGCTGAAAGTATCAGTCAGCTCGAGTCAGTTATCAGCGGGGCTAACCTCACCCGATCCAGCTCAAGGACATTTGATTATCAGTCAGAACAAATGATCTTAGCCCTTGTACAATTGGTTTCCGAGGCCATATTTTGAATATTGTGTGTAATTCAAGATACGGTGGGGATGGAATTGGATAGTGCCGGACTGCCGGTGCAAAGCAGGAGCAGCGAGCATTCCCTGCGCCGGCCGGTATGGGTAGGCTCGAGCCACACTCGCTATTGAGCCTAGGGCCTTATTTAAATTAGGCTGGGCGCAGCTAACGGTCCCTGTGCTGGAATGGGTAGGCTCGAGGCCGCGTTCAATATTGGGCCTCAGGCTTCATTTAAATAAGACCAGTGAGCTGGGAGAGGGGAGGCGACCTGGGGGGAGGGGAGATTTGGATCGGTAGGGAGGCAGGGATCGAGTGGGGGCCGGCAACGGAATTAGAGCTGGGGCCAACAGCGGCTGGTGGAAGTCCTGTCCCATCACACTAACTCCAGCTCAAACGCCACCATGGAATTTCCAGACTTTAAAAAAAAAATCAAAATACAGGATGTTAGTGTTAAGAAATGGAAGAGATTGCTATTTCAGGGACGCAGCATCAGTATCCAGCTGAGCCAGGCTAGATATAACACGACTACATACAGAGTAACAGCCCGAAACGCAGAAGATCAACTTACTGAAGGGGCTTCTCTGGCTGAATGCCTGCCCCCCCCCCCCCCCCCCCACCCACAAAAAAAAATTCTGACCTCTTTTGGAGTCCAGACATTTGCTTGGCCGGGACCTTATTGGTGCGCCCTCCAGGAGTCTGGTAATGCGTTAACTTACTGGGTGTACCGGCTGAGACACAAATGCCAGATCCTTACCATGGAGCCGGAGTGGGGATTCCCACTTTACATTCCCCAAGTCCCTGGTTCTGACCATGCCCCCAGCGCGTTAACTGCTTTGTAAAGAGGATGACGGAAGTCCCACCCCTTACAGATCACTGCAGAAATTGTGGAGACCCAATTGCACTGGGACTCCTCTACTTCCCTGGCGTTGTACAGGTGTAAAACGGGCACAACGAGGGGTCAATTTCCGACGCCAAAGGGACACTTGAAAGACATCTGACCCGATTTTGGGTCAGGCCATTTTTCAGGCGTCCCTGGCGACCGCCTCAAATAGGCACCAGGCCCCTGAAGTATGTAAATGAGGAGCCTAACACCAGTTTTCGGCCTCCTGGCTGAAATCCCTTTCAGTTGAGCGGTGTAGGTGCAAAGCCTGCTCCACTCAGGATTTTCAGCAGCCACTGTGGCTGCTAACAAAGGGTGCATTGTTTTCTTTTAACATTTTAAAAATCATTCCTGTGGAGCCAGGAGTAGCAGGAGTGTTCCCCTCCCCCCAATTTCACAATATTGCAATCCCCTTCCTCCATTACCACTCCAATCCCTCCCCTGGGGCTTACCTTAAGGCTGCTGCCATTGAGAAAATTGGCCCCAGATTTAAAAAAATGAAATTGGAAATTCCAAACCTATTAAAATGAGGCCCAAGGCCCAATTTTGGGCGGGCCTAGGGCATTCCAATTGGCGCACAATGTTGCTTGAAATCAGTAGCAAAATACTGCAGATGCTGGAAATCCGAAATAACAACAGAAAACGCTGGAAAAACTCAGCAGGCCAGGCAGCATCCGTGGAGAGAGAAACAGAGTTAATGTTTCAGGTCGAAGACCTTTCGTCAGAACTGGAAAAAAGCAGGAAATTAAATAGATTTTAAAGCAAGTTTAGGGGCTGGGAAAAGGGGGAGGGGATGAAAGAACAAAAGGGAAGGTCAGTGATAGGATAGAAAGCAGGAGAGATTAAGAGACATTGAGAGACATTAAGAGATATTCAAGGCAAGAGGAGGTGGTAATGGGACAGGTTGAGGAACAAAGGATGGCTCTAGATGAAGTGTGAATTGCGCTGGCAGAATGAAGGACAGCTGCCATGTGGGAGGGAAGAAAAAAAGGCACAGACAAAAAGTGTGGATAAAAAAAAATATATATATGTGATAAGGGCCGAGGTTATGATCTGAAATTGTTGAACTCTATGTTGAGTCCAGAGGGCTGTAGATTGCCTAATCGAAAGATGAGGTGCTGTTCCTCGAGCTTACGCTAAGCTTCCGTGGAACAATGCAAGAGGCCGAGGACGGTGAGGTCTGAGTGGGAATGGAGCGGTGAATTAAAGTGACAGGCCAACGGGAGCTCAGGGGTCCCCCTTACGGACTGAACGGAGGTGTTCCGCAAAGCAGTCACCCAATCTGCATTTGGTCTCTCCAATGTAGAGGAGACCACCTCGTGAGCAGCAAATACAGTATACTAAATTGCAAAAGTACAAGTAAATCGCTGTTTCACCTGGAAGGGGTGTTTGGGGCCCTGGACAGTGGGAAGGGGGGAGGTATAAGGGCATGTGTTGCATCTCCTGTGCTGGCACGGGAAGGTGCCGGGCGAAGGGGAAGGGGTGCTGGGGGTGGTAGAGGAGTGGACTAGGGTGTCGCGGAGGGAGCAGTCCCTACGGAATGCTGAAAGGGGAGGTGAGGGGAAGATGGGTTTGGTGGTGGGATCACGCTGGAGGTGGCGGAAATGGCGGAGGATGATCCGTTGAATGTGGAGGCTGGTGGGGTGAAAGGTGAGGACAAGGGGAACTCTATCGTGGTTCCGGGAAGGAGGGGCAGGGGTGAGGGCAAAAGTGCGGGAGATAGAACGGACATGGTCGAGGGCCGTGTCAACCACAGTAGAGGGGAATCCTCGGTTGAGGAAAAAGGAAGACATGTCGGAAGCACTGGTATGGAAGGTGGCATCGTCAGAGCAGATGCGGCGGAGGCAGCAGAAACTGGGAGAATGGAATAGAGTCCTTACAGGAGGCGGGGTGGGAGGAAGTGTAGTCCAGGTAGCTGTGGGAGTCAGTGGGCTTGTAGTGAATGTTTGTCAATAACCTATCCGCAGAGATGGAGACGGAGAAGTCGAGGAAGGGAAGGGAAGAGTCGGAGATGGACCATGTGAAGGTGAGGGAAGGGTGGAAATTGGAAGCAAAGTGAATGAAATTTTCTAGTTCAAGGCGAGAGCAGGAGACGGCACCGATACAGTCATCAATGTACCGGAAAAAGAGGTGAGGGAGGGGACCCGAGTAGGACTGGAACAAAGAGTGTTCCACATATCCCACGAAAAGTCAGGCATAGCTAGGACCCATGCGGGTACCCATAGCAACACCTTTGATTTGGAGGAAATGGGTGGAGTCAAAGGAGAAGTTGTTCAAAATAACAACAGAAAACGCTGGAAAAACTCAGCAGGCCAGGCAGCATCCGTGGAGAGAGAAAGAGAGTTAACGTTTCATTCAGGTCGATGACCTTTCATCAGAACTGGGAAGAGCCGGAAATCAAATAGATTTAAGGCCAGGGTAAAGCTGGGAAAAGGGGGAGGGGATAAAGGAACAAAGGGGGAGATGAAGAGACATAGAGACATTAAGAGATATGCAAGGCTAGAGGTGGTGTTAATGTGACAGATTAAGGCTGAATGAAGTGTGAAATCCACTGGCAGAATGAAGGACAGCTGCCAGCTTCTAGGAGGAGAAAAAAAAGGTGGGGGGGGACAAATAAAATATAAATGTGATTGGAGCTGAGGTTATGATCTAAAATTGTTGAACTCGATATTGAGTCCAGAGGGCTGTAGCGTGCCTAAACGAAAGATGAGGTGCTGTTCCTCGAGCTTACGCTGAGCTTCCGTGGAACAGTGTAATAGGCCGAGGACGGTGAGGTCAGAGTGGGAGTGAAGCGGTGAATTAAAGTGACAGGCCACCGGGAGCTCGGGGTCCCCCTTACGGACTGAACGGAGGTGTTCCGCAAAGCGGTCACCCAATCTGCGTTTGGTCTCCCCAATGTAGAGGAGTCCACATCGTGAGCAGCGAATACAGTATACTAAATTGCAGGAAGTACAAGTAAATCGCTGTTTCACCTGGAAGGGGTGTTTGGGGCCCTGGACAGTGGGAAGAGGGGAGGTATAAGGGCATGTGTTGCATCTCCTGCGCGTGCACGGGAAGGTGCCGGGCGAAGGGGAAGGGGTGCTGGGGGTGGTAGAGGAGTGGACTAGGGTGTCGCGGAGGGAGCGGTCCCTACGGAATGCTGAAAGGGGAGGTGAGGGGAAGATGTGTTTGGTGGTGGGATCACGCTGGAGGTGGCGGAAATGGCGGAGGATGATCCGTTGAATGTGGAGGCTGGTGGGGTGAAAGGTGAGGACAAGGGGAACCCTATCGTGGTTCCGGGAGGGAGGGGCAGGGGTGAGGGCAGATGTGCGGGAGATAGAACGGACATGGTCGAGGGCCGTGTCAACCACAGTAGAGGGGAATCCTCGGTTGAGGAAAAAGGAAGACATGTCGGAAGCACTGGTATGGAAGGTGGCATCATCAGAGCAGATGCGGCGGAGGCAGAGAAACTGGGAGAATGGAATAGAGTCCTTACAGGAGGCGGGGTGGGAGGAAGTGTAGTCCAGGTAGCTGTGGGAGTCAGTGGGCTTGTAGTGAATGTTTGTCAATAACCTATCCGCAGAGATGGAGACGGAGAAGTCGAGGAAGGGAAGGGAAGAGTCGGAGATGGACCATGTGAAGGTGAGGGAAGGGTGGAAATTGGAAGCAAAGTGAATGAAATTTTCTAGTTCAAGGCGAGAGCAGGAGACGGCACCGATACAGTCATCAATGTACCGGAAAAAGAGGTGAGGGAGGGGACCCGAGTAGGACTGGAACAAAGAGTGTTCCACATATCCCACGAAAAGTCAGGCATAGCTAGGACCCATGCGGAGGGCATGGCGGAGGGCATCGGAAGAGTCGCGGATGTAGGTGGGAAGAGACTGGACAAGGGGAGAAAAAATAGAGTCGAGATAGGAAGAGATAAGTTCCGTGGGGCAAGAACAGGCTGAAACGATGGGTCTACCGGGGCAGTCCTGTTTGTGGATCTTGGGAAGGAGGTAGAAGCGGGCTGTGCGGGGTTGGGGAACTATGAGATTGGCGGCCGTGGGGGGAAGATCTCCAGAGGAGATGAGGTCAGTGACAGTCTTGGACACGGTGGCTTGATGTTCGGTAGTGGGGTCATGGTCCAGGTGGAGGTAGGAGGAGGTGTCAGAGAGTTGGCGTTCAACTTCCGCTAGGTAGAGGTCGGTTCGCCAAACAACAACAGCGCCACCCTTGTCAGCAGGTTTAATGACAATGTCCCCCCACGGCCGCCAACCTCATAGTTCCCCAACCCCGCACAGCCCGCTTCTACCTCCTTCCCAAGATCCACAAACAGGACTGCCCCGGTAGACCCATCGTTTCAGCCTGTTCTTGCCCCACGGAACTTATCTCTTCCTATCTCGACTCTATTTTTTCTCCCCTTGTCCAGTCTCTTCCCACCTACATCCGCGACTCTTCCGATGCCCTCCGCCATTTTAACAGTTTCCAGTTTCCCGGCCCCAACCGTCTCCTCTTCACTATGGACGTACAATCCCTCTACACCTCCATTCCCCACCAGGATGGCCTGAGGGCGCTCCGCTTCTTCCTTGAACAGAGGCCCAACCAGTCCCCATCCACCACCACCCTCCTCCGCCTGGCTGAACTTGTTCTCACATTGAACAACTTCTCCTTTGACTCTACCCATTTCCTCCAAATTAAAGGTGTTGCTATGGGTACCCGCATGGGTCCTAGCTATGCCTGCCTTTTCGTGGGATATGTGGAACACTCTTTGTTCCAGTCCTACTCGGGTCCCCTCCCTCACCTCTTTTTCCGGTACATTGATGACTGTATCGGTGCCGTCTCCTGCTCTCGCCCTGAACTAGAACATTTCATTCACTATGCTTCCAATTTCCACCCTTCCCTCATCTTCACATGGTCCATCTCCGACTCTTCCCTTCCCTTCCTCGACTTCTCTATCTCCATCTCTGGGGATAGGTTATTGACTAACATTCACTACAAGCCCACCGACTCCCACAGCTACCTGGACTACACTTCCTCCCACCCCGCCTCCTGTAAGGACTCTATTCCATTCTCCCAGTTTCTCCGTCTCCGCCGCATCTGCTCTGATGATGCCACCTTCCATACCAGTGCTTCCGACATGTCTTCCTTTTTCCTCAACCGAGGATTCCCCTCTACCGTGGTCGACACGGCCCTCGACCGTGTCCGTTCTATCTCCCGCACATCTGCCCTCACCCCTGCCCCTCCCTCCCGGAACCACGATAGGGTTCCCCTTGTCCTCACCTTTCACCCCACCAGCCTCCACATTCAACGGATCATCCTCCGCCATTTCCGCCACCTCCAGCGTGATCCCACCACCAAACACATCTTCCCCTCACCTCCCCTTTCAGCATTCCGTAGGGACCGCTCCCTCCGCGACACCCTAGTCCACTCCTCTACCACCCCCAGCACCCCTTCCCCTTCGCCCGGCACCTTCCCGTGCACGCGCAGGAGATGCAACACATGCCCTTATACCTCCCCTCTTCCCACTGTCCAGGGCCCCAAACACCCCTTCCAGGTGAAACAGCGATTTACTTGTACTTCCTGCAATTTAGTATACTGTATTCGCTGCTCACGATGTGGACTCCTCTACATTGGGGAGACCAAACGCAGATTGGGTGACCGCTTTGCGGAACACCTCCGTTCAGTCCGTAAGGGGGACCCCGAGCTCCCGGTGGCCTGTCACTTTAATTCACCGCTTCACTCCCACTCTGACCTCACCGTCCTCGGCCTATTACACTGTTCCACGGAAGCTCAGCGTAAGCTCGAGGAACAGCACCTCATCTTTCGTTTAGGCACGCTACAGCCCTCTGGACTCAATATCGAGTTCAACAATTTTAGATCATAACCTCAGCTCCAATCACATTTATATTTTATTTGTCCCCCCCCACCTTTTTTTTCTCCTCCTAGAAGCTGGCAGCTGTCCTTCATTCTGCCAGTGGATTTCACACTTCATTCAGCCTTAATCTGTCACATTAACACCACCTCTAGCCTTGCATATCTCTTAATGTCTCTATGTCTCTTCATCTCCCCCTTTGTTCCTTTATCCCCTCCCCCTTTTCCCAGCTTTACCGTGGCCTTAAATCTATTTGATTTCCGGCTCTTCCCAGTTCTGATGAAAGGTCATCGACCTGAAACATTAACTCTCTTTCTCTCTCCACGGATGCTGCCTGGCCTGCTGAGTTTTTCCAGCGTTTTCTGTTGTTATTTCGGATTTCCAGCATCCGCAGTATTTTGCTATCGAGAAGTTGTTCAATGTGAGAACAAGTTCAGCCAGGCGGAGGAGGGTGGTGGTGGATGGGGACTGGTTGGGCTTCTGTTCAAGGAAGAAGCGGAGCGCCCTCAGGCCATCCTGGTGGGGGATGGAGGTGTAGAGGGTTTGTACGTCCATAGTGAAAAGGAGGCGGTTGGGGCCGGGAAACTGGAAACTGTTAAAGTGGTGGAGGGCATCGGAAGAGTCGCGGATGTAGGTGGGAGGAGACTGGACTAGGGGAGAAAAAATAGTGTCGAGATAGGAAGAGATAAGTTCCGTGGGGCAAGAACAGGCTGAAACGATGGGTGTACCAGGGCAGTCCTGTTTGTGGATCTTGGGAAGGAGGTAGAAGTGGGCTGTGCGGGGTTGGGGAACTATGAGGTTGGCGGCCATGGGGGCAAGATCTCCAGAGGAGATGAGGTCAGTGACAGTCTTGGAAATGGTGGCTTGATGTTCGGTAGTGGGGTCATGGTCCAGGTGGAGGTAGGAGGAGGTGTCGGAGATTAGGCACTCTACAGCCCTCTGGACTCAACATAGAGTTCAACAATTTCAGGTCATAACCTCGGCCCCTATCACATATATATATATATCTTTTTATCCACACTTTTTGTTTGTGCCTTTTTTCTTCCCTCCCACATGGCAGCTGTCCTTCATTCTGCCAGTGCAATTCACACTTCATCTAGAGCCATCCTTTGTTCCTTAACCTGTCCCATTACCACCTCCTCTTGCCTTGAATATCTCTTAATGTCTCTCAATGTCTCTTAATCGCTCCTGCTTTCTATCCTATCACATAGAAACATAGAAGATAGGAGCAGGAGTAGGCCATTCGGCCCCTCGAGCCTGCTCCGCCATTCGGTGAGATCATGGCTGATCATCCAAACTCAGTACCCTGTACCTGCCTTCTCCCCATATCCCTTGATACCTTTAGCTTTAAGAAATATATCTAACTCATTCTTGAATATATTTAATGACTTGGCCTCAACTACCTTCTGTGGTAGAGAATTCCACAGGTTCACCACTCTCTGGGTGAAGAAATTCTTCCTCATTTCTGTCCTAAATGGCTTACCCCTTATCCTTAGATTATGACCCATGGTTCTGGACTCTCCGACCATCGGGAACATTCTTCCTGCATCTAGTTTGTCCAGATCTGTCAGAATTTTATATGTTTCAATGAGATCCCCTCTCATTCTTCTATACTCTAGCAAGTATAAGCCCAATCGACCCAATCTCTCCTCATATGTCATTCCTGCCATCCCAGGTATCAGCCTTGTGAATCTTCGCTGAACTCCTTCCATGGCAAGAACATCCTTCCTCAGATAAGGCGACCAAAACTGCACACAGTACTCAAGGTGTGGTCTCACCAAGGCCCTGTACAACTGCAGCAGGACATCCCTGTTCCTATACTCAAACCCTTTCGCTATGAAGGCCAACATACCATTTGCCTTCTTTATCGCCTGCTGCACCTGCATGCTTACCTTCAGCGACTGACCGTCCCTTTTGTTCTTTCATCCCCTCCCCCTTTTCCCAGCCCCTAAACTTGCTTTAAAATCTGTTCCATTTCCTGCTTTTTTCCAGTTCTGACGAAAGGTCTTCGACCTGAAACGTTAACTCTGTTTCTCTCTCCACGGATGCTGCCTGGCCTGCTGAGTTTTTCCAGCATTTTCTGTTGTTATTTTGGTTGAAATCAGGCCCAGATGAATTTCCACCCCATTTTCTTCTGGTATTTGCACATGTATTAAAAGGCGCTATATAAATTCAAGTTGTTGTTGAAAGAAAGAAATTGCTATATAGCACCTTGTCATCTATAGGAACAGGAGTAGGCCATTGAGCCCCTCGAGCCTGTTCCGCCATTCAACGAGATCATGGCTGACCTGCGACCTAACTCCATATACCCGCCTTTGGTCCATATCCCTTAATGCTTTTAGTTAACAAAAAGCTATCAATCTCCGATTTAAAATTAACAATTGATCTAGCATCAGTTGCCATTTGTGGAAGTGAGTTCCAAACTTCTGCCACCCTTTGTGTGTAGAAGTGTTTCCTAATTTCACACCTGAAAGGTCTGGTTCTAATTTTTAGACTATACCCCCTAGTCCTAGAATCCCTAACCAGTGGAAATAGCGGGCTGGATTTCCCCGGGTCCCACCTGCACGGTGCAACAGGTAAGTGCTGGGCCCAGGATGGTGGGGGTGGGGGCGTCCAAGCCTGGGGTGGGGTCCGATCCCCCGGGGGGGGGGGGGGGTGTTCCCTGTCCCCAGGGTTGGGGGGAAGTTGCGATCCCGGGGTTGGGTGGGGGGGGGCAGTGTGTGGGATCCGATCCCTGGTAGATTGGATCCCCAACCCCGGGGAGAGCCAGGCTCATGGTGAGGAGCTTGGGGGGCCGGGAGAAAGCACTCCTGCTCCTCCCGGCCGACAAGCCTTGCTCCCTGAGGCTGAGGCCGCCTCGCTGCAGCCACTGAGAATCCTGAACTCCAGGATCCCTGGCTGCCTGCAGTAAAACCTGCTAAGCAGGTTAAAGTAGAAGCTTCAGGCCTCATTATAATATTTAAATTGCAATACACCTCTTGGCAGCAGGTTGGCAGCCCGCCCCCTGTTCTGCCTGAGTGAAAGGTGAAAGTGGGCGGGTAGGAGGTGGATCAGGGTCATGGTTCACATTTTTTCAACTTTCACTTCCCCCCTCCCACACCTCCAACCCACCTGCTCTTACCTCAGAAAATTCTGGCCAGCTTCTCTCTGTCTACCCTATCTGTTCCTGTTAATATCTTGAAAACTTCGATCAGATCACCCCTTAACCTTCTAAATTATAGGGAATACAACCCTAATTTGTTTAATCTTTCCTCGTAACTTAACCCTTGAAGTCCAGGTATCATTCGAGTAAATCTACACTGCACTCCCTCCAAGGCCAATATAACCTTCCTAAGGTGTGGTGCCCCGAACTGCTCACAGTTCTCCAGGTGTGATCTAACCAGGGTTTTGCATAGCTGCAACATAACTTCTACCCCCTTGTATTCTAGTCCTCTAGATATAAAGGCCAGCATTCCATTAGCCTTTTAAATTATTTTCTGTATCTGTTCATGACATTTTAATGATCTATATACCTGAACCCCCAAGTCTCTTTAGACCTCCACTGTCTAATCCCGTTGAAGTCGGCCGTACCCAAATCTAGATTCTTAGTAGCTGTTTCGTGTTTCTCCCTTTCAAACGCTATGTTGAACTCGATCATGTTATGATCGCTATTGGATAAATGTTCACGCACAGTTAGGTTGTTAACTAAATCTGGCTTATTACTCATTACTTAATATAATATGGCATGCCCCCTTGTTGTCTCTAGGACATACTGTTGTAGAAAACTATCCCGGACACACTCAAGAAATTCACTACCTTTCTGACAGGTGCTAGTCTGCTTATCCCAATCTATATGAAAGTTAAAATCCCCCATCCTCACGTTATCCCAGAGTGCTTCACAGCCAATGATTGCTCTTGAAATGTAGTCACTGCTGTTACATAGGCACACATGGCAGTTAATTTGTGCACAGCAAGGTCCAACAAACGACAATGGGATAAAGGACTAATTAATTTGTTTCGATGATGTTGATTGAGGGATGAATGTTGGCCAAGACACTAGGCGAACTCCTCTGTTCTTCTTCAAATAGTGCTATAGAATCTTTTATGTCTACCCGAAGAGGCAGATGGCGTCTCAGTTTGAGAGTTAGAGTACAGATGTGTAAGGCTAGAAAAGAGCAGGTGATGATTGCTACCATAGCCTCTCTCAATCTGCTCTAACTTAATGGTTTGTGTTGTGTACATACTCCATTCTGATTACTGGATGGGTTCTCATTCCTGATGGTGGTGGAAGATTTCTGTTGGCTTTCAACAACAGCAACAACAACTTGTATTTATATAGCACCTTTAATGTAGTAAAACATCCCAAGGCGCTGCACAGGAGTATTTTAAGACAAAAAAATTTGACACCGAGCCACGTAAGGATAAATTAGGGCAGGTGACCAAAAGCTTGGTCAAAGAGGTAGGTTTTAAGGAGCGTCTTAAAGGAGGAAAGAGAGGTAGCGAGGCGGAGAGGTTTAGGGAGGGAATTCCAGAGCTTAGGGCCTAGGCAACAGAAGGCACGGCCACCAATGGTTGAGCGATTATAATCAGGGATGCTCAAGAGGGCAGAATTAGAAGAGCGCAGATATCTGGGGGGATTGTGGGGCTGAAGGAGATTACAGAGAGAGGGAGGGGCGAGGCCATGGAGGGATTTGAAAACAAGGATGAGAATTTTGAAATCGAGGCGCTGCGTAACCGGGAGCCAATGTAGGTCAGCGAGCACAGGGGTGATGGGTGAACAGGACTTGGTGCGAGTTAGAACACGGGCAGCCGAGTTTTGTATGACCTCAAGTTTATGTAGGGTAGAATCTGGCAACAAGGCCTTATCCCTGGCAGCCCTGGTGCAGTTTCTATTATACATGATGTAGGCTTAGATTTCTCTCTTGACTGTAAATGTGCTGCTTGATTTTGAATGTGCTTTTACGGTATTTCTTTTACATTCATTGCATTTTAGCAGGTGGTAATAGCAGTCAGGAATTGGTCACTGGTGCAATTACTAACAGTGCTGTTTTACTGGTGAGAAAAACAAAACAAAATAATCAAGAGTTTGGCAATGGAATTATCTACCCATTCTTGAATATACCGTTTTTTTCAGTTTAAGTGAAAGGAAGAACTTGCATTTATATAGCGCCTGTCACAACCTGAGGAATGTCCTAAAGCACTTCACAGCCAATGAAGTACTTTTGAAGAGTAGTCACTGTTATAATGTAGGGAATGCAGAAGCCAATTTGCACACAGCAAGATCCAGGGCACTGGGAGTTCTCCCCTGCTCTTCTTTGAATAGTACCATGGGCAACACGGTGGCATAGTGGTTAGCCCTGGTGCCTCACAGTGCCAGAGACCCGGGTTCGAATCTGACCTCGGGTGACTGTCTGTGTGGAGTTTGCACATTCTCCCCGTGTCTGCGTGGGTTTCCTCCAGGTGCTCTGGTTTCCTCCCACAGTCCAAAAATGTGTGGGTTAGGTTGATTTGGCTATGATAAATTGACCCTTAGTGTTAGGGGGGATTAAATATGTGGGGTTATGGGGATAGGATGGGATATGTTAGGGGGAATTAAATACGTGGGGTTACGGGGGTAGGGTGGGATATGTGTACTGTGGGGATTAAAGCAGGGACAGGGTACTGGATTTGGATGATCAGCCATGATCGTATTGAATGGCGGAGCAGGCTCGACGGGCCGAATGGCCTACTCCTGCTCCTAGATTCTATGTTTCTATCTTTTACTTCCACCTGAAAGTGTAGACAGGACCTCAGTTTAACATCTCATCTGAAAGACAGCATCTCCAACAGAACAGTACTCCCTCAGTAGTGCACTGAAGTATCTGCCTAGATAATGTGCTCAAGTCTCTGGAGTGGTGCTTGAACCCACAACCTTTGGCCTCAGAGGTGAGAGTGTTACCCACTGAGCCATGGCTGACATTTGAGGGCTGATTTAACTTTCGGTGGTGGCAGAAAATGGGCGAATCCTTATTTTATTGACTTTAACGGAGAGAAAAATCAAGCAGGGTGTGTACGGGCTGATGATCCGCTACCTCACGCCTTCTTTGACCACCCAAAGTTAAAATTAGCCCTTGGAATTATGTGTAATTAAAACCAGTGGAACAGGATGTTTTTTCAGTATTTTGTCATGTGCCCAAGATTATAAAGAATTCAGGGGGCGGGGAGATAGGGTTTTATTGGTAAATACACCCTCAGGTTATTTTGAAGGTTTCGGTAGATTTTCTGCCTATTTAGTATTAAGCCACCATTTCAGTCATTCCAAAGGGGTGCATCTTGTTGGATGTTGGCACAGAATGATATTCTGGCATAACTTCAGGTTTCTGACAAGTATGAAATGAAGATGCGATCAAATCAGGTTTTTTAAAATGTCCAGTCTTCCAAGAATAAAACATAAAATTGTTTCTCTTGAAATTTAACGTCAGATTATTGATACATTGTGCAACACTATATGTTTCCTTTTCTAAGTAATCTAGAGTTAAAACAATGACTCATACATTGCTCCTCATATCTTGCTAGTACATTTCTATCAATCACTGCGTCACTAAAAAAGGCAGTGGAAATTTCTGGGTGTGTCAAATAATTTGCATTTGTGAATGGTACAATCCAAACTATATCACTAGGACGGGACCTGCAATGTGAAACAGAGGCATAGGTGACAAAACAGGGCCCACAGTGCGAAACAGGACTGTGTGGAACAAGGCAGGACCTTCAGGATGAAACAGGGCCACATGGGTCAAGGCAGGGCCCACAGGATAAAACAAAGCCATATGGAACAAAGCATAATCCAAGGTTTACACTAATCAAGAAAAAGCCGACAGAGTGAACAGGAGACACGTGGAACATGATATAATCCACAATGAGGCAGGTTAAGAACACAAGAAATAGGAGCAGGAGTAGGCCATAGGGTCCCTGGAGCCTGCTCCGCCATTCAATAAGATCATGGCTGATCATTGACCTCAACTGCACTTTCCCGCCCGATCTCCATAGCCCTTGATTCCCCGAGAGTCCAAAAATCTATCTCAGCCTTGAATACTCAGCATCCACAGCCCTCTGGGGCAGAGAATTCCAAAGATTCACAACCCTCTGAGTGAAGAAATTCCTCCTCATCTCGGTCTTAAATGGCCTACCCCTTATCCTGAGCCTAGGCCCGCTAGTTCTAGACACTCCAGCCAGAGGAAACAACGGGGGTGATTTTGCCAATGGGGACGTGATGGAGGCGGGTGTAGCAGACCAATTAAGGGAAAGCCGGTGACAGAGAGCTTCAGCGTATGACGTTTCATCTGTCAAAAACTTTTGACAGATGAATTGTCGTCGTTTGACAGCTTGGAGAAGCTGTCATCGACCTGAAACGTTAACTCTGTTTCTCTCTCCACAGATGCTGCCTGACCTGCTGAGTATTTCCAGCATTTTCTGTTTTTATTTCAGATTTCCAGCATCCGCAGTATTTTGCTTTTTTCACCAAACTTATTTCCTGAGCAGAAATCAGATGGCTGTTGCATCGGAGAATGCAGCAGCCATTCTGTCATCTCTGCTGTGGAGATGCCGGAGCCTCCAGATCCCCAGCGATTGAAGCCTGCAGGAAGAAACAAAGGTAAGGAAACTTTTTCTAACACTTTTCACTCACCTCACATACTTACCTCTCCACACTTGCACTCATCATTCACCTCCACAGCACACTTTTCGATCCCTCTCACCCCCGCAGACCCACTGCTCGCCTCGCTGACCCTGGCGGGGTTTCCCGACATCGGGAAGCCCGCACTTGGGTTGGAAAAATGGGGATAATCCTCTTAACTGCCTGTTAACTACCTGTTAAGTGGCACTAATCCCCTTCCCACCTCGAGGAGACGGGACCCGGCGCGGGTCGGGTACCCGCCTCCTGGGAAGATGGTGCGGAGGCGGGTTGGGACGGGATGGGTACCCGCTCCCAGATGCTGCCATTTTCCCAGCAGTCCCGCCTCCATACCCGCCTCCCCAGGGCTGGCAAAATCGCTTTCAACATCTACCCTGTCAATCCCCTTCAGAATCTTGTATGTTTCAATGAGATCACCTCTCATTCTTCAAAACTCCAGAGAGTATAGGCCCATTCTACACAATCTCTCATCAAGGACAGTCCTCTCATCCCAGAAATCAATCCAGTGAACCTTCGTTGCACCACCTCCAAGGCAAGTATATCCTTCCTTAGATAAGGGGACCAAAACTGTGCACAGTACTCCAGGTGTGGTCTCATCAATGCCCTGTACAATTGTAGCAAGACTTCCTTACACTTATACTCCAACCCCTTGCAATAAAGGCCAACATGCCATTTGCCTTCCTTATTGCTTGCTGTACCTGCATGCTAGCTTTCTGTGTTTCTTGCACGAGGACACCCAAATCGCTCTGAACACCAACATTTAAAAGTTTCTCACCATTTAAAAAATATTCTGTTTTTCTATTCTTCCTACCAAAGTGAATAACCTCACATTTCCCTACATTATACTCCATCTGCCTCCTTACTGCCCACTCACTTAGTCTATCTATATCCCTTTGCAGACTCTTTGTGTTCTCCTCACGGCTTACTGTCCCACCTAGCTTGGTATTGTCAGCAAACTGGGATACATTACACTCGGTCCCTTCATCTAGGTCATTAATATAGATTGTAAATAGTTGAGGCCCCAGCACTGATCCTTGCGGCACCCCACTAATTACAGCCTGCCAACCTGAAAAAGACCCGTTCATCCCTACTCTCTGTTTTCTGTCCGTTTACCAATCCTCTATCCATGCTAATATATTACCCCTAACCCCATGACCCCTTATTTTGTGTAATAACCTTTTATGTGGCACCTTATGAAATGCCTTTTGGAAATCCAAATATACTACATCCACTGGTTCCCCTTTATCTACCCTGCTAGTTACATCCTCAAAAAACTCTAGTAAATTTGTCAAACACAATTTCCCTTTCATAAAACCATGTTGACTCTGACTAATCATGTTATGGTTTTCTAAGTGCCCTGATACCACTTCCTTAACAATGGATTCCTGCATTTTCCCGACGACTGATGTCAGGCTGATTGGCCTGTAGTTCCCTGTTTTCTCTCTCCCTTCTTTCTTGAATAGCGGTGTTACATTTGCTACCTTCCAACCCACTGGGACCATTCTAGAATCTAGGGAATTTTGGAAGATCAAAACCAATGCATTCACTATCTCTGCAACCACCTCTTTTAGAACCCTAGGATGTAGGCCGTCAGGTCCAGGGGATTTGTCGGCTTTTAGTCCCACTAGTTTCTCTAGTACTTTTTCTCTACTTATATTAATTACGTTAATTAATTAAGTATTGTTCTAGGAAACTGTCCCGAATGCATTCCATGAACTCGACCTCCAGACTACCTTTGCCAATTTGACTTGTCCAGTCTATATGAAGATTAAAGTCCCCCATGATTATTGCATTACCTTCGTTACAAGCTCCTACCATGGTGCCGTGGTCAGTTTGCCCATCCTCCCTGCAGTCCTTTTCTTCATCCAGACAGGTAGCAAGTACCTCATACCTGTTGGACAAGGTCAAGAGCTGAGGCTCCTCCATCACTACATCCTGGGTCCCCAAACCTTCCTGACTCGCAGACACACCCTCCTGTCCCTGACCACTGACGAACTCTAAAGTACTACTTAACCTAAAGTGTGTGACTGCCTCCTGGAACAAAGTGTCCAGGTAACTCTCCCCCTCCCTGATGCATCGCAATGTCTGCAGCTCGAACTCCAGCTCAACAATTCTGAGCCGAAGTTCCTCGAGTTGCAGACACTTACTGCAGATGTGGTTGCTCGGGATCGCGATGCTCTCCACAGACTCCCAAATGCTGCAGTTACAACACACCACCTGCCCTGCCATCTCTAACCTTGTTTTATTTATGAATTAACTAGTTAAAGCTTTTATTCAATCGATATTTTAGTTTTATTGGTTCATTATTTTATCTAGTTTAAGTTATTAATTTAATAAGTACTACCAAGTTTCGCAGCTCTTAATTTAACCCCCTTCCTTAACTTAGAGAGCAAAAAAAAGCTGTAATGCTCACCAACCAATCACCTACCTGCTCTCCTGTGATGTCACTCTTTGATTTTTGTTGTTTTTGAATCGGAGCCTCGCCGCTGTCGCTGCTTTAATTCAGGTCCGCTCTCGGGCCGCTCTTTATCCTCTCGCCGCTGCTTTAATTCAGGTCCACTCTCGGGCCGCTCTTTATCCTCTCGCCGCTGCCGCTGCTTTAATTCAGACCCGCTCTCGGGCCGCTCTTTATCCTCTCGCCACTGTCGCTGCTTTAATTCAGGTCCACTCTCGGGCTGCTCTTTATCCTCTCGCCGCTGTCACTGCTTTAATTCAGCTCCGCTCTCGGGCCACTCTTTATCCTCTCGCCGCTGTCGCTGCTTTAATTCAGATCCGCTCTCGGGCCGCTCTTTATCCTCTCGCCGCTGTCGCTGCTTTAATTCAGATCCGCTCTCGGGCCGCTCTTTATCCTCTCGCCGCTGCTTTAATTCAGGTCCACTCTCGGGCCGCTCTTTATCCTCTCGCCGCTGTCACTGCTTTAATTCAGGTCCGCTCTCGGGCCGCTCTTTATCCTCTCGCCGCTGTCGCTGCTTTAATTCAGATCCGCTCTCGGGCCGCTCTTTATCCTCTCGCCGCTGCTTTAATTCAGGTCCACTCTCGGGCCGCTCTTTATCCTCTCGCCGCTGCCACTGCTTTAATTCAGGTCCACTCTCGGGCCGCTCTTTATCCTCTCGCCGCTGTCGCTGCTTTAATTCAGGTCCACTCTCGGGCCGCTCTTTATCCTCTCGCCGCTGCTTTAATTCAGGTCCGCTCTCGGGCCGCTCTTCATCCTCTCGCCGCTGTCACTGCTTTAATTCAGGTCCGCTCTCGGGCCGCTCTTCATCCTCTCGCCGCTGCTTTAATTCAGGTCCACTCTCGGGCCGCTCTTTATCCTCTCGCCGCTGCCGCTGCTTTAATTCAGGTCCACTCTCGGGCCACTCTTCATCCTCTCGCCGCTGCCACTGCTTAGATTCAGGCCCGCTCTCGGGCCGCTCTTTATCCTCTCGCCGCTGCCACGGCTTTAATTCAGATCCGCTCTCAGGCCGCTCTTTATCCTCTCGCCGCTGCCGCTGTTTTAATTCAGATCCGCTCTCGGGCCGCTCTTTATCCTCTTGCCGCTGCCACGGCTTTAATTCAGATCCGCTCTCGGGCCGCTCTTCATCCTCTCGCCGCTGCCGCTGCTTTAATTCAGACCCGCTCTCGGGCCACTCTTTATCCTCTCGCCGCTGCCACGGCTTTAATTCAGACCCGCTCTCGGGCCGCTCTTTATCCTCTTGCCGCTGCCCCTGCTTTAATTCAGATCCGCTCTCGGGCCGCTCTTTATCCTCTTGCCGCTGCCACGGCTTTAATTCAGGTCCACTCTCGGGCCGCTCTTCATCTTCTCGCCGCTGCCACTGCTTTAATTCAGATCCGCTCTCGGGCCGCTGTGGGACAGATGATTCCAGAAACTGTACAAAAGCCACACACAAAATGCACTGGAAATAAAGCTGACCTACCACCTTCACAGGAAATGTAAAACAAATAAGAAACAATTTTCCCATGATTTGCACCTGGGGCCCAACGTTCCCTCTAATTTTTATTTTAGGTGCGCGGTCCCTTCAACTGGCTGTGCGGCCCATTCAAATTTTCATGCATGCGCGGTTCCTTCGAAGTAAAAGCCGGTGAGTGGCCTGTGCGGGACCTCCAGACCAGATGCGCAGCTTAATGGGAATGTTGCTGGGGCCCACTTATCCCCTAGCTATACAGCACAGGAAAAAGTGGAGGAGATCCATGAGGCTAGGTCTCCATCTCCTTTTCATTGCTCAGTTGTTAACACTTGAGTTTGGAGGTGGGTTCAAGCCTCTCTGTAGGACTTGTGCACATAATCTAGGCTGCCTCTTCAGTGCTGTACTGAGAAAGTGCTCCGTTGTCATTGCTGTCTTTTGGATGTGACATTAAATTGAGGCCGTTACTGCCTGTTCAGAGGGACATAAAGTGATCCTGTGTAGCTATTCAAAGAAAAGCAGAGAGTTCTGCTGGTGTCCTGGTCAACATTTCTTCCTCAACCAACACCACCAAAACAAAACCTGTTAACTGGCCCTTCAGCTCACTTGCTGTTTGTGGGACCTTGCTGTGTACAATTGGCTGTTGTGTTTTAAAAAGTAATCCATCAGATGTTAAGGGCTTCTTGTCAAGTGACCAACCTCCTTGACCTTTTGGAGGAAGTGGCTTGCCAAGCAGATTGTGGAAGTCTTTTCGGCAACTGTTGCTTTTACATCAG
The DNA here is from genome assembly GCA_030390025.1 of Squalus acanthias. Classification (NCBI taxonomy): domain Eukaryota; kingdom Metazoa; phylum Chordata; class Chondrichthyes; order Squaliformes; family Squalidae; genus Squalus; species Squalus acanthias. The sequence goes on along the minus strand of CM059436.1, from coordinate 25,782,835 downwards.
GTGTGGTGGTGGGCTAGAGCAGCAGGCTCCCAACACGTGGCTCTCATGCAGCTACCAGCAACTGTAAAGTAAACTTGTTGTATTCTTTATTGTCAAGAAGAGCTGTTTTTCCAGGTCTGCTCAGCAGCCAGCAAGTTTACTTTAGGGTTGCTGCTGGCTGCACGAAGTCTGTACATTCCGTTTGTGTGCATCTGTGTGTGTTTTTCTTCTTTCGAGAGTTATTTTTTCATATCGATTCTTCTGTATGTCTTTGTTTTTTCTCGAGATGTTTTATTTGCTGCGTCTGAGTTGCAGTTCTTAAACTATTTTTGAGATAACTGCACATTGGGAACTGGTCGCCCTAGCAACTCGCTAAACCTAATATAAAAGCAGAGAACGTTTGGCAAGAAAGGCTGTACTTTAGCTTAAAGTCATTAGGGTTCAACGTAAAACCTGAAAATGGAGGAGAAATTGGCTGAAGGGTATAAGGTAGTGGGTACTTTTTGGAGGAGTGGTTGCAGGGTTGAGGAAGGAGCTGGATGGAGATCCTCGGGGAGTAGTGTTGGGACCCCACGTTGTTTCTAATTTACACTACCGAAGCTCAAATTCTCAGATGATGTGCGTGGACAGTCAGCTGCATCTGAGGAGCCAGCCAGGGACATGCAAACATTCACTCCCTCCACCACCGACGCACCGTGGCTGCAGTGTGTGCCATCTACAAGATGCACTGCAGCAACTCGCCAAGGCTTCTTCGGCAGCACCTCTGAAACCCGCGACCTCTACCACCCAGAAGGACAAGGGCAGCAGGCGCATGGGAACACCACCACCTCCAAGTTTCCCTACAAGTCACACACCATCCTGACTTGATAATATATCGCCGTTCCTTCATCGTCGCCGGGTCAAAATCCTGGAACTCCCTCCCGAACAGCACTGTGGGGAGTACCTTCACCACACGGACTGCAGCGGCTCACCACCACCTTCTCAAGGGCAATTAAGATGGGCAATAAATGCTGGCCTTGCCAGTGACGCCCACATCCCAAGAATGAATTAAAAAAATAGTTTGATAAAATAAACGGGCATAACCCAAGCAGATGAAACTTAATGTATACAAGTTTAAAGTACTGCACGTGGGAATGCTGAATTGTATGTTGTTGGTCTCGGAAGGAGGAAACCAAACAGGTTTTGGGTGAGGACCGGATTAGCCTTGGCTTGAAATGCCTCATTTAGTAGAATAGCCTGCAGGATCACACAACAGGATGTTTTGCCCTTTCAAAAAGTTACTGTTAACCTTTAATTTCTCTAGTCAATTATATTGCATTTTAAATGAATGATCAACCCCCATCTTGGTGGCATATTAATAAAAATGACAACAGCCACAACTTTTCTTTCATCACATTCACAGAGCACTTTATACGGTGAAGGAGGGTTAACATTCCTAGGTATAGACTTTTAAATAATATATAGAAACACTGTATAGATCCATGTAGATCACAGCTGCTGGGTAACTCTTCCGGGGTCACGGGGAAGTTCCCTAATTTGCCTTGCAATGCCAGGTGCCCCCTGAAGAGTGCTTAAAGTTTGGTTGGCTTGCCAGGGGATGCCAGGCTTTGCCCCAGGACGGATCTGAGAGGTACCCCAGTGGCCTCCCTTTGTAAGGGGCCATTTTAACATAATACAAAAAATTATGGCCTGATATCTTCAGGAATCCAGGCCTCAGTCTTTGTCCTGGACCCCCAAGTAAGTCCCGTTTCTGCTCCTGGTCAGTATGGCGTAATCACTATGGGTTTATTGAATTTCCAATCGGCAGCTGATTACCAGGAATGTATATTGCATAATAACAGTCAGAGTACATATTAGGCATTATGGATATCTATTATGTTGGAAACAGAACAATTGGTTGCTAGGGGCCGTTGTCTAAACAAAGCTATGAGCTGGTGTGTATCGAGATGACTAGGCAACAGGAACTTGACTGGAAAAAGGCTGATTAATGTTTCCTATCACCATGTTATGCAAGGCTTTGGGTGCTACCCAGGTCTAAATGCTGCACTACCCCAAATTTATTAGGAAAAAAATGGTTTCACACATATAAATTGTCAGTTCTTTAATTAATTTTCTTCTCTCTCCCTTGAAAGTGCCGAGGCTGATTTTAGTGTCCAGTGTTTCCCCAGTTTCCAGGTGCAGATGTGGCATACTGGACCGCAAAATCGTGTAACAAACAGTTCCACCTAATTTCAGTTCCAACCAATTTCCAGTTGGGCTGGGGCAGGTGTTGGAAATTCCCATCTGGAGCAAGAGGGAAGTTTCGTTACTAAATTCAAAAGCGGGCGGAGAATTGCATTCCATTTATGGCATGCAGGATGAAAAATCACCAGAATGCCCTGGAAATAGCAGAAGCCCTGGAAATGATGGCACCGATTTTAATCTGGGGCCTGAGTGTGGCGTGGGAGGGCTGGGGCGGGCAGGAAGTGCTTGTGACAGTTGTGGCATGAGGCTGGAGTGATTTTTATCTCCTCGGCCTTATTACCATGTAGGAGGTAGGTCTCCCACCCAAGCCCAGCAGGAGTGACAAGGTGGCCGCTGGGTGGGAGCAGGTTTTTGCGTGGCAGGAGACTGCCATTGGGGACCCGAGGGAACAGTCCCCAGCACTGTTAAGATTGGGGGGGGGGGGTGATGTCCGGAGATGATTGTGGTCGGTGGGGCGGGGGGCCATGGTTTCCTTGTGGGAGCCAGAGAAGTACTCCGGCCCACAAGGAAACCTTAAAAAGTAAAGATTTTGGGGGAAAAATTCGGTTGCTTTGCGCCTCCCGTTAGTGCCCCCGACTCGCGATCTTCTGTAGCGCCCCGACTTACCGCCGGACGCTATGTCCGACAGAGTCAGGGGGGCTTACCTGCGGCCGGGGCGGCGCTAATCAAAGGTGAGGTGCCGGGCAGCCATTTTTGTTGCTGGCCACCTGCCACCTGCCCCCGTTGCCGTCCCTGGCCTCCTGAGCAGCCCCCCCGCGGAGTGCCGGCTGCGCTCCATGAGCCCGGCACTTCTCTTGAGTGCCGGGCTCTTTTGCCGGTACTCCGCTCCCTGGTGGCCCAGCTGGGCCCCGGGTCACGCTGCGCAAGGCCCCTCCCCTTTAATAAGGGGAGGAAGGCCTGCAGTACCGCGGCGCTTCCCTCTTGGGGCGCTACCGATGAATTTCGGCCGCGGGGGTGCTAATTTTTTCGGGGCGCTAAAAGTAGTGCCCCGGCGAAGTTAGCGCCCCAAAGGGGGCACGACTCAATTTTTCCCCCTTACCTGGGCCATGTTCCTGCCTCCTGTCAGGTTTTACTGGCACTGAGCGTCACTGCCGCGATCGGCAGTTAAAATTGCATCGGGGTGCCATCGGACCTCAACTTTTAAACATTAACAAGGCCCCCGCCTGCCTGTGTAATCCCAACAGTTAAAATGGCAGAGGGCCTGACTACCCCAGCAGGAGCCGAAGTGTAGCATTCTGCAGCCGGGCCCTCTCAGGTTCAAGCACCCAGGAGTCGCTGGTCACAGTTTGGGGGGGGGGGGGGGCGCTGGAGGTGGAGGTGTCCGGAGATGATTGTGGGCGGTGGTGGGGCAGCGGAGGCCTTGTTAAAGCAGAGGGGCTTCTTGTCAGTTTTTAGGTGAGTGGATTGAGCAGGTCAACAAAAGCGCTGAGGGATCAACTGCTCCCTGGTCTCTCTGGCTGCCTCTCCTCCTTCTGGTTCTCGCTCATCTTCACCCGATTCTTCTTTGTCAGACTCCTCTCCTCTTACTGTGGCTGTGCCTCCTACAACTCCAATCCTCGTTGCATAGCCATATTGTGCAGACTGCAGCACACTAATGATATTGCTGGAACCTTAGCTTCAAGATGCCAACGGTGTCTTCAATGATGGTCCTGGTGGTCCTATGGCTTTTATTATACCTGTGCTGCTCAGGCCCTTCACCTAGGTTTCTGCATAAATAATTGGGAATTGCCGGTCACTGTACACTCTAATTTATGTTCATGTCGTTACTCTATTAATTCAGAATGATGATGCATGGTGGGTACTGATATCACAGTCTTATCTTTTTTACTGCTTTGCAGTATTCATAAATAATTATGACCTTGCTGAAATCAAATGCTTTTGTCAGCAGGAAGAGGGATTTTACAATTCTACAAGCAGTTGGAGCCTCTGAGCACAGTAGGAGCCCTTCCTTACTCAAGACGATAAGAGCTCCCTACTTTAGTATTCATCAGGCAGCGAGGGTAGGGTTTTTAATGTTGTGTCCATGGATGAGCTAACTTCCACAGATACCTGCGAATTGAGTTGCTCATTGCTGCAGCTGCTGCACAACGCATTAACAGCTCCTGATAACTGAGAGCTTCACATAACCTAGAGCTTGTGGAACAAGTTATCTGAGGAGGACTTGGTCATCAAGGTTGAGAAGGTAGAATGATTTTCTTATTTCAGATTCACTGACTGCACTATAGCTCCTTAAGAGTTTTAAAAAACTGAAAGTAATTTCCTCATGAGGGGATTTTATTTAAATGATGTTTCAAGATTTACTTGATACTTGAATAATCAGGACTGCCTGACTGGTAGTAACCCCATAGTGTAACACAAACATTTTCTTTTTAAATTTACCCCTGCACTTTTATTTCCCATATCAACCACCGGGAAATTAATGGTGGGAAATATGGAGATGGCAAAAACACTGAATGAATATTTTGTATCAGTCTTTACAGTAGAGGACACTAAGAATATCCCAACACTGGACAAACAGGGGGCTATAGGGGGAGAGGAGCTAAACACGATCAAAATCACTAAGGAAGTGGTACTCGGTAAAATAATGGGACTCAAGGCGGATAAATCACCTGGACCTGATGGCTTACATCCTAGAGTCTTGAAGGAAGTGGCGGTAGGGATTGTAGATGCATTGGTAATAATTTTTCAAAACTCCCTGGATTCCGCTAAGGTCCCGGCAGACTGGAAAACTGCTAATGTAACACCCTTATTTAAAAAGGGCAGTAGACAGAAGGCTGGTAACTATAGACCGGTTAGCCTAACATCTGTGGTAGGTAAAATTTTGGAGTCCATTATTAAGGAAACAGTAACAGGACATTTGGATAATCATAATTTAATAGGACAAAGTCAGCATGGTTTTACGAAGGGGAAGTCATGTTTGACAAATTTGCTGGAGTTCTTTGAGGAAGTAACATATAGAGTGGATAAAGGGGAACCAGTGGACGTAGTGTATTTAGACTTCCAAAAGGCATTTGACAAGGTGCCACACAAAAGATTATTGCTTAAGGTAAAAAATCACGGGATTGGGGGTAATATTCTGGCATGGATAGAGGATTGGCTATCTAACAGAAAGCAAAGAGTTGGGATAAATGGTTCATTCTCAGACTGGCAATCAGTAACTAGTGGTGTTCCACAGGGGTCAGTGCTGGGTCCCCAACTCTTCACAATCTATATTAACGATTTGGAGGAAGGGACCAAGTGTAACATATCAAAATTTGCAGATGATACAAAGATGGGAGGGAAAGTAGTGAGTGAGGAGGACATAAAAAACCTGCAAGGGGACATAGACAGGCTAAGTAAGTGGGCAGAGATTTGGCAGATGGAATACAACACTGGAAAGTGTGAGGTGATGCACTTTGGCAGGAAAAATCCTAGAGCAATTTATTATCTTAATGGCAAGAAACTGGAGAGTACTGAAGTGCAAAGGGATCTGGGGGTCCTGGTGCACGAAACTCAAAAGGTTAGTATGCAGGTGCAGCAAGTGATTAAGAAGGCAAATGGAATGTTGGCTTTCATTGCTAGGGGGATAGAATATAAAAATAGGGAGGTATTGCTTCAGTTGTACAAGGTATTGGTGAGACCGCACCTGGAATACTGCATACAGTTTTGGTGTCCTTACTTAAGGAAAGACATCCTTGCTCTCGAGGCAGTGCAAAAAAGGTTCACTCGGTTAATCCCGGGGATGAGGGGGTGGTCATATGAGGAGAGGTTGGGTAGATTGGGACTCTACTCATTGGAGTTCAGAAGAATGAGAGGCGATCTTATTGAAACATATAAGATTGTGAAGGGGTTGGATCGGGTGGATGCGGGGAGGATGTTCCCGATGACGGGTGAGACGAGAACTAGGGGACATAGTCTTAGAATAAGGGGCTGCTCTTTCAAAACTGAGATGAGGAGGAACTACTTCACTCAGAGGGTGGTAGGTCCATGGAATATGCTGCCACAAAAAGCTGTAGAAGCTACAACATTAATTAAATTTAAAACAGAAATAGACAGTTTCCTAGAAGTAAAGGGCATTAAGGGTTACGGGGAGCGGGCAGGAATTTGGACATGAGTCTAGGTTCGGATCGGTCATGGCCCTGTGGGTAGTGGAGCGGGCCCAGGGACTGTGTAGCCTGATTCTGCTCCTATTTCGTGTGTGCAATTCTGTTAGATGCAGGAGATGGTTCTGTGATAGATAGTAGATTGGCGGTTAGGATCAGATCAGCCATGATCTTATTGAATGGCGGAGCAGGCTCGAGGGGCCGATTGGCCTACTCCTGCTCCTATTTCTTATGTTCTTATGTTCTTATGAGGTTCCCATCTCTGCAGTTCTTATTTTGCTTCTCCTTTTTCATTAAAATCCAGCTCCAAGTTATTATTACTGATTTAGTTATAAGAATAGTCATAATCTTTTCCCATGTGTAGTTGCTCCATACAGCCATCTCGTAGCTCTGAAAGCTGTGGACGTCTTCAGGTTGGACCCTGGACTTTCCACCTGTACTTCAGGCAAATGAGCCTCCGCTATCAAGAACAGCAACTAGGAAATGCAGCCCTGGCTATAACAGCCATTGTCAAGATTAAATAAAGGATTTCTGGTCTGTAAAACGCAACAGCAACTTGCATTAATATAGTAAAGCTTCACGTAGGAACGACACCGAGCAGGAGTAGTGGAATTAGGCGAGGAGTCCAAATGCATGGACTAAAAGATAGGTTTTCAGCTGGTTTATCAAGGCAGTTAGAGAAGCAGCACAGGCGAAGAGGTTTATTGAGAGAGTTCCGGAGAAGGACTAGGATGTCAGAATGCTCTGCCAATGAAAGAGGGAGTGAAGAGAGCAAGGGTTGCACAGGAGGCCAGGGTCAGGAGATCATGTACTGGGACACAAAGCTGGAGGAGGTTGCAAAGGGATGGTGGGGTTAGGCATTGGAGGGATTTGTAAACAAAGGTGAAGATTTGGAATACAGTCCATTACAACAACAACATATTTATATAGCGCCTTTAATGCAGTAAAACGTCCCAAGGTGCTTCACATGTGTGCTATAAGACAAAAATTTGACACCGAGCCACATAAGGAGAAATTAGGGCAGATGACCAAAAGCTTGGTCAAAGGGGTAGGTTTTAAGGAGCGTCTTAAAGGAGGAAAGAGATGTAGAGAGGCGGAGAGGTTTAGGCAGGGAATTCCAGAGCTTAGGGCCTAGGCAACTGGAGGTTGAGTGATTATATTCGGGGATGCTCAAGAAGGCAGAATTAGAGGAGCGCAGATATCTCAGGGGGTTGTGGGGCTGGAGGAGATTATAGAGATAGGGAGGGGAAAGGCCATGGATTTGAAAACAAGGATGTGAATTTTGAAATTGAGGCGTTACTTAACCGGGAGCCAATGTAGGTCAGCGAGCACAGGGGTGATGGGCGAACGGGACTTGGTGCGAGTTAGGACACGGGCAGCAGAGTTTTGGATCACCTCAAGTTTACGTAGGGTAGAATGTGGGAGGTCAGCCAGGAGTGCGTTGGAATAGTCACGTCTAGAGGTAACAAAGGCATGGATGAGGGTTTCAGCAGCGGATAAGCTGAGGGAAGGGTGGAGATGGGCGATGTTACAGAGCTGGAAATAGGCGGTATTAGTGATGGCGTGGATATGTGGTCGGAAGCTCATGTCAGCGTCAAATACAACACCAAGGTTGCGAACATTCTGGTTCAGCCTCAGACAGATGCTAGGGTAAGGGATGGAGTTGGTGGCTAGGGAATGGAGTTTGTGGCGGGGACCGAAGACAATGGCTTCGGTCTTCCCAATATTTAATTGGAGAAAATTTCTGCTCATCCAGTGCTGGATGTCGGACAAGCAGTCTGACATTTTAGACACTGTGGAGGGGTCAAGAGAAGTGGTGGTGAGGAAGAGCTAGGTGTCGTCAGTGTACATGTGGAAACTGACGCTGTGTTTTCGGATGATGTCGCCGATGGGCAGCATGTAGATGAGAAATAGGAGAGGGCCAAGGATAGATCCTTGGGGGACACCAGAGGTAACGGTGCGGGAGTGGGAAGAGAAGCCATTGCAGGTGATTCTCTGGTTACGATTAGATAGCTAAGAATGGAACCAGGTGAGTGCAGTCCCACCCAGCTGGACGACGGTGGAGAAGCGTTGGAGGAGGATGGAGCGGTCAATCGTGTCAAAGGCTGCAAACAGGTCGAGAAGGACGAGGAGGGATAGTTTACCATTGTCACAGTCACATAGGATGTAATTTGTGACTTTGATGAGAACCATTTCGGTACTGTGGCGGGGTGGAAAACTGATTGAGGGATTCAAACATGAAGTTCCGGGAAAGACGGGCACGGATTTGGATTAAGGAAAAGGGAGCCAATGGAGGTGGACCAGGAGATGGGCCATGGGTGAGGGTACATATTATGGGATGGAATGCGAGCAGCAGAGTTCTGAATGAGTTCGAGTTTGTGAAAAGTGGCGCTAGGGAGGCTGACGACGAGGCAACAGATTCAACAGCAGCAGCCTCCCTCCAGGAACAGCATTTCTGTAACAATCTCCTTTCCCTACGTTACAACAGCGACTGGCTGTAAAGCGCTTTGGGACATCCTGAGGTCGTGCAAGGTGTTATGTAAATGTAGGATTTTTGCTTTTGTCCGACCCATCCTCCAGCTGCAGCCTCCTCCTGCCCAACTCCTGTTCCTGTAGCAACCACAGCTCCTGAAACAGGTGCTTTAGCTTTATAAAGAATTCATGTCAATTCCTCAAAGGGATATTTTATTTAAATGGTGTTTCTTTTAAAGATTATCTGATATTTGGCTCAGTGGGTAACTGCATCATACTGCACAACTCCACTTGAAGCAGCCTCCCTCCAATTTACCAGACTTCCTCCTGTCCAAATCTTCACTGATGCAGCAGCCTCCCTCCTGGAATACCTTCTCTGTAGCAATATCCTTCCCTATGCAGCCCATTTTCCAGCCGCAAGAATAAACAGGTAAATAAAGGGTTCCAAGTTATACTAAAAAGCATATGAGAAATGGTACATTCGGTTGAAAAAAAAAATTGAAATTGAAGTTAAAAAATAAGAGAGAGCACAGGAAAGAAGCAATAGTGGGAACAGGAAAATAGCAAACATAATTACAGTGTTTACATATTTTATTAAAATGCAGTTTAAATGTTTAATATATTTATATTTTGTTAATATTACTGTAATAAAGCTACTTCTTACAGTTGAGGAGCATTATTATGGTAATATTGGTGCTTGTTTCATATTATGTGAGCTGAAAATTTATAAAACTGCCCAGGAAGGCAGTCATTTGCCTGGGCTTGCTGGCAGTTACTGGGTTAATATCTGTAATCTTATGATAAACTAACCTTCTTCTCCAGTTCTATATCATGTGTGAGATCCATACACACACATATATATATATATATATATAGAGAGAGAGAGAGATGGAGAGAGAGAGATGAGAATTTGTGTATGTGTGTGAGGGGGCAATAACAATGCTATAGAGAGGCAGAGACTGAAGTTCAAACTGATTAGGGCCAGTTACTCTTTCTAGTTTTTTTGCAAGGATTTATTTCCTCTGGCTAAGGTGAAAGGATTCCAGTACAGCTCTGCCACAGCTTGAGAGAGCAACCAAGACAGCAGAAGTGAAACTAGTGACACAACCAGGGTGTGATTACAACTTAAAGCAGTGGTGTTGCCATATTTAGAAGTTTTCAGGCAGCGTCAATTCCAGAAACATTCAGGAACAGCCCACTCCCAAAACGCCACTCAAACACCATAGCATCCACCACAGTAAGCACACGCAACCTCAGATACTTTACTTGCTGCAACACAAACTTGTTCAATCCCTTTTTGTGTTTGATCTTCATTTTTATTCCAGGTAGTGGCCCTGAAAATCCATAATCTTGTTCTGCCGCTGTAAACACAGCAGATCAGGACTTCTGCCCGTTGGACTCAAAGGTTTCCTGACCCTGTCGGAATTCTTGGGGTCAGCATATTTGAACAAAGTAGGTGGGCACATAAAAACTTAAGAAATAGCAGGATTAGGCCATTCGGCCGTTCGAGCCTGCTCCGCCATTCAATGAGATCATGGCTGATCTTCTGCCTCAACTTCATTCACCGGCCCTATCGCCATATCCCTTGATGCCTTTACTAGTCAGAAATCTATCGACTTCTGTTTTGAATATACCCAATGACTGAGCCTTCACAGCCCTCTGGGGTAGAGAATTCCAAAGATTCACCACCCTCTGTGTGAAGAAATTTCTTCTCATCTCAGTCCTGAATGGCCTACCCTTTATCCTGAGGCTGTGGCCCCTGGTTCTAGACTCCCCAGCCAATGGAAACATTCTCTCAGCATCTACCCTATCAAGCCCTGTAATAATTTTGTATGCTTCAATGAAATCCCCTCTCATTCTTCTAAATTCAAGAGAATACAGGCCTAGTTTACTCAATCTCTTCTCATACGACAGTCCCGCCATCCCAGGAATCAATCTCAAGAACCTTCGTTGCACTCCCTCTATGGAAAGTATATCCTTCCTTAGGTAAGGAGACCAAAATTGTACACAGTACTCCAGGTGTGGTCTCACCAAGGCCCTATATAATTGGAGTAAGACTTCTTTATTCCTGTACTCAAATCCTCTTGTAATGAAGGCCAGCATACCATTTGCCTTCCTAATGGCTTGCTGCACCTGCACATTCACTTTCAGTGACTCATGTACAAGGACACCCAGGTCCCTTTGAGCATCTGCATTCCCCACATGCCAGCTGGGCTTCGTGATGGAGTGGGGGGATTGGGGGGAGGAAAAGCCAAGTTGGACAGCTAAAGGGGCCGATTGCTGGCAGGTCTGATTGAAGAGGCTGTCGGCTGAAAATAACTAGCTCTTTTCCAAGAAATCCACTTTCCTTATTGCATTTGCTCACTTCACGACTGGATGCCGTAAGGAAACCAGCCTTTCCCATCTTGATGGGCCCACTTTTACCACCTGGGAAGCCTGCTTCATACCTGGGAGTCATACCTGGCACAAAAGAAGATGGTTGTGGTAGTTGGAGCCAATCATTACTGCTGGAGTTCTCAGGGCAGCGTCCTAGGCCCAACAATCTTCAGCTACTTCATCAATGACCTTCCCTCCATGGTCAGAAGTGGGGCTGTTCGCTGATGATTGCAGTGTTCAGCTACATCAGTGTGAATTCTTTTGGCATATCAGCCACCTTATGGCCTCTCTGAGTGAGATTTTTGTTGTGGTTCCATGTCAGTAGGAATTGGCTCAATGCTGCCCAACTAACTTTGGTCTCAGCTGAGGACTAAAAAGGATTTTTCCCTTCTCCTCTTTGGGGCTCCTCTGCCACATTAAATCCCCAGCTGCCTCTTCTGGTGTCGCAGTAGCGGTCCTGCTGTGGCACCACCGAGATTTTCCATGGTCGACAATGGCTGGATCCCTCGTGGCAGGGATCTCCTGGAGCCTGCCCTGCATATTAAATGATCCCCAACCCAGGACAATGACCGTACGAACATAGAAAAGACCAGCAGGTCCATCAAGCCTGCTCCACACCATAATAGCCAGAGCACCATGACTAAACATTTCTTCCCTCCCCCTCCACCTCTCACCCACCCCCGCAGCCATGTAATCTCCTGGGAGAGAAAGAAAACAGAGAGAAAACCTAGTTGGTGTTGTGGAGGTGTCGGGGCAGTGGGTGGAAGTCCCGCCCTACCACAATACTGCTGTGAGGAGGGAAATCCAGCCGTCAGAATCACATATTAATAAAGTAGAGCGTCAAAAAGTAAAAGCATGTATTAACTTACTTGATAAAATAAATTAAGATTGACCATTAAATAGAAAAATGAAAATGAAAAAGTTTGTTGACTTATTTTTGGAAACACTGGTCATGTTAATGTCTGACAGACATTACACAAAACAACTGAAGAGCCACAGAAGTGCCACCATAGCAGGGAAAGGCCTAATTAGACTTAAATGTCTTAGCATCCTGTGAAAATTATAAGTGCAAAGTTAAAAAAATCAGAAGATTGTAGGAATTTGTGTAACATTCAGTTTGAGGGGGGGGGGGGGCAAGCTATACCAGTGGTTCCCATAATGCAGCAGGGGAGATACTTAGAGCTTGCTTCCCCTTCAACTCTGGCCCTTAGACTTGATGCTCCATATGACTCGAGCTCTATTCATGGTCTACTTGTCTTTGGGTGATAGCTTAGTTGAGTTGAGATTCAGTTCCCTCTCCTTTAATCGATCTCCAGTTTTTAAAAAAAAGGCAAGGCATTGCTAGCAGGAGACGGGACAATTCCAAACCTCTATGCAGCAAGTGGAATATCCGTACATAAAATACAATTGTTGATCCTATGGGCTGGGGACTGGTAGCACCCCAGCAGAACTTTAGAGCCAATAGTTTTCTTTTTCTTTTGTCTTCCTGGGTGGTTATACCAGTGATTATATCAGTGGTTTGATTTGTGGGGAACTAGAGACACAGACCCATGTCCCATCACTTCATAGTGCAACCAGTTACTAGCTCCAGGAGAGAGGCTGGAGTGTGTGTCTGTCTGACGTACCTTCTCATTCTGAGAGGAAGCACATGGACTCTGCTGAGTGGCTGCCTATAGCAGGACAGCTGAAAATGGAAACTCACAGAGGAGGAGGGAAAGGGAGGGGGATTCTTGGGCACAAACCCATATCGTACTTTATATTGTTTATGTTTGCAGCCGTCAGTGATTATCTGATTTCCTGAGTTGTGTAATTTGTTTGAGGTACTGTGGAAATTGCCCTTCTTTTGCCTAAAGTTCTCCTGTTGTTTCCAATGGGTAAGACACCGAGCATCTCAACATTTTAAATAAAACAGAAACAGCATCTGGAAAATAAATTCATCATCTGAACTGCAGTTGGCACAATATTGCCAAGTGGAATACTGGAATCAGATATACTCTTTACATTCCTTGGCAGCGTTTCTAAGGGAGAGTGTCACTGGAGATAATCATCTAAAAGGAGGAACTCCAGTGATTTAAAGGATAACTCTCGTTCAAAGCAAACTGAAAAATATGTGAGGACCAGTCAACCATGGTTACACATGCAAATAGCGTCAGTTTTACTGATGGAACTCAGCTGCATATGAGCAATTGTCTACAAATGCCCTACTTGTGGACAGGAACAGGCTCCCGAGAGCAATTACATGGGCGTCTCTCAAGGAGAACAGTATCTATGATACTACTACAGGCTCCACAGTCGTAACTGGAAAGTCTTTGTTCTGGTGGTAATTTTAACCCTTGCCCACCTGACGGGAAACTCACGTGAATGGATCGGCTTCCCGCTTTACACCCTGCCCGATTTTACTTTCTACTGACTTCAAGCTTGGGCATCCGATCCGATCCGCTCAGCTTCCCAATGGGCGGGTTGGGTTAAAATTAGCCCCTATGTGCCTATCGGAAACAGGAACAAGTCAACCTGGAGCTCCTATATGTCTTATTAATGTAACAACGATAAGATAAGAACATAAGGCAATATGGAATGAGAAAGGCCACTTTGGCCCATTCCTTCCATGTTACCAGGTGCAATTTACTGTTGTGGACTTATCCCCCTTAATTCATCTCCAGAGAGCGCTGAACTTTGACACATTCATTTCAATGGAAATGAGAATAGGGCAGGATCTATAACGGGCGGGCGGTCCACTCGCCAGCTTACCGCTCGTGCAGGGAAGGTGAAAATTACCCCTATTCTGTGGTATTTCCTCCTGAAACCTGAAGGTGATACAGTGGTAACCACTGAATATCTAATGTTGAATTCACATTATTCAACCCTGATTGGTTATGTTCTACATGTGATGGTTTCATGGTCCCAGCTGCCCTGTACCATGATGCTTCATGCAATATCTGATCATCAATGTCTATACTTACCCTTCAGTGAAATTCTTAAACAGATATTCATCCAATTGCTCTTGTATCCTCCCCCATCACCCCCAAACCCCCACCGCCCCCACGACAGTGACTCATGCTCTGGAGAAATGTCCTATGAGAGGCAGTCTCCCTCCAATTACTTACTCTTCATGTGTGAGCCTAGAGTCTGGCTTCCCAGCCGATTTTGGTCTCGTTCACCCCCCCCCCCCCCCCCGCCCCCTACCATTATGCCTCAGGACCGCCTGGTAAAGGGTAGATTTGGGGCAGCTGTGGTAAGGCCCTGAATTTTGCAAATGGAGGGGGAAGGCTTAGTTAACCAGGGCGCTGCACAACTTTAGCATGTCCTCCGGGGATTTGAACTCAAGCGACTCAGCAATATAACTCAGCATCCTATTTGATTGAGCCTCACACTGTTTAGACATGATAAAGTAGATTTTCTGATATATGTTCACTTTACACTCAAATGATTTGAAACAGGTGTAACACTCATGCAAAGTGAAGTGTACTGTTTGCATTTGGTTTTCCATCGTTACCTCATTATGATAATTACGCATAGCTTTAGGTGCAGATCAGGAAGTGTTCAGGGAGCGCACTAATGGTGGCAGGGAAAAGTTACATTACCAGTGGAATTTAAAGGAATGCCGGAAATTATAGGAAAGCATCAGAAGAGGGGCAACCCATTTACCATGGCTTTACCATTTACCATGGCTGAAGGCGAGAGGGTAAGAAAATGTGATCAATAATGAAGTGAAAGGAAACTCAATGTGTTGGCATGTCCACATGCAAGTGACAGAACAGCCCAGTCCTCAACTCTTGCTGAATTGAAGGTGGTGCTGCTTAAGGCAATGTTGAAGAGGTTGGTCCTCTTGCCGCTCTGAGCATCCTTTTGTTGGCATTGGAGTATGCCTACAAGAAGATGAAGGCAGGTTTTAGGCTGCAGTTGATGGGCACTGACACTGGCTATTTCAGCCGCACGGTCATTCCAGGTATCCTATCAGCAGATGGCACTGCTCTGTATTTGTCTGAGAGAGAGAGCCCCAGGTGGGCAGATGAAACGCTTCAAGGACACCCTCAAAGCCTCCTTGAAAAAGTGCAACATCCCCACCGACACCTGGGAATCCCTGGCCCAAGACCGCACAAAGTGGAGGAGAAGCATCTGGGAAGGCGCCGAACACCTCGAGTCTCTTCGCCGGGAGCAAGCGGAAGCCAAGCGCAAACAGCGGAAGGAGCGCTCGTCAACCCAAGCACCCCACCCACCCGCCCCTTCAACTACCGTCTGCCCCACCTGTGACAGAGACTGTAGGTCCCGCATTGGACTCATCAGTCACCTGAGAACTCATTTTTAGTGTGGAAGCAAGTCATCCTCGGTTCCGAGAGACTGCCTAAGAGAAGTATTTGATGACCCAGACCCTGTGAAGACAGTTCCCCACAGTCATTGCCAGGTAGGTGCGATAATGCCTACACATGTGGTTGGTGGCATTCGATGGTTGCTCACAATGTGTAGGCTGCCGATCACCCTGGCATGTCTTTCATGCAGTACCACTGAAAGCATCGCACTTCTCAATTCACTATCCAGTACACCACCGACTCCACTGCATCACTTAGCCCAATGATCAGCTGCGCTACATCATGTGGCCGTGCCACACGGTCCCCTAAATCACAGCGATATCCAATCAGCAAGATGGCTGCACCGCCCAGTCCCCACTGAACCAGCCAATTCTATAACCCAGCCTGCCATTTTGCCTCGAACCCTTGGCATCAGCCAGCGCTCTCGACACATTTGTTTTCTGAAAAAGCAAGCCACAAAGGACACACTCGAACAAATCAATTACGTTTAGCATTTGTTATAAAATTTATCAAATGCTGAGTGCATTTCATTTTAATCCATCACACAAGCGCTCGATATCCCCGAGCTGACCTGCAAATTTCATGCAAACGTGGGCAGTGCTTTGTTCTGCGTGGTAATAATGCTCAAGGGTGCTTTGTGGGGATTTTTTCTGGCTGGCTGGCTAATAGGAATATTCTTTATGAATAAAGGAAGAGGGGTTTGTTTACACGACCCCAGCCAATGGTGTTTCTCCATCACTCTTGTCCTGACTCAGCTATGCCTCAGTCACGTGCGCCAACCATGTGACTCTAGAACGCTACACTTGTCAGTTGCCACATTGAATTAGTCACACGCTGAATGAAAAACTCCCCACTGCGTCTGAATGGTGCCGCAGGCTATTGCACGGATTGTTCAAAAGCTCAGCAATCCCCTCTTCAAAGCAGTTCTTTTTTAAACACTGACGTTGGCTGGATTCAAAATAAAAATGCCCGGTAACAAAAAATAAGAATAATCCGGGTTTTTATGATGAGTATATCATACTAAACCAAAGGCAATATTTCACAACTTTTCTCTCTTGTTCTTCCTAAGCTCCAACTATTCTATTCTGCACACGTTCTTCTTACAGCCTCGTTCTGTCGAAATCAAGACTGATTACACAGTTTTCTACTCTAATTCGTTCTCCAAACTTTGGAACGCCTTACCTTGCTCAATCCTCTCTGCCTCCTACGATCCACAGGCTTTTAAAACATAACCTTGGCCTCAGCTAACCACTGCTGTTTGATTAACCCCACCCTCACTCCATTGTTTTGAACCCTGGCAGGACCTTAGCCCTTCACTTATGTATGTCAAATTAAAAAAATATATGTATTAAAGCTGTTTGCAGCTGGAGGCAGGAGGAGGACATGTCTGATCTATGTGTATAAAATATTAAATGGTACAGATAAGATAAACCTGCATTAATATTTTAAAGTAACCCATGGACATAGGAGCAGAGGCATAAACATAAATAAATGAAAAGATAAAACAGGTACGATAAGAAATGCATTGAACCCGTCTTAGTTCACTCATCCAGCGAGATCCTAATGTCCCCCCCGCCACCTCCATATTGCAGCATCCAATTGTTTCTTAAATGATTCCAGGGTTTAAGCCCCACTACTCTATCTGGGAGGTTTATTCCACATGTTGATCACTTTTAGTGTGAAATAGAATTTCCTGATTATCAGTCCTAAATCTTTCTTTTACTAGTTCAAACCTGTGGCCCCGACTCTACTTCCATAGTTCCATTTAAAGTAATATTCCGGGTTAACCTTTCTACACCAATCTTATATAAGATCACTTCTCAGGCACTTTCTGTAAGCCCAAAGGGTGGGATTTTAACTCCTGAGCGGGAAGCTGAGGGAGTGAACGGCCCTCCCGCAGGGGGAGTCAACGGCCCTCCCGCAGGGGGAGTGAATGGCCCCTCCCGCCCGGGGGAGTGAACGGCCTTCCCGCCTGAGGGAGTGAACGGCCCTCCCGCAGGGGGAGTCAACGGCCCTCCCGCCCGGGGGAGTGAATGGCCCCTCCCGCCCGGGGGAGTGAACGGCCCTCCCGCCCGGGGGAGTCAACGGCCCTCCCGCCCGGGGGAGTGAATGGCCCCTCCCGCCCGGGGGAGTCAACGGCCCTCCCGCCCGGGGGAGTGAATGGCCCCTCCCGCCCGGGGGAGTGAACGGCCCTCCCGCCCGGGGGAGTGAATGGCCCTCCCGCCCGGGGGAGTGAACGGCCTTCCCGCCCGGGGGAGTGAACGGCCCTCCCGCCCGGGGGAGTGAACGGCCCTCCCGCCCGGGGGAGTCAACGACCCTCCCGCCCGGGGGAGTCGACGGCCCTCCCGCCTGGGGGAGTGAACGGCCCTCCCGCCCGGGGGAGTGAACGGCCTTCCTGCCCGGGGGAGTCGACGGCCCTCCTGCCTGGGGGAGTGAACGGCCCTCCCGCCCGGGGGAGTGAACGGCCCTCCCGCCCGGGGGAGTTGACGGCCCTCCCGCCCGGGGGAGTGAACGGCCCTCCCGCCCGGGGGAGTCGACGGCCCTCCCGCCTGGGGGAGTGAACGGCCCTCCCGCCCGGGGGAGTCGACGGCCCTCCCGCCCGGGGGAGTGAACGGCCCTCCCGCCCGGGGGAGTCGACGGCCCTCCTGCCTGGGGGAGTGAACGGCCCTCCCGCCCGGGGGAGTGAACGGCCCTCCCGCCCGGGGGAGTCGACGGCCCTCCCGCCCGGGGGAGAGTCGACGGCCCTCCCGCCCGGGGGAGTGAACGGCCCTCCCACCTGGGAGTTTCCATGGGTGCCCTTGGCCCATTCTAAAGGCTGTACCTCAGTTACAGGAAGAGGCAGCTGGCCGCCTTGCGGCAGGTCAAAATCACAGGGTCAGGAGGCTGCTTGCCGGCACCAAGGTAAATCACGGGTGGGTGGAAGGGAGGGATCGGGGCTGTTTCATGGTGGTAATGGTGGTAACGGGGGGGGAGGGAGAGTCTGAGGCAGTAGAGGCCCAGAATTTCCTTATGGGGCCCGGAGGAGCACTCCTGCTCCTCTTGGCTCCACTACCATACAAGAAATGCCGGCTAGATGGACCAGCTGGTCTTTTCGTGTCTGACGTTTTTGTATAAGTGTATGTTCTTGCTCCACTGGCTTCAGTTCCGTTCCCTGTAGGGTGTATGTATGTTTAGCATTAATCCTGCCCACGTGAATAACATTGCACTTGTCTAAGTTGAATACTGTTTGCTAAAGGAAAGTTTTTGATTTACCTTAGAGGGGTTCCTCTTCTTCCCCCACCAGGTTTTACGGAGTGGGACGCCCACAGCAGTCGCCCGCTCAGTAGGCCAAAAAAATGCCATCAGGATGCTATGGATGTCAGAGGACCCCCAATTATCATATATTAATAAGGTTGCCGCCTGAATCAGTCGGGCACCTCGGCCGCCAAATAAAAAGGCCCCAGTTAAGATGGCGGTGGGCCAGAATTGAGCAGGAACTGGGCGATAAGTCTGTGTACGGCTATTTTAACAGTGTGGCAGCCCTGTTCCCGCCGCGCGCGGTGGGTTAAAAGTCCCCCTCAAGTTTATCCAGTCTTTTTTCATAGTTAAGACCCCCGTCGCTTGAGGTCAGTCTTGTAGCTCTTCTCTGCCCTGATTCCAGCACTTGAATGCAGGACACCAAATGCAGAAACATATTATGGAGTGCACAAACAAATCCAGTAAGAGACATTTCCCCTGAAGCGTTTGGTTTTTACAGTCCATACACAGTATGCAGCCGGCAGTTTAATTATCCCTCCATGCCCCCTGCATCACTTTGCCTTTACAAAAATTAATCCTTTCAGTCTTCATGTAAGCGTGTCACCTCAGGGGTCACTAAACCCCAGTGGAACGGTGAGAATAAATAAGAAGAACAAGCAGCAAATGTGGGAACTCTGAAAGAAGAACAGAAGCTGCAAGTCTAGCCATCTGCAGGTTAACGTTTCAAGTAGATCCCTTCTTCAGAACCGAAAACTAAAAGATAAACAAGCTCCTTAGTAGAATCAGAAAAAAGGGAAAAATAAACAAAAAAAAACAAGATACTCCAATCACAGAGAGGAGCTAAGTGGGTTAAAGGGCTTGCAAACTACTTAAAAGAAAAACAGGAAATTGATAAATGATATAAAAGATTATCTACGTGAGGCAATAGAAAGATATTTTTAAAATATGCAAATAGCTAAGAGGCTGGAAGGCCCACCTAAGAAAAAAATGGGGGAAATTGTAAAGAAGAGAGAAAGCCTGCAGATGCAGATTTAAATTGAAACTAAAGTGCTGGAAATGTAGAGTGGACATGTCAGTCCCATAACTATCCTACTGCTCCTACAAAATTTCCCCATTGGCTACAGCTCGGGAGGTGGACGACTGCTAAACTTTCTTTGAGGAGACTTCAGATGGCTGTGGTGAGCGACCTTGAACAGCTCTGGTTCTTGCGGGCCTGGCTGCAGACTGCAGCATCTCAGTGTGGGCCGGAGTAGTCTGGCCCAGCTGGCTGTGTGGTACTAACAAGGGTATTGGCAGAGTGGGTGGTAGGGGAGCAGACATGCTGTCATCCTGAGAGAGGACTGCAGGTACCGCTCACATGGAGCCAAGGCCACTCTCTTGGGACTGCACCTCAGCACTCCTCCAGCTCTGCATGAGAACTGAGTGCAGGAGTGGTGTGACGCCCTGGAAGCCCTTGTCAACACTGGCCCCCAGAGCCGAGATGGCAGAGTGTGAGATGCCTTGGAAGCGGTCAGCAGAGACGCCATCATGGTGGGCACCAATGTTGTGTTCGTGGAGCTGACCACTTGCTTCATGTTGGATAGAATGGTCTCCGTGCACTGCGTGAAGCCCCAACACAAGTTGGAGCTGGATTACTCCATGCTCTCAGCCATTGTGTGCGTTTGCTGGCAGGCTGTCCAGTGCACCTAGCATTTCCTGGTGTATGCCCATCAGCCTTCTTTGGTAGCCTGGGCCCTCGAAGCGAGCATCTGAGTACTCTACAGCAGAGGTTGTATGCAATCTCACCCTTTGGTGAGCTGGTACCTGTGGCGTCCTAGCCCCCTGCCCTAGTTCCTACACACATGTCCTGTGATTTACCACTTGAAGACCCATCCTCTAGCCTAGCCTCTGAAGTATGTGTGGTGCCAATCTCTGAGCTGGTGCTTGCTGGTTTTAAATTGGATTCCATGAGATTGGCTTCTGTGAACCAGTTCCAGCATTCATACTGTTAAAATCAATTTCCATAGACCAGATTTAACAGCATAAATGCCAGGAGTTGTCTCACAAATGTCAGGATCCCAGGATCCAAATTAAAAGAAGATTAATATAAAAATGGCTTACGCATATACAACCTATTAACTCATCATTTATCTCATTGCTGTTTCTGAGATCCTGCTATTAGCAAATTGGCTATCGTGTTTCCCTACAAAACAACAGTGACTACTCTTGAAAAGCAATTCATTGGCTGTGAAGCAGTTTAGGATTCCTGATCATGAAATATAAAAGCTTCTTGCTCTTGATAATACGAGCTCCAGTAGCTAGGAACATGTCAGAGTTAAAATCATGATGGGTATTACTGAATTATTACAGGGAAGTCTTACCAAATCAATCTGCCTTTGTAAGTCCAGATTGTATTACAGCGCTGAGCTGACTCTTCAATATAAACAAGAGGGTGCACATGTGTCCAGAGGAACAGAACACCACCTCGGGGACAGATTTGCTTCTTGTGTCTGGAGGCAAAACACCATTGGCAGCAAATGCAAATGGACACTGCAACTGACACCAAAATATGTGGGCAGCTGTTTTATTCCCAAAAAGTGAAAATTACTATTGAAAAAAATGATTACTTTTGCATTTCAAAGAGGAGAAAAACTCAAACCGGAGAGAAAGAAGGAACAAATACAAATTGACAAAAAGAAACACATACAATAACAACAACTTGCAATTATATGGCGCCTTTAATGTAGCAAAACATCCCAAGGCGCTTCACAGAAGCGTTATCAAACAAAATTTGACACCGAACCACAGAAGATATTAGGGCAGATGACCAAAAGCTTGGTCAAAGAGGTAGGTTTTAAGGAGCGTATTAAAGAAGGAAAGAGAGGTAGAGAGACGGAGAGGTTTAGGGAGAGAGTTCCAGAGCTTAGGGCCAAGGCAGCTGAAGACACGGCCACCAATGGTGGAGCGAATAAAAGCAGGGCTGCACAAGAGGCCAGAATTGGAGGAGCGCAGATATCTCAGAGGGTTGTAGGGCTGGAGGAAGTTACAGAGATAGGGAGGGGCAAGGCCATGGAGCGATTTGAAAACAAGGATGAGAATTTTCAAATTGAGGCGTTGCTCAGCCGGGAGCCAATGTAGGTCAGCGAGCACAGGGGTGATGGGTGAACGGGACATGGTGCGAGTTAGGACCCGGGCAGCCGAGTTAGGATACAGACAAGGCAGAGCTTGAGATATGGGTATACAGGGTAAGTAAAAGGAAGATAGACAAGTGGACAGAGAGAGATTTCACGCAGACAAGAGGGGTGTATGTATGTATATATACACACACACAAATAGACGGGATGCATGTGCTTGCATGCACACACATGCAGACACACATAGATATAGAGAAAGAGAAATGTACACATACAAAGCCACAGAGATAAACAAGGTGCAACGGGTACACACACACACACAAACAGAGATGAATATGTAAGCACACATATGCAAAGACACACACAGATATATAAAGAGAAGGGGTGCATGCATGCATTCACAGATAAATAAAGGGAAAGCGGGAGATATACCCTCATTAAATAAAAGCAGGAATAACAAATTAAACAATTCAATAAATTATATATATATTTTTTAAATCATCCAAGTTGCTTTCTGATATTTTACATCTATGAATGACGACATGATTCCAAACCCTTATTTTAAAAAGTCCTGCCTTGGAGAAAGAGAAAGCGTGGTTTTAAAAACAAAATAACAGTGAGCAGAGTTATTTTTTCTAGGTTTATTTTCAAACTCTGCAAGGCTGCAAGTAAGGGAGTCACAAGTCAGGCAGAACACACAGGAGCCGCCCTCCTTACTTGCTGCTGGAACCCATAAGATTTTAACAGTGTGCCTCCAGCTAAATGTAAAGAGCACTTTCAATAAAATAACGGCAACGGTACGCATTTATTTTTCATGGCACGTTCAGCTTCTTCCCTGGTAAATAAACACCCATGGCTGGCACCGGACAAACATGGAAAATGTAACCGTGATGTCACCACTGCCTCGGGAGACCAATTCCCAGGCTGGCATAATGCGAGGAATGTAACCCTTTCAGAACTCAACTTCTAGTTCTCCTTGAGTGACACAGATAACAAACAAAGTTGATTCCCAGTGTTAGAACGATGAGTTTTGAGGAATGGCTTCATAAGCAAGGGCTCTTCAGTTTGCAAAAGGGATGACCTTACATAAGATACTTTTTTAAAATTAATTCAGGATATGGACGTCGCTGGCAAGGTTAGCATTTATTACCCATCCCTAATTGCCCTCAAGAAGGTGGTGGTGAGCCGCCTTCTTAAATACAACTGAGTGGCTTGCTAGGCCATTTCAGCACACATTGCTGTGGGTCTGAAATCACATATAGGCCAGACCAGGTAAGGACAGCAGATTTTCTTAGTAAACCAGACATTTGGTAGTTTCATGGTCACCATTACTAATACTAGAGTTTTTATTCCAGATTTATTTAATTAATTGAATTTAAATTTCCCAGTTGCTATACATGGGATTTGAACCCTGGATTGTTATTCCAGGTCTACTAGATTACTAGTCCAGTAACATAACCACTATGCTACTGTACCCCATACTTGACAGGAGAGAGAAAGTAAACCCATAGCAACACTTTCAGATACAGTAAGGATTGTGAATAGCAAGTTTAGGACAGACACCAGGAAGTATTCCATTACAGAGAGTGGTAAATAGATGGGACGGGTTTCCAGGAAGGATGGCTGAGGCCTGGACACTCAGCTAGATGGTGTAATGGGAAAATGGTAGGATTGATAATCTGGAGGGATGAGAACAAGTGGGCCCAAGGGCTTTCCTCACCCGATCTTAACTTGAGAAGAACCATAAGAAGTCATTCTGAGCAAACAGCAAATTAAAAACACACATACATAAAACCCTCAATAAAAGTTTAATGTGGAGAATGCTGAAAATTTTAATTTAACGGTTCCAAAAGAGCATCAGCAGAATTTAGTTTAAAAAAAGACCTCTCCAGAAGCCTCAGTCACTAAATGCACTGCCCAGTGTAGAAAGGAACCACGAGGACCAGGACATTTCCAGGCTCAGCCCATGGTTTGCGCTGAGATGGCTGATCCCAGCTGGGGAGGCAGTAGCAATTACAACTCACAGCTCCTGGACCAGAGAGTGGAAAATCAGCCAGCGATTCCACACCTGATTGCTGTCCAATGACCACCGCCCAGGATTGTGCGTGTCTATGTGTATGGGTGTTCAAGACACGATCAGGTTTGGCTGTGGTACCCCATGGCTGTCTAGCCTGCTGACACTCACTGCTGAGGTTCACGCATCACAAGCAACCACATCAGTTATGTTACTGGACTAGTAATCCAGAGGTAATAAAAACAGAAAATGCTGGAGACACTCAGCAGGTCAGGCAGCATCTGTGAAGAGAGAAACAGAGTCAACGTTTCAGGTCGATGACCTTTCGTCAGAACTGGAAAAAAGCAGGAAATGGAACAGATTTTAAAGCAAGTTTAGGGGCTGGGAAATGGGGGAGGGGATGAAAGAACAAAAGGGGAGGTCTAAAATAGGATAAAAGGCAGGAGAATTAAAGAGACATTAAGAGATATTCAAGGCAAAAGGAGATGGTAATGGGAAAGGTTAAGAAACAAAGGATGGCTCTAGATGAAGTGTGAATTGCGCTGGCAGAATGAAAGACAGCTGCCATGTGGGAGAGAAGAACAAAAGGCACAAAACAAAAAGTGTGGATAAAAAATATATATATGATAGGGGCCGAGGTTATGATCTGAAATTGTTGAACTCTATGTTGAGTCCAGAGGGCTGTAAAGTGCCTAATCGAAAGATGAGGTGCTGTTCCTCGAGCTTACGCTGAGCTTCCATGGAACAATGCAAGAGGCCGAGGACGGTGAGGTCTGAGTGGGAGTGGTGCGAAGAATTAAAGTGACAAGCGACCAGAAGCTCGGGGTCTCCCTTATGGACTGAACGGAGGTGTTCCGCAAAGCAGTCACCCAATCTGCGTTTGGTCTCCCCAATGTAGAGGAGACCACATCGTGAGCAGCGAATACAGTATACTAAATTGCAAGAAGTACAAGTAAATCGCTGTTTCACCTGGAAGGGGTGTTTGGGGGCCTGGACAGTGGGAAGGGGGGAGGTATAAGGGCATGTGTTGCATCTCCTGCGCTTGCACGGGAAGGTGCTGGGCGAAGGGGAAGGGGTGCCGGGGTGATAGAGGAGTGGACCAGCGTGTCGCGGAGGGAACGGTCCCTACGGAATGCTGAAAGGGGAAGTGAGGGGAAGATGCGTTTGGTGGTGGGATCACGCTGGAGGTGGCGGAAATGGCGGAGGATAATCCGTTGAATGTGGAGGCTGGTGGGGTGAAAGGTGAGGACAAAGGGAACTCTATCATGGTTCCGGGAGGGAGGGGCAGGGGCGAGGGCGGAAGTGCGGGAGATAGAACGGACATGGTCGAGGGCCGTGTCAACCACTGTAGAGGGGAATCTACTGCCTGACCTGCTGAGTGTCTCCAGCATTTTCTGTTTTTATTTCAGACTTCCAGCATCTGCAGTATTTTCTTTTTGTATTAGTAACCCAGAGGGCCTGGCTAATGATCTCAGGAGACATGAGTTCAAATACTCACCATGGCAGCTGTGGAATTTGAATTCAGTTAATTCAATAAATCTGGAATAAAAAGCTAGTGTCAGTAATGGTGACAATGAAACTGCTGTTTTGTTGTTAAAAACCCATCTGGTTCACTAATGTCCTTTAGGGAAGGAAATCTGCTGTCTTTACCTGGTCTGGCCTATATGTGACTGCAGACCCACAGCAATGTGGTTGACTCTTAACTGCCCTCTGAAATGGCCTAGCAAGCCGTTAGGAAAAACTGCAGCGGCTCACTGCCAGCTTCTCAAGGGCAATGAGGGATTGACAATAAATGCCAGCCTTAGCCAGTGATGCCCACATCCCACGAATGAATTTTTAAAAAATGGGTGAGATACCAGAGGGTGGCCGGACCCCAAGGAACTGCACCTTGGCATGAGTCATACACCTTCAGGAAAGGAGGATTTGGACAGAGGTGAATATATAAAGGGAAAGCTTTTATTATCCTGCTGATAGATTGAATTTGCTCAGAATAATCCAGTCATTAATTCAATTGCTGTACCAGTGTACATTGACAGTTAATGATTTTATGAGGCACATTTTCCCGTTCCTGCGTCTGGGCCTATTGGATTGTCTGAGCACAGCGCATGGAGGAAAATCGTGCAGGGAGTATTGGACACCAGTAAGGGAGCACGCCCGATTTTCCATCCAGCATGGCTGGGAGATTGGGTGAACTGCCTTATCAGTGCGCAGTCCTCCCAGCCCAATTTCCCTCATCATGCTGTGCCAATGCGATCCAATATTCTCACAGTCAACAGAGGCTCACTGTTGCTGCAGTAATCCACGCTAATAGCTTTGGGTGGTGGGGTGGGGGTGAGAATACATTTATCAAAGACCAACTGATTACCCAGTGTCCACATTTGACATCTCATTATTTTAGCTAAGACTCAAACTCAGATGAAGAACTGTAGCTCAGTACACAAGTACACATGATGAAAAATATCTGAATCTCATAGGCTGATGGTGGGATGCCACTGAGCTAAGGAAAGGAAAAAAATCAGCCAGAGTTCCTGCTTATGATCACTATCCAATGGGTCACGCTTGTCACTCTTTGCATACTACACCTTCAGTTTTAAAAAAGGCTGGCACTTTAAAGGCCTGAGGCAACTGACAACCTGCAGTATGACTTTTATTTCTGGGTAATCTTGTTTTAAACAATCTCCATAATATGCCTGGCACATGTCTTGCAGCGACTGTCTTCACATTCCATTTCATTATCTGCACCCAGTTCAGACAATAGGTGCCATACTCAGAGAATTGCCCATGGAATAAAAGGGACAGTGGCAGCATGGATACGAAATTGGCTAAGTGACAGGAAACAGAGAGCAGTGGTGAATGGTTGTTTTTCGGACTGGAGGAAGGTATACAGTGGTGTTCCCCAGGGTTGGTTCTAGGACCACTGCTTTTCTTGATATATATTAATGACTTGGACTTGGGTGTACAGGGCACAATTTCAAAATTTGCAGATGACACAGAACTTGGAAGTATAGTGAACAGTGAGGAGGATAGTGATAGACTTCAAGAGGACATAGTCAGGCTGGTGGAATGGGTGGACATGTGGCAGATGAAATTTAACGCGGAAAAGTGCGAAGTGATACATTTTGGTAGGAATAACGAGGACAGGCAATATAAACTGAAGGGTACTTCTTCTTCTTAGGCAGTCCCTCGGAACCTTGTGCTCCTTGCGGTACAATCCTAAAGGGGGTACATGAACAGAGAGACCTGGGTGTTAAGTGCAAAAATTGTTGAAGGTGGCAGGGCAGGTTGGGAAAGCAGTTAAAAAAGCATACAGGATCCTGGGCTTCATAAACAAAGGTATAGAGTACAAAAGCAAGGAAGTTATGATGAACCTTCATAAAACACTGGTCCGACCTCAACTGGAGTATTGCGTCCGATTCTGGGCACCGCACTTTAGGAAGGATGTGAAAGCCTTAGAGAGGGTGCAGAAAAGATTTACAAGAATGGCTCCAGGGATGAAGGACTTCAGTTACATGGATAGACTGGGGAAACTGGGGTTGTTCTCCTTAGAGCAGAGAAGGTTGAGAGGACATTTGATAGAGGTGTTCAAAATTGTGAAGGGTCTAGACAGAGTAGATAGAGAGAAACTGTTCCCATTGGCGGAAAGGTCGAGAACCAGAGGACACAGATTTAAGGTGATTGGCAGAAGAACCAAAGGCGACATGGGAAAAACGTTTTTATGCAGCGAGTGGTTAGGATCTGGAATGCACTGCCTGAGAGGATGGTGGAGGCAGATTTAATTGTGGCTTTCAAAAGGGAATTGGATAAGTACCTGAAGGAAAAACATTTGCAGGGCTATGGAGAAAGGGCAGGGGAGTGGGACTAGCTGAAATGCTCTTGCAGAGAGCCGGCACGGGCTCGACGGGTCGAATGGCCTCCTTCTGAGCTGTAACGATTCTATGATTCTACTCTGAATGCAATGTGGTGTGGAGCTACCCAAGGTTGTGCTTCAATGTGATGTACCAGGGAGTGGTTTGATGGGAAGAGGGGATGGCGGGGGGAGTGGGTGGGATGCAGGCCCATGACTCTCTTGTACATTGTGTTCTTGGTCCCAAAACCAGTTTTCTAGCCTGTATGGGTGTGCTCCATCCCTCGTGCCCAGAAAACATGCCTCTTGCTATCGATGGAGGTGCTGCCTCCATAGGTGTCCACAAAAATACCTCTTTGGGTAGGTTTTCAATGCTCCGGAGGCTGTCTCAAGATCTTTAGTTGGTCTGTTGTCTGCAGAAGTGCTGTAAAGTCAATGAAATTGTACTTTTTGGGCACTTACAGGTCTATGAAGCAAAGGCAGGAAAATGGAGTTGCGGTCCAGATCAGCTACGATGTAACTGAATGGCGGAGCAGGCCCAAGGGCCTGAATGACCTGCTCCTGTTTCTAATATCCCTATGTTCCTATGTCTATTGGGATGAATCTACACCCTTTTAGTGGTACCTAGTTAATATGAAAGATTGAATGAAAGGAGCACATTGCTCATCACAGGTGTGCCCTGTAAAAGGTTTTAATTGTGTTCCAATTTTATTGGTTTCCAGAATGTGCCGTACTTTACACCCCACTGGAGAGGCGTTATCAGCAAAGTCAAGCAGTTGGGAAACAAAGTCCAGCACATAATTGTCAGACTGTACTTCCATAAAGGCTCATATGGATCTCAGGTGCCATCAGCAGAAAAACAGACATGTATTCAAGATGTATTGAGTTAATTAAGATGCCTTGTCTGCCCATGTGCTACAAAGATATCCTCAAACAGATGAAAACCATGAAGTAGTTAATATATTATTTAGAGTTTTTTTGTTCTACTTCAATTTTAACAGCCAGGGGCCACTTTTGGAAGATAACACATTTCCTCAGAACCCTAATAAACCTTTTCTGTCTCTGAAGCTAACAACAACAGCAACAACTTATATTTATACAGCGCCTTTAATGTAGTAAAACGTCCCAAGGCACTTCACAGGATCGTTATCAAATGAAATTTTGACACCGAGGTACATGAGATATTAAGGCAGATGAGAGGTAGATTTTAAGGAGTGTCTTTAAGGAGGAAAGGGAGGTAGCGAGGCGGCGAGATTTAGGGAGGGAATTCTAGAGCTTAGGGCTTAGGCAGCCGAAGGCACGGCTGCCAATGGTGGTGCGCAGGGGTGATGCGTCCCCAAGCTCATTTCTAACCGTGTCCATTCCCGATCCACCAGAAAAATGGCAGGACGGAGCTGGGAAGCCTAGTCTGTTAGTCTTGTCTGCCCTAACTGAAAGCAATTACGCATTATCTTTGTGAATGTGTAGTATCCAAAATCATACAATGATGCATCTATTATTCAGCTAGACTGGAAAAAACATTAAATATTCACAGATTTGGAGTTTGAATCAATGGCTGTGCACTTTGTTAGGCAGCCATAGATTGGAAAATATCACATTTAACTCCCATGATCATGCACTCCAATATTCAACCTATTACTATAGGCCTCGATTTTTACTGGTGGCGCGTTCGGGATGGGCGGGAGGGAAATCCCCATCGCAGCTCAGCATGAGGCCCGGGCCATTTTAACTCCGGGCCTCATTTAAATAATGAAGGACAGTCTCTCTCCTGAAACTGGCAGGACTAGCGTCTGGTCTGGCGGACGGAGGCGGAAATTGGGTCAGGGGCCCGAGGACGCCGGGGACCTAAGGGAACAGGCCTTGGCATAAAGTAAACACTGGCCCATGGCTTTGGCAGCTGATATCAGCGCACAGAGGGAGAGGCAAGGCCAGGGCAAGGGAAGCCCAATGACTCCTTCCAGGCCCAGGGGAGCATTCCTGCTCCTCCTGGCACACAGGGATTTCACAGAATTGTAATTTTTACCTACCTTGGCCTCTCCTGGCCAGTCGGCGCCTCCCGCCAAACCTGGTGGTTATGGCACCCTGGGCTGGCCTCCCCACGACTCGTTGTGAAAATCACGTTGTGACACCGGGCTGCAACTTTAACATTTAATATAGGCCCTCGCTTGCCTGTAATAGGAGCCTCAGCCGACTTCAAAATCGGTGAAGGTAAGATGTCAGCAGGCGGGAACGGTGTGGCCTCAGGCCGGTAACTGGACTCGGCCTGATCTTAACCCCTCCCACGCACTATTCTCGCTGGGCGAGGGGGGTAAAAATTGAGGCCATGAGTCTGAGAGAAGAGATATGTCACAGTGCTGTAGCGGAGGCCGGATTGCAACTGAGTCACACCTCTATATTCAAGATACACAATTTGTACAATGTCCTGGGGCTTTTGCACTTTATGACATGATTATTGTGTCAGAACATTTAACTCACATAATGATGTAGCCAAGTACTCAATGGGCTAATGTTCCCAGTGAAGGATTGATTGAAATAATCAAGTTCCAGTACTTTACAGTCAGAATGGAAAAATATAGTAAAGCAGGGAGGTTAATCGTGAACTTGAGTTACAAACACTTCCCAAATGGTTTGGTTGGGAGATGCATTTTCCAATGTAGAACTGAGCCTTACAAACTAGAAACGTTTCAAGCTCAATCCCTGGTCTGTTATCTGACCTCATCTGGGTTGATGCTACATTTGGCCTCAGCACCCATGAGCCAGGGAAGGGGAATTTAAAAAAAAATTCATTCCTGGGATGTGGGCATTGCTGGCAAGGCCAGCATTTATTGCCCATCCCTAATTGTCCTTGAGAAGGTGGTGGTGAGCTGCCTTCTTGAACCGCTGCAGTCCGTGTGGTGAAGGTACTCCCACAGTGCTGTTAGGGAGGGCGTTCAAGGATTTTGTCCCAGTGACGATGATGGAACGGCGAAATACTTCTAAGTCAGGATGGTGTGAGACTTGGAGGGGAACTTGGAGGTGGTGGTATTCCCATGCACCTGCTGCCCTTGTCCTTCTAGGTGGTAGAGGTCGCGGGTTTGGGAGGTGCTGCCGAAGAAGCATAGGCGAGTTGCTGCAGTGCATCTTGTAGATGGTACACACTGCAGTCACGGTACGCCGGTGATGGAGAGAGTGAATGTTTTTGGTGGAGGATGGGGTGCCAATCAAGTGGGCTGCTTTGTCTTGGATGGCATCGAGCTTCTTGAGTGTTGTTGGAGCTGCACTCATCCAGGCAAGTGGAGAGTATTCCATCATACTCCTTACTTGTGCTTTGTAGATGGTGGAAAGGCTTTGGGGAGTCAGGAGGTGAGACACTCGCCTCAGAATACCCAGCCTCTGACCTGCTCTTGTTGCCACAGTATTTATGTGGCTGGTCCAGTTAAGTTTCTGGTCAATGGTGACCCCCAGGATATTAATGGTGGGGGATTCGGCGATAGTAATGTCATTGAATGTCAAGGGGTGGTGGTTAGATGCTCGCTTGTTGGAGATAGTCATTGCCTTTCACTTGTGTGGCGATAATGTTACCTGCCACTTATCAGCCCAAGCCTGAATGTTGTCCAGGTCTTGCTGCATGTGGGCATGGACTGCTTCATTATCTG
The DNA here is from genome assembly GCA_030390025.1 of Squalus acanthias. Lineage (NCBI taxonomy): Eukaryota > Metazoa > Chordata > Chondrichthyes > Squaliformes > Squalidae > Squalus > Squalus acanthias. The sequence goes on along the minus strand of CM059436.1, from coordinate 25,751,532 downwards.
CGGAGTTGCGAATGGCAATGAACACTGTGCAGTCATCAGCGAACATCCCCACTTCTGACCTTATGACGGAGGGAAGGTCATTGATGAAGCAGCTGAAGATGGTTGGGCCTAGGACACTGCCCTGAGGAACTCCTGCAGCGATGTCCTGGGGCTATGATGATTGAGCTCCAACCACCACAACCATCTTCCTTTGTGCTAACTATGACTCCAGCCAGTGGAGAGTTTTCCCCCCAATTCCCATTGACTTCAGTTTTACTAGGGCTCCTTGATGCCACACTCGGTCAAATGCTGCCTTGATGTCAAGGGCAGTAACTCTCACCTCACCTCTGGAATTCAGCTCTTTTGTCCATGTTTGGACCAAGGCTGAAATGAGGTCTGGAGCCGAGTGGTCCTGGCGGAACCCAAACTGGGTATCAGTGAGCAGGTTATTGGTGAGTAAGTGCCGCTTGATAGCACTATCGACGACACCTTCCATAACTTTGCTGATGATTGAGAGTAGACTGATGGGGCGGTAATTGGCTGGATTGGATTTGTCCTGCTTTTTGTGGACAGGACATACCTGGGCAGTTTTTCACATTGTCAGATAGATGCCAGTGTTATAGCTGTACTGGAACAGCTTGGCTAGAGGCTCGGCTAGTTCTGGAGCACAAGTCTTCAGCACGACAGCCGGGATTTTGTCAGGGCCTACAGCCTTTGTTATATCCAGCGCGCTCAGCTGTTACTTGATATCACGTGGAGTGAATCGAATTGGCTGAAGACTGGCTTCTGTGGTGGTGGGGACCTCAGGAGGAGGTCAATATGGATCATCCACTCGGCATTTCTGGCTGAAAATAGTTGCAAACACTTCAGCTTTGTCTTTTGCACTCACGTGCTGGGCTCCACCATCATTGAGGATGAAGATATACATGGAGCCTCCTCCTTCCGTTAGTTGTTTAATGTGCCCACCACCATTTATGACTGGATGTGGCTGGACTGCAGAGCTTTGATCTGATCGGTTGATTGTGGGATCGCTTAGCCCTGTCTATAGCATGCTGCTTCCACTTTTTAGTATGCATGTAGTCCTGTGTTTCAGCTCCCCCAGGTTGGCACCTCATTTTTAGGTACGCCTGGTGCTGCTCCTGGCATGCTCTTCTACACTCCTTATTGAACCAGGGTTGGTCCCCTGGCTTGATGGTAATGGTAGAGTGAGGGATATGCCAGGCCATGAGGTTACAGATTGTGGTGGAATACAATTCTGCTGCTGCTGATGGCCCACAGCGCCTCATGGATGCCCAGTTTTGAGCTGCTAGATCTGTTCTGAATCTATCCCATTTAGCACAGTGGTGGTGCCACACAACATGATGGAGGGTGTTCTCAGTGTGAAGACGAGATTTCATCTCCACAATGACTGTGCGGTGGTCACTGCTACCAATGCTGTCATGGACAGATGCATCTGCAATAGGTAGATTGGTGAGGACGAGGTCAAGTAGGTTTTTCCCTCGTGTTGGTTCTCTCACCACCTGTCGCAGGCCCAGACTGGTAGCTATGTCCTTCAGGACTCAGCCAGCTCGGTCAGTAGTGGTGCTACCGAGACACTCTTGGTGATGGACATTGAAGTCCCCCACCAGAGTACATTCTGTGCCCTTGCTACTCTCAGTGCTTCTTCCAAGTGGTGTTCAACATGGAGGAGTACTGATTCATCAGCTGAGGGAGGGCGGTAGGTGGTAATCAGCAGGAGGTTTCCTTGCCCATGCTTGACCTGAAGCCATGAGACTTTCAGCCAGGGTTCCAACAGATCATATCATTATCCAATTACTTCTCTGGAAAATGCATGTTTGTGGGTGTCAGGTGAGAATAGGATTGTGTTCAGGTATGGAGGGGGCTGCAATTGACGTCAGCAATCCTGGGCTAGTGAGCACTTCTGCTCTCGATCACTATCCAATGACCACCACCGGAAAGGGCACATGTTTGGGACACCAAGTCAGGACAAGGTAGTGGCAGTTGTTATGCCCCAGATCGTCAACTAGATTTTCAATAATCACTTACACACAAACAATGGTGAGATACCAAAAGAAGAACAAATCCTGGTAGAATTGTAGCTAGGATGAGGGACTTCAGTTACGTGGATAGACTGGAGAAGCTGGGGTTGTTCTCCTTAAAGCAATGCCTTCAAGAGAGTAGACAGGCTATTCAACTGTGGTGTGAATCATCAATGTGCTCACATGGTGCCCAAGCACATACACTTTCCAGTATAGATTACTAGATAACAGGAACCTGGCTCATTTTCCCCTGTCCTTAGCCCAGGGGTGCTAAAACCAGTTTAGTGCCTCAACCATTACATAGAATCATAGAAGATAGGAGCAGGAGTAGGCCATTCGGCCCCTCGAGCCTGCTCCGCCATTCAATGCGATCATGGCTGATCATCCAAATTCAGTACCCTGTCCCTGCTTTCTCCCCATATCCCTTGATCCCCTTAGCCTTAAGAAATATATCTAACTCCTTCTTGAATATATTTAATGAATTGGCCTCAACTGCCTTCTGTGGTAGAGAATTCCACAGGTTCACCACTCTCTGGGTGAAGAAATTCCTCATCTCAGTCCTAAATGGCTTACCCCTTATCCTTAGACTGTGACCCTGGTTCTGGACTCCCCCGCCATCGGGAACATCCTTCCTGCATCTAGTCTGTCTAGTCCTGTTAGAATTTTATAAGTTTCAATGAGATCCCCTCTCATTCTTCTAAACGCTAGCAAATATAAGCCTAATCGACCCAATCTTTCTTCATACGTCATTCCTGCCATCCCAGGTATCAGTCTGGTGAATCTTCGCTGCACTCCCTCCATGGCAAGAACATCCTTCCTCAGATAAGGTGACCAAAACTGCACACAATACTCAAGGTGTGGTCTCACCAAGGCGCTGTACAACTGCAGCAAGACATCCTTGCTCCTGTACTCGAATCCTCTCGCTATGAAGGCCAACATACCATTTGCTTTCTTAACCGCCTGCTGCACCTGCATGCTTACCTTCAGCGACTGGTGCACAAGGACACCCAGGTCTCGTTGCACTTCCCCTTTTCCCAATTTATTGCTGTTCAGATAATAATCTGCCTTCCTGTTTTTGCCACCAAAGTGGATAACCTCGCATTTATCCACATTATACTGCATCTGCCTAATCACCCAACCTGTCCAAATCATACTGGAGTTTCTCTGCATCCTCCTCACAGCACACACGCCCACCCAGCTTTGTGTCGTCTGCAAACTTGGAGATATTACATCTAGTTCCCTCGTCTAGATCATTAATATATATTGTGAATAACTGGGGTCCTAGCACCGATCCCTGCAGTACCCCACTAGTCACTGCCTGTCACTCGGAAAAAGACCCGTTTATTCCAACTCTTTGCTTCCTGTCTGCCAACCAGTTTTCTATCCAAGTCAGTACCTTATCCCCAAGCTTTAACTTTTCACGCTAATCTCTTATGCGGGACCTTATCGAAAGCCTTCTGAAAGTCCAAATACACCACATCCACTGGTTCTCCCTTATCTATTCTACCAGTTACATCCTCAATAAATTCCAGTAGATTAATCAAGCATGAGTTACCTTTTGTAAATCCATGTTGACTTTGTCCGATCCTGTCACTGTTTTCCAAGTGCTCTGCTATTACATCTTTTATAATGGATTCTAGCATTTTCCCCACTACCGATGTCAGGCTTACCGGTCTATAATTCCCCATTTTCTCTCTGCCACCTTTTTTAAATTGTGGTAGAGGTCAGCTAACAGACTGGGGATTAAAGTTGGGATCTAAATGGCTTTGTGTCACACTAGGCTCTGTGTTTACCATTAGTTGGAGCTACTGCTAGAAGGTAAACTAATATATATAAGTTGTAATTATACCTTATTTAGAGAGTAATGATTCCCGAGAGTGATTAACAGGCAATACTTTCATCAAATTGTTTGGGTGACATTATAAACAGCAAAGGTGTTTTTTAATAATTACTCTGGAGTTAGCGTAGGTCATTTTACTTTGTTTTCATTCCCATTCTTTGCTGGTGGCTGGTGTACCTCTGAAGTGTACCAATTTGAGAGACTGATTTCCAACCTTTTTAAAAAAATGCTGTTTTCTTCAGCTGCTCCGTCCCATTCCTGCCTTCTGTGCTCTCTCTCTCTCTCTTTTGCCTCCAGTAGTTCTCTCCTGACTCACACTTCCCTCTCCTTCCCAACCCAGCAGTTCCGTTTCTAATATGGTCCTGGATTCCAATCCCGGAGGCATCAAGAACTAAAAACAAACCTACTATTACAAACAGTACAACAGTGACTATACTTCAAAAGTACTTCATTGGCTGTAAAGCGCTTTGAGACGTCCAGTGGTCGTGAAAGGCGCTATATAAATGCAAGTCTTTCTTTTACTATGTGTGATGTCCATGGGCTTATTGTCAGCTTTGTTGTCCTGTTTCATCTAGGTTAAATTCTCGCTGTGCTGGTCCATTGATCGTAATGAACCACCAGTGTTCTAGAGGGTCCAATTTAGACTTTTTGTAAACTGAATGTTTTCAAGACTTTTTAAAAACTTTATAAAGTTTTCTTTCACCAGTATCACGGCCAGTTTATAGCTCGTGCTGGTTCAGGAGGCGTATGTTAAATCTGAGGAGTAACCACATTGGTAAAACCTCGGTAAAGATGGCTAGAATGCTTCCTGTGCGTTACAGTGTGACAAAACCCAGAGCTGCTGTTTGTTTTTCAATAACATAGAAGCAGTACAACCTCAGTGTATTTTCAGTGTGATCCTTCTCGAAAGCTCACAGCAGAAATGATTTTAATAGCTGTTTGAATGCATGGATGATAAATTTTGTCAAACACCCAGGTTTTTTTCTCTCAGCTATATTTTTATCAGTAACTATTAGAAGCATTGACTTGTTTTAAATTTGATTATTGATCGATAAACTACTTACATAAAAGGTTTCAGGGTGCAGTTTACTGTCACTCTTGCATTGACACAACATAGTTTTGGATACGCAACAATGCAAAAGTAGCAATATAGGTTAGAGACTACCCAGTGCACTAAAGTCCTGAGGTATGACCCACCCCCAGGTTGACTATCTGATGCTGCTCTGAGCTTGTAGAGATTGCAGTATAACTCCAGAACTTTAACTATCATTTTTGAGGGGACAGGAGAGGGGTGGGGGGAGGGAGAGTTAGGTTAGGAGGTCTGGTTAGTTGTCAATTATAGGACACAAAACCATTACCTCAGACCCATCAAGTCCCAACCTGCACTGCATCCACTCTACCATGAGTTTATACTCACTGAAGAACTGACTGTTGTGATGAATTGAAAGTTTATCTAGTGATAATCTATTGTTTATTACTAGAAATTAACAGTTCATGTACATTATAAATTATTCTGTCACAGGCAGTTAGCAGTAAAATTTTAATAATGATGTTACTGTTAATGCAGCTGATTGAAGAATGTATAACAAAAGACAGAGAAACAAAGTGGGAAGAGAGCGACGAAAAGAAACAGAGCGACAGACACACACGGAGAGGAGGGATAGACAAGGAATGGAGAGAGACTGAGGCAGAGAGAAACAGAGGAATTGAGAGAGAGACACATACAGAAAGGGAGAGGGATTGACAGAGATTCACAGACAGGAGGAAAGAGAGAAACAAAGGAGAGAGACACACATACAAACACAGAGGAGAGAAACAGACAGAAGAAAATAGCGAAAGGCACATTTATATAGAGAAGTCACACAACACCAGGTTATAGTCCAACAGATTTATTTAAAATTACAAGCTTTCGGAGCTATCGCCCCTTCCTCAGGTAGAGTTACAATGAGTGAATCTACAAAAGTTCACAGAATCCGCATCATGACATTTATATAGCGCATTTCACGACATCCCAAACTGCTTTACAGCCAATAAAGTACTTTTGAAGTGTAGTCCTTGTTGTAATGTAGGAAAACGCAGCAGCCAATTTACACTCGGCAAGATCCCATAAACAGCAACAAAATAAATGACCAGATAATCTGTATTTTAGTGATGTTGGTTGAGGGATAAATATTGGCCACAACAGCAGGAGAACTCTGCTGCTTTTTACTTCCACCTGGGACAGCAGATGGTGCCCAGGTTTACCTTATCTGAAAGACAGCACCTCTGACAGTGCAGCATTCCCTCAGTATTGCACTAAAGTGTCAGTTTAGATTATGTGCTCTAGTCTCTGGAGCAGGGCTTGAACCCACAGCCTTTGGACTCAGCGGCAGAAGTGCTACCACCGAGCCAAGCCTGACACCTAGGAAAAATAAAACAGAGACAAAGAGATACAAGGACTTGGAAAGGGAGAAAGACAAAGAGAGGACGAGGGCAGAGATTGTAAAGTATTTTAAGTGCCTGATTCCAAATGCTTTCAAAACACCATGTATTACACGCGTAAAGAAAACACTGCCAAACCCAGGCAGTTATCTGAGATAGTTAAAGCATGTTATGATTTATCGAGTACAAGCTAGCTCTTCCTTCTGGAGCAAGATGTTTGTATGATGACAACCTATTTCAGTGCTGCCATGTGACCTTACTTGGAACGTTGGCAGCGATACAAGCACTACAGCTGGTAATCTGGATACAGTTCTGCCACCCTATTAGCACTGCATCGTTCAATTAATATAAGATTTCATCTTCACAGCTACAAATGATCTCTTGGTGAGAAATAACCACAGGGATAGACTTACACATGCACCCTGCTTTCCCACAGTTATTTCCTGTTAAGTGCAGGAACTAAGCTGCAATTGAAGCTGCCTGGAGTGCCACAGAAATGACAGGTGACAGCTTGATCCTACAGTCAGGCGTGCTGAACGTGGCGTCTGCACTGAGCTGCCTCCTCGATACTGTAACAATTTGATCACAAACCCGATCCAAATGTCAGAGGCCAGGAATAATTCTCTGGAGCCAAAAGCGGAGTTATGAAGTTTGATTTATTCTGAGTGGTAAGAACAAGGATTTAATTTGTGACTTTGTTCAGGGCGTTTCAGTGTTGTGGCAGGGTCGGAAACCTGATTGGAAAGGTTCGAGCATGCAATTGTGGGAACTGCATGCACAGATTTGGAAGGCAACAACACATTCAAGGACTTCGGAGAGGAAAGGGAGGTTGGAGATAAAGCAATAGTTTGCAAGGACAAGGGGTCAAGGGTGAGTTTTTTTTAAAGAGGGGTGATGGTAGCAGTTTTGAGAAGGGGGACAGTACCTGAGGAAAGGGAACCATTTACAATGTCAGCTAGTGTGGTCTAGGAAGGGAAGTTGAACAGCTTAATGGGCATAGAGTCGAGAGAACAGAAGGCTCATGGACAAGGTGAGGTCGGAGAAGGCACAGTGGGAGATAGGAGAGACACTAGAGAAGGACGTGGGTTCAGGGCTAGGGCAGGGGGAACCTTGGTGGAAATTTGTCTTAGTGGGCACGGGGAAGGGGGAATGTGACAAAGGCAGCTGAATGGATAGTCTCAATCTTAATGACAAAGAAATCCATGAGCTCCTTGTTGTTCGGATGATCCTGGAACAGTAAGCAGTTTGGGAGAGGTGAGCAGGCCCTGATGATGCTTGATGTGGTCCAGCCAGATTTGGGGATGAATAACTAAACCAGTTGTGTGCCAGATACTGTCAGCACACATTGGACTTGAGGGAGTGCAGATGAGGTATGTACCATGGGGAACGTCCAGGATGGGAGAGAGTAAGGGTTTTGCTGGGGCAAAGTTATCAAGGCAAAGGTGAGAACAGAAGAACATAAGAAATAGGAGCAGGAGGAGGCCATTCGGACCCTCGAGCCGGTCCCGTCATTCAATAGGATCATGGCTGATCTGATCTTGGCCTCAACGCCACTTTCCTGCCCGCTCCCCATAACCCTCGACTCCCCTGTAGCTCAAATATATGTCTATTTCCGCCTTGAATATATTCACTGACTCAGCCTCCACAGCTCTCTGGGGTAGAGAATTCCAAAGATTCACGACCCTCAGAGAAGAAATTCCTTCTCATCTCCGTTTTAAATGGGCGACCCCTTATCCTGAAACTGTGCCCCCTAGTTCTAGATTCCCCATGAGAGGAAACATCCTCCCTGCATCTACCCTGTCAAGCCCCCTCAGGATCTTACTACATGTTTCAATAAGATCACCTCTCATTCTTCTAAACTCCAATGAGTATAGGCCCAACCTGCTCAACCTTTCTTCATAAGACAACCCCTTCATCTCAGGAATTAACCTAGTGAATGAACCTTCTCTGAACTGCCTCCAATGTAAGTATATCCCTCCTTAATTAATGAGATCAAAACTGTACGCAGTACTCCAGGTGTGGTCTCACCAGCGCCCTGTACAGTTGTAGCAAGACTTCCCTACTTTTATACTCCATCCCCCTTGCAATAAGGGCCAACGTTCCATTTGCTTTCCTAATTACTTGCTGTACCTGCATGCTAGATCCCTCTGTAAGGCAGTATTATGTAGTTTCTCTCCATTTAAATAATAATTTATTTTTCCTACCAAAGTGGATAACCTCACATTTTCCCACATTATACTCCATCTGCCAAATTTTTGCCCACTCACTTAACCTATCCCTTTGCAGACTCTTTGGGCTGGATTTTCTCAATGGGAAGCTTTTGGAGGCGGGACTGCTGCTTGCCGGCTTTCAATCCCGCCTCCATCAGCTTCTGGCCAACCAGCGGGATTTTCCCCTGATTGACCTTGTTAAGCCCGCCCAGCGGGCTCAGCAGGCCAATTAGGGGGAAGTCAGTGACAGAGCACGTCAACGTCTGACGTGCCATCTGTCAAGAACTTTTGAAAGAAGTAATGTCATCGTTTGACAGCTCTGTGAAGCTGTCAAACACTGACATTCTGTGTAGTTTGATGAGTCCTTGTGTTCAGGACTCATCAAACCTTTCTACTTTGCAGAAATCAGCTGGCTGTTGGGTCGGAGGATCCAACAGCCAGTCTGTGATCTCTACGATGGAGATGTCGGGGACTACGGCTCCACAGCGGCTGAAGGCTGTAGGTAGAAACAAAGGTAAGTTAACATTTTCCAACACTTTACACTCACCTCACATACTTACCACTCCACACTTGCACCCATCACTCACCTCTACATCGCACTTTCAGACCCCTCCGAACCCCGCAGACCTCCTCTTCGCCTCCTACACCCTGGCGGGGTTCCCCCAAGTCGGGAAGCCTGCACTTCAGCGCCAAAAATGGGGATAATCCTATGTTAACAGGCAGTTTATAGGCTTTAATCCCTTCCCGCCTCCAAGGAGATGGGACCCGGGGCCGGGCGGCTTCCCGCCTCCTGGCAAGAGGGCACGGAGGTGGGATGGAGCCGGGTTTGCCATCCGCCCCCAAATTCTGCAACTTTCCCAGCAGTCCCGCCTCCTCGGGGCTGAGAAAATCCAGCCCTTTCTGTCCTCCTCACAACTTGCTTTCCCACCTATCTTTGTATCATCAGCAAATTTGGCTACAGTACACAGGGTCCCTTCATCCAAGTCATTAATATAGATTGTAAATAGTTGAGGCCCCAGCACTGATTCCTGTAGCACCCCACTAGTTACAGTTTGCCAACCAGAAAGTTACCCATTTATCCCGACTCTTTGTTTTCTGTTAGTTAGCCAATCCTCTATCCATGCTAATATATTACCCTCAACCCCGTGAGCTCTTATCTTGTGCAGTAACCTTTTATGTGGCACCTTATCGAATGCCTTCTGGAAATCCAAATACACTACATCTACTGGTTCCCCTTTATCCACCCTGCTCGTTACATCCTCAAAGAACTCTAGTAAATTTGTCAAACACGATTTCCCTTTCATAAAACCATGTTGACTCTGCTTGATTGTATTATGATTTTCTAAACGGCCTGCTATTACTTCCTTAATAATGGATTCCAGCATTTTCCCAATGACAGATGTTAGGCTAACTGGTCTATAGTTTCCAGCTTTTTGCCTCCCTCCTTTCTTGAATAGTGGCATTACATTTGCGGTTCAGGGTACTGGATTTGGATGATCAGCCATGATCGTATTGAATGGCGGAGCAGGCTCGACGGGCCGAATGGCCTACTCCTGCTCCTAGATTCTATGTTTCTATGTTTTCCAATCCGCTTGGACCTCTCCAGAATCCAGGGAATTTTGGTAGATTACAACCAACGCATCCACTATCTCTGCAGCCACTTCTTTTAAGACCCTAGGATGTAGGCCATCAGGTCCAGGGGACTTGTCAGCCTTTAGTCCCATTAATTTGCCAAGTACTTTTTCTCTAGTGATAGTCATTGTTTTAAGTTCCTCTCTCCCTATAGCCCCTTGATTATCAATTATTATTGGGATGCTTTTAGTGTCTTCTACCATGAAGACCAATACAAAATATTTGTTCAAAGTCTCTGCCATTTCCCTGTTTCCCATTATTAATTCCCCAGTCCCATCCTCTAAGGGACCAACGTTTACTTTAGCTACTCTCTTCCCTTGTATATTCCTGTAGAAGCTCTTACTGCCTGTTTTTATATTTTTTGCTAGTTTACTTTCATAATCTATCTTCTCCCTCTTTATTATTTTTTTAGTCATCCTTTGCTGGTTTCTAAAAATGTCCCAATCCTCTGGCCTACCACTAATCTTCGCAACATTGTATGCCTTTTCTTTCAATTTAATACCATCCTTAACTTCCTTAGTTAGCCACAGATGAGGGAGTGATTGAGCAGATCAACAGCTGCAGAAGTATTGCAACAAATGGAGGGTAAAGGATAGACAGATGGGAGTTTGAAGGTGCAGTTGTAAGTGACTTGGGGAGAGTTTTTTTCGAGGGAACGCAGAAGGAAGTGGGCTTGAAAGGGGGAAGGCGATGTGAGTGGTGAGGAATACAAGGAAGTGATCAGAGTTGGCCTGGCCTGTGGTTGAGACGATGGGAATAGAGAAGCCACGTGAGATGGCAAGGGTAATGGAGTGGCCATGAATATGGGTAGGAGAATTTATATAGAGGGAGAGATTAAGGGAGGACAGGAGGGCAGTGAACTCAGAGAAAAGAGAGCAAGGCGAGTTGAGATGGAGATTGAAATCATTGAGGGTGAGGAGGCACTCAGTACAGAGGCTGAGGGAGGAATGGAGTGAGAATATTTTGGTGAAAAACTGAGCATGGAGCACGAGGGGGGCGTAGTGAAGAAGGATTTTAAAGGACAGAGGCGAGAGGGGTGGAACAAGGTGATGTGCTTGAAGGTACTAGAGGTGTAGGGTGAGAGACCAGGGTGAGATTTGGTGATGTGGACCACACCACCACCATGGCAGTTTGCGTGGATCTGGAGGTTGAAAGTATAGCCAGGCGGGGAGGCTTCAATAAGAGAGTCTACAGTTAAAGTAAGAGATTCCGTGGCGAGATGAAGTTGACTTGCAAACAGGGTGGAGTCAGTTTGGAGCATCAATATCCAGGTTTGGAGCAGGTATGGGGGGCTATTTCAGGAGCGGTGAATCAGTGGGTGCATTGCTGGAGGTTTTCCCATGGAAAAACGGAGAGTCGAGGAGTCGACCCTAAGCCAGCAGAGGTGTATCCAGGGGTCCCCGTGGGGGTGAGTAGTTGCCTCGCTGATTAGTAAAGCACACACGCAGATCCATATATACCAGTGGAGGAATGAACATAGGACCAGCAAAAGAGACCAAGGTCCACCTAATTTGTCTTTTACCATCCTGGAAGTCGCATGATACAAAGATAATGGAGCTGTTGACTAATCATGGTAATCAATCTCTACCAATTAGTCTACAGCAGATGCAGTTACAAGACAACAGGGCTGGATTTCCCATTTATCTAGCATTCGCACAACAGAGAAATTGTGCAGAACTTTCACAGGAAATTAAATTATGTGATTAGGGTTCGGAAGAGGAAGAATTGTAAACGGTCTGGGGTTCAGGTGGGCGGAATGTGGAGCAACTGCAAAAGGCACTTGCTGGCCTATGTTTGAGGTCCGGGGCATTTTAGCTTCCGGACCTAATCTGCATACTGCGGGTCAGTTGCCTGCCCGAAACGGCAGAAAGTGGCAGCTGCCTGGCGGCTGGGAGAAGTTGTTCAAGCAGCCGGAGTCCGCTGGCTGGCACCAAAGGAAGGCTCGGCTGCCAGCAGCTAAGTTGTGGGGCGGGTTTCAGGAGGGTGTCGTGTCATTTCCGCTCCTCCTGGTCCTGCAAAGGACATGTTTCCACTTACCTTGGAGGGCCTGTTTGTCCTCTGGACGGCTGCCGGCCTGCCTTCACCTGGCGGGAAAGTCACAGTGACTTCCCTGCTCATCCCCCGGTTACAATGCAATCGGGGTCCCATTGGCGTACTAGGACTCCAATTCGCATTCATTTATGAGGCCCCCGCCTGCTTCCCGTGATCACCTCAGCCACCGAACTGCAGTGAGAACTTAAAATGATTGCCAGCGGGAATGAGGCGGTAAGGCTGAATGCGAGCGGTTAAAGGCTCTCCCTCCACCCAGTTCCTGCCAGGGCGGAGTGGATTAAAATCGAGCCCCCCTTGATTTTTCTGTCCATTTCAATTAATGGATGGAAAATCAGGACTCCGGGCCTGTGATCTCCTGACCAGCGCTCCTTGCAAGTTCAGCTCCTTGCTAGGAGCACCTGGTCAGGTAATCGGCCTTACTGGAAATTGAGGCTGGAGCCCCCACAACTTACCATCCATTAAAATTAAAATCCGGAAACTCTGCACCGGAAGCGCTAAAGGTGAAAGTTGACCCTGTTGTTTTTATAACTTCTATAGCTCTGTCGACCTGATGAGGAAAAGGCTTAATTATTTTCACTGTGCAGTATTAGGTCATTATTCTCCCTGGTGTCCTGACATAATTCTGAGATGTCAACAAAAAATCCAGCCCAGACGTTTCTGTAAATGAATCATGAACTTTTACGCAGTGGTGCAACATGCCGATCTGTAACACCAAATAATATAGCACTCTCAGAGCCTTGACTCCCAGAATTGCACAGTGTATCGGTACAGACACTGGCACATAGCAACAAAACTGGAATTCTGCCAAGTAAAGTCTAACAAAAAGCAAGTGCAGTCAAGAATCAAACTGTTGAGAGCCAATTGTGCCATGCCCCTCTCCAAAATGATTCTCGCCATTAAACCCAAGCTGGCAGCAAATCGACCAGACCTTCCCATATATTTCATAGACCATCGCCCCAAGAGGAACAGGTTCAAACAGTCCTGCAGGCGACTTAACTTTCTTTAGTTGCACTGCAGGATGCAGTACAATCAGCTTGTTCGGGACTATATATTATATATAAAAATACATAGATTGTGTTTAACTTATAAGTGAAAAATGATTCCCCTAAGCTTACTGGCTAAGTGTACCATCTGTTGTAGTTAGATCTCACATCTGATTCTCAGTACACACTGAGTTAGCAGATCTCAGTCAGGGCAGCAATTGAGACGTGACAATTTACCTCAGCACCCCAAGGCTAAGTTTGGGGGTGGGGAACAGGCCAGTCCTGATTGCTATCAAATGACTCCTCCCGGAAAGTGCATATGTGAGGACAGGATTGGACTCTGTTGTGAGGCCCCCCCATGGTACAATAACCTGCGAACACTCACTGTCTAGGTTCGCACATGAAGAATGGTCACTTGGGTGAGCTACCAAAAGTTATACTCCAATAAAAATCAGCACTTTCAGGAGAGAAGGGAAGAAAATTAACAATAAAAAATGGCCAATCAGGCGAGGTACCAGAGAGGCCTACTAGTGTCTGTGGAACTATAACCAAGTATGAGGCAGAAGAGGTGGGCAGAAAAATAAGGAAAAAAGTGACAAACTAATTGAACAATGTGACTGCTAGAATTCTAGCTTCCTGGCTAAAGCTGCCATTTGTGCACCATTTCCAAACATTTTGTCACCCAGCTTCAGGCTTCCAGCACTCCTTCACCCCAACCTGTGCCACTCACCGAGACAGTGCAACACTAACAGCAATGGAGACACAGCTTTTAAAGATTGTTCTATTTATTTGAAAAAACTGTACACTTTTGATGGGAATTCTTATTTATAATTTAATGGAATTTGCACACATCAGGTTGGTGATTTGCGATGCAATTGCGAGGGCAGCCCGTCAAGCATATTACAATGAGGCCCGGGAGTTAAACTTGCCCAAGTCTCAATCCAATCATGTCATGGGGGTTTGCTGCACACCACCCCCACCCTAATTCCATCTCGATACAGACACTGACTTAAAATTGGGGCTTGAGATAGCAGTAGATATGATTGGCAATATGATTGCCAATTGTGTTATGCATTCCTCTGTTCAAAAAAAAATAAAGCACCTTCCTAATGACAATACCCCATTCGCCCTTAAAGAGCTGGTGCAGACATCAGAAAAATAATAAATGCTGTACTCCATTGTGACAGCAAATAAGAATGATCTCCTCACCCGCATTCACTCCAGCACAAGCCCTGCATTCCAAATAGGGCTTTTGATTGATAGCTGGTTACCATGCAGAAGGAAGAGAGTATGCAGACCTTAAACCAAGAGCTGTCTTTGACAATTATTTTTTCTGTGATAATTCAATTCAGCAAAACACATGAATAAACACTGAAACAGTGGAACATACCTATTAACATCCCTATTTTACTTCTGGAGTTAATTCATTAGTACTGACAGAGTTTTTACAAAAATATAGGCACATAACCTTATTTGTATAGTGGTTACATGCAGATATTTCAGCGGCATATTCCCACCATCTTTCGTTCAACTCATGGAATCATAGAATCTTACAGCACAGAAGGAGGCCATTCGGCCCGTCATGCCCATATCGGCTCATTGAAAGAGCTATCCGATTAATCCCACTTCTCTGCCTTCCCCATAGTCCTGCAATTTTTTTCCACTTTAAATATATTCAATTCCCTTTTAAAATGTGCCACTGAATCTGCCTCCACCACCCTTTCAGGCAGTGCATTCCAGATCATAACCACTCCCTGCTTAAAAAAAATTCTCCTCATCTCCCCCTGGTTCTTTTACCAGTTACCTTAAATCTGTGTCGCCTGGTTATCGACCCTCCTGCCAGTGGAAACAGTTTCTCCTTATTTACTCTATCAAAATCCCTCATAATTTTGAACACCTCTATTAAATCGCCCCTTAACCTTCTTTGCTCTAAGGAGAACAATCCAGCTTCTCTAGTCTCTCCACGTAACTGAAATCCCTCATCCCTGGTATAATTCTGATGAATCTCCTCTGCACCTTCTCCAAAGGCTTTACATCTTTCCTATAATGTGGTGCCCAGAATTGGACACAACACTGGTTAGCTGAGGGCTTAACAAATGATTTACAGTACAAAGAAAAAGACTTTCATTTATATAGTGCCTTTCACGAACTCAGGACATCACAAAGCGCTTTACAGCCAATTAAGTACTTTTGAAGTGTAGTCACTGTTGTAATGTAGGAAATGCAGCAGCCAAATTGTGCAGAGCAAGGTCCCACAAACATCATGACCAGATAATCTGTTTTAGCAATGTTGGTCATGGGATAAATATTGGCCAGGACACCAGGGAGAACACCCCCGGTCCTTCTTCGAAATAGTGCCATGAGATATTTTACATCTACCCGAGAGGACAAATGAGGGCTCGGTTTAACGCCTCATCTGGAACACGGCACCTCTGACATTGCAGCACTCCCTCAGCACTGCACTGGTGTGTCAGCCTAGATTTTGTGCTCAAGCCTCTGGAGTGGGACTTGAACCCACAACCTTCTGACTCAGAGGCAACAGTGTTACCACTGAACCACAACTGACACCTTTATTTAAAGATTTAGCATAAGTTCCTTGCTTTTGTACTCTAATTTTTTTCCGTAATCTCCATTGTGGTACTTTAGGTAAATGTGCAAAGGAGTTTGATACATCCACCATTTTGTTCAGCTTGACAACAATCTCCTTCAGCTTGGCAGCCATTTTGTTCATCCTGGTGTCCATTATGTTCACCAGGCTTTCTTAGTTGAGCATACAGCCTTACCTCTGAGTTAGGGACACATTCAGGAAACTATGCAACAAAAATTACATTGTACTGAAAAGTTGTGAAGTTGAGCAAAATCTGAAGGGAGTTGAGACATTAGGCAGTTTACATGTTTAATTAATAATTTAACAGACCGGAAGCAGTTCTGGTCCAGCTTGGTAGCCGTCTGATAGGCTCATACGTTCCTGGTCCTGGTGTTTTCTGTTAATGCATAAAGAATAGATTACCCACAGATAGATGAAAGAACAATCTTTTCAAAACCACCATTTCACAGCTTATTTGAAAAATGAGAAAAATCCCTTTAATATAACAAATTCTAGAATTTTGTTCCTCAAATTTTCACCCCCTCCTCTCCTGAAGGTTGTGCTATGATATTATGGGCACCAAAAGTCCTCTGGTACTTCCTGCAAGTAAGTGTTGGGCAGCTATTCGTTCATGAAAATATCACAGCCAAGCCTCATCCTTTTCCCATTTAATCTGCACTTTCCATCAGACATCAGTGGATAGTGATCAAGAAATCTTAGATGATATTCCTCTCCCTATCATAGGGGCACTGAGGCCACCGAGGGGTCAAACCTAGGACCTTCTGGTCTATATGGCTCAGAAGCACAGCCGAGGGTCCTATATTGAACCAATTGCATTCTGTTCAGTTTTCCAACATAACAGGCATAAATCATGCAACATTGCAAAGCAATAATTCATAAAAGCTAATAGTTTTGTGTGGCGGACATACTGTCTGATTACAATAAGCAGGTAAATCATTATTTTACAGTAGTTTAAGTCAGATCAGATAAACTTACGGCACCAAGGAGTCAGTAGGTCGTGGGTTCGAACCTCACTCCAGAGATTTGGGCACATAATCTAGGCTCACACTTTTTTCTGCCGTTTCGTGATCTAGACGGAAAGCAGCTGCCTAGTTCCCAAGCTTTATGTGTCTAATCTTCAGCGCACCTTTAGAAGGTGAAAAAGACTGGGTGGTTCAATAGGCCAGAGCACTGATCTGGGACCTTGGACTGATAGAATGAAAGTCTTCTCTTTCTGTTGGCTGAAAGAGTCCTACATGAGATGTGGTTGAGCACCTGAGTTCAGTTCCCAGTGGGGGAGATGGGCCACCAGCAGATATGTTGTTGACCCAGTGTATTGGGAGTATTACTCTGCATCTAACCCATGCTACACCCAGTCTGGGAGTGGCTAATGCTGATATTGGGTGCCTGAAATGAGAAAGTGTTCCATTTCCTAGCAATAACAACCTTCACCTCAAAGAGCCCAAAATCCACTGAAGGAGTAAGGGAATATTATGAGTTGACTCATTTCTGCACTGAGCCTTGCTCAGATGCCTGATTGAGATTGAATCTGTTTACATACACTTTTAAAAGGTCAGTCTTCAGATAATTATGAAACTCTGCTTTAGAGCTCTAAAAAAAGATTATCATCATTAGGACCATAGTAACTCTTATTCCTAGCAACCCTTTAAAAGCTGCTAACATGTAATTTACCAACCTTTGGCAGGCACCCAGCTCACCTGAATACTTAACTAGGGCTGACCATGGAAAACCCTTTCAGATCAGTTCAGTTCAAGATCGGCAAATAGTAGACCCTACATTTTTCCCCTCATATTGGAAAATATGCCAAGAGTGTTCATAGTTTGTGAATGGCATTAATACTTCTGGGAATACGCACTGAAAAATGACGAACCCTATATAGCCTCTAGCCAACCAGCTACATGCTCCAGGAATTAGATTACAACTAATTTTGAAGTTGTGCTGCTGCATTTTGTGCTCATCTTTCCAGATGTCTACAAAGAGCAATGTTTTATTTATAAAAGCCTGGAGTCTTATATCTCTTCATACTTACACTGGGACTGGGCAAGAACCGAGGCACTTTTGACTGAAAGGAGGAAGTCATGATCTGAGACAGAGTTTGATGCTTCACATCATAATGGCCTGGCGCTGGTCCTTCTTTCTGCAGGAGGGAAGAAAAACAATCAGCATATACGGCAGCCAAATACTGACAAAGGAACAATTTTCTCTTCTTCTCTCATGACGGTGCTAACCCCTGCTGGGGTACAGTTCCACAGTTGTTAACAGTCCCATATTGTCACACTCAAGTGCCCATTCTTCATGTGTAAGCCTGAGCCCAATGCTGTGTTAACCAGGTGTCCAGGCAAGCACATTACCAGCAGGACTCAGCTCAGGAATGAGTACACGCTTAGTCATCTGTGCTTTAACAAATCCATAAATGGGATTGAAGATAACACATTTACAGATTCATTAAAACTATGGGATAGAAGAAATAGGTCATACATTGTTAGGTATTCTGGTTTGTTCGTAGAAGCCTTCCTTTTTAACCTCGGGACTGTGCATCTAAAAGAGTGAGGCGAGGAAACATGAAAAAGACTAAAATAAAAACAAGAAAATAGTAACTCAGACTGATCAAGATATCATTGAGAAAAAGCCATGAAGTCTCAATATTTAGTCAACATACTTGCAGATCTCCAGATTCCCGCCCTCGATAAATAACCATTATAGTCATAAAAATATAGCAAAACTGTTTCCAACATTTTTTAAATTTCAAAATGGAATTTTTGGCAGATCTACATGTGTGCATGGTGACAGATGAAGTCACTCGTGAAAACAGTATAACATAGTATGTGTGTTCAATATGTCACTTTAATTTTGTATTACCAAGTGGAACTAACAGAGCAAAGTAAATGAGCCATTTAAGGGATGTGCAGCCTTGTTTTTTTCTGTAGGTATTTAATCTAATACTGAGTAGAACTAGGACAGGGCTCAGTGTGTGGTAGGAGCGGGGAGTTAATATGGAGATATCTTGTACAATTAATTTGGTGATCGATTATTTGAAACATGTAATAAAATTTACTCTTCAAAAAATTTGTGTGTGTTTTATTTGTCTTAAAAGTATGCCCCAGTATATCATTTGGGCAAAATTGAGCACAAAAATATAGTGCAACGTTTGAATAAAAATAAATTTAGACTAGATGCATGAGTACACATATTTTTGTCTTTTTTGTGCAATTTTTCAGGTACTTTCTTCCATTCCATTTTCTTGGGTCTCCCCTTGTTAAGTGCCATCATTTGTTAAGAGGATGTGAGGTAAGGGGGTTCTTAGAGAGGCTGCTCTTATCCCCTGCCAATGCTACTCTACAGATGGGATATCAGTAGGTGGAGGTCAGTGGCACAAATGTGTGCCCTGCCATTTTGTGCAGTAATGGAAGGGCTCCAATACACTGTGCCCTTGTGCCAATGCTACTGTGCCAACCAATTTTTTCAATGGGTTTTACCTTGTCCCAGAGCCTGGTACCCTGTTATCCACTGAGTGCTCAACCCACTGGGCAATAATGGTTCAATACTCATGTGGGCACAGTATACTAACTGGAGTCTGGGTGCTGGAGTTGCTGTTTAAAAACTGAAGCTGTGATGAGGGACAAAAATTAAACAATTGCCCTGGTCATGACACCACCCCAGTAAAAAATAAAGTTAAAACCCTCTTCAAATGGCTGGAGGAGAAACAGTCAAAAAAAAATGGAAAAATGGCTCGTTAACCTATGCATTCTCCTAAATCTTGCATTTTAAAAAAATTTGTGCAAAATTTAGTTCCATGCCACTCTCTCAGCTGCACATGAACACGCACCTGCTGACGTCTGTCACAGGTTTGCTCTTCTCTCCAGTACACTATTGAAAAAATCATTACTAATTGTTATATCTCTGAGTCAGAAGGTTGTGGGTTCAAGTCCAATTTCAGAGATTTGAGCACATAACCTAGGCTGACACTCCAGTGCAGTACTGAGGGAGCGTTACATGTCGGAGGTGCCGTCTTTTTCGGATGTGACTTTAAATCAAGGCCCCGTTTACCTTCTCAGATGAACGTAAAAGATCCCATGGCATTATTTCAAAGATGCGGAGATGCCGGTGTTGGACTGGGGTGGACAAAATTGAGAGGTCGCACAACACCAGGTTATAGTCCAACAGTTTTATTTGAAATCACAAGCTTTCGGAGCTATCGCTCCTTCCTCAGGTGAAGTAAATTGGATACAGAATCGCCAGAGCATATATAGATGGAAAAAAAAGCATGTGTACTTTACAATTGCAGACCAATAAATTAAATCATCCTGACTATCTGCCGAGGTGTGATAAAGTTAATTAAGTCAGCCAGGAAGGTACCACATCAAAAGACATAGCAAGATACAACTGAGACAATGAGGTGAAGTCGCAGGGGTTCTAACGTGTCAAAAGCTGCCGTCTGTATGTAAAACGAAAAGCTTTAAAAAAAAAATTTACTTTTTTACTGGGAAAATTTTTACTTTTTTACTGGGAATCACATCTGTGAACAAGCTAACGACGACTCGAGTCCGGATCACGTCATGTATCGTGACATAAACCCAAGATCCCGATTGAGACCGTCTTCATGAGTGCGGAACTTGGCTATCAGTTTCTGCTCGATGATTTTGCGTTGTCGTGTGTTTCTAAGGTTGCCTTGGAGAACGCTTACCCGCAGATCCGAGGCTGAATGTCCTTGACTGCTGAAGTGTTCCCCGACTGGGAGGTAACAATCCTGCCTGGCGATTGTTGCGCGGTGCTCGTTCATACGTTGTCTCAGTGTCTGCATGGTCTCGCCGATGTACCATGCCGCGGTGCATTCTTTCCTGCAACGTATGAGGTAGACAACGTTGGCCGAGTCATATGAGTATGTACCATGTACCTGGTGGGTAGTGTCCTCACGTGTAGACATGCCAGATCATCAACACAGATACCACCATCACACGTGAGGACACTACCCACCAGGTACATGGTACATACTCATGTGACTCGGCCAACGTTGTCTACCTCATACGTTGCAGGAAAGAATGCACCGCGGCATGGTACATCGGCGAGACCATGCAGACACTGAGACAACGTATGAACGAGCACCGCGCAACAATCGCCAGGCAGGATTGTTACCTCCCAGTCGGGGAACACTTCAGCAGTCAAGGACATTCAGCCTCGGATCTGCGGGTAAGCGTTCTCCAAGGCAACCTTAGAAACACACGACAACGCAAAATCATCGAGCAGAAACTGATAGCCAAGTTCCGCACTCATGAAGACGGTCTCAATCGGGATCTTGGGTTTATGTCACGATACATGACGTGATCCGGACTCGAGTCGTCGTTAGCTTGTTCACAGATGTGATTCCCAGTAAAAAAGTAAAAATTTTCCCAGTAAAAAAGTAAATTTTTTTTTTAAAGCTTTTCGTTTTACATACAGACGGCAGCTTTTGACACGTTAGAACCCCTGCGACTTCACCTCATTGTCTCAGTTGTATCTTGCTATGTCTTTTGATGTGGTACCTTCCTGGCTGACTTAATTAACTTTATCACACCTCGGCAGATAGTCAGGATGATTTAATTTATTGGTCTGCAATTGTAAAGTACACATGCTTTTTTTTCCATCTATATATGCTCTGGCGATTCTGTATCCAATTTACTTCACCTGAGGAAGGAGCGATAGCTCCGAAAGCTTGTGATTTCAAATAAAACTGTTGGACTATAACCTGGTGTTGTGCGACCTCTCAATTATTTCAAAGAGCAGGGGAGTTCTCCCCGGTGTCCTGACCAATATGTATACCTTAACCAACAACACTAAAACAGAAGGGGGAATTTTGCCAGCCCTGGGGAGGCGGGTATGGAGGCAGGACTGCCGGGAAAATGGCAGAAACTGGGAGCGGGTACCAAACCCGCCTCCGTGCCATCTTCCCAGGAGGCGGGTACCCGACTCCCGCAGGGACCCGTCTCCTCGAGGCGGGAAGGGTATTACAGCCACTTAACTGCCTGTTAACAGGTAGTTAACAGGCAGTTAAGAGGCTTATCCCCATTTTACCCACACAAATGTGGGCTTCCCGACGGCTGCGAACCTCGCCAGGGTCAGCGAGGCGAGCAGTGAGTCTGTGGGGGTTGAAAAGTGCGCTGTGGAGGTGAGTGATGGGTGCAAGTGTGGAGAGCTAAGTATGAGAGGTGAGAAAAAGTTTACTTACCTTTGTTTCTTTCTGCAGGCTTCAACCCTTGGGGATCCGGAGGCTCCTCATCTCAATGGTAGAGATGACAGAATGGCTGCTGCATTCTCCGATGCAGCAGCCATCTGATTTCTGCGGAGGAAATTGGTTTCGGTGAGCCTTCAGTAAGGGCTCACCATAAAACAGAGATTGTCAGTGTTTGACAGCTTCTCTAAGCTGTCAAACGCTGACAATTCATCTGTCAAAAATTTTTGATAGATGAAACGTCATACGCTGACATCCTCTGTCACCGGCTTTCCCTTAATTGGCCGGCTAAGCCTGCAGAGTGGGCTTAACAAGGTCAATCAAGGGAAAATAGCGTGGGTTGGCTGGACGTCGTTGGGGGCGGGACTAAAACCTGAAAACCAGCAGTCCCGCCCCCAACGATAAAATCCAGCACAGATTATCTGGTCATTATCATATTGCTGTTTGTGGGAGCTTGCAAATTGGCTGCCCCGTGTAACACTGACTACACTTCAAAAAGTACTTAATTGGCTGTAAAGTGCTTTGTGATGCCCTGAGGCTGTAGAAGGTGCAATATAAATGCAAGTTCTTTCTTTTACCTGAGCAAAATAAACAAATAGACCTGAAGAAAGTAGTTAAAATGGTGCATAAAGAGAAGAAACAAGTGAATAATTGTGTAAAGGATTTTACTGAGTTCATTGCAACCCATACGTTTTCTTCCTGATTTTCATCCAGTAGCAACAGTTATATCCCCCCTCCTATCTCCATTGATTTTCACCTGGATTTAAAGACTGAAAAATTTCTAGAATTTAAAAAAAAATAAAAGTTTAAAATGAAGAACTCTAATCATGGGAAGCGACTCTGAGAACAGTCACCTTTTTGTGACTGAATACATGCCTGAGGGCTTTTAGATCTTATCTAGCTGCACTGGTACAATGCAAGTCGATGTCATCTGGGTAATGAATCTTCTGCGCTCTCACATGACAGGAGACTTACATATTACATTAATAAATCTACTCAAATGTCAGGAGTAACTTTCCTTGAGGTAACATTGCTGCAAAATTAACCCTAAACTACAACATGAACACTTCAAACACTTAAAATTCAAATAATAAAGTTAAAGATTACAGGCCCTGATTTTCTCTGTGCCTGGGGGCAGACTGCTGGCGAGGACAGGAGATGAATGCTGGGAATTTCCTAATTAAAGTTCATCCGTAGCTTTGCCGGAAGACCGGCGGGAACTCCAGATAAACCGCACAAAGGAGGTTTCTGCGGATCTTCCGCTGAAGTTACGACGACCATAGAAACATAGAAGATAGGAGCAGGAGTAGGCCATTCGGCCCCTCGAGCCTGCTCCGCCATTCAATGCGATCATGGCTGATCATCCAAATTCAGTACCCTGTCCCTGCTTTCTCCCCATATCCCTTGGTCCCTTTAGACTTAAGAAATATATCTAACTCCTTCTTGAATATAGTTAATGAATTGGCCTCAACTGCCTTCTGTGGTAGAGAATTCCACAGGTTCACCACTCTCTGGGTGAAGAAATTCCTCCTCATCTCAGTCCTAAATGGCTTACCCCTTGACGTAAGAAAACTACGAGGCACTTGGTCTAAACGTTAAACAAAGCTTTAATCAACTGTTTGACAACATGGAGGTCTAGTTGTGTCCTTCACTAGTTCCTGTTAAGAATGTCCTGCGCAAGCTGGGCCCATGCCCGAGTATTTATACTCTCCCTGGACATCGCCACCCGCAGGCCACTCAGTATTATTTCATAAGTCTTTCTTTCATAAATGACAGATTCATGTCACCCCTTATCCTTAGACTGTGACCTCTGGTTCTGGACTCCCCCGCCATCAGGAACATCCTTCCTGCATCTAGTCTGTCTAGTCCTGTTAGAATTTTATAAGTTTCAATGAGATCCCCTCACATTCTTCTAAACTCTAGCGAATATAAGCCTAATTGACCCAATCTCTCTTCATACGTCATTCCTGCCATCCCAGGTATCAGTCTGGTGAATCTTCGTTGCACTCCCTCCATGGCAAGAACATCCTTTCTCAGATAAGGCGACCAAAACTGCACACAATACTCAAGGTGTGGTCTCAGCAAGGCCCTGTACAACAGCAGCAAGACATCCTTGCTCCTGTACTCGAATCCTCTCATTATGAAGGGGGTGACTAGGTGTGTGGATGAGGGTAACGCAGTGGATGTGGTATACATGGATTTCAGTAAGGCCTTCGATAAAGTCCCGCACAGGAGACTGGTCAAGAAGGTAAGAGCCCATGGAATCCAGGGTGCCTTGGCACATTGGATACAAAATTGGCTCAGTGGCAGAAGGCAGAGGGTGATGGTCGAAGGTTGTTTTTGTGACTGGAAGCCTGTGGCCAGTGGGGTACCACAGGGATCGGTGCTGGGTCCCTTGCTGTTTGTGGTCTACATTAACGACTTGGATATGAATGTAAAAGGTATGATCAGTAAGTTCGCGGATACAAAAATTGGTAGGGTGGTAAATAGCGAGGAGGGTAGCCTCAGTCTGCAGGACGATATAGATGGGTTGGTCAGATGGGCGGAACAGTGGCAAATGGAATTTAATCCGGAAAAGTGCGAGGTGATGCACTTTGGAGGGACTAACAAGGCAAGGGAATACACAATGAATGGTAAGACCCTAGGCAAGACGGAGGGTCAGAGGGATCTTGGTGTGCAAGTACACAGATCCCTGAAGGCGGCGGAACAGGTGGATATGGTGGTAAAAAAGGCATATGGGATACTTGCATTCATTAGCCGAGGCATAGAATATAAGAGCAAGGAGGTTATGATGGAGCTGTCTAAAACACTGGTTAGGCCACATCTGGAATACTGTGTGCAGTTCTGGTCGCCACACTACAGGAAGGATGTGATAGCTTTGGAGAGGGTGCAGAGGAGATTCAACAGAATGTTACCAGGGCTGGAGTGCTTCAGCTATGAAGAGAGACTGGGCAGATTGGGTTTGTTTTCCTTGGAGCAGAGGAGGCTGAGGGGGGACATGATTGAGGTGTACAAAATTATGAGGGGCATAGATAGGATGGATACTAAGGAGCTTTTTCCCTTAGTAGAGGGGTCTATAACAAGGGGGCATAGATTCAAGGTAAAGGACGGAAGGTTTAGAAGGGATTTGAGAAAGAACTTTTTCACCCAGAGGGTGGTTGGAGTCTGGAACTCACTGCCTGAAAGGGTTGTGGAGGCAGGAACCCTCACAACATTCAAGAAGCATTTGGATGAGCACTTGAAATGCCATAGCATACAAGGCTACGGACCAAATGCTGGAATATGGGATTAGATTAGACAGGGCTTGATGGCCGGCGCGGACACGATGGGCCGAAGGGCCTCTATCCGTGCTATATAACTCTATGGGGGAAAAATTCAGCTGCTTGCGCCTCCCGTTAGCGCCTTAAGAGGGCGCTAATGGGGCGTAAAGCAGCTAACGCCCGGGCGCAGCGCCGCCCACGCCTCCCGAAAAATTTAGTGGGAGGTTAGCGGCGGCGGCAGCCGGTAGCGCCCTGTGGCGCTGCGCCGCCGGCGATGACGTCATCGCCGTGCGCAGCACCCCGCTCGCGCCCCGGCCGTGATCTTCAGTCGCGCCCCCTGATTTACCGCCAGACGCTATGTCCGACGGGTTCAGGGAGGCGTACGTGCGGCCGGGGCGGCGATATTTAAAGGGGAGGTGGCAGGCGGCCATTTTTGTTGCTGGCCGCCTGCCAGCACCTGCCCCCGTTGCTGTCCCCGGCCCCCGTGAAGCCCCCCCACCGTGAAGTGCCGGCTGCGCTCCAAGAGCCCGGCACTTCTCTTGAGTGCCGGGCTCTTTTGCCGGCACTCCCGATCCCTGGGGGCCCAGCTGGGCCCCGGTTCGCGTTGCGCAGGGTCCCTCCCCTTTAAGAAGGGGAGGAAGGCCTGCAATACCGCGGCGCGACGTGCCGCAGCGCTTATTCACTCGCAGCGCCCCAAGAGGGATGCGGGGTGCTTCCAGTGGCGTCCCGCTTCCCTCTTGGGGCGCAACCACTGAAGTTCCGGCGCGGGGCCGCTAATTTTTTCGGGGCGCTAAAAGTCGAGCCCCGGCGAGGTTAGCGCCCCAAATGGGGCGCGACTCAATTTTTACCCCTATGACTCTATAACATACCATTTGTCTTCTTAACCGCCTGCTGCACCTGCATACTTACCTTCAGCGACTGGTGCACAAGGACACCCAGGTCTCGTTGCACTTCCCCTTTTCCCAATCTATTGCCGTTCAGATAATAATCTGTCTTCCTGTTTTTGCCACCAAAGTGGATAACCTCGCATTTATCCACATTATACTGCATCTGCCATGCATCTGCCCAATCACCCAACCTGTCCAAATCATACTGGAGTTTCTCTGCATCCTCCTCACAGCACACACGCCCACCCAGCTTTGTGTCATCTGCAAACTTGGAGATATTACATCTAGTTCCCTCATCTAGATCATTTATATATATTGTGAATAGCTGGGGTCCTAGCACCGATCCCTGCAGTACCCCACTAGTCACTGCCTGCCACTCGGAAAAAGACCCGTTTATTCCAACTCTTTGCTTCCTGTCTGCCAACCAGTTTTCTATCCAAGTCAGTACCTTACCCCCCAATCCCATGTGCTTTAACTTTGCACACCAATCTCTTATGCGGGACCTTATCAAAAGCCTTCTGAAAGTCCAAATACACCACATCCACTGGTTCTCCCTTATCTATTCTACCAGTTACATCCTCAAAAAATTCCAATAGATTAGTCAAGCATGATTTACCTTTTGTAAATCCATGTTGACTTTGTCCGATTCTGTCACTGTTTTCCAAGTGCTCTGTTATTACATCTTTTATAATGGACTCTAGCATTTTCCCCACTATCGATGTCAGGCTTACCGGTCTATAATTCCCCATTTTCTCTCTCCCACCTTTCTTAAATAGTGGGGTTACATTAGCTACCCTCCAATCCATGGGAACTGTTCGAGTCTATAGAATTTTGGAAGATGACCAGCCATGCATCTACTATTTCTGGGGCCACTTCCTTAAGTACCCTAGGATGTAGATTATCAGGCCCTGGGGATTTATCGGCCTTCAATCCCGTCAATTTCCCTAACACCATTTCCCTAGAAATACTGATTTCATTCAATTCCTCCCTCTCATTAGACCCTATGTTCCCCGACATCTCTGGGAGGTTATTTGTGTCCTCCTTTGTGAAGACAGAACCAAAGTATGTATTTAATTGGAGAACCCCTGAGGAAATTTCCAGTAGTGTATTTTTTAATTTCTTCTTGGGATGTGAGCGACACTGGAAAGGCAGTATTTATTGCACAACAGCCCAGTCCACTGACATCGGGAACGGGAGCAAAGTGGTTATGTTACTGGACTAGTAATCCAGCAGGCCTGAACTAATGACCTGGATATGTGAGTTCAAATCCCACCATAACAGCTGGAGAATTTAAATTCAGTTAATTAAATAAAATCTGGAATAAAAAACTATCAGTAATGGTGACCATGGCCGAAATTTTCCGGGAGGTCGGGTGGGAAATTTGATTTTTTTGGCTTTAGGGACTGCTGATCAGTTTACTTGTATGACAGATCCACTTCTTTCCCAATGTCGGGTCTGTCAGCGCTGAGAAGACCCGACAGGCAACAGCGGGCGACCCAATTAAACTCATTACCATCTAGTTGACAAATCATTAACAGGCTTTTTTAAACTTACATTTGCACTTTAACTTCATGGCCATGGGAACCACGCTGTTCGAGGACCACGGCTGTCAACCTGAGGCGGGAGTTCAGTGGCCATTGCTCCAGCTGATTACTTGACAGCTTCAAATGTACAGTAAAAGCTCCCACCTGACAGATGATCACTTTCCTCAGCCAGAAGCTGTTTCTCAGTCCGTTTCCAGCACAGGTTCTGCAGGCTTTCCACTTACTCTTACCTCATTGGAAGAACTCTCTCACCATTGACAGAATCTCTACTTCACCTGCCATCTATTCCCGGTTGGACCACACTTGGAGACTGTGTGCAATTCTGGTCGCCATATTATAAAATGAATGTGGAGGCACTAGAGAGGGTGCAGAGAAGATTTACAAGGATGATACCAGAAATGTGAGGGTATACATATCAGGAAAGGATTAACAGGCTGGGTCTCTTTTCTCTTGAAAAGAGAAGACTGAGATGTGACCTAACAGAGGTCTTTAAAATCATGAAAGGTTTTGATAGAGTAGATAGAGAGAGTGTTTCCACTTGTGGGGAAGAGCAAAACTAGAGGTCATCAATATAAGATAGTCGCCAAAAAATCAAATTGGGAATTCAGAAGAAACTTCTTTACCCAGAGAGTGGTGAGAATGTAGAACTCGCTACCACAGGGAGTGGTTGAAGCGAATAGTATAGATGCATTTAAGGGGCGGTTAGATAAGCATATGAGGGAGAAGTGAATAGAGGGTTATGCTGATAGGGTTAGATGAGGAAAGACGGGAGGAGGCTCAAGTGGAGCATAAACACTGGCATAGACTGGTTGGGTCGAAAGGCCTGTTTCTGTGCCGTATATCCTACGTAATATGTAATCCATCAACATGGATGTCCTTTATACTGTCTCACCTTGGTCCTCAGAGTCCGACCACGATCAGCCCCAACACCAGCAGCACCAACAACAACACCAACCTTCTCCGCAATCACCTGATGCTGCATAGAACAGCGGGCATCAGCACCCAAGCATATTGCTGCCCGGGAGGCCAGGGATGGCCTCACCATGGCCAGATTTACTTCACTTGATGCTGTACACCCTGGCTGCCACATGATGCGCCAGGCTGGCACCACCCCACACCAACACCATAAAGCATCCCTACAATGTCCAAGCCATTCCTTTCACACTCACCACTATTGCGGGGGGTACAGTTATGTCTCATCATTCACTGCAACTCACTAAGCCACTTCTAAAAGTGCATATAAATATGTCCAAGAACGCAAAGTGCTGAAAATAGAGTTTTCAATGTTTGACAGCACATTAACAGAAACTTTACATGAACATTGGTTAAAACACCCAAGTGGCTACCCTTGTGTTGTTAGTTGGTATGATTGCACTAGGATGAGGGTGAGTGTGAGGGCTGGCTAGTGAGTTGGGGATGTGATAATGTAGATAGAGAGGGATGGGTGGTGGTGCAAGATAAGTTTGTGTAAGGATGTGCAGGAGTAGGGTAGGGAAGGCAAAGTGATGGGGATGTGATGAGAGGCACAGCAGGATGAAGGTGAGTGTGGCTTTGTACTAACGTTTCGTGATCTAATGAGATCATTGAAAGGTTTGCGTCACTGCACCCAGGTCCTCCTGACAACATCCCTGCTTGTGCCCTCCTGTGCAATGTGCAGCCAGGCTGTGTTGGTCTCCTGGGGAGGCCTCTTACGCCCATCGGAAGGGAAGAGGACCTCCCTGCGTGCTGTGACTCCTTCCATAAGCATATGGAGGGAGTCATGGGAGAACCTGGGTGCAGCCCTGCACCTCTGTGCAGTGATTGTCAGTGTTTGCAGCACCTCAATGCTGTAGAACACTGACAGCACAAATGTCAAAAGAAAATTGGTCACGGTCCCTTTAAGGAAACCAACTGGTGATGTATCATCAAATGACGTCACCAGACCCGCTTCCTCTAATTGGCCAGCAAACGTGCTGGGCGGGCTTAACAAGCCCCATCAACGTAAAATCATTTTCCAGAGCAGGATGGAGCTAGCAGTGGGGTTGGGACCCGACACCAATGCTGCCCGCCCTGGACCCGCTGAGGTAAGGAAAATCCAGCCCCATGTAACGACTGGATTGTTGTAAAACCCCATCTGGATCACTAATGTCCTTTAGGGAAGAAAACCTGCCGTCCTTACCCGGTCTGGCCTATATGTGACTCCAGACCCATAGCAATGTGGTTGGCTCTTATTTGCCCTCTGAAATGGCCTAGCAAGCCACTCAGTTAAGGGCAATTAGGGATGGGCAATAAATGCTGGCCTTGCCAGTGACACCCACATCCTGTGAATGAATTTAAAAAAAATTGCAGTCGCATTGAACGCATTAAGTGTGTGGAACTGGAATCGCCATAAAAACCCAACTATAAAAACCAGTTGGGTTTTTATGATAATCTGTCAGTTATCATAGCTATGTTTTTTTCATTAAAAGCTATTTCAAAACTTGCCATGGTGGGATTTGAACTCGCAGGCCTAGAAATACGGGTGCATCCAATTTTAGGCACGTGGGGGGCGCAGTGTACAATCCCTGCGCCTGAATGGTGAGGCCCGAGGCGCCCGTGCTATTCGGTCTTGGGCCTCATTTCAGTGGAGACGGCGAGCTGAGCAGAGCTACTGGCAAACCGTGACTGATGACCGGGACGCCGCTGGCACGTAGTGAGAAAGGATATGGGCAATTGGAACACGGGCCGGGGGGGCAATGAGTGTCTGGGGGAAGATGCAGAACCCTAATTTGAATAAATCATTCTGCACTTAAAATGTTCCCGATGTTGCTGCTGCCAGCGCACCTACCTTATCAAATATGGCCGTTCTTCCGGCAAGAAATGGTGCGGGAATCCTACCCGCCATATTGGGTGCCTAGTAGGTGGTTTAGTGCCAGCTGTGCCGCTGAATTTACAGGCCACAATCGCTGGTTGCCAGTCCAGTATCATAACAATTAGGCTACCATTTGCAAGTCTCCACCCTGAAGATAAGGCTGTGGAATTTCCTCTGGGGGTGGGTGGTAATCGTGTCCACCTCCTAGCCACCTGACCTATTAAAAAGAGGTGGGACCGTCAGGATGGAGTCGTCCGCTGAAATTCCCGCTTGTCTCGCCACCTGAGCCCCCAATGTACTGTACGCTGGCAAGATGCAGTTATGAGTATAATTGTACGGCTAAAGTGAGGCCCATTAGAGTATTCTAAGCTAGGTTCGTGGTGTGGAACACTCCAAGAAAGAAGTTTTGGCTACTGTGAAGTCGTCCCTCTTGTAAAGGGGGCATATTTCATCTCAGTGCAGCTGTTTATAGTGGGACCTACTGGATGCACAAACAGCTGGCAAGCACTGCATTTGCTGCCCCCTCCCCCAAATATGTCAATATTAGTGTGGCTAACCGGGAAATCTGTTGGGGTCAGACATTTGGGACACCAGGGGTTGTAACTCCCACTCTGCCATAGTTACAGCGGCACAGCAGGATTGTGGATCTTCAAGTCCACTGCCAGTTAAATTCTCTCTGCCCTGTCATTCCATTTCCTCTAATCTCTCTTCTCCATTTTCTCTCTGACTTTTTTTTAAACTTTAATATTGCTTATTATTGAACCTAATTAATCTACTCTACCACTTCTGTAACTTTGGAAGTAACTTCAAAAACTTTTATTTATTCTCTTTACTTTTACCTCCTGGCTCAAGCCAACCATTTTGGTGGTGGGAGTAGCTTCCAACAACTGGATTTTCACTGGCGAAGAGTTTCTTGTTTAAGCCAATTGACAACCTTAGATCTTGGGATTGACTTGTTCACATCATAGACACATTGACCTTGAAAATCTACAGTGTTTCTGGTGGACTCCCACTGTAATCTTGACAGGAGTCTGCTGTAACCACTAGAAAATAGGCTGGGACACACTTAGACAGGGTGCTGGCCTAGTGTTAAAGTGCACAGGATGGTCTTGGGGGGGTGGAGCCTCCAGCCACCCGTACAAGGTGATTGAATTAAGGACGGGACCAAATATTAGTGTTCCTGTGCCCCAAGCCTTCTTTGGGACAAAAGAAGTAAGACTAGATGCACTGGCCAACTCACTGACAGATGTCGGGCCACTTGGGAGTCCAGGCCAGGATCCAGAACTAAAATTTACCTTTTTTTAAAAAAAAAAACATTTTTAAAGTGATCCCCTTTTATAAAAAGGCTGCAAGGGCACCTAAAGGGAGCCAGCACCCCTCAGGCCCAACACTCTTCGGGCAGACTTTCTTATCTCTGTGGAGCGTTGCAGGCACTCGGGCTGTGCCCCTATCCTGTCAAAGGTATGCAGATGACTCAAAAGACTTGGCAGGGTCAGTGGCAGAGATCGTGGCGGATGTAAGATACTAAGATGTGCTGCCCCATGAATATTTGGGGTTGACCAGTGACATGAATCTTGTCATTCATGTGTGAAGTAATACTGGGCGGCCTGCTGGTGGCGCTGTCCAGGGAGAGTATAAATACTCGGGCATGGGCCCAGCTTGCTTAGGACATTCCTCAACAGGAACTAGTGAAGGACACAACTAGATCTCCATGTTGAAAAACAGTTGATTAAAGCTTTGTTTAACGCTTAGACCAAGTGCCTAGTAGTTTTCTTACGTCAACCAGTTTAATCTATGATCATTAAGAAATCAAACAAGAAGTGGATCTGCCATACAAGTAAACTGATCAGCAGTCCCTAAAGCCGATTCAAACTAAAGCTCCCTCTGCTCTACCATCAGCGACTATTCATTCACCTACCTTAGTCTCGGTGTTTGGAAATCCCTCCCTCAGCATTTCTACCTTGATATGTCACGCACTGCCTTCAAAAACCTCCTTAAAACTCTCATCTGATGGATTTTTATACCCTCCTGGCACTCTCTCTTTTATCCTCCTCTTTGCTCGCTGTCCACTTGCTATACATTTTTGCAAATGAATGAATTAAATTTGAAAAGTTGTAAAGCTCTTCTTGGGGGCCTGCAGTGTCCAGTGCTGAAGAGGGATACCCACGCCGCCCTCCCCGCCCCCAAACCCCCACCCCGTCCTCTCCCTCACATTTCAAGTAGGCGCTATTAAATCACAGGGCCACTGTCATTCACTCCAATCCTTCCATACATTGGGAGCGATTTTAACTGTCCGCAAGCCCGGGTTTTGCTATACAGGTAGGATTAAAATTGCCCAAGTTATGTACCTGCCCTGGAGCCGCCGGGATCCGTCAGGTTCCGATTTTCACCTGCTCTCCTAAGCAAGGGGCAAGGACACCTGCCCAAAGCAGACAGTGTCCTTTTTAACATATGTATGACATCATCGGGACCCGATTGCAATTTTTACTAGGCAGGCCTGAGCGGGAGGTAGAAGTGAGTTTCCCGTTAGGTCAACCCAGCAAGGAAGTGGAGTGGGGCCAAAAAGAGACCCAAAAAAAAAGGCAGGAGTGCTCCTCCGGGCCCCACAAGGAAAGCGTAGATCTCCATTGCAGTGAATTT
The DNA here is from genome assembly GCA_030390025.1 of Squalus acanthias. Lineage (NCBI taxonomy): Eukaryota > Metazoa > Chordata > Chondrichthyes > Squaliformes > Squalidae > Squalus > Squalus acanthias. The sequence continues at coordinate 25,718,402 of CM059436.1, read as the reverse complement.
CTCTCCCCCCCCCCCCCCCCCCGATTACGGAACCCCAGCCGATATCGCCACTTACCCACTGTCGCCAGGCAGCCTCTGGGCTGCATCATTTTCCAACGTCCTATCTGGAATGGGTGGGAAGTCATTTGGCTGGATTTAAATGAGGCCCAGCCATTAAAATCAGCCGGGTCTCATTCTGCCACGGGTGGCCAGGAAATTAACTTGCTGGCCCAGATTCCTCCCGGAAACCCACCAGCAGTTAAAACCCGAGCCATTAGAAACTTCTGACATTCACATTTTTGAAATCACAAAGCCCGTCTCCTAAGCTGCTGCAGATCTTTAAATTCTGTAGCAGTGTGAGATTTCCCACCCACTAGCGAGCGAGCTCCCAATCACAGGTGTTTCCTCGGCCTGGAGCTAGCATTTTAAAATTAAAATCAAGTTGACCGTGAAGATTTATGTGGGGTTAGATGGCTGTGTTTCATGCATCACTCCACATCCAGTTGAGCTTATGCCCGATCGGGAAATCTACAATTTGAAATCACTAAATAATACTGACATTATTTGCCTTTTAAATTTTATTCCCCTGCTTTTACCAATCTCTGGCGGCCGGGGGAGGGAAGGGTAAAAGAGGAGAATGGGACTACTCTCCAATACCTGGGGCGATATCAGGACCTGTACTCTGCACTTTAACAATTCCCAGGTGATTCTGCAAAAGTGCAAATGTCAATTTGGCTTCCTATCACACTGAGGGATGCCAATTTGCACTATTTTAGATTTACTTAGTAACAGACCTGTGCCCTTGAACTATTTGTTTCTATGAGCCAGGGGCCTGAACTGTGTGTGATCTTTTAATGATTGGTGGATATTTTTGGCTTTTACCAGTGGTGACATCACTGCCTTAATGTACATGGCTTCTAACAAACCATGTGCAGATGAGGTTGTGTTTGTGCTTTCCCTGCCCTTTAATAAAGCAGCACTCTGTGTACAAAACAAATTAATTCCAAGAAGCTGCAGACACCGTGGACTCCTGGGCCCAGCTTCAGCAGAAGACACAATTAGCTTACCAGATGATTACCTCACCTGTGTTTAGGGCAGTGGGTTATAGGATTCATCTGGAGTAGTTATTGAGCTATTTTTACTTTAAACGTTCCCTTCTGGGGCTCTCCCTTGGTGGCTCAGATGGTAAATACAATAACCCAGGGCGGAACTGAGATTTACAGACAAGAAGGTCCCAGATACAACCTGCCTGAAAGGATGCTGGAAGCAAATCGAATAGTAACTTTCAAAAGGGAATTGGAAATATACTTGAAAAGGAAAAATTTGCAGGGCTATGGGGAAAGAGCAGGGGAGTGGGACTAAATGGATAGATCTTTCAAAGAGCTGGAACAGGCATGATGGGCCGAATGGCCTCCTTCTGTGCTGTAAAATTCTATGATAGTCTGTGGTGAGATAGTTAATTTGAACTGTGGCAGTAGTTGGGGTGCTACAATTGACTTCAGTGCATATGAGGTAGGGAGGGAGAAAAGCAGTTCCTGCTCATTACCTAGTCACTCTTGCAAGAAAGGGCATGGGTGAGGGTCTCAGGTGAGGACTAGATCAGACTCAACTGCGACACCTCCAATGGTTAAATAAGCTGCCAACATTCCCAAACTATGCTCAATCATGAAAAACAGCCACTTGGTTAAGATCCTGCAAAGCTGTTGCCACCTGTGGAACTGTACCCCAGCAAGAGCAACTGTTCTCTGGAGAGAAAAGGCGAGGTAACAAGGGAAAACAATTTTTTTTTTAATAGTCTGTACAGCTGCAGGTTGAAGATGTTTTGTGTAGTATGTGTGAATGAAGGCATTTTGGATGTTAGTGTTCATTTCCATGCCCTTCACATTACTTTTTCGGGCGATGTATAGAGAATGCATGATCAACAGCTAAATGATTCTTTGTGTGTGGCTAGACAGCGAGAGTCAGCAGGTTATTCAACCGTGATTCACAACTGAGCCTCATCTTCTCTGCACATGACCCCACTTTTCAGCAGGGATCACTGGGTAGCGATCACGAGTGGGGAACCTAGCCCCAGGGCACTGAAGCCAATTACAGCACTTCAAATGCAGGCTTGGCTGAAAGCAGAAAACTCAGCACTTACAAGGAATTGAACCTGGGACCGTCTGATCTATAAGGTTAGTACTACATTAGTGGGCCGTCGGGGAGGTTAAGGATTAAAATTACAATTATAGGCAAGCACGATGTTTAAAATTGTGGAGTTTATCCCTGCAGAGACTGCAGACATCACTTTTGAAATTTTCTTTCTCACTGTGTCATTTGTTCTCAGTGATGACATCATCTTCTTAAAAAAAAAAGCTCATGGAGATGTCATCACATGTGTTATAAATTATAAAAACCTAAGAAAAGAAACATAGGAAGAGGAAAAAGCCATATGGCCAATCAAATGTGCCACCTTGCGCATATAGTGTACAATACACTCCAGTATGGATTATACCTCATCTATTTAAGCAAATATCTTCCTTGGTCTCAAAAGTAAAAGACCAGACTATTTATCTATTTATCTTGTACATGAGTTTCCTTTCTGCAATCCTAGCCTCCTGCCTTCACAGCCAACAGTTTCCCCCTACCTCCCCCCGCACTGCTTCAGAAACACAAGCAGCATCGGACTGGATTTTCCTACTGTTGTGGTCTTGACCCAAAATTCAATTTTCCACCTCTCCCCACCCAACCCCCACCAGGATGCCCGTTGCTAGCCCCTTCCCTGCCTGCCGCATGTAACTGCAGACAAGCAGGAAGGACCCGGTAAGCCACCAGGTTTTCCTTCTCATCATCGCTATGCCCACCAACCCCAGGGATCGGCAGAGGAAAGGTGGCAAGAATCCCTGAGGCAGCACCGCTAATTCACTGAATGGGAGGGAGAGCCCCTAGTAGTCTTCTCCTTGCATACAGATCTCAATCATTAACCCATTTCCTGGATGGCCCAACAAGGCCATTGATATAAGGGGGCTGGACTTAGCCTGGAGTTCCTGCTCCTAAGCTCCTAGTTGGGACCTGGCGTAGCAATGGTGCAGGCATACTTGGTCTCACCAGGCGTACCTGGTTGATTGAGGAAGAAGTGTGTTGAGACGAGGTAGGCTGGAAGTCTATCCAGGAAGGTAGAGAGTCTGGGATTCTAGAAGAAATTCAAGTCCTAATAATAATAAAACCATATACAAAAAGAGCAGCAACAACTTGCATTTATATAGCACTTATAAAAGGAAAATTTCCCGAGTGCTTCACAGAAACGCAATCATAAAAAATTCGAAGCATAGCCAAAGAAGGATATTAGGAAGGGGTGCCTAAAAGCTTGGTCAAAGAGGTGGGTTTTGAGGAGGGTCTTAAAAGGAAAGATGGAGATGTAGAGGCAGAGAGGTTATGGGAGGAATTCCAGAGTGAAGGATCTAGATGGCTGAAGGCATGCCTGCCAATGGTGGGACGAAGGGAGTGAGGGACACACAAGAGGCCAGATCTAGAGGAGCTAATAGTTCTTGGAGGGTTGTAGGGCTGGAGGAGGCTACAGAGATGGGGACGAGTGAGGCCATGAAGGGAATTTAAATACGAGGATAAGAATTTTAAATTTGAGGTATTGAAGCCAATGTAGGTCAGCGAGCATGTGGGAGATGGGTAAGCAGGACTTTGTGATCAGATTGGCTACAGAGGGGGAAAAATTCAGCACCTTAGTGCCTCCCGTTAGCACCAGCAGATGGCGGTAACAGGGCGCTGATGCAGTCGCACCAGGGCGAGGCGAATCCAGCAACGCACGGCAAATCCGCACCCCCCCCCCCACTCACTGTGGCAATGATGAGTTGCGATTAGACTGCACCCGATATTGGTCCATCCTTTAAGTGCAACGCTAATGAGCTCGGCCTTTAAGATTTGAATTAGCGCTCCAATCATTTCTTTGAGCAGTGAGAATGAATTTTGCGTGCAGTCTAAAGCATTAGCGCCTGGCGCTAATTCTCACTTTTCTAATGACACCGCCCATTCCTGGGCTATAATGAATTTCCAGCCCAGAGTTTTAATATGTACTGTAAAAAGATTGCCAGGGAGTGTCTTTGTGGCTACATCTATTGTGTAAATGACTAGAGCTTCAATTACAACAACAACAATTTGTATTTATATAGCGCCTTTAACGTAGTAAAACATCCCAAGGCGCTGCACAGGAGCATTTTAAGCCAAACAATTTGACACCGATCCACACAAGGATAAATTAGGGCAGGTGTCCAAAAGCTTAGTCAAAGAGGTAGGTTTTAAGGAGCGTCTTAAAGGAGGAAAGAGAGGTAGATAGGCGGACAGGTTTAGGCAGGGAATGCCAGAGCTTCGGGCCTAGGCAACAGAAGGCACGGCACCAATGGTTACATGGTTTTATAACACTAAACTCCTCAAATGTGTCTCACAAATAATTCAGACCCAGCCATTATTTCTTCTTCGGGTAATATATGGTTTATCATTCATGTCTGTCAATTTTAAAATACAGGCAAAAAAAAGATTCCTCAGTATATCACTTTATTCCAATCACACCCTGCTTTTGGAATGATTATCAGAGATAATTTTATTCTAAGCATGGTACAAAGGACAGCATATTGTGCATGCTTATTACACTACGTCCTTGAAATAAGGACCATTAGCAGTCTTCGAAACTTATCCTATGACAGGTTTTCACTTTTCAAGAAAACTAAGTGGTCTAAAGAAGCACCAAGTCTCTCACACTATGACTTATTCATTTTATTTTAATTCTAGTATTTTTCTTGTACTTTTAGTTGAGGTATAAGAAAAAGCTTGTTTTCTGATAAGCAATCTTTCTCTCACTTCTGGACTCCAACCTCTCTCTGTCACAACTTTTCTTATCTCTATTTTTATATTATGGTCATGGCTGCTTTGAACTTTCCGCTCTTGCTCTTCCTAAGCTGCAAATATATTATCTACACACTCTTCCTCCTCCTTCCATCCTCAAGGTGAAATCAAAACTTACAATACTGTCTCCTCAACTAATTCATGCTGTCCTAGGATTTGAAAACTGTGGAATTCCTTATCTTCCTCAGTTTTCCTTCCTCTTTCACAATGTACAGATGTTTAAGATCAATGCTTTGCACTCCACGTCGCAGCTTCTTGATTTAGCTTGTGTCACAAACTCGAGGTAAATGTTAATTAAGAAAAGGACTTTGAACTGGGTTGCCATGTTCTATATAACAACAGAAAACGCTGGAAAAACTCAGGCCAGGCAGCATCCGTGGAGAGAGAAACAGAGTTAACGTTTCAGGTCGAAGGCCTTTCGTCAGACAAAAGGTCTTCGACCTGAAACGTTAACTCTGTTTCTCTCTCCACGGATGCTGCCTGGCCTGCTGAGATTTTCCAGCGTTTTCTGTTGTTATTTCGGATTTCCAGCATCCGCAGTATTTTGCTATTGTGTTGCCATGTTCTATAGTTCAGAGTGTGCCGTTGTACCTTTGTTGACTGCCTTGAATCTAATTAACACCACTGTCCTTTAAAAGAATGAATGTTTGAGTAACAATGTGAAAATTTATATTGTATGCCACCATTAAGGTGGCATCGGTGAATTTTAAAATGTTCCCAGCATTTAGGATTTTAAAAAAGTATTCTAAAAATGTTTATCTTTTAAGATTTTGTGATATTAGTACAGTGTAATATGCCAACTATGTTAATAATTGCATGAAAATATTCAAAATGCATTATCTTTCTGATCATTCAATATTATTGTTAACTTTATGCTTTAAAAAATGTTCTTCTGTTAGAAAAACTTGCATTTATATAGCATCAGGACGTCACAATTAGGGCTTTACAACCAATTCCGTACTTTTGAAGTGTAATCACTGTTGTGATGTAGGAAACACGGCATCCAATTTGCACACAGCAAGTCGCACAAACAGCAATGTGATGATGACCAGATCATCTGTTTTGGTGATGTTGGCTGAGGAATAAATATTGACCAGGACACCGGGGATAACTCCCCAGCTCTTCTTCGAAAAAACGTCTTGGGATCTTTTACGTTTACCTGAGTGCAGACGGGGCCTCGGTTTAATGTCTCATCCGAATGACGGCACCTCTAACAGTGCAGCAATTCCTCAGTACTGCACTGAAGTGTCAGCCTAGATTAGGTGTTTAAAACACTGGAGTGGGACTTGAGCCCACAACCTTCTGACTCAGAGGCGAAGGTGCTCCCACTGAGCCACGGCTGACACCTTCAATTAATCTCATTTCACAGTATGTGTGAAAATCAAAGACGACATATGGGGAGTGAAATTCATCCTGAGTGGTAGCGCAAAACAGGCGATAGTGGCTCAGCAGCTTGTTTTACACTTTGCTCAATTTTCTGTTCCACGGGCAAAGTAGTAAAATGGGCTACCGATTCACTGATGCCCATTTTGCACTACCTCCTAAAACTAATTTCAGCTTCATGGCTTCTAAGCTGGAAGAATCGGTTGTTAGAGAAAAATCACCTGGAAGATCTTGTTGGATCCTGAAAGAGGATAGCTTCCAAATATCCAGAAATCTAGTGTTTGATGCATTGTTCCTGTTTTAAACCCACAAAGGCAGAGAATCATAGAAATTACAGCATAGAAAGAAGCTGTTGGGCCTTGGCTCAGTGGTAGCTGTGTCTCCGAGTCAGAAGGTTCATACCATACTCCAGGAATTGAGCGCATAATCCAGGCTCAGATTTCGGTTTAGTACTGAGGGAGTGCTGCACTGTCGGAGATGCTGTCTTTCAGATGAACCGAGGTCCAGTCTGTCCCCTCAGGTGGATGTAAAAGATCCCAAGGCACTAGTGGAAGAAGAGCAGGGGAGTTCTCTCAGTGTCCTGGCCAATATTTATCCCTCAACCAACATAACTTAAACAAATTATCTGGACATTTATCTCATTTGCTGTTTGTGGGACCTTGCTGTGGGTAAATTAGCTGCTGTGTTTCGCTAAATTACTACAGTGACTACACTTCAAAAAGTACTTAATTGACTGTGAAGCACTTTGGGACATCCTGTGGTTGTGAAAGGCGCTATATAAATGCAAATTCTTTCTTTATCACGCCTGTGCAGGTGCTAATTCTTCAACTGTATTTATCTACACTAGGGCTGGCAAATGATTAAAAAAAATAATTGCAATTAATCGCGATAAAAATTTTTAATCTCAGTTAATCTTGGTTTTAATTGCATATTAATTGATACAATTACTGCTTCCATCTCATTCAAGTTTGTTTCATTACTGATGTTACAGTATTATTATTATTACACAGAATTATATAGAAAACCTCAAAAAATGAACTGTTTATTGTGAAGAGTACTTCTGTGATACTGGAATTCAGTTTGACAGTAGATACATGTAACCGTTGTTCTATCCAATGAACCATCAGAAGGTTTTTTAAAAGTAAATTTACCATTCACAAGTCCTTCAGTTTTAGTGCTTTGCTCCATGATGCTTTAGTTTATTTCTTTTGTTTTCTCAATTGCTTTCTGTTGAATATTGGGCCCAAGTTAACCACAATTATGTTTTTATTCACTTGAAAGCCCTATTTTCTACTTTAATTTTTTTGCTCTCTTCCCTTTTCTAAGGATGGCTCTCTGCCCTGCTCTGCCACATCCATTGGGCTTGCACTGTTTACAAATCCATGCTTACTGCCCCTAATTAGCTTACGGCTTTCAAACTGGTTCCTAATTTCATCCTGTATTATGGACTCTAAAGTTTGCCCACAGCTTAGGTAAGACTGTCTTATAGTTTGCTGGCATATCCTTTTCCCTTTCTTACCTCGGGGTGTAACACTTGCTACCCTCCAGATCTTTAGCATATTTCCCCTTTACAAAGATTTTGGAAAATGATGGTTCGTGCCTCAGCTATCTACTCCCCAATCGCTTTCCAAATTCTGGCCTGCATACAATCTGGCTCTGGTGCCTTTTCTGCCCCATTAACTTTTTCAGTACAATTTCCTTCTGAATGTTTATCTCCAGACTTTATCCCAAGTTCCATGAACTAACTCCTTGCAATCTCCGGAAAGGATATTTGTGATTGCTCATCGTACTTTGTAGTATCTGACTAATCTGATTCCTAACCTTTTTGCACACAAAGTTATATTTAATTACTGCAGTTCATTTTTGGGCTGTAAAGATTCGGATCTATGTGAGGATATTCGCTTTACCAGGGAGGCAAAAAATTTAGGATGAGCTTTACGAATGCCTGTACACAATTTATTGCAAAAGCAAAATACTGCGGATGCTGGAAGTCTGAAATAAAAACAGAAAATGCTGGAAATACTCAGCAGGTCAGGCAGCATCTGTGGAGAGAGAAACAGAGTTAACGTTTCAGGTCAATGACCCTTCGTCAGAATTTATTGGATTAATGGTTAGATCTGGGGATCTAATGGCACACATAACGTATAGTATCCATCCTCATGGTATGAAACTGTTGAAAGTGAAAAACGTGCTGTAAAAAAACACCTGAATTGTAACAGCCTGGCTTCTTTCCTGGTCTATTCAATCTTGTTGGTCTCCTGCATCACAAACCTTGGCTCTTTTCCTAAATTTACATACCAGATAAGTGTGGAATGCTGTTTTTATTTTGTGTGTGGAAAAAGTCATAAGTTACTCAAGTGATAATCCTTTGTTGTGACTTGGATAAAAATAGGATTCTAGATGTTTTTATTTATTCAATGTGTACTGCCTCATGGTCCTGCAGCCGCCACACAAAGACCGTGGACCTGCAGCTAAACACCGCCATGAGGACGGTGTCAGGGGCGCTCAAGTCCACTCCAACTGAGTGGCTCCCAATGCTGTCCCACATTGCCCCGCCTGCCATTCGGCGCAACGCCACCGTGCTCTGTGAGATGGAAAAAGTCATGAGCAACACCGACCTTCCCATTCAAAAGACTTGAAAAACCCACCGCGAAAGCACTTAAAATCGCGCCGGCCTTTCTGGGAAACAGCAGTCAATATTCACGCAGCTGGTATCGATCCGCTATCCAAATGGATGGAATCGTGGGATGCATGCAACATAAAGAACCAACACCTCATCACTGACCCAACAGCAGAGGTCCCTGGCTTCGACCTCCCTCGGAGACAGTGGACAGCGTTCAACCCAATCCACACAGGACATGGACGATGTGCCCACCTGCTCCACATGTGGAAGATGAGGGACGACCCGAAGTGCGACTGTGGCCATGAGTCCCAGACCATGGAACACGTCACATCAACCTGCTCACTAAGATCTGTTGCGAGAGGTACCTCATTTCTCCACTCGGCATCTCAGGAGGCCATCGACTGGATAGTCAAACTAGACATCCCATTACAAGCTTTCCTGTCATACGAAACAACAACAATGTATACTCCTGAGAATGGGTTTGGTTCCCAAACTAACTACTGCTATATTGTTAACACAAGTCAAAATGTATTTATATTTTTGGACAATTGGTTTAAAGTGGTATGGTTTTCACTAATCATGCCAAAGAACCTTCCTATTGTTGGATAAAGCATACCTTGGAGTGATGACAAGATAGCAATCTAATCAAGGGGTCCAGATGGCATCATAAACATTTAAAATTTATGACTGTCATCTACACCCTAAAGTCAGTTTAGAGGCTTGAAATAATTTCCTGGTATTTGCTATTGTTCATGATACTGTTTCAATGTTATTTATGTTTGTGTGTGTGTTGGTGGGCTGTTCTGTTTTTAGCCAGTTTTCAACCAGCACTGACTAGCAGCATCCATTGTCAGGTGCTCTGTATCATTGATGTGTGACAATGTCATACAACAGGATCAACAATTGCAATATTAATACAGGTTTATCTAAAAAAATTCTATGTATGTATTGTATCTCACTGTTTCATTTTAGTCTCTTGTCATCTTGTTTCTATTCTGAATGAACTGTAAAAGCTGTTTCTGTGTAAGAACTTTGGTGCTTGATACCAGTAGTTTGTTTGTATTTGTAGAGCTCTTCCAGATGTTTCATGTACCTAGCTGTTGGGAGAGGGGACACTGTATTGTAATTAACTTTTGGTGAATATGAAAGCAAACTGGAGTATAATACTAAGGTATTGTTCCCTAGCTTTTGGTAATTTAATATGTTTAACCCTTATATTCACTTACTACATCCTTTCTCTCAGCCAGCAGGGTGGGACAGTCTGCTGCGAACCACTGCAGCTCCCATATATCCCGCGCCTCTTTGATTGACAGGAAGCACACTGTACGAGAGTGATAAATGTGTCTGCGATCATTCTCATGCAACTGGATTTTAACCGTTTGTGTCCAAGATATTAAATCATGGTTACAACTGTACTTATAGACTGATCAAATAGAGGGATATACACGCTGCGATCTGTACTCATAATAAAAAACTTTAGTCCAGTTTAAAACCGATTATTATTATGAGCAACAGTTTGTGACTACTTGGTACTTACAGGAACAAAGTAAATGGTTGGAAACCGCTTCACAGAAGATCGAAATATACCCTGGCTAGATAGTGAAAGAAAATCGACTTTACCAAACCTGCAAGAAATGCACAGAATAATGTCACGTGGATATCATTCAGATAGGGAATCCTGACGACCCAAACCACAATAGTGAAGGCCAAATTGATTTTGAACATCAGCATAATTCCATGACTGAACATAACAACTTACATCCCAAATACATTTTAAAGTTTTAAAAAAAAAGAGTAAGACCTACTTTTATAACAGTTGCAGTGACAGATAGAGACAGTGTTAGTGACAGGTGCAATGACCTCCATAAAGTAGCTGATTGTGGCATCCCATTATCTGCAGAATAATATCACATGACTCACTGGTGAATTGAATTTATAATTTTTGATTTGGTATATCTTTCAATGGATTATATATTATAAAGAGTTGCTATGACTACAAATATAGCCTAGAAAACACTGCTGGTGATGTTAACCCATTCTTTGTTACCTACAGACACATGCATAAAATTTCAGGCCATCCGGGGAGGGTCCCAAATTAGCCGGCAGCACTTGCCCCCCTCAAAACAACTGAAAGTTTCCTGGGCTGTTTTTTAAGCGGCCTCCAGCAGTCCCTTGAAGGAGCGCTGGTTAGGCCACTCAATGCTTGGTACAAATGGGGACAGCGTGCGTGGCACAGGCTCTGCCCATTGCTATCTTAAAATTGCAATTGGGGTCCTACAACCGGTGAAGGACCCTGATTTGGATATTTAAACAGCCTCCCACCTGTTTCAGGCTGACAGGCCGCTCACACATTTACAGACCGCTCACCCATTTACAGGCCGAATGAAAATTGCAACATGCAGGCCTTGGCCGTTAATGGGGTGGCCGAGGTGGCACCCCCATTTTCAGTTGCTGACCACCCATTTTACAGATGAGAAACAAGCGGCTGGCAGTTGAAAATAACTTGCTTTTAATGTGAAACACACACACTGATGAAATGTTAATTATTTTATTAAGGAAAATGATTGTTGTACAGGTTTTCATATAGATCTTAATATTGATATGGCTAGTCATACTTTTAGTTGGAACCAGATAAGATAAGATAAATAGGACAGTGTTGAGGGGGTGAATGCCAGTGGGTCTTTTTGTCCTTGGACACCACACTACAAAAAGAATACATATGCATTGGAGAAAGTGCAGAGAAGAGGAACAAGAATGATTCCAAGTAATGGGGATGAGCTATGAGGAAAGATTAGAGAAGCTCAAGTTTAACAGAGAAGGAGGCCAACGGTTTCAATTCACTGGCAGATTTCGGGTTGGTAGAGTATTAGAGCATGTAGACTGTGAAAATTATTTGGCCTGCTAATCTATTTAGTTATTGGATTCTGCAAGTATCTCATCTAACTACCTTGACTCAACTTTCAAAGTATTTAAATAATTCAATCTTTCTCCCTCACAAAACAATTCATAAGTCTCAGAAATATATAAAACACAGATTTCTGTGCCTTGATCAGCTCCAAAATATGTAAATGATGAAATCTGTCTCCCTCAAATGTTTAAAACTAAGGAAAATGTTCATAAAATGGCACCTGGCAAAATTAAAAGTCTCCTGTGCTTGACTTAGCTCCATTTGTATTGAAATGAAATCTTTTCCCCTCAAATGTTCAAGGCCAAAGAAATAGAAAACTCCACCTCATATTCCTGGGATGTTTAAATGTGGACACACTACTTGGCAACACTGGGTAAAAAGATACTAATATACAAATGTTTAAAAATAACAGTAATTAATATTACAAAATACAAATTAAATGAAATCTTTACTTCACAAAGTGCTTGGTATCTCTGCGCTGAGCAGCAGTTACATTTTTGATGAAGCCAAAAAGATACAGATTATTAGTTAATAGTCACTGCCAGCCTTCTGCCAGACTAGACACTGGTAAGAAAAATTGTCTTGTACTTGCAAGCAGCCAATAATATTTCCAGAAAGTAATACAATCAGAGCAGCCATGTAATTACTGTTGATCAACAAGATTATAGAAAAATAGAAACATAGAAAAATAGGAGCAGGAGTAGGCCATTCGGCCCTTCGAGCCTGTTCCGCCATTCAATATGATCATGGCTGATCCTCTATCTCAATTATGTAAAACAAGATTATGTCATTAACATTTAAAAGGCACATGGTCACTACTGGTCAACGACACATCTTAAAAATGACACTAAGAAATGGAAAGGTCACATTGGCTAAAAAAGATGATCAAATAGGACACGCCGATTTTTTATTATCATTTTGATGGATCAATGGTAGGACTACAATTGGCTTTATTGTCCCCATACTAAATCGTCTCATAATCTCTCAATCTTAAAATGGGCAATATCTGTACACTTATTTGTCTCTTTCAGTCTGGCACCAGAGCATTCAGTATTGAATTCTCTCCATGTGACAGTCTAAAGCTTTGCTCCAGTGGCATTGTGAAACTCTGCTCCAATGACATCATGAGAGTCTGTCCCAGTGACATTCTGACGTTCCACCCCAGTGGTATTGTAAAGTTCTAATCCAGTGACACTAGGAAATTATGCTCTAATGATTTACTGCCTAACCATGATGTCACTGGAATGAAGGGGAATTCATTACAAAGTTAGCACACTTGGTAGCCTAGTAATTATGCTTCTGGACTTTATTTATTTGTGAAACTATGATACACAGGGGAAACAAATGTATTTATGTATCTGTGATGGATAAGAAAAACACATTTTATTTACTTATTTTTCAAAGAACAATTCAAAAACACTGTTACTGCACTGATCTTTTAGAAGATGTCTTACAAACTTACTACAATTGTACAGGGTTTTGGTGAGACCACACCTGGAGTACTGTGTACAGTTTTGGTCTCCTTATCTGAGAAAGGACATACATGCTTTAGAGGCGGTGCAATGAAGGTTCGCTAGATTGATCCCTGGGATGAGAGACTTGTCCTATGAGGAGCAATTGAGTAGATTTGGCCTTTGCTCTCTGGAGTTTAGAAGAATGAGGTGATCTCATTGAAACATATAAGATTCTGAGGGGGACTGACAGGGTAGAGGCTGAGAGGTTGTTTCCCCTGGCTGAGAGTCTAGAACTAGGGGGCATAGACTCAGGATAAGGGGTTGGCCATTTAAGACTGAGATGAGGAGGAATTTCTTCACTCAGTGGGTTGTGAATCTTTGGCATTCTCTACCCCAAAGGACTGTGGATGCTGAGTCATTGAGCATTTTCAAGGCGGAGATAGATAGATTTTTGGATTCTAGGGGAATCAAGGAATATGGGGATCGGGCGGGAAAATGGAGTTGAGGTCGAAGATCATCTATGATCTTATTGAATGGCGGAGCAGGCTCGAAGGGCCGTATGGCCTACTCCTGCTCCTAATTCTTATGTTTAAACCTTTTTTCAAATCCTTTAAATGGCGATGTGAACCCTTCTTCCATTAAGAGACCCCAGCACTCTACCCTTGCAACAATATAACCTCTTAAACCTGGTAGGCAATGCCATGAGAGATCTATCACTTCAAATATATATATATATATATATATAAACAGCTGGACATGACCCAAACATGTATTGCAGGTGTTGGATGTACAGGTGTTTTGTTACCAATTGCATTTAGGTACCAATTATGAAAGTGAGCAGTGGTGTTATGGAAGAGCAGCAGTGGTGTTATGGAAGAGCAGCAGTGGTGTTATGGAAGAGCAGCAGTGGTGTTATGGAAGAGCAGCAGTGGTGTTATGGAAGAGCAGCAGTGGTGTTATGGAAGAGCAGCAGTGGTGTTATGGAAGAGCAGCGGTGGTGTTATGGAAGAGCAGCAGTGGTGTTATGGAAGAGCAGCGGTGGTGTTATGGAAGAGCAGCGGTGGTGTTATGGAAGAGCAGCGGTGGTGTTATGGAAGAGCAGCGGTGGTGTTATGGAGAGGGTCTTGGGAACAGACCCATCAGCACTAGTGAAGGAAACAAAGGTGGTGTTAGTGAGGAATGCATCTTGAGAGATGGCAACATCAAGGAAGGGTGTAGTGGTCTGCTGAAAGTATCAGCATCTTCTAGGAGAAAAGAGCAGTGGAACTGAGAATGTACTAGAAGTTTGATCTGACTAAAATCAGCTGACAGCTGTATTTTGTTTGTTTGAGTGTGTTATCGCTGTACCTCTCTCAGAGAGTGCAGTCACACTTACCTGGCTGGTGACCTTTCAACCACAGGAGTTCTTAAGTTGTAAGATGCTACAGAAAGGGTGTCCTGCAAAAGATCATTGATAAAATAAATCTTTACACAATGGAAGATGCTGATCATTATGATGTATTTAGTAGCATAGAATTTCTTATTAATTTCTCTCGTCTATATATTAGCTATTATCTATCTTATTTTTTTTAAAGTTTGATGTATAACATGTGCTATCACACACTTCCTGTGACACTTTTGTGTAACACTTCCTGCAACGTTTCAGTTTTCTTAATCGTAGGCAAATTTACTTTAACCTATGCAAATTTACTAGTTAACTTTATTCTACCATTCCTCCCGCATGATTGATTCTCAACACAACCCTGCCTTCCGTTTTCTCAAAAGCGGCAGCAGACCAAAATAAACTCAAAACAATTATATTGCTTCAAGCTAGGTGCAGATGTAGGAAAGTTTAAAGTTGTGAAACAATAGTACTTATAACTGGAATAATTTACCTCCTGCACTCTTACAAATGCAAAGCAATCTTGGCATGCTGTGCTTTTCAGTTCCCTCTTAACAAGGACATACGAGGCACAGTGTCTCCACTTGTTAATTGACATGTTAATCAAACAAATGTAGGATTCTCATCTGCAACCTGACTTGTAAGTGAACCTAACATTCATTTCAAGAATGCCGAGCAATTACACTTTCTAGACTTAAAAGGGAAACACACCAACATTCTATTTTACATGGTGTAATGCTCCTGTCTTTATAAAACTGTGAATCTTCTGACTTACTATGAAAGGCACCACAGGAGATTCACCAGTAATATATTGGGCTAGAAATTGCAGTCGGAGGCGTACCTCCAGAATACGCCTCCGACCCACGAGACCTTTACGAACCTACCTCCAGGCGCCCAGGCTGCAAAGAGTTCTGGTCTCGGGCCTCCAGGCGTACGGCAGTGTAAAGGCCCACGGATCCCAGGGACGCAGGCGGTTCGGAAGCGTCCCTGGAATCACGTGGGCCCGGTCCTCCAATCACAAAGGAGGATTCCATTGCAATCATTTACAAAGGGAATCTCCTAAAGATATGCAATGGAATCCCCAAATAATTATACAATGTACAGAATTCTAATAAATACAAAGGTACAGAATTGCAATTTTATTCTTAAGTCCCTTCATTGCACCAACCTCAATAAAAATTAAATTTTTTGATAAATAATTTTAAACATCTTAATCTGGGCCAATATTTGCATAAACTCATTTAAAGTGTATGTGCATAATTTTTGATTTTTACATGTTTAATTTAAGGCCTGCTTTTACCAGCCATAAGAGTTTCGTGGGTAATTGCTGGGCAAATAGCCCAACTCTGCACCAGCAATACTGAGGGGGCGATTTTCCCAGCCCTGGGGAGACGGGACTGCCCGGAAAATGGCAGAATCTGGGAGTGGGTACCCATCCCGCCCCCAACCCATCTTCCCAGGAGGCGGTTACCCGTCTCCTCGAGGCGGGAAGGGGATTAATGCCAATTAACTGCCTGTTAACAGGTACTTAACAGGCAGTTTTTTGGCTAATCCCTATTTTGAGCCCTAAAGTGTGGGCTTCCCGACGGCTCCGAACCTCGCCAGGGTAAGCGAGGCGAGCAGTGGGTCTGCGGGGCCAAAATGTCTGGTGTGCAGGTAAGTGATGTGTGCAAGTGTGGAGAGGTAAGTGTGTGAGGTGAGTCTAAAGTGTTTTAATAAGGTTACTTACCTTTGCTTCTTCCTCCAAGCTTCATCCCTTTAGGCTGCGGAGCTGCCTCATCTCACCGGCAGAGATGACAGAATGGCTGCTGCATTTTCCGATGCAACAGCCATCTGATTTCTGCTCAGGAAAGAGGTTTGGTGAGTCTTGAGTACAAGGACTCACCAAAGAACAGAGATTGTCAGTGTTTGACAGCTTCTCAAAGCTGTCAAACGATGACAATTCATCTGTCAAAAATTTTTGACAGATGAAACGTCATACGCTGACGTTCTCTGTCACCGGCTTTCCCTTAATTGGCCTGCTAAGCCCGCTGAGCGGGCTTAACAAGGTCAATCAAGGGAAAATAGCGTGGGTTGGCCGGACTAAAACCCGACAAGCAGCAGTCCCGCCTCCATCACGTCCCAATTGATAAAATCACCCCGAGTTTCCATGCAGTTTGGATGATCTGTCAAGGCGTACCTCGACAGATCGCAAGTTCCGGATTTCGCGCAAGCACAAGCGCATGCGGAAGCCTAGAAGTTGCGGGACCTTTCAAATGGTTTGTAACAGCATACTCGAGAGTACGCCGTCAGGGAGACCGCAATTTCAGGCCCATTAAAAATGGTGCATTAAGTCATCACACTTTCTGTGTTACTCTTCCCAGTCACACCGTGGCAATTTTTCTTATACGCATTTTTTTATATCTAAGTTTCTTCCAGCTGATTGGCTTATAAGCAAATTTCATCCAGCTCAATGAAAGATTGACTGGCTGATATTCATGCTGTGAATTTAGTTCATTAATTGTGATTTACATTTATCAAACATGATTCACTCATATGTACATTTTTTAGCAAGGGGAAGATGAGCCATTTAGCTTAATCAAAATACTTTTAGAAAATGTTTTGGTCCCCCATTTTCCCCCCTCGCCGTCAACTTGGTTTGTAACATAATAAAACATATGTCTAAATAATATGATCAAACTTACCTATAAAATTATCTTTTATGTCTTTGAGGCTTCATTGAGGTTTTTACTTGAAGGCTTCAGCATCTCTCAAAAGCTCTGGCTTACAGTTGATATTTTTTCCTCGAGCTATCCTGTAATTCCTAAGCATGTGCAGTATTTCCCAGCATGTGTCAATATGATTCTCTAACTCCAGCTCACTGTGTGTGTGTGTGCCCTTGTGAGATAAAATCTCTTGACTTTCAAAAGGCATTTGATAAAGTACCACATAATAGACTTCTTAGCAAAATTGAAGCCCATGATATTAAAGGGAAGTGGCTGCACAGATACGAAACTGGCTAAGGGTCAGAAAGCAGAGAGTAGTGGTGAACGGTTGTTTTTCAGACTGCGGGAAATGTGCCCCAGGGGTTTGGTGTTAAGACCACTGCTATTGTTGATATATATTAATAACCTGGACTTGGGTACACAGGGCATGATTTCAAAATTTGCAGATAACACAGAACTCAGAAATGTAGTAAATAGTGAGGAGGATAGTAACAGACATCAGGAGGACATAAACAGACTGGTGAAATGGGCAGACACAATTTTAAAGGGGGTGCAGGAACAGAGAGACCTGAGGGTGTATGTACAAAAGTCTTTGAAGTGGAATGACAAGTTGAGAAGGCTGTTAAAAGGGCATGTGGGATCCTTGGCTTTATAAATAGAGGGATAGAGTACAAAAGCAAGGAAGTTATGCTCAACCTTTATAAAACACTGGTTAGGCCTCAGCTGGAGTATTGTGTTCAATTCTGGACACCACACTTTAGGAAGGATGTCAAGGCCTTAGAGAGAGTGCAGAAGAGATTTACTAAAATGGTACCAGGGATGAAAGACTTTAGTTGCATGGAGAGACTAGAGTTGTTCTCCTTAGAGCAGAGAAGGTTAAGGGGAGATTTGTTAGAAGTGTCCAAAATCTTGAAGGGTTTTGATAGAGTAAGTAAGGAGAAACTGTTTCCAGTGGCAGAAGGGTCGGCAGATTTAAGGTAATTGGCAAAAGAACCAGAGGTGACATGAGGGAAAAAAAAAACTATGCAGTGAGTTGTTGTGATCCGGAATGCACTGCCTGAAAGGGTGGTGAAAGCAGATTCTATAATAAATTTTAAAAGGGAATTGAATAAATACTTGAAAATATCTTTTTTAGGGCTATGGGGAAAGAGCAGGGAAGTGGGACAAATGGATAGCTCTTTCAAAGAGCTGGCACAGGCACGATGGGCCGAATGCGCAGTATCATTCTATGATTCTATGAAATGATTTCCGAGTTAATATGTTAACGAGGTACTAGCAAAAATCTCAGAATACCACGTAACAAGAACACTATTTGACTTATTCAGTCCCCTAAATCAGAGGCCCCGATGATTGTACTTCCCATGGTATAGCAGACCTGTTGTTATAAAACAGCGTAACAACTCAGTAATTCCTGGGGAGGCCTTTTGGGAGTAGACCCCCTCCCCCCCACTTCCTGTGGTGTTAACAAATGCTACAAAGTCTCAATATCTCACCACAGTGCTGCCAAACTCTAAAATCACCACCGTAGCCCTCCCCCCAACCCCCCACCTGTGCTACCAGAGCTTAGGACCGCCCTCCCAGTGCTGCTAAAGTCCACGCACGCTCTCCACGGTGCTGCTAAACACCTCCTAGGGGAATCAAGGGATATGGTGATCGGGCAGGAAAGTGGAGTTGAGGTCAATGATCAGCCATGATCTTACTGAATGGCAGAGCAGGCTCGAGGGGCCGTATGGCCTACTCCTGCTCCTATTTCTTATGTTCAACCCTAGTATGTTCATGCCTACCACCTCGCTGTGTATCCTGGGCTTTAACAAAGGTACGATATAAAAAAATGAGCCCGTAAATAATGGAACAAAAATAATAAAAGGCCACTGATATCGTTTTCACAGAAAAGTTGAAAGAATTGGGGAATTCACTAGTAAAAATTACAGTACACAATTTGACTTGGGCAGAACAGAACTTACAGCTGCATAAATGGGTATATGGTCCATTGGGAAGTGTTAAAATTGTCCAGCATCTGGCAGTTTTGGTGATGTAATCGATTGCTGTGCAATCGTCTGCATTGCCAAAAGCGATTTTTAAATTTAGTAACATTGGATGCCAGGAATGTACAGGCATCTCTTGAGTTCAGCATTGCTGGGGTGCAAGTGATGATGCATGTCATTCATTTGCATGTCATCATAATATGTCCATTTGTAGGGGGGGCAGATTATGTGACCACCTCCACTCCTGGCAGAATTTTTATGGGCAGCAAAAGAGGCAAGGACCTGGTTATGCCTCAAATTCCATCCTGGTCTGCTCATTTTGTGCCACTACACTCCCCTAGGGTTACTATGTCTAGCATGCATTTTGTCTGTCACATTTTGACCATCACACTTGCACCTGATTGGCTCAAATTTCATATTCATAAAATTGCAACAAATCACAGCTAAACAGACAGGGAGTGTATCAATCAGCAAGAGGAAGCAGGACTGACAACCACTAATCTTGAAGGTTAAAAAAAAGCTATGAATCAAAAATGGGCACTGGGCAACAGCTATCAACATAAAAAGGTGAACCAATCAAATCATTCATTTTTGGCCACCGTCTTGGATCTCCACTAAGCTAAGCACTTATGACTGAAAAAAGGTTTGTAGCATACTAAAACAGTAACAAAAGTTACAAGACTATTACACTTACTGATAGAGGTATTTCTAACACAGAAAATGACACTAACAACAGCCCAGTTCTGATGAAAGGTCATCGACCTGAAACGTCAACTCTCTTTCTCTCTCCACGGATGCTGCCTGGCCTGCTGAGTTTTTCCAGCGTTTTCTGTTGTTATTTCTAACAATTTATTTGTTGGAGGCCAGTGCCTATATGAAAAGCCTGAGCTTTAATTTCAAGCAGGTTCCCAGACCCATCACTGTTAGTTAAGGAGACTTATGTTATAACTCCCAGCATACACCTGTTTACAACCTCTAGAAATATTTATGAATGATAGCAAGACTGGTCATTCATAGAATATGTTAGGAAATGCTATTGTAAGGCCTGCCTTTCTAATAGAAAATTACTAAGCTTGAAATCTCCCATGGAAACCATTTTTAGGATTAACTGGAGTTTTTTTTTTAAATATAAGATCTTACAATTCTTAACCAGCTACAATGTCAGTAGCTCCCACTAAAAAAATATACAATACTTAATCCCCAAGTTGTAAACTTAACTGTTTTCCTCAAATCTGACTGACTCACCAGCCATTTTGGAGCTGGGGCCCACATGATTAAAACTGATCTCTGATTGGCTGAAAACCAGTTCTCAGGGCTGTTTTTTTTCTTCCAGCCAATTGGAAGCCAGAACTCTGTTGTTTGATTTGACCATAATTAGAGGGTCCAGGCTAAATTTTTGATGTCTTTCCAGGCTAACTTAGGAAGCTACTTAATGAGATAACCTAACAGACATACCAAATGTACGAAAATCCTATTGATGGTGGCCAGAGGGTTAATATTTTGAGAACTAAATTGATCATAAGTTAGCCACCCATGTCATTGAGCTGATTCAGCTATTGCCTGAGATATGAGACATCTTCCCCAGTTGCCTTCTCAAACATTTGGAAATGTTGCTTCATGCTGCCAATGCCTTTGATGATTGATCAGGAGAGACAGAATGATTTCGAAGTCATGGTATAGCCCACTTAATGCCATCTTAAAACACAACTGATCTGAATTAAACATGTAAACACACACCTACATCTTTTCATACCTAGCCTGAAAGAATAAATTGTCTCCTATCATTAGCCTCCTGAATTTATTTGCGTGATTAATCCTTCCATACCCAATTTGCCAGCTTGAGTTATGACACGAGAGTTCAATCCATTCTGTAACATTGTGTGTTTCTCTTCAGCATTTTCCCACAAATGTAATTTGAGTTACAGAAAGAGTATGTGTGGAATAGTGCCAAAATCTGGTTCAAAAAGCATCTGCAAGCAATTCATCAGATCTCCAGTTGGGCAGATTCTGAGTATTAAACAGAATTAAGTACCTGCAATTTATAATAGTACAGAGTTTTCATTTTAGTAAACTGAACAAAATAGTTGTTTTAATTAAAGATGGAAACATGGATTTACAAAAGGTAAATCGTGCTTGACTAATCTACTGGAATTTTTTGAGGATGTAACTGGGAAAATAGATAAGGGAGAACCAGTAGATGTGGTGTATTTGGACTTTCAAAAGGCTTTCGATAAGGTCCCGCATAAGAGATTAGCGGGTAAAGTTAAGGCACATGGGATTGGGGGCAAGGTATTGACTTGGATAGAGAACTGGTTGGCGGACAGAAAGCAGAGAGTAGGAATTAATGGGTCTTTTTCCGAGTGGCAAGCAGTGACTAGTAGGGTACCGCAGGGATCGGTCCTTGGACCCCAGCTATTCACAATATACATTAATGATCTAGATAAGGAAATTAAATGTAATATCTCCAAGTTTGTAGATGACACAAAGCTGGGTGGGAGTGTGTGCAGCGAGGAGGATAGCGAGAAACTCCAGGATGATCTGGACAGGTTGGGTGAGTGGGCAGAAGCATGGCAGATGCAATATAACGTGGATAAGTGCGAGGTTATCCACTTTGGTGTCAAAAACAGAAAGGCAGACTATTATCTGAATAGCAATAGATTGGGAGAAGGGGAAGTGCAACGAGACCTGGGTGTCCTTGTGTACCAGTCGCTGAAAGTAAGCATGCAGGTGCAGCAGGCGGTGAAGAAGGCAAATGGTATGTTGGCCTTCATAGCGAAAGGGTTTGAGTATAGGAACAGGGATGTCCTGCTGCAGTTGTACAGGGCCTTGGTGAGACCACACCTTGAGTACTGTGTGCAGTTTTGGTCGCCTTATCTGAGGAAGGATGTTCTTGCCATGGAAGGAGTTCAGCGAAGATTCACAAGGCTGATACCTGGGATGGCAGGAATGACATATGAGGAGAGATTGGGTCGATTGGGCTTATACTCACTGGAGTATAGAAGAATGAGAGGGGATCTCATCGAAACATGTAAAATTCTGACAGGTCTGGACAAACTAGATGCAGGAAGAATGTTCCTGATGGTCGGAGAGTCCAGAACCAGGGGTCATAATCTACGGATAACGGGTAAACCATTTAGGACAGAAATGAGGAAGAATTTCTTCACCCAGAGAGTGGTGAACCTGTGGAATTCTCTACCACAGAAGGTAGTTGAGGCGAAGTCATTAAATATATTCAAGGATGAGTTAGATATATTTCTTAAAGCTAAAGGTATCAAGGGATATGGGGAGAAGGCAGGTACAGGGTACTGAGTTTAGATGATCAGCCATGATCTCATTGAATGGCGGAGCAGGCTCGAGGGGCCGAATGGTCTACTCCTGCTCCTATCTTCTGTGTGTCTATGTTACTATGAAACCAGTCCTACCAGGTCAGCAATGAAGAGCTGGAATTTTATTTTATCCACCCCTACCAGCTACCAGGTTCAGTTCCTAGCATGAGTGTTTAAGGTTACTCTAAGGACATTCCAAGATATCAGAAACACAAAATCAACATGGTATTTTGTCTTGGTCAAGATGCGAGTGAAGGGTTTCCCCACACTACAGTGCACCATTGCTCTCTGCCCATGGATGACTAAATTTGACAGACGGTTACTGCAATTAAACACATAGCAGACAGGTCCACTGTGGGGCATCTGGCAGTGCATCCAGTCTTTAATGAGGAAGTGAGTCAACTTGTGAATTAGCTCAGCATCTCCATAAGCAATATGCTAACCATAATTCGCCCCAAACTACAGTATTATTAGGAATGAGCCTAACCAAACCATCCACTTTCCTGCAATGCTTGTACATTTCAAATTTGTGTGAACAAAATATAGTTGACTAGTATTTGTGAGTAATATCTGGAACTGTGATTATTCACTTGGCTATACAACTACGTCAATTGAATGAAAAGGGCTAATTTCTCTGGCCCAGTACTGGGCAGACACCGTGCACCCAATGAGCGCGGTGCCTGCCCAAGCTGAGCTGCAACTAATTTGGGTATTTCAGGATATTTAACATGGCCAGGATGCAATATCCACCCCTCTGGAGAGGCCTTGCGCTGGTGAACCAGGGAGAAAAAAAAACAATAAAAGACTGGCTACAGGCCTCAGAACTTTCTAGCTGCTGCTGAAGACCATTAGCCAGAAAGCCACAAGTCCCAAAGATCTAATGGGTGCTGTAAAAAAAGTGCACTTACCTAGGGAGCTGGGAGTCATCTTCAGTTTTCTGCCTGGCCCCATCAGACCCTCCAATCTGAGGGGAGGGTCTCGGACAAGGCCCAATGCCAGTTTCTTGGGGTGTCCCTGTGTCTGGGCACCCCTAGTCTGCAAAGAGAAGATATTGAGGTGGGAGGCCAAGAATACCGTCTTGCACCTTATAAACATCCGAGTGCTTGACCTGTGACCATGGCCTACACAGGGCCTACAATGGATTCTTGTGTCTCCCAGGTGGGGCTCTTTAACCTTGGTTGCAGCCCACCTCGGAGAAGGTACACCAAAGATAAAAAACGCAAGGAAGGCAACGGGAAACTGTTGGACATCCTAGAGAGTTATATGTTGGACATCTTGTTAATAGGTTAATAATCAAACTTCTTTCATGGAGCAACAGACTTTCCAAGATAAACAGGATGGTTTTGAAGTGTCGTAAGAAGTCTTATGCTTTTAGAGTCTGTGTGTTATATACAAAAAGTGCTTGTGCAAGGAAATACGTGACAGGAATGATGTCAGCCATGGGTAATTAAAGTATAACTTTGGTGGCAAGGGTCATAAACATAGGTAGAGGGATCCATTAACTATAGTATAGAAAGCTAACGGTTAATAAAGCCTGTTCTTCAAAGAGGTTAAGAACAGTTACGTCAGGAAATCTTGTTTCAGGGAAATAGCTTTGGAGTAAACAACAACAACTGATCTATCTTCAAAAGGATTCGGGAATACATACGTCATGAGGTTTTATCTGTGACATGTACCTTTGATGTAGGCAAAAATATGGTGTATAAAGGAGCATGGTTTTTAATAATTCTTCAGAGAGCTCGAAAGATACAAAAGCTGAAAAGCTGCTCTCTGTATACAGTTAGGCCTATCACTGGGCGGTATATCACTAAAGTCTGCTGCACCATCAAATCCCTCATGTTTACTCGAAACGTGTTTTTGTGAACCAGAGACGGAAGGAGGTTGCATGCTGGCAGAAACCACCTCAGTTACTCTTCCCTAGTAAGTGGCTCAAAAATTCTATGTGTGCGGCGCAAGTTATGACCTGCCCTAGTGCAGAATACAATGGACAACAGACACAACATCCTTCCTCTCTGCATCCTCAGTGTTGAACTCATGCTTTCCTAGGACCTCAAAACTATGGAACTCCTTGCCTCCTTCAGCCTTCCCTTCCACTTAGAATCGACAGGATTTTAAAACCCAAGTGTGTTGTCACCTAATCACTGCGTTTCTCAATCTTTTCAACCTCAGGGGTTGTAGCATGCATCATGGGCCTTGATCCTTCTGTGCTGAGTTGGCTGATATCACCAGAGTAGCAATGGAAACGCCGGAATTGATTTCCACATTCCCAATCCAAAGAGTGAAAAAGATCGACCCCTGATTGCTATCTAGTGATCTTTGCTGGAAAGTTCATATGTGATATTGGATGAGAGTAGCATTGTGCTCTGCTGTGATTCTCTCCCTCCCCTTCCCAGAATGCTGAAAAGCCTGCTCATGTTAAGGGGGAGAAATTGGGCACCTTAGCGCCTCCCGTTAGCACTTCCGGGGGGTCATTAACGGGCGCTACCGGGCGCGGCAATAGTACCGACGTCAGTGAAATTGAAGTGGAGGTTTGCAGCGATGGTAACCACTACCGCCACGCTCTCCTGTGACCGGAGATCGTGACGTCATTCGGGTGCACAGCGCCACGGCAGCACCCCGGCTCAGAAATTCACTCTCGCCCCCTGCCTGAGCGCTTGCCGTTAGCAACGACAGGTAGAGGAGGCGGAATGCAGTCGGATGAGCGCTATATAAAGGTGTGAACTTACGGATTTTTTTTTTAGTCGGCAAAGAATGCTGCCTTGTCAGTTTGACAAAAGCAAACAGGCATTTTGAGCGTTCTCAACTTGAAGGAGTATTCTGGCTGAAAAAAATTTAGCACTTTCATTTGGGTTACATTTGATAGTGCAACATTTCCATCATTTAATGGGGGCTGTACTGGCACTGGACCTCGCCCTCCAGCGTCACCGTCGGAGGCAGAGGAAGCAGAGAGACAGATTGCAAAATGTGGCCGGAGGGAGAAGGGCCAACAGGACTCTCAACAGGAGGCCTTACCCTCCCAGGTATTCCGGCAGCATTTCTCCTACATCAATCTCACTGAGGAGCAGTGTCTTAGAAGGCTCCGCTTCACCAAGGACGTGGTCACAGAGCTCTGCCACCTCCTGCAGCCAGACCTCGAGCCTCACATCAGGAGCACCACGTCTCTCTCAGTGGCAGTCAAGGTCACCGTCGCCCTCAATTTCTACCCCAGCGGATCCTTCCAGTGTGCAACAGGAGACGTATCTAACATCTCGCAGTTCGCTGTCCATTGCATCCGCGAGGTCATAGATGCTCTCTACAGAAGGAGAAGGGACTACATTTCCTTCCCCATGACCAGAGAGAAGCAGCGCGAGCGTGGATGTGGCATTGACTGCACCCATGTGGTTTTGCGGGCACCTCTTAACAATCCTGAGGTATTCTGTAACCGCAAAGGCTACCACTCACTCAATGTGCAGCTGGTGTGCGACCACACACAGCGCATCCTCACCGTCAATGCCCGCTATCCTGGCAGCAGCCACGATGCCTTCATCCTGCAGCAGACCGGTATGTCAGCACTCTTCCAGCCACCACATCAAGCTAGCGGATGGCTGCTGGGAGACAAGGGCTATCCGCTCTCCACCTGGTTAATCATTCCCCTCCACAACCCCAGCACTCGTGCCCAACACTCATACAATGAACAATGAGAGACATGCTGCCACCAGGAACATCACTGAGCAGCCCATCGGAGTGCTCAAGCAACGGTTCCGCTGCCTTGACCATTCGGGAGGAGTCCTCCAGTACTCGGCTGAGCGGGTGTCCCTTTTCATCGTTGTCTGCTGCATGCTGCACAACTTGGCCATCATGAGGGTGCAACCATTGCCACCAGGCATAGCCGCACCACCTCAGAAGGAAGAGGAGGAGGAGGACGAGAAGGAGGAACAGGAGCACGAACATCAGCGACGGAGGAGGCCGCCACTCAACAGCCTTGTGGAAGAGCGGTCCGTGACCGCCTCATCAGGCTGCGGTTCAAATGAATTTGAGGCCACTTCCCAGTTGCTCAGCACATCCCCATTATTCCATCAATTTCTCATTCCATACCACACCCCAAATTGAGACACAGCCCCAAATCTGCAACATTCCAATAATAAATGTATCCAAATTCAGCAACCACATATACACAACAACAATATTAACTAATTACCCTTGTGCAAACCCTTACTTCCCCTATGGGATATTTGCCTTCATTAGCCGAGGCATAGAATATAAGAGCAGGGAGGTTATGATGGAGCTGTACAAAACGCTAGTTAGGCCACAGCTGGAATACTGTGTGCAGTTCTGGTCGCCACACTATAGGAGGGATGCGATTGCATTGGAGAGAGTGCAGAGGAGATTCACCAGGATGTTACCTGGGCTGGAGCGCTTCACCTATGAAGAGAGACTGGACAGGCTGGGGTTGTTTTCCTTAGAGCAGAGAAGGCTGAAGGGGGACCTGATTGAGGTGTACAAAATTATGAGGGGCATAGATAGGGTAGATAGAAAGGGACTTTTCCCCTTAGTAGAGGGGTCAATAACCAGGGGGCATAGTTTCAAGGTAAGGGGCAGGAGGTTTAGAGGGGATTTGAGGAAAAACTTTTTCATCCAGAGGGTGGTTGGAATCTGGAACTCACTGCCTGAAAGGGTGATAGAGGCAGGAACCCTCAACATTCAAGAAGCATTTAGAGGAGCACTTGAAACGCCATAGCATACAAGGCTACGGACCAAGTGCTGGAAAATGAAATTAGAATAGACAGGGCTTGATGGCCGGCGCGGACACGATGGGCCGCTTTCTGTGCTGTATAACTCTATGACTCTTTACAGTGCCTTTCCCATATCAAGTCTTCTTCTTAGGCAGTCCCTCAGAACCGAGGATGACTTGCTTCCACATTAAAAATGAGTTCTCAGGTGACTGATGAGTCCAATGCAGGACCTACAGTCTCTGTCACAGGTGGGGCAGACGGTGGTTGAAGGGGCGGTTGGGTGGGGTGCTTGGGTTGACGTGCGCTCCTTGCGCTTGGCTTCCGCTTGCTCCTGGCGAAGAGACTCGAGGTGTTAGGCGCCTTCCTGGATGCTTCTCCTCCACTTTGTGCGGTCCTGAGCCAGGGATACCCAGGTGTCAGTGGGGATGTTGCACTTTTTCAAGGAGGCTTTGAGGGTGTCCTTGAAGCGTTTCCTCTGCCCACTTGGGGCTCTCTTGCTGTGCCGGAGCTCCGAGTAGAGCGCTTGTTTTGCGAGTCTCGTATCGGGCATGCGGACGATGTGGCCCGTCCATCGGAGCTGATCGAGCGTGGTCAAAGCTTCGATGCTGGGGATGTTGGCCTGAGTGAGAACACTGATGTTGGTGCGCCTATCCTGCCAATGGATTTGCAGGATCCTGCGGAGGCAGCGTTGGCGGTACCTCTCCAGTGCTTTCAGGTGCCTGCTGTACATGGTCCATGTCTCTGAGGCATACAACAGGGCGGGTATCACTACTGCTCTGCAGACCATGAGCTTAGTGCCAGGTTTGAGGTCCTAGTCTTCAAACACTCTCGTCCTCAGGCAACCGAAGGCTGCACTGGCACACTGAAGGCGGTGTTGGACGTCGTCATCGATGTCTGCCCTTGTTGACAGTAGGCTCCCGAGGTATGGAAAGTGGTCCACGTTGTCCAAGG
This sequence comes from Squalus acanthias, assembly GCA_030390025.1. Lineage (NCBI taxonomy): Eukaryota > Metazoa > Chordata > Chondrichthyes > Squaliformes > Squalidae > Squalus > Squalus acanthias. The sequence goes on along the minus strand of CM059436.1, from coordinate 25,690,102 downwards.
CCTTGTCGTGGATTTTGATAATGGGGGGGGGGGGCAGTACTGTGTGGCGGGGGCAGGTTGGTAGAGGACCTTTGTCTTTTGGATGTTTCGTGTAAGACCCATGCGCTCGTACGCTTCGGTGAAGGTGCTGACGATGGTTTGGAGTTCGACCTCTGAGTGAGCGCAGACGCAAGCGTTGTCTGCATACAATGTAATTCGACGACAGAGGATGGGACGACCTTGGATCTGGGCTGGAGGCGACGGAGGTTGAACAGTTTCCCGTTTGTTCTGTAAATTAGCTCCACTCCAGCGGGGAGCTTATTGAGGGTGAGATGGAGCATTGCAGCAAGGAAATATCTAGTGCTCCTACGTAGTGTCTCCCCAGTGGCTGCAGCAGGGCTGGTGGAAGGCTGTTGAGTGTCGGTGCCAGAGACTACAGATGGCCTTGCAGGTCGCCCTCGACCAGCTCTGGGCCTGGAAGGCCCGGCTGTACACCACGCCACTTCAGGATGGGCGGCTGCAGTCTGAGTCTGGACAGGCAGAGACAAGTACAATGGCGGAGTGGCAGTGGTGGGATCAGGAATGCTGTCATCCTGAGAGAGAACAGCAGGTTCCTGCTCCACTGACCCACTGCCACTCCCCCGGGGCAGCACCTCAGCATCCCTAACAATCTGCTGGAGCACAGACTGGTGGGCTGCTGTGACACCGTGAGATCCCCGGTGGACTGTGGTGGATCCAGCGACGATGGCAGCAGTCAGAGCTTGCATGGCATCAAGCTGAGACTGCATGAGAGCAGTCTGAGACTCGATGCCACCAACCATTGCCTGCATTACAGCACTAAGACGTTGCATCGCTTCCACCTGTGCTGCAATGGAAGCAGCCACATCGCCCATGACACGCGGCATGAGGTCTGGATCCGCATGGTCTCTCTGGGAGTCCACCATCCTCTGCAGAGTGGAAATGATGGGCTCCATGGTGTGCGCAGAGCTCTGTGCAATGTTGGAGGTGGACTCCTCCACGCTCCTTACCATTGCCAAGAGGCTCTCGGCCACCCTTGCCATTGCACCTATCATCTCGGAATTCATGGCCATTACCCTTCTTGTGAACACCTCCCCATCGAGGTCCTCATCGGAGTCCTGTGCAGCAGAACTCACCCGTGAACTTGCCCTCCAGGGAGCTGGCTCCTGAGCTACCGTTTCCCTCTGCCCTTGCTGCAGCCCGCTTGTCCCCGGTGCATCACCCAGTGCAGATCCTGCTACTAAACTTGCCTCTAAAGATCGCGTAGTGCCAGTATCTGAGGTGGTGCCTGCGGGTGAGAGATGCAGTGACGCGTGCTTTGCCCCTCCTCCTCTTCTCCTTCCTCAATTTCAGTGGGAGGCTCAGGGACAGGCTGGTCATCTGGTTGCTGATTCTCTGAAAGCATAAAGGCACAAGACTCACGTTAAGGTGAGGGAAGGGGGGCAGGAAGGAAGCAAGGAATGCAGACAGTGTCAGGAGCTGGAAATTGGTAAAGGCTTGTGGTGTGAGGGGGAAGTAGGATGAGAGAAGGAGAGGATGAACATACCGTTCTGACGAAGGGTCACAGACCTGAAACGTTAACTCTGTTTCTCTCTCCACAGATGCTGCCTGGCCTGCTGAGTGTTTCCAGCATTTTCTGTTGTTATTTCAGATTTCCAGCATCCGCAGTATTTAGCTATTGAAGATACCGTTGTTGCCCCCAAGGGGGTCGATGTTGTCGACGGCCACGCCGCCCGCCACCTGCCGCTGAATGAGTCGCAGCGCTCGCTCCTCCAGGTCTGAAAGCTGCTGGAGCTGCGCATTGCCCCCACCTGTTCTGTGCTGCTCCCTCCTATTGTGGACCATCTTGGCCTGCAAGAGAAACGAATGTGTGTGAGTCAGAGTCCAGCTGTGTATTTGGGAGATATGCCTGCCGTAGTTGAATAGCTGTGATTGTAGACAAGGCGTGAGATGTGGATGTGAGTTTGAGTAGGTGCAGATCCTTGGTGGGTGAGTGGTGGGGGTGTGGTGGTTTGTGCAGTGTGTACAGACTGAGGTTTAGATGCTGGTATGTAGGACCTGTTGAAGCATGTACTCACCTTGACCACCCGAGTGAGGTCGTTGAATTTCTTCTGGCATTGTGTCAGGCTGCGAAGGGCCACACTACTGGCCGAGACCTCCTGGGCCACTTCCCTCCACATTACCCTGAATACCTGGGGCAATGGCCTCCTTCCAGTGTCCGGGAACAGCACTGCCCTCCTTCGCTCCACTCCTGCAACCAATGCCTCGTCCATGAAACAACGAGCTCTCTCTCTCTGGGAGTGGGATTAGCCATCACGATCAGGGGATTGAGTTGTTGCAGGTCATCTTCACAGCCAGCAATGCTGATAATGAGGACCTGCACAATGATGCAACCTCACCTTTAAGAGCTGTAAGGGGCCAGTGTGAAGGATCATTCCCGATTGTATAGCACCTGAAATTCATTATCGCTCTGCTGGTAGCGCCCCTATAGCGCCCTGCTTAGGTCATTAACGCTTGATTTAGCGCGCCAGCTCTTTCCAGGAGCACTAAAAGCCAATTTAGGGAAACCTCAAACTCATTACTAATTTTACACGATTTCAAAATTTAGTGCCCCAAACGGGGCGATACGGAATTTCTCCCCCTAACTGTCTTGGCTAATAGCTGAAGAATGGCCATTTGGGCAACATACTGAAGGGGGGGGGGCAGGGGGCTGCTGGTGAAGGGGTGGCTAGTACTTAGAGAATCATACCCTACTTTAAGGAAGAGAGAAAACTGGGGGTGGAAAAGAATTATTCTTTGCCAAATTCTTCGTGGCTAATTAACGGAGGCCAAGGTAACAAGTGACTAATTGTAAACGGGCTAGAAACGGTCAATTTACATAACTGCACTGCATTAGATAATATTCCTGTACTTATCAATTGCACACGATTTGCTTAAGTTAATTAATGGCCACTTCTTTCTTGAGGTTTGAAGAGAAGAACATAAAGCTGATTGATTAATAACTTCATAAGTGCATATTTCAATAAAGTAAATGACATCACCTTTTGAAATACAGGGTGTACAATTTTCTTTTTGGCAGTGTTTCTGAGAACTTGCAAGGAGGATGTTTCCTTCCCCATCTCAGTTAAGGCTACTGGACTCGGACCAGTTTTTGCTAGCTGTTCACCCGACTGTGATTCTGATGTGATAGTGCGGCTCCTGCCTTTCCCTTTAAAATTATATGTTCGTTTCACTGGATTTAGAAGCCCTTCTTGGATAAAATCTTTTATGGCATATTTTCCAGGGATTGGTGTATCCTGTAAATAAATAACATCAGCTAAATTGAAGTTCCCAATACAATAACTTCTGCTGTAGGTCTAAGCTAGATCTTAAGAGATTAAAAAAAAACCATGAATGCTGAAAATTTGAAATAAATACAGAAAGTGCTGCAAATACACTGTGGGTTATTCGGAGAAAGGCAATTAACATTTCAGGTGGAATGTTATGTCAGAGCTGAATCTTACAAACTAGACTTTGCAAAGTTCTCTGAAATCCATATTGGTATATATATTTGAATTAATAATTTTTAATAAAATAGTTTTGACGCAAAACTTCCTGTGTCTCTGTGCTGATCACTTCGGTAGGAAAAACAGAAAGGCAGAGTATTATTTAAATGGTGATAGATTGGGAAATGTTGATCTACAAAAGGGACCTGGGTGTCCTTGTACACCAGTCACTGAAAGCAAACATGCAGGTGCAGCAAGCAGTTAGGAAGGCAAATGGTATGTTGGCCTTCATTGCAAGAGGATTTGCGTACAGGAGCAAGGATGTCTTACTACAGTTATACAGGGCCTTGGTGAGACCACACCTGGAGTACTGTGTGCAGTTTTGGTCTCCTTACCTAAGAAAGGATACACTTGCCATAGAGGGAGTGCAGCAAAGGTTCACCAGACTGATTCCTGGGATGGCAGGACTGTCGTATGAGGAGAGATTGGGTCGACTAGGCTTGTATTCACTAGAGTTTAGAAGAATGAGAGGGGATCTCATTGAAACGTATAAAATTCTGACAGGGCTAGACAGACTGGATGCAGGGAGGATGTTTCCCCTGGCTGGGGGGGGTCTAGAACGAGGGGTCACACTCAGGATACGGGGTAGGACATTTAGGACTGAGATGAGGAGAAATTTCTTCACTCAGAGGGTGGTGAACCTGTGGAATTCTCTACCACAGAAGGCTGTGGTAGAGGAGATAGATAGATTTCTAGACACAAAAGGCATCAAGGGTATGGGGAGAGAGCGGGAATATGGTATTGAGATAGAGGATCAGCCATGATCATATTGAATGGCGGAGCAGGCTCGAAGGGCTGAATGGCCTACTCCGGCTCCTATTTTTCTATGTTCTATGTTTCTATCAGCCTCCTGGGTCCTACCCTCTGGAATTACTTCCTCTGCCTCTCCTCCTTTAAAATCCTCCTCAAAACTCATCTTTTGGTCACCTCTCCAAATGTCTGCTTCTTGACTAGATGTGATTCCCAGATACTTACCTGTGAAATGCCTTGGGATGTTCTTTATGTTAAAGCTGCTACATAAATTCTAGTTGTTGTTGTAATGCAAACTAGTTATCGTGTGACGCAGTTCTGCCGAAGGATTATTGACCCGAAACAAAGACCTAAAATTTGCGGTCGGCGGCATAGTTACGGAGTACGCTGCCGCCCCTCCGAAAAGAATACAAACTTACCTTGTGCGAGGCCCCACACGTAGACTTGCTGTTCGGCGCTGCAGAGTTGTGCCCAGCGTATTACATCACGAAGGCCAGGAGCGCAGCGTGCAGCCTATGCGTGAGGGAAGACATGCCCACAAAATCTGTCAAAACTAAGCCACGCCCACAGAAACTTCTTTCAGTCTCTTCCATTGAAATTATATTTTAAAAACTTTTAATTAAACTGGCATATAAACTTACTTCATATATCATCATTTTGTTAAAATGATGTAACAAAATACCAACAATAATTTGGAATCTGTTTTGAAGGTTAAAAAAGATAATTTGAGGTCAATGGAAAGATTCTCGTCCTTTGACCGTTTACTAAAGTGAAAGAAATCGTTTAGCTGTTCAACCTTCTATTGCGGTTAAAACAGTTTCTATCATTTGAGAAGTGTATTAAACGTTACATTATTTATATTGTATGCTAAGAAACATGTTCCTTTTCTTATTTGCACTAAGTAGAGCATTGTAGAGTGTTTTGCTAGCCCAAAGAATTACTTGTGCTGTACTTCAAACATCCCGGCTTTTTAAATTAAGGATGTGTTCGGTGTATTGTGTGTAAATCGGGTAAGTTTTTTATTCTTTTAAGGCTAGCACTTAATATCCTGTCAAAGCTCCATTAATGAGAAAAGATAAATGTAACAATAACTGTACGACGGATTACAATTCAACAGCACTGAAAGGCGATAGTAATGATCCTTTTGATTTACTATACACCAGGCACGTAGCACACCAGCTGTGGGGCAGCTTTAAATGTATTATACAAAATAATTAAATAGCAAAATGGTTTTATTTCATACATTTGGAGGAAGTATAAATGACCTGTGCCGAATGCCCAGTTCTTGATCATACAATTGGAATGCAGAAAACATTGATCATCTTAAATATTAATTGTCATATTTTATATTTTTAATGCTTCTAAATGTTGCCACTAGGTACCTGCGTTTTATTGTGAGGTGATACCAGAACAGTTATCAATACTTTCAGACTCACTGTGAGGTGTTCAATACAAATGGGTTCATTTCACAGTGTGTCTGCTTTCACTAGCAGTAAAATTTTCAGTCATAATTGCAGGCAGTTGGTGGGCAATTAGCTCATCTCTGCGCCAGTAATGAGTATTTCCCCATCGGTGCGGATCATCTGTCGAGGCGTACCTTGACAAATCGCAAGTTCAATTCAAAGGCGGTATGACGGCCTACTCTCAGAGAACGCCGTCATACCCACCGCAAAATCTGCCCCACTAACCCTATGTTTCGCGCTCCACGGATGCTAAGTTTTCAGCATTTTCTGTTTGTAGTTTGGATTTCCAGGACCAATGTTCCCTTTGAGCTGTACTGCCGTGTGGCCACGCAGCGCTCCAGGGGTCCTGCGCAACCGGTGAGCCGGCTTTTAAATTGAAAAAAAAAAAGGCGCCTGCGTGGACTTTTGAATGGGCCCCGCAGCCCATTAAAGGGACCCCGCAGCCTGAAAAATAATTACGGGGAACATTGTCCAGGACCTGCAGTATTTTGTTCTTTGCTTTACTGATTGTCTAAAATGTTTTTCTGTGAAACTCAGCAGATGTAAGATTTTTGAGATTAGGTTCTGAAAGTTAAAGTACATACAAAGGAGTTCTCTTGATCATAAAGAGATCATAAAGTCTGTTATTAAGTCACACAGACCCAGAAAAGTAACTGGGATTTCCATCATTTATCCCTACTGGAGAGTAGAAGGGGAATTTTAACTCCTGGGCAGGAAGCCGACGGAACCCCCTACCTGAGAATCTCTGTGGGATGCCCGGTCGATTCATTGCGATGCTTCATTTGCATCCTGCCGAAATGGGCATAAATGGGTAGCTGGCTGGCTGCCAGCAGGTTAAGATCGGGTGGCCACCAGATGGTTTCACCAGCGTCTTCCGGGTGGGAAGGGAGGAGCCTGGGCCAGCAGAGGACCAGACTTTCCTTGTAAGGCCTTGAGGAGCACTCCTGCTCCTCCTGGCCCCACAAAAGTACTTACCGTTAGGACCTTCATTTCTTCCCAGGCGGATTTTACTGAGCAGGGCGTTGGTCGCCGTTAAAATGCCATCGGATGTCCTGTGTACGTCAGATGACCCCAATTACCATATATTAATAAGGTTGTCGCCTGAGTCAGGCGGGCACCTCGGCTGCCGGTAGAAACAGTATAAACCTACTGCAGGGCGACACTGGAGCGACAAATAGAGCCACTATATTTGAACTCCCATTCCACCCAGATTCCACCGGGCAGAGACAGTTAAAATTATCCCTTCGGGTCTGTAGATAGCAGCTGAAGGCAGGTTTATGCGTGGCTATGATGTCCCCACAGTTGTACAACCTTATTTTTTGATTTTTAAAAAAAACGTTTCTTCTGTAGTTACTTTAAGCATTTTTCTCCATCACTCTCCTCTATCAGTTGAGGCACACTGCTCGTAGCGCAAAGTCAAAAACTCAGCTCTTAAACCTTCTGCCAATGCTGTTCGGTTGGCCACAAGGAGGTATGTGGCAGTAAATTGTAAGGTGCTAGAGGGGTTTGGGAGAAATAGTTTTCCAACATTACTCTGTCATCTGTTCAAACACTGTCAAAGACCTCGTTAGAAGGGTATTGTCATTGTGAAAATGTGTTTGGCAAACCTTTTGGGGAGGAAAAAGAGGCAGAAGAACAGTCCTTGCTTAAAAATCTGTTCCATTTCCTGCTTTTTTCCAGTTCTGACAAAAGGTCATTGACCTGAAACGTTAACTCTGTTTCTCTCTTCACAGATGCTGCCTGACCTGCTGAGTATCTCCAGCATTTTCTGTTTTTATTTCAGATTTCCAGCATCTGCAGTATTTTCTTTTTGTAGAAGAACAGTCCTAGCTGGAGACACTTATGAATCCTTTGGTTCCAGGAGAGACCCAATTTGAGAGGGAGTCCCGGTGGAGAACGACATAAATTTTAAGCAGCTCGGATTAATCTTCAATCTTGCTAAATGCCCACTGATCAGCTATTGAAGGGCCCAGAGAGCAGAGTACTGAGTCTTGTATAATATTGCATCTTAATGGGACTGGGGAGTTGCGAGAGTTTACTGGAGAAAAAGGCGGCAGCAGTTGGAGAGTCTGCAGATCACATGAGTAACAGGGAAAGACTCCAGAAGTAGTCGGAGAATAAGTGGGAGAAAAGGAGACAGTAACCGAGATACAGGAAGCATTACAGAAAAAGAGAGAGATAAACAGAGACACAGGAAGAGAATAACAGAGAGACTTCCTTTGACATCATAAAGAAACGGTATGAGGAAGTATCCCATCCAAACCTGGGCAAAGTTGATGAGTAAAATAAGTAGACCGTGTCTAAATATTACTGGAAACCCCTGTGCCCTAGAACAAAATAAACTCACTCACAATAAACAGTGAATGCACCAGGCAGATGCACCTAAATTTCTCATTACAGGTTGACAAATGCCCTAGACAGCCCTCAGTTCAGGGGCAACGGGAGCACAATCAACACATCCACAAAGCAGTTTTTATAGGAGGCCCCCCAAACCCCATGAGACAGCTCCAGCCATCTGTCAACCACAGTAATGTGTTTCGATATGACTTGCAATATCAAGTGCATGTGTTTGCAAACAAAGGCTTGTCAGATCTTTTTTGTGAGGTCTGTGCCACGTCCAGCATGCCCTTCATGAGTTTCAATAGGTCTTAATGGTTGTCTTTTATATGGCTATTGTTAGTTCTCAACAGGGGTCCTAGGGTAAAGTTACACTGTAACTAGCAATCTCACAAATTAATTTTGCAGCAACTTATTTTTTTTTTAAATTGGCTGTCAATCTCATGGCCAGGAAGAGATTTTGGCGTAGAAATTTGTTTGCCTCCGAAAACGGGCGCGGGGATCGCAATGCGCTAGCAACCCGCGCCCGTTCGGAGGACTGCAGGCAGCAGATGAACTTCGTGCTGCCTGCTCATTTCCATGATTGTGGCGTTCAGCCCATCGCTGAACGCGCTGCTGAGTGGCTGAACGCTCAGAGGGCCCAGGTTTGTGAGGCTAGCACCAATTAAAGCTAGCCTGCACTACTTAAAGGCAGTCTGCACCTCTTAAAGAGGAGGTGCATTCTGCCTGCAGCAAATCATTGAACCGGCTGGGGAAGACAGTGGAAAGGAACTATTAATGATGGCACAACAGGGGTGAGAGCGTGCACCAAGGTTCTCCGATACAGCACTGGAGGCCTTGGTGCAGAAGGTCAATAGGAGGAGAAAGGTCCTCTTTCCACAGAGGGCCAGGAGGCCCTCCAGGCAACAGAGCAAAGTGTAACGGGAGCAGATAGTCACTGTGGTGAATGCCAGGAGTGTGGCCCCGAGGACCTGGACTCAGTGCAGGAAGAAGTTTAATGACCTCACACGAGTGGTCAAGGTCAGTGAATACATCTTCAAATGCCATATCCCACCATCTGCACCACTAGCCTCATACACTGCTCAATTCACCACCATCACTCACCTGCCAACAATCTCTATCAATCACGACTCATACATCACATTCACAATCTCACACACTTACCACTGTTGCAAGCCTCACACCCACTTCTCACAGCTTTCACACACTGTCAGTTATTCAACCATGACAGGCACATCACCCAAACACATTGCACCACACTTACTGACACACTTCCCTTTCTCTTGCAGAAAAAGGTGGCACATAACCGGCACTAGCAGAACCTCACCAGTGGAGGACAAGCTCACCTGCATCACTTCACCCCCATGGAGGAGATGGTGCTGGCTATTCTTGGGAGGGGCATGGCTGAGCCCGTGGCCAGCGGCAGGGCTCAAAGAGCACAAGATGCTGGTATCCTCATACGTTATCCTCCTTCTCATATCCCACTTCCCCCTCATCCCACAATCTCTTCTGATTTCCAAGCTGCACGTGGTGTAAGCATGCACCTCTTGCTTTCCCCCTTCCCCATCACCACAATCCTACCCTTGTGCCTCTCATTTCAGAGACCCAAGAAATCTAACCTGCCCAGCCAGAGGTTCAAGAAGAGGGAGAGAAGAGTGATGAAGAAGAAGAAACACCATCACTCGATCTGACAGTCGCAGCCACCAGCTCAGATACTGGTACTGTGCGGAGCTTAGAGGGTAGCTTAGAGGTGGGATCTGCATGTGTTGAGTTACCGGGCACAAGTGGGCTGCAGCCAGGGCAGGGGCAAAGGCTAGTGCAGGTGCCAGCTCGTCGGAGGGAGAGGTAGCACACGTGTCCTGCTGCAGAGGACTCAGATGAGGATTTCGATGGAGCGGCCTACAGAAGAACACTGACTGGTATACACAACAAAATGCTTGGTGCATTGGCAGGCCTGCCAGAAAGCCTGCGTGCAATGTCAAGGGGCATGGAAGAGTCTGGCATCAATCTTGCACAGAGCTTTGCGCAGAGCTTGGAGCCCATCCTTTCCACCATGCAAGGGGTGGGCAGATCCATTGGTGCACTTGTGGACCCAACCATCATGCAGCGTCTTATGGCTGATGTCTCGGCCTCCATTGCAGCACAAGCACAAGCCACCCTACGTCTGAGTGCTGCAGTGGAAGCTCAGACTTCTGCCACACAAGCTCAGACTGCTGCAATTGTGGCTGCGTTTACCAGTGTGGAAAGGGGTTTGCAGGGTGTCACAGCAGTCCAGCAATCTGTCCTCCAACAGATGGCGAGGAATGCTGAGGTGCCGTCCCAGGGGAGTGGCAGCGGGTCAGTGGAACAAGAACCTGCTGTCCTCTCTCAGGATGACAGCATTTGTCCTCCCACCACTGCCACTCCGCCAGTGCCCTTGCTGTTGCCTGTCAGCCAGCCAGTCCAGACTGCCGCCGCCCATGCCAAGGTGGTGCAGTCCGCAGCTGGGCCTTCTAGAAGTGCTCGAGGTCATCCTGCAAGGCCATCTGTAGTCAGCCCCACTGAAAGTCATACTGCAGCCACTGGGGTAGCACTTCGTAGGAGCACGAGGACAGGCAAAGGCACACTGAAGACAAGCACTAAGGGAATGCACAAGGGTGATTAGTTGGCTTTGCTATGTTATATTGGATGGATTTATGGATAAAGTTGGATTGGAATGTTTCTTTTGTGGTGGCTTTTATTTCAGCATAGTACCCAAGAGGACGCTGTGATGGTCAGTAACAAAGGGAAGGTAAGGTGTGGGACTATTGTTGAATGGGGAATTGGGGTTATGTTCACTGGTACCGCAGTCAGATGAGTTAATCACGGACAGCCCAGGCAGAAAGGGGCCGTCTGGGTTGCCTCCTCCCTTCCGCTTCCTCCTCCTCACATTTTGATATATATAAATGACTTGGATATTGGAAGACAGAGTAGAATTTCTAAATTTGCCAATGACACTAAACTTGGGGGTGTGGCAAACAGTGAAGATGACACCAATCGACTGCAACAGGACATAGTAAAGCTAGCAGAATGGGCAGACAAGCGGCAGATGGAATTTAATACGGAGAAGTGTGAGGTGATGCATTTTGGCAGAAGGAACAGAGAGAGGCAATATACACTTAATGGCACAGTTTTAGAGTGTGCAGGGACAGAGGGACCTGGGAGTTAATGTGCATAGGTCCCTGAAGGTGGCAGGACATACTGAGAGAGTGGTTAGCAAAGCATATGGTATCTTGGGCTTCATAAATAGAAATGAGAAGTCGCACAACACCAGGTTATAGTCCAACAGATTTATTTAATTTTACAAGCTTTCGGAGCTGTCGCTCCTTCTTCAGGTAGGGTAGCTGTGAGAGAATCTCCCAGAATTCACAATATAAACACAGAAAAAATGTATTCAAATCTTTCCCTACATCAAAGACACACATAAATAGAGGTATTGAGTACAAAAGCAGAGAAGTTATGCTGAACCTTTATAGGGCGCTGGTTAGGCCACAACTGGAGTATTGCATTCAGTTCCGGTCACCACACTTTAGGAAGGATGTGAAGTCCCTTGATAGGGTACAGAGGAGATTTACCAGAATGGTTCCGGGGATGGGAGATCTTAGCTACAAGGACAGGTTGGAGAAGCTGGATTTGTTTTCATTAGAGCAAAGGAGGTTGAGGGGTGATTTGATAGAGGTGTACAAGATTATGACGGGTTTTGATAGGCTAGACAGAGAAAGGCTGTTCCCACTAGTTGATGGTACAAGGGCTAGGGGACACAGATTTAAGGTTTTGGGCAAGAGATACAGGGGGAATGTGAGGAAAAACTTTTTTAGGCAGCGAGTGGTGAGGACCTGGAACTCGCTGCCGACGGAAGTGGTGGAAGCGGAGACAATCAATGTTTTCCAGGGTAGACTGGATAGGCACTTGAGGGAAATAAACTTGCAGGGCTACGGGGATGGAGCGGGGGAGTGGGACTGACTGGATTGCTCTGCAGTGAGCCAGCGTGGACTCGATGGGCCGAATGGCCTCCTTCTGTGCCGTTACGACTCTATGACTCCTCAACTAGTCGCTGTATATCTGGTGGCGAGGGCTAGGCCTTCATGACGGCGAAGTTGTGGAGCATGCAGCAGACCATGACGAATCTTGAGACGCGTTCTGTTGAGTACAGCAGGGAAGCATTGTTTAAGGACGCCAATGGTCTGCTCTATCAGATTCCATGTGGCAGCATGGCTCTCATTGTACGCATGCTGCCCACGTGTGGTTGGATTGCGGAGTGGAATCATGAGCCAGGTGGTCAGCGGACTGTCACCCAGTAGCCACCCTCTGGCTTGTCTTAGTGGCTCAAAGACTGAGGGAACGGCGGACTGGTGCAGAATAAAAGCATCATGACCGCTGCCAGGCTACCGGGCATTCACCATTATGATGTGCTGAGCATGGTCGCACACCAACTGCACATTCAGCAAGTAATAACCTTTGCGGTTGCGGTACAACTCAGAATTTAGATGCAGTGCCCGCAAAGTCACGTGCGTGCAGTCGATGGCGCCCTGCACCATGGGGAAGCCCACTATCCTGGCAAAGCAATGTGCACGCTCCACCTACTTCTCTCTGGTCAGAGAGAAGACAATGAAGTCCCCTCTCCTGGCATAAAGAGCAAGCTGTCACCTCTCTTATGCAGCAGTGGATGGCGAACGGGGAGATGTTACAGATGTCGCCTGCTCCAGCCTGGAAGGATCCCGATGTGACGAAATTCAGGGCCATGGTCACCTTCACAGCCACTGGCAGCACTGTCCTTGCTTTGATGTGAGGTTGCAGGTTTGGTGGCAGAGTTCTGTGAGCACCTCCTTCGTAAAGCGCAGACGCCTCACACAGCGCTCCTGGCTCAGGTTGAGGTAAGAGAATTGCTCTCGGAAGACCCTGGGTGGGTAAGGCCTCCTGCTGAGAACCCTTCATCCCTCCCTCTTCTTTGCTGCCTCTGCTCCATTTCCCTGTCAAGCTGCAGGCCAAGGGGGGTGACAACTGGAGCACGCATGACTGGGAGCAAGTGGTCTGACCAGAACCCTTGAAGTCAGAATCAAGGCCTATTCCACTTGCAGCATCACTCCCTGTTACGTCACCAACTTTAAACAACTCTGGAAAGCTCCAAACACTTCTACAAACTTACACAGAGCCAGTAGAAATTAATCAGCAACTCACCTGAGAGTGGTTGATGATCCCTTTAAATAGCGCTGGTAGGGGATCCTTGCAGCTGCAGAACGCATGTTCAGCTGTGCGAGGTTAACACAGGGTGTTAGTTCCAGCGTTGAGGATGAACATGGCAGCGCTGGCGTCAAATCAATGTTGCATGCTGATTGACGTCATGATATGCCTATTCTACATACAAAGTTTTTTCCAGTTCTGACGATAGGTCGTTGACCTGAAACGTTAACTCTGTTTCTCTCTCCACAGATGCTGTCTGACCTACTGAGTATTTCCAGCATTTTCTGTTTTTATCATAAGATGCTTAGACTGCTTACAGGAGGAATTAGAACATCAAAGCCAAGACCCAAACTTGTAACAGTGCCCATTAGGTCCATCAAAACCCCAAGCAGTTATTAAGCTTGACTGACACCACACTAGGGGTTATACTTCATGCAGTGTCAAGCCCAAGTGATGGAGTGGATCCTGGAGAGGATCCTCTCACTGCTGGAAAGATGGAAAATTATGGGGATTGAGTGCCCAAATTCCTAGTATGGGCTTCTGGTGGGCTAAGCTCCCCTTTGGAGTACAATTTTGTAAATGTATGCTATTACTTTTGCCTCATTGTAAAGTATGAACCACTTTGCAGTGAAACAGAAATGGCAGTACAGCTGCACCTTTAATTTTGTCCAATTCTAGCCATGTAAAAAAGTGAAAATGTCTTCATTAGTTTAGAATAAACAAATGATCATCGATTTTCAACATATTTATTACGTATAAACGACAATCTTACTAGCTTGCAGATGTGATCACAACCCACTGCTACATTTCCTAGATGTATTTCTAATGTCTATACTACACTTACTTTGACATTTTCTTGCCACCACCCTCCTCTAATTGATTCCTGTTCTTCTGCTAGCGAATTAGTTTTTTGCTGAAATAGTCAGTGCAAAAATAATTTGACGGTTAATTAACTTATCAAATGCAGTGTGGCATTACATCAATGAGAAACGCTAATTTTTTTTTAAAAAAACAGTAGAAGAGCCAGAATTTCACTACCTTGCGATTACGATTGTTTTTAGGGTTGCTGATTTCCGTGACTTTGGGTTTTGTTTTCGATTTGTTGGTTAAACTGGGTTTTTTCCTCGCTATTTTCTCAATAGGAGGGTTGGGAGCGGCGGTGGCCATGGTCACACCATTACCGAGATCCTATTTACAAGCACAGCCCGATTGGTTAGGTTTTCCCTGTTCCAAGACCAAGAACCCTCACTGCCAGTTTTGGAACATTTTGTTGCTGTTGACCACCTCCCCTTTTCATGCAAAAACTCTCGCAGGGGGATACTCGGATCAAAAGTAGTCAATTACTCCCGGTGAGAATGAGTGTACAGCCCTTCTGTATAATCGTCGGTTAAAAAGTGTTTGAAGTGAAGTAACGCCTCAAAAAAAAAGCCCAAGAAAACCCACTGCCGCTGAGTGATAAACAACTGTGACGTGTACATGTACAGTTTTTTCGACACAATTACTTCAGCTCGCAGTCTTTCCCCCGCCGTGAACCAGAATTAAGCCCCTGTCCTTGTGGCGATTGGTGACCATCCGCCATTGCTGCACTTGTATTTCCTGCTTTATCGCCAAGTTTAGTTATAAGTGTCTTTCTCAACCCCTCTCCAATATTATACATCTGCTCAACAAATTTAGATATGCCTTTCGATGTCGCGATAATCTTTAAGATTCGACGCCTTGCGCTGTGTTTAAACTCATTTCCTCAATGGTTTCGCACGGAACAGACAAACCGCTAAATTGACGACTTCGCTCCTGGCGCAAAACGACGGCTTCGAGAATTCGGGCGCAGAGGTCAGAGGCCGCAAAGGATTTCCGGTCTCCATTCATTGTGAACGTGTTGAGGTAAAAGCATGCATTCACAAAATGCACTCTCTAATCTCACCGTAAGCACAGTGCGCAACTGAGCCATTTAGACTAGGAAAACCCCAGGTTGGATTTTCAGTCTGTTATCTAATATCAACCCACGTGGCAATAACTGGGCTCAGTGCTGTACCCCTGCCGTAGGAAGAGGGGGGCGTGGTGATATTTGCTGGAGTTAAAACATTTGTGCAGCCAGGCTATTGTCATCACTTCAGAGTGTAAAGCAAACTATACTTCCGATTTTAGCACATCACACAGTAATTCTCATTCGAAAAAAAATTAGGCGGACTAAACATTATTTCAACTAAAAGAGGGTGGGTACACTGCTGATTCCTTTCCCGTTTAGCCCCCCTGTAAGCCAACAAAATAGCACATTCCCAGAGCTGATTTTATAGTGGTGCTGGCTCGAGTCAGATGGTTGGGGGTTCAAATCCTACTCGAGACTTGAGCAGATAATCTAGGCTGACACTCCAGTACAATATGAGGGAGTGCTACACTGTCCGAGGTGCCATCTTTCAGATGAGACATTAAACCAAATCCCCATCTGCATTCTCAGGTGGAGGTAAAGATTCCACCGCACTATTTGAAGAGCAGGGGAGTTCTCCCAAGTGTCCTGGCCAATATTTATCCATCAACTAACACCTAGAAAATATCTGGTCATTTATTTCATTGCTGTTTTTGGGAGCTGCTTTTCCTACATTACAACAGTGACTACACTTCAAAAGTACTTAATTGCCTGTAAAGCACTTTGGGATGTCCTGAAAGTTGCTATATAAATGCAAGTATTTCTTTCTCTAGTGCAGGTTTCAGGCAACAGTTAGCCAGAAATGACTTGTTCTAAGAATTTAGTTAAAAAAGTATAGTTTTAAGGGAAGATTTTCCTCTTTGTAGTAAATATCAAATACTAGTAGAAAGATCATATTTACAATTGTGCCACAAATAGTGGGGTAATTAACAATGCAAAGATGGTGTGATGTTGGCTTAAAGAATGCTGGATCACAAGGTTGCAGGAAGCAAGTTCACACATCAGTTCCCACAAACTAAGTTTCAGGAGGAGGAAAGGCCAATTCAACTCCAGCTGTGTTCACAAACGTCAACATTTAGGCACCGAGTAGCACGGAAATTAGGTAACACTTGAGAAAAGGGAAAAACAGGATAAATACAACAGAAAATGTTGGAACACTCAGGTCAGGCAGCATTTGTGGAGGGGAAGGTATGATCAATGTGTCAGGTCTATGATGCACTACCTGACCTGAGTATTTCAATCATTTTCTGTTTTCACAAGATTTCCAGTATCTAGTCCCTCAGAATTAACTGCTGTTTTAAAACAAAGCTATATTTTTTATTTATTTTTTTTTTTAAGTATTGCATCAAGTACAATAGCTACTCCAGATGCATTCAGATGAGAAATTAGAGTCATCAGGTCAGCCTACTTGTCCCCATACTGCATAATCTACATTATGTTGGAGATAAATTTGTCATATCTCCCATTAACTTCAGCACAAATTATTCACCCGTTTCCTACATCAGTAGCACACATCCCAAAATAAAACCAAATTCCAATACAACCCAAAATACACAGCATTATTTCAGTATATTCAGTCACCAAAATTATTGAACATCTAAACATTAGCTGAATTGAGGCCAATACTTGTCATCCTGTACAGAGGTTGCAGAAAATAAATACTGTACCAATTGGTATACCAGTGAATTGACACATCTTAAAAAGGTCAGTCATCCCAGTTAGAGGTGGCAAGGAGACTTTTGCAGAGTTTCCATTAATGCAAAATGAATGGAGGATGTGCTTCCTCAGACTTGCATTCTCATTCAAGTCACGAGAACAGAACTTGGTCACAAGGGAAATATTTCTACTGAGAGATCCTAGAGTGGCTATAATTAAGCTTTAAAACTAGCACTGCGATTCCCAGTGAGTGGCTCCTGGGAGATCAGGCACTTTCCTTAAGCAGAAAGGTAAAAATTGGAAGCGTACCAAAAATTGAATACACAATTCAAATAAGGCAGACAAACTTAGCCAGTGAATTATGTAGGATCCGCACATGTAGATAAATGCTGCATTTAAATTTAAACATGTGTTGGTATGCAGTTAAGAAAATGAACCATTGAAAGCAGGTCTTTTATTCCAAAAGATTTAGCTACCATCTTCAATTTTCTGCAGAGAACAAAGTTAGATTAGGTTCTCAAATGTTGTATTTTAATTTATGGGGTTGTGTAGTGCAATACTGCAAATTTTATAAAAACCATGTACATATACAGGGCACTGCACTTTAAGAAGGACGTGAAGGCCTGAGGGGGTGCAGAAAAGATTTGAGAATGATTCCAGGGATGAGGGACTTCAGTTACATGGATAGACGGGAGAAGTGGGGTTGTTCTTAGAGCAGAAGGTGGTTGAGAGGAGATTTGACAGAGGTATTCAAAATCATGAGGGGTCTAGACAGTAGAGATACTGTTCCCATTGGCAGAAGGGTCAAGAACCAGAGGACACAGATTTAAGGTGATTGGCAGAAGAACCAAAGGCAACAGGAGAAACTCAGCGAGTAGTTAGGATGTGGAATGTACTGCCTGAAAGGGTGGTGGAAGCAGATTCAATTGTGGCTTTCAAAAGTGAATTGGATAAGTACCCAAGGAAACATTTTTGCAGGGCTACAGGGAACGGGCAGGGGAGTGGGACTAGCTGAAGTGCTCTTGCAGAGTGCTGGCCTCCTTTGGTGCTGTAATTCTATGTGCCTCAGGGGTCCTCATTAGGACCACTGCTCTTCTCATTTTAGGGGGCATAATTTCAAAGTTTGCAGATAACAGCTTGGCAATAGTAAAGTGAGGAGGATAACACTAGTGAAATGGGCAAAAATATGGCAGAGGAAGCTTAATGCAGAAGCGTGAAGTGATGGAAGGAAAATGAGGCAATATAAATTTGGTACAATTTTAAAGGGGGTGCAGGAACAGAGACCTGGGGGTTCACATATCTTTGACTATAGCAGGACAAGTTGAAAAAGCATATGGAAGCCATGGCTTTATAAAGGCTTAGAGTACAAAAGCAAGGAAGTTATGGTAAGCCTTTATAAATCACTGGTTAGCCCTCAGCTAGAGTATAGTGGCCAATTCTGGGCACCACACATTAGGAAGGATGGCAAGGCCTTGGAGCAGGTGCAGAGATTTACCAGATATGGTACCAGGGATGAGAGACTTCAGTTATATGGAGATTAGAGAAGCCAGGATTGTTCCTAGAGCAAAGAATATTGAGAAGAGATTTAATAGAAGTGTTCAAAATTGAGTTTTGCTAGAGCAGATAAGGAGAAACTGTTTCCACTGGCAAGTGGGTCAGTAACCAGAGAATAGATTTAAGATAATTGGCAATAAGAATTTACACAGCAAGTTGTTACAATCTGGAATACACTACCTGAAAGGGTGGTGGAAGCAGATTAAATAGTAACTGTCAAAAAGGGAATTTTATAAATACTTGGAAAAAGAGAAAACTGCAAGGCTATGGGGAAAGAGCAAGGGAGTGGCCAATTGGATAGCTCGGTCAAAGAGCCTGCAGACACGATGGGCTCCTTCTCAGCTGTATGATTCTAATACTTTCAGAATCAAGTGCATGCTTAGAGATTCAGTAGGTGAGGTCAGTTAATGAACTAGAAAATGTTAAGTATCCAAATGAATCTACTTTTGGATCTTTATAGTAGAGATAAAACTGTAAAACAAAGCTAGCTGAAAGACATTAGTTCTTGCAGCTACAACTATGTGGGAATTCAATCATTTAAGTATAGCTGTTTCAGAACAGTTGAGGCAGATGTCCAGTACCAGCTGGATTCAAACTATCTTGTTTACTTTAGGGGAGCTTTCCAAGCCAGGCAGTAGAAGCAAGTGTGTTTGTGCCTAGTTTCTCAAATACATTTGTTGCCTACAAGCACCACCCATGAAAAACCCTCTACATGCACCAGCAGTAACAACTAATCCCACAATTAAAAATCCTTCAAAAATCTTCAATTACCATGTAAATATAAAATCAGTTTTGTTGCCTTACATTACAACTGGTAGACATTCTTCAATATTACATTTAATCTTCCTATGTTTGGGCAGATACACAAGACACATGCCCAAATACAAAGTATAGAGACCACAAATCCAGAAAGTGAACACAGGAAAAAATCTCAAGTATACTATTTACTGCTCAATGTTTCATCATTGGGTAGCGGTTCTATTCTATATTCTTGCCCAAGAGGAAATTTATTCAAAAACATTTACTTCTAACCTAATAGAAACATAGAAACATAGAAACATAGAATCTAGGAGCAGGAGCAGGCCACTCGGCCCGTCGAGCCTGCTCCGCCATTCAACACGATCATGGCTGATCATCCAAATCCAGTACCCTGTCCCTGCTTTAATCCCCACAGTACACATATCCCACCCTACCCCCGTAACCCCACGTATTTAATTCCCCCCTAACATATCCCATCCTATCCCCATAACCCCACATATTTAATCCCCCCTAACACTAAGGGTCAATTTATCATAGCCAAATCAACCTAACCCACACATTTTTGGACAGACCAGCTTTAAAGTGCTACCATCACAATTTCTACTCAAATAGATTATATTTTCACATAAAGAACCTACTTCAAAAAACATAATTGGTGAATTAAATACTTTAGCTATAGAATGGATTTCAGTTGTTGGCAAAAATCAAGTGAAAGTTAGCCTTTTCCTGTTTTAACCATAATTTTAGAAACATACTTTATGGAATGTAGACTGCTGTATTGTTTCATGTGCACCATACAATTTGAGAGCAAATAAGCAACCAGCATCAGACTCTGCATTATCCAGTTTCCCATTCAACCAAGACATAAACACTGGAATGTTGGGCATTAGAATAGGACTAGACAAGTGCTCAGACTAAAGCTAGCTAACAAAGTTAATAGAACCATTTGATAAGTTTTGACTTAATTTCCTAATTAAGCTACTGTTTTGACATCTAGGAACAGAACCCATTTGGTGGAAGATTTAATACAAACTTGTAGGACCAGCATTGGCTTTAAACCTAGTTTCCCCATCAGATTTTAGGTTGAAATGGGAAATAGAAAATTCTGAAGCATCCATTTCACCAATGTGGGAGATATAATATAAATCTCAAGAACAAAAGATCTGCCCACTATTAGAAAAGTGCATGATACTGAAGCTGCAATAGTAACTGACTATTTGATAGGCAAAGACTGGTTTTGGTTTGCAAAAGACCAATACTAGTCAATGCAGATCTCTAAATTAACTGCCTCTACTGTCACCATAGGAACAAACATTAACTACAAACAGACCAGCTTTTTTGGGTAAATTGTAGTTTTATTGGAAAAAAATATACAACTTGGAATGGATTTCAGGCATGTCTGTGCCAAAGCAGATTTCAGAAAGAACTAAGTGGCTAAACAAAATTTTGAAAGAGCACAGTAAGAAAACAAGAATGCTTCCTTGTATGGAACAGCAAATACAAAAAGGTTTAGTGTACGAGTACCTGGATGATACACCCGTTTTGCTATAGTGCAATGCTGAGAAATTTTAAGCTTTCTGTCCTTACTCCATGCAGAGTGATAACTCTGCACTTAAACAGCAATGCAATACATGCTGATACTGTCAGCCATTTCCTCACAGCAGCATACCCAGATGATCCCTCGTTAAACCGCAAGTCCATATGTAGCTTTGAATGTGTAGAAGAGCTTGGATGCACTTCAAGATAAAGCCACATGCAACTTTTGTTACACCAATAGTCTTGTCTCAAATGCAAAAGAAAACACAATGACAAGAAGATACTGAAGGAAAGTAACATGGACTGTAACTCTACCCACTATACATGCATATGTTTTAGACAGTTGGGGCAGGGAGAGAAACATTATACAGAAATTACAAACAAAGGAAAGGCAAATAAACAATGTTTTTTTTTTACAAGAAAATTAAAATGTTTTCTGTACAAGATCTTCACTTCGCAGTCATCATTTGTACGAACTCTGTAAAGGAAGGAGGAAATGTTACTCGAGTTTCTGAAGAACCAAAACATAACTGATCTTAAATCATCTGGCACTTAAACTGCCTATCCACTCCCACCTCAAAAAAGCTACTTGTAACCAGTTTCTGACACTGCAGTGCATTAATGGAGACCAAAATTCTCTAGACAGATCACAATTTCTAGAATTCATGCTTACCAGATTATTTTTGTTTAAACCACAGTAAATGATTAATAGACCTGTACAGCTTTTGAATACCATAGAAAAGTGATTTAAATATTCCTATTTAGTGTTCACAGATGGGTGTCAAAAAAGACTTTGCAAACTTTATACCAAGCCAATGAGCTGAAAGACTAACTAGGAGTAGGTGTGAAGAAATGTAGTAGTATTTAGGTTCAGTATTTGAGCTTTG
This sequence comes from Squalus acanthias, assembly GCA_030390025.1. Taxonomy (NCBI): domain Eukaryota; kingdom Metazoa; phylum Chordata; class Chondrichthyes; order Squaliformes; family Squalidae; genus Squalus; species Squalus acanthias. The sequence continues at coordinate 25,668,495 of CM059436.1, read as the reverse complement.
AATTAATTGGAGTTACACAACCAGATGCCAAAGCAGTTGCATCCCAGGTTTCTAGAAATCAAGTAATCTAATCCTGCTCATAACCAAATAAAGTATGCTCAGGCAGCTGAACAAATCCAGGGGTTTGAGCAAGTTTGGCAACAGTGTATTTAGTGTAAAACAATGAATCAGAAATTCACAAAATTTTCCATGAAAGGCAAAACTTAGTTTTATCTCTGCATTGATCATGGCTGTTTCTCCAAAATAAACCAAAATCACCAGCTTCATATTACAAATTCATTGGAGGAACTTCTAGACATGTGTTATTACCTTAAGTTTTAGAATTGAGCCAAATCATTACCCAGGATAATCTCTCTTGATCAAGCTTGAATAGCAAGACTGTTATGAAAATTCACAAAGTAAATCCAGCAGGGTTAAAACTAAAACAACTAACTTGTTCATGTTAATAGTTGTGTGACAACCATAAATGAAGTATGAAAATCAAGTATGAATTTCCAACTTCTAGACTTGCCTTGCCAGATTAACTTGTTTCCTATGACTAGATTACTTAATTTAGATTAGGAACAAGCCAGAGCACCCAGTAAAACAGACTGCAAAACAAAGGAGCATTGATCCCATCACTCCAAAGCAGGTCTAGGCTTGTACAGTAGATCAATAATTTTATCTTAATTGTTATTTAACAACCTTTCCCATACTTTTAGCCAGAACTAGAAAAGAGGGGAAATTTGTAATTTATCACTGTTGGCTGAAGAGACTAGTGTTAAAAGATCTGGTTCAAGATTCTTAGCTTCTTGAAAAAGTCACTTGTTGGCAGTACATGACCATGGGGCTGGGGGTGAAAGGCAATACAAGCATTGGGTCACCATCAAAACTACAACAAAGATGGGCCATTTGTAAACAAAATTCAAAGCTTAAGATTTTTCATATCACTTGTACAGTTAAGTTCATACAGATCAAGCATTAAATTTGGATGTCAATTAATGCATGTTCAAGCCATAGAAATGAGTATAAATAGCATTTCTTGAGGAATGACTAGCAATTTATAAAGTTCCCTCTCTACTTTGGACACCAGAGTGATTAGTATGTAGATACCTTGCCACCACACTCCCTAGTTGAACAAGTGGTACTTCAGGTTTACTTGGAAGTTAGCAATTTAATTCCTTAGGCATCAGATGTTAATGGTATTGTTGTTCAAGTATTGCACTGCCTGTCTTATACAATTACCACACTGACACTGCACACCAATGCTACAGCATCTCTGGTTACTCAAAATTTATGTATTTTTAAAAGTTATATGGTGAAACCAATGTACAATACCTGGTAGCATTCAGAAAAATGCAAGCATATCATACATATTTCTGATGGGTCATATTGAATTACTCAAGTATCTGTTACAAGCAAGCAGTTTGCCTCCAAATGTTAGTATTCTCCCACTTCAGGGTTAACTTATTCAGAGAAAATAAGCACATTTGGCAGCCCCTCTGGTCAAAGTTTGAGATGTTCAAATTTATCCCATGTTATATAGTTGGACATGAAATGCAAGATGCTGAAACAAAAACCATTGCATGCATAGGGAAATTAAAAGATGGTAACTGTTGCCTGCTACAAGCAAACTTACCTTCATAGTTCACTTGACCATCACCATCAATATCTGCTTCTCTGATCATTTCATCAACTTCTTCATCTGTCAATTTTTCTCCAAGGTTTGTCATTACATGACGAAGTTCTGCAGCACTGATATAACCATTACCATCCTAAAAGCCAAAAGAAATATCACATACTAAGATTTTGTTCCAAGCTCAGTTTAAGTTACATATTGGTATCAGAGTCTGGAGATGGAACTGGGTGGCACAATAGGTTAGATAACCTCAGTCTTGGTTCACTGGTCACATTCTTGCCCTAGAGAGTCAGAAGGTTGTGGGTTCAAGGCCCACTCCAGACTAGTGCATAATTTAGGCTGACATTTCCAGTGCAGCACTGAAGGAGCATTGCACTTTGAGGTGCCATCTTTAGGCAGCAGTCCCATCTGCCCCCAGATGGATGTAAAAGATCCCATGGCACTATTTTGAGCAGAGAGTTCACCCCAGTGTCATAGCCAATACTTATCCCTCAACCATCATAAACAGACTTTCTGGTCATTATCATTGCTGTGCGCAAATTGGCTGCTGCATTTCACATTACAACAGTGACTACGCTTAAACGGCTACAAGTGCTTTGGTATGTCTGGAGGTTGTGAAAGACACTATATAAATGCAAGTTCTTCACCCAAGGGCCTGGATTTAAATCCAACTTATACTGATGGAAATCTATGTCTACTAGCTTCAAGGGTCCGATGCGAAACAATTTGTGCAGTCTCAATCAGTTTATAGAGGCCAAAGGTCCACAGTGCAAAACTGTTCCTAACTTGGTTCTGTAAGGATGGTTGGTGTGGGAAATGAGGATTGCTACACCAATACAGATCATGCTCAAGGTGGAGTCACATTGTTGAAGCAGTGGAATGCTGGCCTTGCCAGCAACATCCATATCCCAAGGAAAAAATTGCATTGTGCTTAGCCTGGTAGTGCATGATATGGATTAGTCACCCAGTATAGCAAGTATTCAATTCCTAGCAATAAGTCTGAACATTTAAGAGTTACTATTTATTCAATGAAGTACATTTGCTCCATACCTTATCAAACACTCTGAATGCTTCTCTGATTTCTTCCTCACTATCTGTATCTTTCATTTTTCTTGCCATCATTGTCAGAAATTCTGGAAAGTCAATCGTTCCATTTCCTGTCAAAAAAATGGAAGTTAGTCAAAACAGATGCACCATAAATGTACATTAATTGTGTGGGGTTCTTGTTCCTGCTGCTCACCATCAGCATCGACCTCATTGATCATATCCTGTAGTTCTGCCTCAGTTGGGTTCTGGCCTAGTGACCTCATAACTGTCCCAAGCTCCTTTGTTGTTATGGTGCCATCCCCATCTTTGTCAAAGAGTGAAAAGGCCTCTTTGAATTCTGCAATGGGAAAAAAATAATGTAAAGAGATACACTAGTGCAATAAGCACTATGAATGCATTTGTGATTTCACTGCATCTGTACTAGTAAATTTAATATTAAGCCATTTAATGAACAGACATTACTGCTAAACCTGCAAAGTTCTCAACGGTCATACTTAATCATGTCCTTGTGCTATTTGGTAAAACTGAAGCATCACTACTGGATTATGCCAGTTAAAGTATTGCAAATCTTAAGTGTCACTTGAATGTTAAAGCCACTGATTTTAATAATGGACCCAGCTAAAGCATAGGTAAAGATCTGACCACCAAGAATTAGTACTTCAAAATCTAAACCCGACTGTGCCAAAGGTAGTACAGATTTTTGACTAAATTTCAACTCAGCTGCAGGGAACTAGCCTGATCATTTAGACACAACACATGAGCCATTTACTACAGAATGAACACCAAGAGCTTTCCACAAGAAAAATGGTAATGCAAGTCTAGAAGCAGCACACATGTCACTTCTTGTTCCTCCTCCTCCCTCCCCCAGCATGCAAAGAGAAAAAATTCTTCAAGAATTTTATTCAAATAGCCAAATACACAAAAAAGAGACAAAGGTCAGGCAATCAAATGGCAAGTGATGCCAATGTACTCCCTGTATCAGACTTCTGATAAATTGAATATGCAAGATACTGTAACTTCAAAAAAGCTCTGTACAACCAGGAAATGTAAAGCATGCATTGAGGAATTTCACTTGGACAATTCACAAGCCACTCAAGTGATAGTAAAGAGCCAAAGTTCAAGGATGGGCAATACAGAAGCAATTAAATTGGACCCATTTGTTACTGTATACAAACTTTACCTGGAAGGGGTCAGGTACTGCCTTCCAGCAATTGGTGCTTGAACAATCTAGCTATACCAATTTAACTCATTCAGATCTAATCTAACTCCATAACTACACACCACTAACTTCAAAAAGTATTACACCTGCCTTAAAACTAGACAAAAGACTTCTTGCACAATTGTCAAGACATTTACAACATTCCTGTAGTGTTAAAACTGTATACGCTTTCACCCAAGTACTTAGTCACACTTCCCTCCAAGAGGAAACTCAAACCTTTAAGCAACACTAAGCTGCACACAATTATTCCAAGTTGAGGGCAGCTTTTTTCACTGTACTTACCAGCAATTTGCTCTTCTGTTAGTTGATCAGCCTGAAAAGAGACAATGAAAGATTATGCACTATTCTTGCATCAGGCTACATGATTTAATAAGGGGGAGTCATAATAATTGGTACAATAATTCAATCTCATGGTGGAACTATAAATTTTAAGCATCTTTCCTAAAAAAAAACTCAACATTAGTTTGCAAAAAATGACATGTCCAAGATACCATTTTTGAACATGTCTGCACCAGACTTCGAGATTGAAAATTTACACTCCCACTAAAGCAACTTCAGAAGTTTCACACATCAAGATAGCACATGTGCATAAAATATTTAAATATATCTTACCAGCAACATTGATACTGACTGCATACAAAAATTTCCAGGAGACCAAGTCAAGTGGCCCCCCAGAATTAAGACTCATTCAACAGCCAGGGTAATATATAGCAAGATACAGGTGGTCAGAAGTGAAACTGCTGAGTTCAAATAAAACCCATTTCTCGTTCTCACCTAGTTGATTAAAACAACTAGTTCCAAAGAGGGATGTTTTACCATGGAACAAAAGTCTTACTAATGGCTACAATAGGCAAAGACAAATTAGCATTTTACAGTGAATTGACTCAAGTTCAGCCTACAGTAAAAGGAAACACTGAACCCAATTTAAAACTTCAATTTCTTGATGCATACCACCTAATTCAGTAGAGCTTTGAATGAAAGCAGCTCATTTATTGCTTATCTATGTAGGTCAAAATGAAGTCCAAAAGGAAAGTACAAATAGCCAATAACCAATGCAATGATAAGAAAAGCTACAAATCAAGATCCAGCAGTAGCCAGCAAGGGAGGGGTCCAAATTCCACAAAGCCAACAGTCATTCCTCAACAGGAGTGACCCCACAGTAACCGTTTTAAGCCTCCCCTGCCAACCCAACAAAAAAGCTAAACCTCTGAGCAAGAAAATTAAGTTGGGAGGGAAGGGGTCACAGGGCATTCATTCAACCCCACAGGGGAAGAGAGAGAGAGAGAAGGGACAATGCATTCCAAGTTACAAAAAAATTAGGAGTATTGAACTTTACCGGGTGTATTTACGTCAAAATTAGCGTTTTAGAAGACACACCGGCGAAATGCAATTTTTTAAACCCTACTTGCCAACATAAAACCTCAATTGAGCCCAATTCCTTCATGAGGGAGACCCTCCCATTCTGGACCCTCAGCCCTGCAGTTTCCCTCCTCGCTTTCTTCTGCATTGCGCGTCTGCAGCCGGAAGTGCTGATAATTTAAAAAATCAGCCATCTCCGAAGATAGATCTCCATCTCCACCCTTTTACCATGAAAAGAAATGTTATACTTTAGATTGGAAACCCCCCCCAAAAAAACCCCATTATATGAAAACTACTGCATTGTAAACGGTGCATTGCAGTGGAGGGAGGGAGGGAGGGAGGGAGGGAGCGGGCGGGCCGGCTCGAGCCCAGCTCTCGGCAGCGGCCGTTCCCGCCGTGTCCTCGCGCCGCTCTAACGGTCCGAACCGCCGCCGCGCTTTGAATCCCGTCAGTGAGAGCGCGAAGAGCGGCCACGGCACAACAGCACCGAGCGCCCGCCGTACACTACTCGCGGCGCCCGGGACCTCCAGCACCCGCAACAAGTGCACGGGAGGGGAGGGTCGAGCAGGAAAGACAGCGCAGCATCAGGTAAGGTCACTGCCACCGTTCCAAACAAAGAAACAAAAAAAAAAGGTCAACCCCCACCCCCCCACCAAAAGTAGCTTCATTCGGCGGAGAGGGGAGATACTGAGGCGGAAGGGACCGCCGCCAATCGCGGATCTATAGCGAGATGAATTACTTCTCCCCACCCCCTCCAATTCATCGCCCATCCTCACAACGATCACTGGAGCATAGCAAAAAAAGAGGGTGGGGTGGGGGGGGGGGGGGGGGTTAGTAAATGGGGATCCACCACGGTGGCGAGCTAGGAGGAACGGGCCGCAGTGGCTCATACAACAACCCTTGGGTCGCGCCCTCTCTTCTGCTGCACCAACCCATCCCACCGTCCCTGCTCCAGAGAAATACAATCCCGCACAAAAGTACAAATACACCAAACAACATGAGGAAAAAATATAAATCCAATTTCTTCCACGGCGGTGGGGGAAAGAAAGGAGGATTAAAAAAAACTAAAGGCATTGAGGTGGAGAAAGACTCACCATTTTTGCAACCTTTACTTGTCACCGGTTCCCCACTCACGGCTTAACTCCTCAACCCTTCGCCACCACTGACTATAAACACCCCGCTCACAGCGGCTGCTTAACTCCCCTCTGCTCCCGTATCCTTCCGCGTAGCCCCGCCTCCCGCGCACTCCGCGGATCGGCCTCCTTCCCCCCTCCCCCCTCGGCATCGCTGCTGTTACAGAGGTCCTTTGCCGCAAAATAGTAGCGCCATGCCTGAAACTGGTTTTCTATCTCCTTTTTACTCTTGGCCAAATAAAGTACCTATTTCCTCCCCGCCCGATCGGCCGCCTTGGGATTATTATTTCTCTCCTCCCCCCCCCCCCCCGCCGCGCGGAGGCAGAAGTTGCCCGCGTGGCGGTGGCGCGGTCGTAGCTTCGGCCCCTCTGCAGCCGCTGATTGGTCGGGCCGTACCTGCAATGCGTCAGCGCAAGATCGCGTCGCTGGTGCTGCTTGGCGTCCGTCCGCTTTGGTCCGTTATTCAGCGCCGCGCAGTCGGCGTGCACAGGAAAAAAGGGGTGGTTGCTTAGCGCAGCACGGCGTGGCTTGGTGTGGTTCGGCGCAGTGCAGCGCCTGGTGTAATAAGACGAAAAGGAAGAAAACACGGATGGGAATAGATAGCTGATCTCACATCACACTGCAGTATTAGCACATTAAACAGACGCTCAACTTGTTTGCTGCAGCTTCTTGCTGCAAACTTCTCAACATTCATTGTAGTAATATAAAACTTTTTTTTTCCTAATTGTTATCTTTGTAATTTTATGCCATAATAGATATGACTCTTGTTTGTTGTACATATGTAGCTATGGCTGTTCAATGCAGAATCTTGTGGAAATGTTTTTTTTTCTTGTGACAAAAGTTTCGAGTTAGCTCTGTTGTTGGTTGTGTTCGCTGTTCACGCAAAGATGCACATGTGCACTCGCTGCTGTTGGTGTACCCCAATCGAACAGCTAATTTTTTAAATAATAAACTGCTATTGTCAGATGTTTTTGTAATCTTTGTGATGGCAGTTTTATGTTGGATTGTAACTTTAGGCTGTTTTGGTGCACGCGTACTTGCTGCTGAATAATTTACTGTTGACAATGGCTATAGATTAGTTTTGTTACTCGCAAACTTAAACGCCCTATCTGTTTTTTAATATTAAGATCTCCTTCTCATTGCTTTAACTTTTGTTGGCTGTTTGGCGTACTTTACTGCTCAGCGTCCAACGAAAGTAAATTTAAAAAATCGCAAACTTCACAGCAAGTTTCTGAATAATTCGATTTTTTTAAATTGCAGAACTACAGTTATATATTACTTGCAAATAAATGATCTAAAACTTCAAAATTGTTGTGATTTAACGTTTATAACATCTAAGGCGCCATTCAATCTTGTAATTCTGCACTGTATATTTCTCAACATGTTTTAGGATACTTGGATATGTGTTATATATTCTGGAACATTGTTCTATATTGCACAGTACTACAAGACTTGGGGTCTGTGAGAGACGTGCAGCTCCTGACAACAGTAACTTTTTAAATGGCTAAACCATTTCAGATTTGAGGCCCTACGGTACAGTGTACAGAATTATTTCTGGGCTGCAGACATGGTACCTAAATATGTTTGGGATTATTAAAAATACACATACACCATGTACATAATTATTTCCTTTCTCCTTCCTCTGTATTTTGCTATTATCAGATTAGTGTACAAAAACATCAAGTTATTAAAAAGGGAGAGGAAGGAGGAAATGTTTTTGGGTATCATCCTGCTTCCTATAACGGCAATGTTGTCATTAGGCTTAATTAGCTATTGATACTAGTATAAGAAAAAAAATCACACTTGAGGCAATGGTATTGTGTCATACTCTTAATTCATCGCTCAAATAACTCCCATTACCACCAGTAACCGACTTATAACCACCAGTTGGTAGTCCTATTATATAGTTCAAAATGCTCTCCACTCATAACACAAGTTTGGAAGGATAATATCTAGAACACATTTGTACTGCTTGTGTTTGTCACAGTTGCAGTGGATAGGGTATCAGAATTTACTGAAATCCAAATGCAAAAAAAACTGCTGTGTGGTTGTATGAAACTTTCACATGCTCACCATTAAGCTTTATTAAAATCTAGTGCCAGCACGAGACAGCGTTTCAAATTTTAAGCCATCGTATGTATAGATATGTCATGAGTGTTTTCAAGTTAGACTGCAGTTATAGTGCAAATGCCAGTCTGGGATAAACATCTATAAATGGCAGACCTGAGTTATACTGCCGACAGTGACTTATCTTAAGCTCAGTGACAATGGAACTCTGCGCATGCATCCTTGAACACGTGTCCAAAGCTCTACTTTCTGAGAAGCCAATTTTTAATGTTATGAGGGTGGGTGAGAGGTCCAGTGGATCATCAGAATTTTTTTAATGTGGCTTTATGCCAGGATGGAGTCATAATACATACAGTTCGAAGTCCAAGCAGTATGAGACATTGCACATCATCTCTAATTTCTTGTGCTTGGAAGTCTGGCCACTTTCACATCAATCTTCAACCAATTCAAAAAGAGGCAAGGGTAAGCTGAAATGGCATTAGACTTTAACATCAATAATATCAAGGTAGTTGGCATGCCACAAGTAGTCCTGCATAAGTACTACCACATTAAAGGCAGATAGCCATCTTTACCTGATGTGGTAACCCAAAGGTTTGGGATGACAGCTGCTGGAATGGATTGCCTGGAGACTGGGTATATGAATATGTGCTCATGTATTCAGAGTTTAGTGCCTACCTTGATTGGGTTGTAGAATAGTAAACAGTTGCTGCTGAAGCTCTTCACCACAAACTACTCAAACCTCGTTCAATTGGGTATGATGTATGTCAATGCTGTAGTTAGGAGAATAATGGCAATGTACTCAAATTTCATGGTAAGCTTTGCTGCTCATTATGCCGCTTGGTACTTATTGCCTGCCTAGCGAGAGGGTAAACCTGCGTTTGTCAGTTGTCTAATGGCCAACTTGTTATTATCCATCTTCGGGGGAAGGAAGTAACCAGGGTCTCTCTGGAGTTGAGCAAGCGGTAAGACTACAGGCCCAACAGTAGAAGATTGGTGACCAGTCAATCCTCTGTAGAACACTTAATAATCCAATACCTAAGCTAGGCAGATCTGCAGCACTCCAGGGGCCTATTGATGATTGACCAGACAGTCTGGCCTATTGACAGGACCTGAAGGGGTGCACCTGTCACTTGGGGCTGGGATTGTTTCTGCTGATCTGCAAGTAACTCAATAACTCGTGGTTATTTTACTGACAGAGCAAACCTGAGGTCACAAGTACATGGCAAGTTCTGAAACTGAGTTCAATCTGGTAATTTGTGGCCTAGTAAATGACCATGAAAGCTGCTGTTTTGTGTAAAAACCCAACTAGTTTGGTAATATCCTTCAAGGAAGAGAAGCTGGGCTGGCCTAAGCAACTCCAATCCCACACTGTGTGGACCATGTAGCAATACATACTTTCTTGCCAGTGTTGACCGCATCCCAGGAGAAAATGTTTTAAAAAGGCAATAATGTGCAGGGTGATTCTAGCTGGATAAGCAGCAGGAAGCATACAATGCTGATCAGTTAGTGAATCTTACCTGGGTAAACTCCAGCAGTACCCCAAAGTACATCTGGGAGCCCATTAGTCTCAACTGCTGCCAACCTACACCAACATTTTCTGGATTTAGGTACATGGGTGTGTTCTATAAGGGGTGAGTGTATACTTCATATCAGACAAGCAAAAACTCAATTTATGTGGATTTTTTGGGTAGTTTGGAGATTCTTAAGCATAGTAATAGGTTTAATTGTGTGTCAGACACCTGGCTAGTTAACCAAACAAAAAATACTGTTTGTCTCAAAAAAGTTGCTCCTTGAGGGACACAGGTTTATATGATCAATTATTTTATTCTCACTTTCAATAATCTGAAGTATAGTACATTTATGAATATTTCAAACAAATGAGAACTGCACATTTGCCATAGGTTATTTGAGGCGACTTAGGCCATTCAGGTCAGTTTTTTGACTGATTCATCTTGCAGAACAATTCTGATTGATCGAGTTTTTTTCCCCTTTCTGCAGAGGCAGACATTGAGTGGTTCCAAGTCCTGTACCACAAAACTACAATGGAACAGATTTGCTGAAATGACAATATTGGGTTACATTGCATGCAGTCAATGTCAAACCAAATTAAGTCTTAACTCCAAACATTTTGTATATCCCCTTCTGATTCACAAATAAAGTTGGATGATTAATACTATTTACAAATATCATAATTAACTTGCATACTAGGTAAAGTTGCAATGAAGCAGATATTTATTTAAGTGACTGATTGCTATCTTTTTTGTATTTGCCTACTTGGGGTATTTACAGTTAGTTTATCTCCTAAACGGATATGTTGCTTTTCAAAGCGACTGCGTGCAGGGAAGGGGTGGTTTCGAATATATACATACACTTGACATCATTTAAGATGGATTGTTGTATCATTTTATGTTTTATTTTAAATAATGTTTAGATAAAATAGTGCAATGATGCAAAATATTTAAACGAAAATCCAGCTTAATGATACGCTTACTACTTTGTTGAAAGTAAAGTGCTGATAAATTAATCAGCTTTTCAAATTCTAATATAATGCAACAGTGACTGTAAACCCTATAAGTGAAATTCTTCCGGCAAGTGACGACGAAAGGCTAACAATGACACCAAAATATGTTACTGAGCTATTTATTATTTATCTGCTTGCTTTACAATATGTTATTGAACTAGAGACGAACTTGCTCACATCTGTGTTGAGGTGCTGGGTGATGTTTGTTACCGTGAGTCAGTGGTGCAATGCAGTAACTAGGGTGGAAACGTCACGCATGCGCAAGGGCAGTGGAAAGTGTCTGCCGTGTAAACAGTGGGGAGTTTCGCGGATCAGGATTTCCAGCGAGAGGGAAGTAGAGAGAGCACCATTAGCAGATAGGGAGGGACGGAGGGAAGCCGAAGACTCGTATTCCTGCAGCACGCATATACAGGCAGCTCAGGACATCTGTACCGGGGAGAATGGACTCACGATGTGTGTCTGCACCAGGGAGAGAAACTAGGGCAGCAGACGTACAACAAGGTTAAGATTCTAACCAGGCGGCAGGCAAGACAGCATTTGGACAGAAAGACACTGCCACATAAAGAAAGGGATCCACTGAGGCAAGCCAATATTTAAAAGAGTATCCAAAAAAAAGCAACATTCAAAAAGGTTTACCAGTAAACAGTAAAAACAAAAAGGAAACACCAAACATGATGAGGCAAAACTAAAAGAGGGCAAACAGAAGAAACAAGACTAAAAGGGCAGCAGCTGACAGAAGTAAAAATTAAAATGGAGGCTACGAGGTGTGTTTGTTGTGGACTGTTTACAAACCAGATAGAGTAAAAAGTTGACCAGATGCAAAAACTGTCTGTAGATCAGTAAGCTTGAAGGAAAAGGTATGCCCTTAGAGAGCAAGGTTCAGGAACTTACTGGGGCAGACAGAAGCGAGGTATTCTTGAGGGTGGGTGAATAGTATAGTATTAGACTCTGTAAGTGAGTATGGTTTAAATACAGAGGATTGAATTGATCAAAATAGTGCCTGCATTGGCTCAGTGGTGGCACTCACACTTCTGAGTCAGAGGTTGTGATTTAAGTCTCACTCCAGATACTGGAACACATGTCAAGTCAATTGTCTCACATCCTACAATGCAAGCTAGCACATTGAAATCTCATCTTAGGTCCTTGCTCCCTTCCATCTACCATTGGTCCATTAGTACCATCTGTTCCACTAAACCTGGCAGATTATGACTGCAGGATCTAGAGACTGCAGCAGCCAATTAACACTATGTATTCCGTCTGCAGGTGAAGACAGCATAGAATGCTAGGGAACACCAGACCAGTGGGGGAGTAAGTGCACAAATCTAACATTCAACACATGAAGAGGAAGCAGTGGTAATCATTGGCTTCAATTCAGGCCAATAAACATTAAATAAGGAAAGAGACATTCTCAAAAACCCACTGAAGGCACAGTGACTCTCACATCTCCATCTACAACTGTTAATCAGTCACAAGGGATAATCCTTCATTGAGTAAACAGTTACATTTTATGAGACACATGGAATAACAGCATTGTGGGTTATAACTAATCAGAATATTCTATAAGTGAAATAAGTGTTTTTTTTTAACCTGGTTAGAAGTTAATATATGCCACAACTTGAAGTATATTGACTATCATAATATACACTATCGATCTGCCAGATGTCACTCTAAGGGGCCTGCAGTAGCAAGATTGACTCCTTGTCTTGGGGCCTTCAAATTGCTGTTAGAGAACATCAGCTGCAAGTCCTCCAGGCCTGAGATCATAGGGAGAAGGTTGTACTTACCTTTCTGACCTTCCCTTTCTTTGCTGCCTGGCCTCTTCAAGCCCTTCAAACTGAAGGGGTTCCAAGCGCAAATCCCACTACCATTTTCTTCGATGCCCCAATGTCTGGGTGCCATTCTGTTGAAGGAGCACGAAAATAAGGCAGGTGGGAACATACCTTCCTGCTTAATTTCCATATTTTCTCATTCCTCTGCGTCCTATTTGACCCTGAGTTGAGCTTCCGACCCCATAGCCCCTCCATCACAAACAGTGCTTGCTTCCACCTCTGCAATGTCACTCGTCTCCTTCCCTGCCTCAGCTCATCTGCTGCTGAAATCCTCATTCATGCCTTTGTTACCTCCAGCCTTGACTATTCCAATGCACTCCTGGCCAGCCTCTTATCATCCACCCTCCATAAATTTGAGTTCATCCAAAACTCTGCTGCCCATATCCTAACTTGCACCAAGACCTGTTCACCCATCCCCCCTGTGCTCACTGACCTACATTGGCGCCCGGCCCAGCAACACCTCGATTTCAAAATTCTCATCCCCGTGTTCAAATCCGTCCATGGCCTCGCCCTCCCTATCTCTGTAACCTTCTCCAGTCCTACAACCCTCCGACAACTCTGCATTCATTCAATCCCCACCTCTTGTGCATCTCCCATTTCTTTTGCCCCACCATTGCATTCGTGCTTTCAGTCGTCAAGACCCTAAGTTCTGGAATTCCCTCCCTAAACTCCTGCCCCTCTGCACCTCTCCTCCTTTAAGACACTCCTTTTAAAAAAAACTATCTCTTTGGCAAGCTTTTAGTCACACATCATAATATCTCCTTCTTTGGCTCGGTGTCAATTTCTGTCTGATTACACTCCTGTAAAGCACTGTGGGATGCTTTACTATGTTAAAGGCACTACATAAATGCAAGTTATTGTAGTTGAATGCTTTACTTGCCCCTATTGCAGGTGTATGCCCAGGTTCACCCCTTTGGGACAGTCCTAGTAATCCTGAGTCAATGGAAAGAGGGCAGAGACCTGATGTACCTAGTCTCTGCCTCTTTTTCCTCTCCATAGTACCTGGGAATTGAAGGCTACATAGATGAATATTGGGGCTCGTATGTTCGCATGGGTTCTATCAATGAGGTTTAGCATGTTTGGGAAGCCATTCACTCTGAAAAAGTGGAGAATCATTTCCTGTTGTCCTTAAGGAAAGTGACAAAGTCCTTGGCTGTGGAAAACAATGCTTCACTGACTTGATGTATGCAGTTGTGGATTGCTCTGGCAAATGTTATCAATGGCAACCTGGAAGGAGCCAATAGTATAGAAGTTCAAGGCTGTACAGAATTTCACTGCCACTGGCAGTGTCATCCCAGTCATAGAGAAGGTTTGGCGGTCAGGTTGCAAATGATGGCAAAGTTCCACAACTATTTTCCTGGTGAAGTGTAAGTTGCAAAGACACAGCTCCCCTGACTGCTGTGGTGGTCTTTACACACGTCTCCTTGGCACGGCTCCACTGAGGCTTCCTCTAATGCAGGTGGACTTGCCTCTGCTTATGGTTATTGAACTCCTTCTCCAGCTCCTTGAAGGCAAAAGGAATTCCCAAAGGAATGTCCATCTTATGCAGATTGCGGTAACTGACAACAGCAAAAGTCACTCAAAAGGGTAAAATGGGGGGGGTGGGGAAACAGAGAAAAGGATAACTTAAAATGGAATGCAAAACAAAATTACACCTAACATAATGAAACCCAAGTAACTCCAAAATAGCCCAAAAAAAGGTCTGAAAAAAATCTTAAGAAGTCAAGCAGCGCCGCTTTAAGAAGCACAGCAAGTGGCTTCTCTTGGTTGTGCCCTGCTGTGGGGTGCTCACACTATTGCTGCAAATGAGCGGGATTTGCGGAACTGGAAAGACCTGCCCACAAATACATAAAACAATGATACATAATAATGTAATGAGGATTGCACCAAGGAGCAATGTGAGCCTCCTAATACCCTAGTGCTACTCCGGAGCCCAGTGCAGGCATTTCAAGCATTCTATCCTCTCTGGCCCCAGCAATTTCAGGGTCTATGGTTCTAGAAGCAGTCCTACATAATCAAATAGCGTTGCTCAGATTTCCTTCTTATTCTTTTCTTGATAGACGCTTGTCACAAGCTTTACAGCAGATTTCCAGATCTTATTAAATATAATTAAGCAATAGTGCTGCGCACATTGGCCAAAATTTTTCAGATATTTAAATGCCCACCAGATCCTGTTGCTAATCAAGCATTTTCTTGCTCATACTTTAGCTGTCAGATTACCTGCTTTTCAGCAACAGAGTTTCTCCATCTATAAAGAAGTCGATTCCTAATGTGGAGTCTATTCCAGCAAGATTTTAAAACTGGACTTTCAAGTTAAGTTTAAGCCTATTCGGGCTTGTACTTATTGTTTTCTTTCTATTTGAAGAATTTTTGAAAGTCCTTGACTGTTGAGTTTTCCATGTATTGAAATTTAGTCATTTTCCAATACTTGGACTTGTGAGGTGTTTTGTGTGACAATCAAATTGTTGTTCAATGCACAGCTTTGGCTTCCATCCCCAGCTATCAGTAATGTATAATTATATCTTGTTCAGATTTACATAGAATTTCATAGAATGTACAGCACAGAAACGGGCCATTCGGCCCAACTGGTCCATGCCAGTTTTTATGCTCCACATGAGCCTCCTCCACCCCTCTTCATCTCACCCTATCAGCATAACCTTCTATTCCTTTCTTCCTCATGTGTTTATCTAGCTTCCCCTTAAATGCATCTTAAAATATAATCATTCTCGTTATCATATGACAGTGGCTGTTTCTTCTTTCTTGGTCTCTGGCAAGCTGTCAACAACTATTTCTGCTACAGTGCAGGTATTATTTCCTAAAATTGCAGTCTAACAGGCCATCCCTTCCTTCTAGATTATAAAAACTCCTCAATTCGGGTATGCCTGCATACATTTGTTATTAAACACTACTGCTTGAACAAGTGTGAAACAAATGGTAGACTGTAGTGATAATTAAAAAATAAGAAATAGGAGCAGGAGTAGGCGATAGGGCCCCTTGAGCCTGCTCTGCCATTCAATAAGATAATGGCTGATCTTCTAACTCAACTCCACTTTCCTGCCCTATCCCCATATCCTTTGATTTCATTGGTGCCCAAAAATCTATTGATCTCAGTCTTGATTATGCTCAACGACTGAGCATCTACAACCCTCTGGGATGGAGAATTCCAAAGATTCACAACCCTTTGAGTAAAGAAATTTTTTTTTCTAATTCAGTCATGGGATGTGGGCGTCGCTGGCAGGGCCAGCATTTATTGCCCATTTCTAACTGCCCTTAAGAAGGTGGTGGTGAGCCTCCTTCTTGAACAGCAACAGTCTTTGTGGTGAAGGTAGTCCCACAGTGCTGTTCGTGAGGGAGTTCCAGGATTTTAACCCCGCGACGATAAAGGAACGGTGATATATTTCCAAGTTAGGATGGTGTGTAACTTGGAAGGGAACTTGCAGGTAGTAGTGTTCCCATGCGCCTGCTGTCCTTGCCCTTCTAGGTGGTAGAGGTCGCAGGGTTTAGGAAGGTGCTGTCAAAGAAGCCTTGGCGAGTTGCTGCTGTGCATCTTGTAGATGGTACACACTGCAGCCACGGTGCGCCGGTGAGGGAGTGAATGTTTAAGATGGTGGATGGGGTGTCAATCAAGCGGGCTGCTATCTCCTAGATGCTGTCAAGTTTCTTGAGTGTTGTTGGCGCTGCACTCATCCAGGCAGTGGAGAGTATTCCATCACACTCCTGACTTGTGCCTTGCATATGGTGGAAAGGCTTTGGGGAGTCAGGAGGTGAGACACTCGCTACAGAATACACAGCCTCTGACCTGCTCTTGTAGCTACTGTATTTATGTGGCTAGTCCAGTTAAGTTTCTGGTCAATGGTGACCCCTAGGATGTTGATGCTTGGAGATTCGGCAATGGTAATCCCGTTGAATGTCAAGTGGAGGTGGCTAGACTTTCTATTGTTGGAGATGGTCATTGCCTGGCACTTATTACTTGCTACTTATCAGCCCAAGCCTGACTGTTGTCCGGGTCTTGCTGCATGTGGGCACGGATTCTTCATTATCTGAGGAGTTGTGAATGGAACTGAACACTGTGCAATCATCAGCGAACATCCCCATTTCTGACTTTATGATGGAGGGAAGGTCATTGATGAAGCAGCTGGAGGTGGATGGCCCTAGGACACTGCCATGAGGAACTCCTTCAGCAATGTCCTGGGGCTGAGATGATTGTCCTCCAACAACCACAATCATCTTCCTTTGTGCTAGGTATGACTCTAGACAGTGGAAAGTTTTCCTCCTGATTCCCATTGACTTCAATTTTGCTTGGGCCCACCTCACCTCTAGAATTCAGCTCTTTTGTCCATGTTTGGACCAAGGCTGTAATGGGAACATAAGAACATAAGAATTAGGAGCGGGAGTAGGCCATACGGCCCTTTGAGCCTGCTCCGCCGTTCAATAACATCATAGATGATCTTCGACCTCAACTCCACTTTCCCGCCCGATCCCCATATCCCTTGATTCCCCTAGAGTCCAAAAATCTATCGATCTCAGCCTTGAATATACTCAACGACTCAGCATCCACAGCTCTTTCAGGTAGAGAATTCCAAAGATTCACAACCCTCTGAGTGAAGAAATTCCTCATCTCAGTCTTAAATGGCCGACCTTTTATCCTGAGACTTTGCCCCCTAGTTCTAGACTCTCCAGCCAGGGGAAACAACCTCTCAGCATCTACCCTGTCAATCCCCTTCAGAATGTTATATGTTTCAATGAGATCACCTTTCATTCTTCTAAACTCCAGAGAGTATAGGCCCAATCTACTCAATCTCTCCTCATAGGACCACCCTCTCATCCCAGCGGATCAATTTAGTGAACCTTTGTTGCATTTCCTCTATGGCATGTATGTCCTTTCTCAGATAAGGAGACTAAAACTGTGCACAGTACTCCAGGTGTGGTCTCACCAAAGCCCTGTACAATTGTAGTAAGACTTCCTTACTCTTGGACTCCAACCCCCTTGCAATAAAGGCCAACATGCCATTTGCATTCCTAATTGCTTGCTGTACCTGCATGCCAAGTTTCTTTGGGGGGAAAATTCAGTTGGTTGCGCCTCCTGTTAGCGCCTTAAGAGGGCGTTAATGGGGCGTAAATCATCTAGCGCCCAGGCGCGGCGATGTTTGTGCCGCTCGCGAAATTAACTAGACACTTTGCGGCGGCGCTAAACACTACCGCCATGGTCTCCTGCGCCGGCAGATCGTGACATCAGTCGAGTGCGCAACGCCCCGGTATCGCCCCGGAGCGGATATTGAGTGGCGCCCCCTGCCTTACCGCCTGACGCTAGCAACGACATGTTGAGGGGAGCGTTTTGCAGTCATGAAGGGACTGGGGGAGCGCTATTTAAAGGCGACCGCTTCCTGCCTTTTATTGTTGGTGCCATTTTTGAACCACGCATTCTGAGAGAGAGAGAGAGAGAGTCTTCTGGAGAGATTCAACGCTGTGTGAAGGAGTTTTGGGTACTGAGCAGCACTTTGCAGGTTCATTTTGATTTGCCTTTCCTTGTATCGATTTAGAAGAGACTGTGGGGGCTGCACTCTGAGCTCTTTCTCTGGTACTCTCCATTGTTCTTTCCAGCAGATTTGATGTGCAGGTCTCTCCAGGCCGAGATTCAAGGCTGCAATGAGCAGGATGTGGATGGAAAGCAAGATCAACCATCCCCTTTAAGAACTGGCCCGTGCCATTGTGTGTGTGTTCCGTTGCTGACTGACATCACATGAGCTTTGCCAGCGCTCTGAGGTAGCGCCTCGCTCCCAGGCCTTTGCGCCTTAAGACAGGTGTGAAGCGCCTGATTTAGCGCTCCAATCACCTCCAGGGGCGATAAAAGTCAAGTTTGCAGTCGGTGGTGATAATTAGCGCCAGGCGCTAATCTTTGCGCCCGGCCGATAATTGCGCCCCAAATGGGGCGATGCTGAATTTCTCCCCCTTTGTTTCTTGTACGAGGGCACCTAAATCTCTGAACACCAAAATTTAAGTTTCTCTCCATTTGAAAAATATTCTGTTTTTCTATTATCCTACCAAAGTGAATAACCTCACATTTCCCCAGTTCCCCGGTCTGGAGCCGAGTAGTCCTGGCGGAACCCAAACTGAGCATTAGTGGGCAGGTTATTGGTGAGTAAGTGCCGCTTAATAGCACTGTCGACGACACCTCCCATCACTTTGCTGATGATTGAGAGTAGGCTGATGGGGCGGTAATTGGCCGGATTGGATTTGTCCTGCTTTTTGTGGACAGGACATACCTGGGCAATTTTCCACATTGTCGGGTAGATGAGTGTTGTAGCTGTACTGCAACAGCTTGGCTAGAGGTGCGGCTAGTTCTGGAATACAAGTCTTGAGCACGACAGCCGGGATGTTGTTGGGCCCATAGCCTTTGCTGTATCCAGTGCGCTCAGCCATTTCTTGATATCACGTGGAGTGAATCGAATTGGCTGAAGACTGGCTTCTGTGATGGTGGGGACCTCAGGAGGAGCCCAAAATGGATCATCCACTCGGCACTTCTGGCTGAAGGTGGTTGCAAACGATTCAGCCTTGTCTTTTGCACTCACATACTGGGCTCTGCCAACATTGAGGATGGGGATGTTCATGGAGCTTCCTCCTCCCATTAGTTGTTTAATTGTCCACCACCATACACGACTGAATGTGGCAGGACTGCAGAGCTTTGATCTGATCCATTGGTTGTGGGATTGCTTAGCTCTGTCTATCAGATGTCAGCTGTGGCTCAGTGGGTAGCACTCTTGTCTTCTGAGTCAGAAGGTTGTGGGTTCAAGTCCCACTACCAGAGACTTGAGCACAAAAATCTAGGCTGACACTCCAGTGCAGTGCTGAGGGAGTGTTGTACTGTTGGAGATGCTGTCTTTCGGATGAGACATTAAACCGAGGCCCCTGTCTGCCCTCTCAGGTGGACGTAAAAGATTCCATGGCACTATTTTGAAGAAGAGTAGGGGAGTTATCCCCGGTGTCCTGGCCAATATTTATCCCTCAATCAACATCACTAAAACAGATTATCTAGCCATTATCACATTGCTGTTTGTGGGAGCTTGCTGTGTGCAAATTGGCTGCCGCGTTTCCTACATTACAACCGTGACTGTAAAGTGCTTTGGGACGTCCGGTGGTCGTGAAAGGCGCTATATAAATACAAGTCTTTCTTTCTGCTGTTTGGCATGCATGTAGTCCTGTGTTGTTCACTAGTTTGGCACCTAATTTTTAGGTACACCTGGTGCTGCTCCTGGCATGCTCTTCTACACTCCTCATTGAACCAGGGTTAGTCCCCTGGCTTGATGGTAATGGCAGAGTGAGGGATATGCTGGGCCAAGAGGTTACAGATTGTAACAATTCTGGTATACAATTCTGCTGCTGCTGATGGCCCACAGAGCCTCATAGATGCCCAGTTTTGAGCTGCTATATCTGTTCTGAATCTATCCCATTTAGCACAATGGTAGTGTACACAACACGATGGAGGGTGTCCTCAGTGTGAAAATGGGACTTCGTCTCCACAAGGACTGTGCGTTGGTCACTCCTACCAGTACTGTCATGGACAGATACATCTGCGACAGGTAGATTGGTGAGGACGAGGTCGCATCATCTCAGCTCAGTTCTAAATGGCCGACCCCTTATCCTGAGACTAAGACCCCTAGTTCTAGACTCTCCAGCCAGGGAAAAGAGCCTCTCAGCCTCTACCCTGTCAAGCCCTCTAAGAATTTTATATGTTTCAATGAGATCACCTCTCATTCCTCTGAACTTCAGAGAATATAAACCCTTTCTACTCAATCTCTCCTCATATGACAACCCTCTCATCCCAGGAATCAATCTAGTGAACTTTTGTTGCAAGTGTATCCTTCCTTAGGTAGAAGACCAAAACTGTACACAGTACTCCAGGTGTGGTCTCACCAAAGCCCTATATAATTGCAGCAAGACTTCCTTACTCTCATACTCTAACCTCCTTGCAATAAAGGCTAACATACCATTTGCTTTCCTAACTTCTTGCTGTACCTGCATGTTAACTTTCTGTGATTCGTGTACAAAGACAGTCAAATCCCTCTGAAAACCAACATTTACTAATTGTCAAGAGCTCTTTTTGGCAATATAGTATTGTTACACTAACTTTATTAAGGCTGTCTCTCTCCCTATTACATATTACTTTGCAATCAGACAGCTTATTTACAGGCTGATGTCAAATTAAATTTGCAACTCATCTCCATCAGTTGATGGAGATTGGGTATTATATCAGTGAAACTCTTTATGAATTGCTGATAATATGAACATAATCACAGAACGCTTCTTATGTCAGTAGCTCTCTTAAATGTTGGCCCGTCTCCCACAGCGGCAGTTTTTGTCAGATCAGTTTCCACTTTGGTAAACCTAGTCTGAGGAAATTGACTTGCTTAAGAAACAGGTGACATTTTTCATCAGTAGCCTAAATCCATGGTACAAATAACTGTCAGAGCCTAACAACTGCACTTCTGAACTTCTTGGCATAAACACTGATAAATAGTGATGTAATCTAAATATACTAAGCATATTTGCCAAGACAAACCTTTCAACGCTTGGTTCACTAAACACTCAAGTGTTGCTCGTGCTTTAGAGTCCAAATGCCATGATAGTAAAATGATAAAGGCCACTTATAGAAGTGAAAGTAATTTTTGGTAGACCTCCTCAACAACTTTGATTTTCTCATATCCAGCGGAAAAATTTGATGCTGAAAAACTAGCAAATGGGTTCAGAATCATCAATCAATTTGTGAAAGTAATAGGTGTCCTTGAATATGTCATTTTTTCCATATGCAAGAAACCTGTTTAGTGTTTGTTTTGCGATCAATAAGTTCGGACTCGACACCAATTGGCAGTAACAGTTTATTTTGAGAAGTAAAACAACGATCGATACATGTAAATAGATATGCAGTAATTAACAAAAGGGAGCAAGAAGTTATATTACCCGGTCCGATTTGGGTAGGGGTGCTAACTATGGATGCCTGTTGCTTGTTCCTGTTCACGATTGTTTGGTGTTTGCCTCTACGACAACAAAAGTCCAATTTCCCTATATTATCCCTAAAAAGCGGAACTGTGACAATATACAGCCAATCAGGTATTTTCCCCAGTACTCCCCAATTCTTTCCAATCATAATGGCGACATGTACTCGTCCAGATACAGTTAGCATCTCGTGGTCGTACTCTAACACTTTGTCTCAATTCTTACCCCAACACAATGGGTTTCAGTTCTTGCGGTTAAGGACTCTCTATCTGGACCTTGAAGATAGCAACAGTTCTCAGGCGCCTAGTTTCAACATCAATTTATCATTCCCTTATCCTTTACACATAGTCAACACAAAATCATGTTGATCACTTATCCTCTTTGCCAAACCAATGAGCAATGTCTAAGACCTTATTGATTGTTCAATATTTTGTGATATAATGTCCTGAGAGAGTAGTTTCTCTACCTCTTTCTATCGCTGGTGAGGTAGCCTCCTTAAATATTTGGTGAACTGGTGCCAATAATGAGTGTCCACATAATATATAATTTCCATCCATCAAAGATTATCAGGTTACCTAGAAAAAGCATCTGAAATTCTCATTATAGATCTGTCAACTTTGTTTTCTGTCAGATATCTGATTGGACTGTTATATTGTAAATACCCCAGTAGAAGAGTCTCCTAAATGCTTATCTCCTTCATCACTCTAATGGAGAAAACAGTTTTCAGTGAACCAGGTGGTCAGGGAAATCACTTAATGTATGGGGTTACTTATTGTGACCACAATTTGTATGTTGCAATAATCATTGGCTCATCTAAAATATGTGGTACTTGAATGGGTAAATTCTCCTAAATAGTGTCAATCATATACGAGCATCCTTCTGGTTCCAAAGGGGCTAGTGGTATTCACACAGCAGGGATTTAATCAACCAGCAACATCAGCTTGTTTTGTAGTAAAGGAAGGGAAGCAACAAAGCTTTGTTTTGTTCAGTGGAATTCAATATCATGGAATGTGCCCTCTTGCAGTTACAATCCACCTATCAAGAATAAGCTGTGTCTAGGAGACATCAAATTTGACTCAATGCTACTGAAATCCAACCTAAATATTTTGTCCAGCATGTGAAGGCTTATCAAATTCTGGGGCGAATTTTCACCCCCTCCTCCATGTGGGAATGTGGGTGGTAGCTTGATGAAAATAGCAGTGCAGTACTTACCACCCTGTTCCCACCAGTTGGTGGGGGCCTTGAAATGGGTAGCTCAGGCACTCATGAGAAACATTAATACCTCATTCAAATCGGGGTCCGCTGATGTCAATAGGAACCCAATGCAATTTTGGCACAAGGCGCCGCAGGGGGCACCATCTACAAATTTCCGGGGAGGATTACCCGGAACAACTCTTCTGGGCGGGCCAGAATCAGCGATATAGCTCAGCAGCAGATGCAATCCTGGCATAACTGCTGGGATTGTGCCCCTGCAGATTTTTCAGAGCCAGAGGTATAAACTGATAAAAGGCAAGTTTAAGGTAGATGTCAGAAGCATTTCTTCATTCCAAGGATTAATAATACCTGGAATAGTCTTCAAGGCAGGGCAGTGGAAACCAAGGGGTAGAAATTAGGTCGCGCCCCATTTGGGGCGCAAATATCGTCCGCGCGCAAATATTAGCGCCTGGCGCTAATTATCGGCACTGACAGGAAACTTCACTTTTACCGCCCCGGGAGGTGAGTGGAGCGCTAAATTAGGCGCTGCACACCTCTCTTAAGGCGCAAAGGCCTAGGAGTGAGGCGCTAACTCAGCGCACGAGCGCAGCGCAGCTGCTGCCAGTTAGCGAGGGAGCACAGACACACTGGCGCCGGACACTTCTTAAAGCGGGGGGGGCCACTTGCTCCCCAGCCACACCCTACTCATTGCAGCCTTGAATCTCAGCCTGGAGAGACCTGTAATCCATTTTGCTGCCAAGCATGGAGAGGGTGAGAGAACGCGCTCATCGCTTCACCGAGCGGGCCTTGGATGCTCTGGTTGACGCAGTGGAGCGCAGACGATGCATGCTGTTCCCAGAGAGTGGCAGGAGGCCTTTGCCACGCGAGTTCAGAAGAGTGTGGAGGGAGGTGGCTCAGAGCGTCTCCTCCAGGAGCATGGTGCCCAGGACCCATGTCCAGTGCCGCAAAAAGTTCAACGACCTCACTCGGGTCGTCAGGGTGAGTGGCTTTTTCTCAATACCTCTCCATCCCTCCATCTCAACCTCACTCTATGGCCAGAGGGTCTTAAAACCCCAATGCACAACACTCATCCAACACCTATGGCCCTTTCATCAAACACACACACACATTCCACACTTTGCATACAGTAAGGGCTATTCACCTATGGGAGGCACATCAGGCAAGACCATGGCTGCATACAGTAAGGGCTATTCACCTATGGGAGGCACATCAGGCAAGACCATGGCTGTATATTGACTCAGATGCTGTCCTTTTTCTTGCAGGCTAAGCTGGCTCATAATCGGAGACAGCAGCAACGGACGGGTGGAGGGCGGCTTCAGCTGCAACCCCTCAGCGATCTGGAGGAGCGCGTCCACAGGATTGTGGCAAGCCGGGTGATCGGTCCCGTCGCCACTGGAGACGCCGACCCCGTTGTGGACAGCAATGGTAAGGTCATCACCTTTTTGTCCTCTGTCCTTCCACTTGTCCCTCACAATACCAGCCTTTGACACTTTCAATCCAACTTGCTAACTCGCTGCACTTATTCCTCCCTTACTGCCACCCTGTCCTCACGCTAAAGCCACTCTTGTACCTCCCTGCTTTCAGATGGTGATTCACCAGCTGAGGAGATGGTCCCTGAAGCTGCCACTGGGAGTGATGCTGCAGCTGAGGAGGAAGAGGAAGCCGGAGCATCAGTGCCACACTCTCCCGAGGAAGCCCATGGCCACACTGGGAACACGCCTTCCCCGGAGGGGAGCAGGGGGGAAGGGGCTGATGATGGTGAAGTTCCAGGACCCAGCGGGCTGCAGCAACGCCATGGGGGGGGGGAGGGAAGAACGGGGGAGCAGGGGGGAAGGGGCTGATGATGGTGAAGTTCCAGGACCCAGCGGGCTGCAGCAACGCCATGGGGGGGGAGGGAAGAACGGGAGCCTTCTCCCCAGAGGGAGAGTATGCCAGACACTCCTAATGCAATGGACGCAGAGGAGGAGCGGCTGATTGCAGAAATGAACAGCCAGGCGGTGGTCATGCACACTGAGCTCATGGGTGCAGTGGGAAGGGTGCCCGAATGCATTGAGGCACTGGCAAGGAGTGTGGAGCACTTCGCTGTAGCACAGGCGGATGCCACACTAAAGCTTACTGCTGCAATTCAGTCACTGGCTGCCAGGAACCCATCTGAGCCTGCTCTCATGCAGACTCAGATTGAGGCCACGCGAGCACTGACTGCTGCCATCCTCGATGGTTCGTGCACATGTCCCCGGGGCTGTCACCGCGCCGCAGCAGGCCAGCAATCTGTTCTCAGGCAAATTGCTCCGGATGCTGAAGTGCTGCCCCGTGGGAGTGCCAGTGTGTCGGGCGAGCAGGGAGTTGCTGTCCTCTCTCACGATGACAGCATTCCTGCTGCCAACACTGTCACTTCTCCACTGCACTTGCCACCGCCTGTAGGACAGACTGCTGCCGCCCATGCAGAGTTGGTGCAGTCTGCAGCCGGGCCCTCCAGGCCCAGAAGTGGTCGAGGCCGTCCTTCAGGGGCATCTGCAGTGTCAGGGTCTGACAAGCAGCAGCCTTCCACCAGCCTTGCTGCAGCCACTGAGGTCCCATTACGGAGGAGCAGTAGGGTTAGAAGGGGGGAAGTGCGCAAGGGAAGGAGATCACCCTCGAAGGGCAAAAAGTAGGAGGTGTGCCAAAATGCTGGTCATTTTTTTATTAAAGGCCGATGTTCATGGCCCAACTTTTGTTTAGTGTTTTGGACATTATCTCCAGGTTGTGAGAACCAGTTATGTTATTGACTGTTTTTTTGTGTTTATTTCTATGAGTTTGTCATGAGGAATTGACACACACAGAGTTTGTACAATAAATAGGTTTCTGTATTCAAAATATACATGGCTGGTGGTTGGAATTATTGGTGCCTTGGCCGGCTTAGGGGTTGCGTGCTGGGTTGATTCGTGTTTGTAGCACTGGCAGGGGCCCTAGAAGCGGCTTGCTATTAGTCGTTGACGGACGGCCCTTGCAGTTTGACCATTGTGGGCCGCCCTCCTGCCTTGGTGCTGCTGCTGATCATCGTCCTCGGCCTGTTCCTCCTCTTCCTCCTCCTCCTCTTGTGGTGCTGCAAGGCCTGGTGGCATTGGCTGCGTCCTGAGGATTGCCATGTTGTGCAACATGCAGCACACCACTACGAATTTGGAAACTTGCTCAGGTGAGTACTGCAGGGCTCCTCCGGAATGGTCCAGACAGCGGAATCGTTGTTTGAGCACGCCGATTGTGCGCTCAATAATGTTCCTCGTTGCTTGTTGGCTTTCCTGGTACCGCAGCTCAGCAGGGGTGTTTGGCGCACGGAGCGGTGTCATCAGCCAGGTGCTCAATGCGTACCCCTTGTCCCCCAGAAGCCAACCAACTGGCTGATGCGGTGCCTCGAAAATTTCTGCCACAGTACTCTGGCGCAGGATGAAAGCATCGTGGCAGCTGCCCGGATAGTGGGCATTGACAGCGAGAATCACCTGTCTGTGGTCACAGACCAACTGCACATTCAAGGAATGGAACCCCTTTCTGTTCCGGAACTCCTCTGCATTCTCTCGCGGAGCACGCAAAGCCACATGCGTGCAGTCAATGGCGCCCTGCACCATGGGGAAGCCCGCTACCCTCGCAAAGCCCATAGCACGGTCATGCTGCTTGTCTGGGGTCATAGGGAAGGAGATGAAGTCTCGTCTCCTTGTGAAGAGGGCATTGGTGACCTGCCGGATGCAGCGATGCACCGCAAACTGGGAGATATTGGCGAGGTCCCCAACAGCAGCTTGGAATGAGCCAGTGGCGTAGAAGTTCAAGGCCACTGTGACCTTCACTGCCACCGACAGAGACGTCCTGGACCTCAGCTGAGGCTGCAGATCTGGCTGCAGCAGGTGGCAGAGCTCAGTGACCACCTCCTTGCTGAATCGCAGCCTTCGCAAACACAGCTCCTCGGACATGTGGATGTAGGAGAGCTGTTCACGATATACCCTGGGAGGGTAAGCTCTCCTGTACATGCGCCTGATGGGCCTCCTCCGTCTGGCCATCATTGCCACTCTCTGTCTGCGTCTCACTCTGCTCCGATTGAGCTGGAGCAGGACGACGCCCCCAATCATTGCAGCCCCCATCTTCTCTTTGCCAGAAAAGTAATGAGGTACAGCAACGAAAGTAGCAGCAAAGTTAGGATGAACTAGGCAAAACTACCTCACAAAGCGTTGAGTCAATGTAGAAGTCTCTCTCTCTCTCTCTCCGAATCTCTCTCTCTCTCTCAGAACGAGTGGTGCATAAATGTCGACCACAGAAAAAGACAGGAAGAGGCCCCCTTTAAATAGCGCCCCCCCCAGCCCCAGACCGATTGATAACGTTCCAGTCTTCCGGTCGTTGGAAGCGCCAGGCGGTAAGGCAGGGGGCGCCACTCAATTTCCGCTCCGGGGCGCCCCAAGGGCGTTGCACCACGGACTGACGTCACAATCTGCGCGCGCAGGTGGTCGCAGCGGTAAGTTTTAGCGCCGCCGCACAATCTCAAGTTAAGTTCTCGAGCGGCGCAAACAGCGCTGCGCCCGGGCGTTAGCGCCTTAACGCCCCATTAGCGCCCATTTAAGGCGCTAACGGGAGGCGCAACCAACTGAATTTTTACCCCCAAATCTCTGGAGTCAAGAGACATTTCAATTCTATCATGGGGGGAACCACAGGTTTCTTTAGAGAGATGAGCTAGATGGGCAAAATGGTCTACCTCACCGCACTTTTGTTTGTGACCTCTTATTATTCATAATTCAAGAGCAAAAGCAATGATTGATAGTGAATTATGAGTAAAAAACATTTACATGTCGCCTTCCAAAAATAACTTATTTCTTGACAGTTTTAATTATATTCTCTAATTTGTACAATCCTTTTCAGGAAAGTCTTTGGGGGAAAAATTCGGTACCTTAGCGCCTCCCGTTAGTGCCAGCAGATGGCGCTAACAGGGCATTCGAGCATTATCACCGGGGTGAGGTGAATCCAACGCCGCACGCCAAATCCCGCCCCCCTGCAGCGCCACCGCTAACAGTTATCGCTGGGAGCCTCAACGCCAGGTGGATCGTGACATCAGTGAGTGTGCAACGCTAACT
This sequence comes from Squalus acanthias, assembly GCA_030390025.1. Taxonomy (NCBI): domain Eukaryota; kingdom Metazoa; phylum Chordata; class Chondrichthyes; order Squaliformes; family Squalidae; genus Squalus; species Squalus acanthias. Next base: position 25,640,409 of record CM059436.1, on the reverse strand, counting down.
GACTGTCCAATCTGCAAGATTGATTATCGCCACCTACCTTAGCGCCTGGAGGAAACAGCGACAGGGAGAGCTGGTGTGAAGCAACAGGAAGCCGGCTCCAGGGACGTTATTTAAAGGGGTCATCAGTAATGAGTCGTAGCTGTAGGTTAGTGGCGTTTCAGTGCTTTCTTGTCAGTTTCACATAGTGCAACAGTCTCATTCCGTGATTTCAAGGTTATTTAGTATCAGGAGTGTTGTGGCAACTAAAAAGTAGCTACATTTATTCTTTAAAGAAAAACCGAACTACTACACTTGGTTACATTAATGGGCGCTGTGCTGGCAGTCGACCTCGCCCTCCAGGAGCTACAGTGGCGAACATAAGCACATAAGAAATAGGAGCAGGAGTAGGCCATTTATCCCCTCGAGCCTGTTCCGTCATTCAATAAGATCATGGCTGATCTTCTACCTCAACTCCACTTTCCTGCATTATCCCCATGTCCCTTGATTCCCTTAATATCCAAAAATTTATCGATCTCTGTCTTGAATATACTCAACGACTGAGCCTCCACAGCCCTCTGGGGTAGAGAATTCCAAAGATTCACCAACCTCTGAGTGAAGAAATTTCTCCCCATCTCAATCCTAAATGGCCGACTCCTTATTCTGAGACTGTAACCCCTGGTTCTAGGCTCCGCAGCCAGGGGAAACATCCTCCCTGCATCTACCCTGTCAAGCCCTGTAAGAATTTTGTATGTTTCAATGAGATCATCTCTCATTCTTCTAAACTCTAGATAATATAGGCCTAGTCTACTCAATTTCTCCTCATAGGTCAATCCCCCCATCCCAGGAATCATTCTGGTGAAACTTCATTGCACTCCTTCAATGTATATCCTTCCTTAGGTAAGGAGACCAAAACTGTACACAATACTCCAAGGCCGCGATTTTGCCGGTGCTCAGAGGGCTGGTTCAGAGGCGGGTCCGCTGTCAAAACAGACCTGACACCAAGCGACGGGGGAGGCATTTAAGATAGTTAACTGCTTATTAACTGCTTGTTAAATACTATTTTGCCAGCCTTTTTGTAATTTCACACATTTTCAACGGGGTTCACGTCGTTCGGAGATCACGTCAGGTAAGTATGTCGGGAGTTCAATCGAGCTGAATAGTTCAGAACTGCAACTGCAGTATAAAATCTAACCTTTCGCATCTGTTCAGTTTGCAATGTCAGAAGTTGCTGATTCAAGGATTGGGAATGCACATTTGATCTGTATTGAGGCTGTAAGTGTGAGGTGTAAACTCTATATGCACTGACACCTCCTTGGAATAACCTCTCTCCCCATTGACTGATTGCTTCTAACATCTCATTCCCAACTGCCATATATAACAGCAGAATGGGCACCATTTAGACCCTCTCACTCTGGTCCTCAGAATTAGAAGATGATCATCCGCAGCAGCAGCAGAACCAGGCACATCAGCAGCACCAACAACAAGAGCGCCAACCTTCTCTTCAACCACCTGATACTGCACAGGGCAGAGGCCTTCGGCGCAGGGCTGCACCGCGCCGCAGGAGATACCCCCAACACAGGGTTTACAGGCAGAGGATGAGCTTCCTCAACATGAGTGAGCAGCAGTGCCAAAGGAGGCTGAGACTTTCGCGAGAGGTAGCCGCAGACATTTGCACAATGCTCGATCAGGACCTGCAGCCCAGAGGAGCGGGTGGACACACCTTACCAGTGGCTGTCAAAGACACCACCGCACTCAACTTCTTTGCGTCAGGGTCATTCCAGGGATCAGCAGCAGACATTAGCGGCATCTCCCAGTCGGCCGCCCACAGATGCATCACGCAGGTCACCGATGCCCTCTTTGCCAAGTCCGCCAATTACATCCACTTTTCCACTGCTCAAGCAAGTGTTACCGAGCGGGTGCTCGGCTTTGTCAATCTGTCTGGCTTTCCACAGGTGCAGGACGTCATCGACTGCACACATGTGGCCATCAGGGCACCCCATCAGAACCTAGCAGTATTTGTCAACCGCATGGGCTTCCACTCCCTTAATGTGCAGCTGGTGTACAACCATAGGAAGAGCATCATGCATGTGTGCGCCAAGTTCCCTGGCAGCTGCCTTGACTCTTACATTCTGCGTCAGTCCACTGTCCCTCAGCTCGTCGCACCGCCAAACAAACTTTCCGGCTGGCTCCTTGGAGACAAGGGCTATCCCCTGAAGACATGGTTAATGATACCATTGAGGAGACCATCAAACGAGTCTAAGGAGCGCTACAATCAAAGCCATATTTCCACCAGAAGTGTCATAGAGCAAACAATAGGGTTGCTCAAAATGCGCTTCAGAGCCTGGACAGATCTGGTGGAGCCCTTCAGTATGCACCAGCCAGGATCTCGAGAATCATCATTGTCCATTGCACTGCAGCGAGGATTAGCGTTGCATGAGGAAGAAGGCGCAGAGCGGACAGGTTCTTCTTCTTCAGAGGAGGAGGATGAGCAGAATGAGGTTCAGCAAGAGGAAGACCTGGAGGTGCGACCAGCGTGCGAGCACATTGCTGCCCATGATGCCAGCGATGGCCTAATCAATGCCAGATTCACCTAACTTTATGCAGCACAGACATGTGGCTGCCACATGCACATGAGGGTTGGCATGACCACACTGCAACACCATAGAGCATCTCTACAATGAGCTGTTCTATCCTTGCACTGTCACCACCATTGCTGGACATTAAAGGCGCCCTTACCCTTGTCTGTGCCACTTCAATTTGTGACCTCACATATGGCAACAAATTCAAACATTCAGAAAACATTACTTTATTACAACAAAATAAAAGAACAGAAACTTAACATTCATTTATAGCAAATCACCGAAGTGACTATCCTTGTGACTATTTCGGTGGGAGCTTTCTTTTACGCGTACCTCTACGTGGTGCTACCCCTGTGGCTTCACCAGATGTAGAGGTAGCCTGCTCACTTCCCTGCTGTGCTTGCTTAGACGCCTTTGGCGGTCGTTCTCTGGGTTTTGGAGCCTTTGAGGGCCCCGCCAAAGTTTGCTCCTCCTGCAGCTGTGCAGAGGTAGACTCGGCCATCATTGTTTGGGGAGACATCTGGGGCTCTGACCGAGGGGTTGGCAAAGGGGGGGGGGGGAAGTTTGAGCGCTTGGAGAGGAGCCCCCACTTCCATGTCCCCTCCCACCATCATCCCTCTCATGGGCCACCCGCACTTCTCTGCTACCAAGTAGCTGGAGAGCACCTTGCTGCACAGCAGTGGGGCCATGAGGACCCATGTCTGTACTGACATTCCTCATAACAAGGACGTCCATGAACCTCTGGTTTCTCTCCTCAATAGATGCCCATCTATCCTCCATAGATGACCATCTATTTAGAAGTGTAACCATGTTCTCCTGAGTCTAGCGATTTATGTTCTCCATGGAGGTGGCCATCCTTTCCATGGCAGAACCTACAGTTGCCAGTGCGTGCGCCATGGCGTTGCTCATATTTAAGATGGACCCCTCCATTCTCTGCACACTTGCAGTCACCGTGATTGCAAACCCTGTGTGAGCCTCCTGAACTTGTTCCTGAAGCTCCAGGATCGCCCTCTTCCTGGATGGCCCCCCGAGGCTCAGCGTCTGCATGCAGCTCAGCAGAGCTAGGAGACTCCTGCAGCCTCCAACGAGGAGTCTCCACTGCTGTCCCTGTCTCCACCATCTGATCTTGCTCACTTGTGACTTGTGATACACCAGGTGACAACACTACTCTATCTCGCATAGGACCCACCGAGGTGTGCGTCTCTGCGCTGGTGCTGGGTGCGCTCATTTCTGCTGACACTGCTCCCTCAGAGGCTGGTGGATCCTCTGAGGAGTGCTCCTGCTCTTCCTCCTGGACGGTGGGGGGGGGGGGGGGGGGGGTGGGCTCTTGATGGTCCTGTGGGAGAGTAAAGACATGAGTTAGACATGTGATATGTAGATTGCAGACACATCCCATTATGCACATGATGAGCATTCAATTTCTATTGACATTAGATCCCAAATGAGTCACTCATAAACGCAAAATAAGATGTCTGGAAAATAATTCTGTCACCAGGTTGTTCTAATGAGCCCCTCTCTCCGTCCCCCACTTCAGGCTGGTCAACGACTCCTGCGATGTCCAGAGCTGCCTCCTCAGTGTTGGTGAGCTCAGCCAACGATGGTGGTGCTCCTCCTGTCCTCTCCCTCTCCCTCTTATTGTGGGCTCTCTTTTCCTGTAATGAGGGAAAGAAGTGCAGTTTCAGTGAGAGTTATGGAATGAGTGTAATGAATGGCTAGGATAGATGTTTAGAGGGAGACTATGATGGAGTGGGGTGCCAATACCAAGTTGACTCCTTTTGAGTTGTTAATTGTTGTCATTGCATAACGTTGAGGGTGAGTGTGAGGGGTGCATAGTAAGATGGGGATATGATTCTGTACATAGGGAGAGAGGGATGGGTGATGGTGCAAGGGATGTTGGGGTGAGTTAGGATGTGCAAGAGTAGGGATGGCAATGCAGAGTGATGGGGATGTGATGACAGGCACAGCAGAATGAAGGTAAGTGTGCTTTTATACTCACTTTTCCTGAACGGAAGAGATCATTAAACCTCTTCCTACATTGCACCCATGTGCGAGCAACCAGAAACCTTGCATTCACCTCCTCAGCTACTTGCAGCCAGGCTGTCTTTGTCTGGTGAGGAGGTCTCCTCCTTCCATATCCAGGGAATAGAACCTCCCTGCGTCCTCTGACTCCCTCCACAAGAACATGGAGGGAGCCATCGTTAAATCGTGGTGCAGCCCTTTGTCTCTCGGCAGTCATATTTCAAACAAGCGGCACTCAGAAGTATACAATCAGAAGTGAGAGCAAATGGGGACATGGCCCCCTTAAATAGACCGGCAGCAAACGCATCTTCAGAGGAGCTCAACAGACCTGCAACTTGTAATTGGGCTGGGTAACGCGCACGGCGGACTTAACAAGTCCAATCAACGCAAAATTGTTTGCACAGAGTGGCTGGAGCCGGGAGCGGGACCAGAACCCGCCAACTACCATTCCCGCTACGAACCAACCTCCACTGGCAAAATTCAGCCCCAGGTGTGGTTTCACCAAGGCCCTATATAATTGCAGTAAGATGTCTTTACTCTTATACTCAAATCCTCTTGTAATAAAGGCCAACATACCATTTGCTTTTCTAATTGCTTGCTGTACCTGCATGTTAACTTTCAGTGATTCGTGTACAAGGACACCCAGGTCCCTCTGAACACCGACATTTCCCAATCCAGCTGCTTTTCTATTTTTCCTACCAAAGTAAATAACTTCACATTTCTCCACATTATATTCCATTTGCCATGTTCTTGCCCGCTCACTTAGCTTGTCTATATCTCCTTGAAGCCTTTTTGCATCCTTCTCACAACTTACATTCCTACCCAGCTTTGTATCATCAGCAAACTTGGATATATTACAATTGGTCCTCTCATCCAAATCATTGATATAGATTGTGAATAGCTGAGGCCCAAGCACTGATCCTTGCAGTACCCCACTAGTTACAGCCTGCCAACCCGAAAATGACCCGTTTATTCCTACTCTCTGTTTTCTGTCCATTAACCAATCCTTAATCCATGCTAGTAGATGGCTCCCAATCCTGTGAGCCCTAATTTTGTTTAATAACCTCTTGTGTGGCACCTTATCGAATGCCTTCTGAAAATCCAAATACACCACATCCACTGGTTCCCCCTTATCTATTCTGCTAGTTACAGCCTCAAAAAACTCTAACAGATTCGTCAAACACAATTTCCCTTTCATAATTCCGTGTTGACTCTGCCCAATCCTATTATTATTTTCTAAGTGCCCTGTTACCATGTTCTTAATAATAGATTCTAGCATTTTCCCTACTACTGATGCCAGGCTATCTGGTCTGTAGTTACCCGTTTTCTCTCTCCCTCCTTTCTTAAATAGTGGGGTTGCATTTGCTACCTTCCAATCCGCGGGAACTGTTCTAGAATCTATGGAATTTTGGAAAATGACAACCAATACATCCACTATCTCTATAGCCACCTCTTTCAAAACCCTAGGATGTAGGCCATCAGGTCCATGGGATTTATCAGTTTTCATCCCATTAATTTCTCCAGTACTTTATTTTTACTAATGCTAATTTCTTTCAGTTCTTCATTCTCACTAGACTCTTCATTCTCCACTATTTCTGGGAGGTTTTTTGCGCCTTCTTCCGTGAAGACAGACACAAAGGGGGAAAAATTCAGTTGGTTGCGCCTCCCGTTAGCGCCTTAAGAGGGCGCTAATGGGGCGCAAAGCCGCTAGCGCCCGGGCGCAGCGATGTTTGCGCCGCTCGGGAACTTAACTAGACATTGTGCGGCGGCGCTAAACTTTACCGCCGCGACCACCTGCGCACGCAGATTGTGACGTCATTCCATGGTGCAACGCCCTTGTGGCGCCCCGGAGCGGAAATTGATTGGCGGCCCCTGCCTTACCGCCTGGCGCATCCAACGACCGGAAGACTGGAACGCTATCAATCGCTGTGGGGCTGGGGGGGGCGCTATTTAAAGGGGGCCTCTTCCTGTCTTTTTCTGTGGTTGACATTTTTGCACCACTCGTTCTGAGAGAGAGAGAGAGATTCGGAGAGAGAGAAAGAGAGACTTCTGCATTGAGTCAACACTGTGTGAGGTAGTTTTGCCTACTGATCCTAACTTCGCTGGTATTTTGGTTGCTGTCCTTCATAACTTTGCTTGCAAAGAGACTATGGGGGCTGCACTGATTGGGGGCGTCGTCCTGCTCCAGCTGAATCGGAGGACACAGAGACGCAGAGAGAGAGTGGCAATGATGGCCAGACGGAGGAGGGCCAACAGGCGTATGTACAGGAAAGCTTACCTTCCCAGGGTATATCGTGAACAGCTCTCCTACATTCATATGTCTGAGGAGCTGAGTTTGCGAAGGCTGCGATTCAGCAAGGAGGTGGTCACTGAGCTCTGCCACCTGCTGCAGCCAGATCTGCAGCCTCAACTGAGGTCCAGGACGTCTCTGTCGGTGGCAGTGAAGGTCACAGTGGCTCTCAACTTCTATGCTACTGGCTCATTTCAAGCTGCTGCTGGGGACCTCGCCAATATCTCCCAGTTCGCGGTGCATTGCTGCATCCGGCAGGTCACAAATGCCCTCTTTAAAAGGAGACGAGAGTTCATCTCTTTCCCCATGACCCCAGACAAGCAGCGTGACCGCGCTCTGGGCTTTGCGAGGATAGCGGGCTTCCCCATGGTGCAGGGCGCCATTGACTGCACGCATGTGGCTTTGCGTGCTCCGCATGAGAATGCCGAGGAATTCCGGAACAGAAAGGGGTTCCATTCCTTGAATGTTCAGTTGGTCTGTGACCACAGACAGCTGATACTCGCTGTCAATGCCCACTATCCTGGCAGCTGCCACGATGCTTTCATCCTGCGCCAGACTACTGTGGCAGAACTTTTCGAGGCACCGCATCAGCCAGTTGGTTGGCTTCTCGGGGACAAGGGGTATCCATTGAGCACCTGGTTGATGACACCGCTCCGTACGCCCAACACCCCTGCTGAGCTGCGGTACAACGAGAGCCATCAAGCTACCAGGAACATCATTGAGCGCACAATCGGCGTGCTGAAGCAACGGTTCCGCTGTCTCGACCATTCTGGAGGAGCCCTGCAGTACTCGCCTGAGCGAGTATCCAACTTCGTAGTTGTGTGCTGCATGTTGCATAACATGGCAATCGTCAGGACCCAGCCAATGCCACCAGGCCTTGGAGCACCACCAGAGGAGGAGGAGGAAGAGGAGGAAGAGGACGAGGAGGATGATCATCAGCAGCACCAAGGCGGGAGGGCGGCCCACAATGGTGAAACTGCAAGGGCCGTCCGTCAACGGCTGATAGCAAGCCGCTTCTAGGGCCCCTGCTGTGGAAATGGCTTCTGCCATTGCTAACAACATCAATGAACCCAGCACGCAACCCCTAAGCCGGCCAAGGCACCAATGATTCCAAACACCAAACATGTATATTTTGAATACAAAAACTTATTTATTTTACAAACTCTGTGTGTGTCATTTCCTCATGACAAACTCATAGAAATAAACACAAAAAAACAGTCATTAACATAACTGGTTCTCACAACCTGGAGATAATGTCCAAAACACTAGACAAAAGTTGGACTACGAACCTCGGCCTTTAATAAAAAAATGACCAGCATTTTGTCACACCTCCTACTTTTTGCCCTTCGAGGGTGATCTCCTTCCCTTGCGCACTTCCCCCCTTCTAACCCTACTGCTCCTCCGTAATGGGACCTCAGTGGCTGCAGCAAGGCTGGTGGAAGGCTGCTGATTGTCAGTCCCTGACACTGCAGATGCCCCTGAAGGACGGCCTCGACCAGTTCTGGGCCTGGAGGGCCCGGCTGCAGACTGCACCAACTCTGCATGGGCGGCAGCAGTCTGTCCTACAGGCAGTGGCAAGTGCAGTGGAGAAGTGACAGTGTTGGCAGCAGGAATGCTGTCATCGTGAGAGAGGACAGCAACTCCCTGCTCGACCGACACACTGGCACTCCCAAGGGGCAGCACTTCAGCATCCGGAGCAATCTGCTGGAGCACAGATTGCTGGCCTGCTGCGGCGCGGTGAGAGCCCCGGGGACATGTGAATGAACCATCGAGGTTGGCAGCAGTCAGTGCTCGCGTGGCCTCAATCTGAGTCTGCATGAGAGCAGTCAGAGATGGGATCACGGCAGTCAGTGACTGAATTGCAGCACTAAGCTTTAGTGTGGCATCCGCCTGTGCTACAGCGAAGTGCTCCACACTCCTTGCCAGTGACTCAATGCATTCGGGCACCCTTCCCACTGCACCCATGAGCTCAGTGTGCATGCCCACCGCCTGGGTGTTCATTTCTGCGATCAGCCGCTCCTCCTCTGCGTCCATTGCAGTAGGAGTCGCTGGCATACTCTCCCTCTGGGGAGAAGGCCCCCGTTCTTCCCTACCCCCATGGCGTTGCTGCAGCCCGCTGGGTCCTGGAGCTTCACCCTCATCAGACCCTTCCCCCCTGCTCCCCTCCAGGGAAGGCGTGTTCCCAGTGTGGGCATGGGCTTCCTCGGGAGAGGGTGGCACTGATGCTCCGGCTTCCTCTTCCTCCTCGGCTGCAGCTTCACTCCCACTGGCAGCTTCAGGGCCCGTCTCCTCAGCTGGTGAATCACCATCTGAAAGCAGGGAGGTACAAGAGTGGCTTTAGCGTGAGGACAGGGTGGCAGTAAGGGAGGAATAAGTGCAGCGAGTTAGCAAGTTGGATTGAAAGTGTCAAAGGCTGGTGTTGTGAGGGACAAATGGAAGGACAGAGGACAAAAAGGTGATGACCTTACCATTGCTGTCCAGAACGGGGTCGGCGTCTCCAGTGGCGACGGGACCGATCACCTGGCTTGCCACAATCCTGTGGACGCGCTCCTCAAGATCGCTGAGGGGTTACAGCTGAGGCCGCCCTCCACCTGTCCGTTGCTGCTGTCTCCTATTATGCGCCAGCTTGGCCTGCAAGAAAAAGGACAGCATCTGAGTAAATATACAGCCATGGTCTTGCCTGATGTGCCTCCCATAGGTGAATAGCCCTTACTGTATGCAACCATGGTCTTGCCTGATGTGCCTCCCATAGGTGAATAGCCCTTACTGTATGCAGCCATGGTCTTGCCTGATGTGCCTCCCATAGGTGAATAGCCCTTACTGTATGCAAAGTGTGGAATGTGTGTGTGTGTTTCATGAAAGGGCCATAGGTGTTGGATGAGTGTTGTGCATTGGGGTTTTAAGACCCTCTGGCCATAGAGTGAGGTTGAGATGGAGGGATGGAGAGGTATTGAGAAAAAGCCACTCACCCTGACGACCCGAGTGAGGTCGTTGAACTTTTTGCGGCATTGAACATGGGTCCTGGGCACCATGCTCCTGGAGGAGACGCTCTGAGTCACCTCCCTCCACACTCTTCTGTACTCGCGTGGCAAAGGCCTCCTGCCACTCTCAGGGAAGAGTATAGATCTTCTGCGCTCCACCGCGCCAACCAGAGCATCCAAGGCCCGCTCGGTGAAGCGCTGAGCTCGTTCTCTCACCCTCTCCATCCTTGGCAGCAAAATGGATTCACAGGTCTCTCCAGGCCGAGATTCAAGGCTGCAATGAGCAGGGTGTGGCTGGGGAGCAAGTTGGCCCCCCCCCTTTAAGAACTGGCCGGCGCCAGTGTGTCTGTGTTCCCTCGCTAACTGGCAGCACCTGCGCTGCGCTCGCGCGCTGAGTTAGCGCCTCACTGCTCGGCCTTTGCGCCTTAAGACAGGTGTGCAGCGCCTGATTTAGCGCTCCACTCACCTCCTGGGGCGGTAAAAGTGAAGTTTCCAGTCAGTGGCGATAATTAGCGCCAGGCGCTAATTTTTGCGTCCAGACGATATTTGCGCCCCAAACGGGGCGCGACCTAATTTTTCCCCCAAAGTATTTGTGTAATTTCTCTGCCATTTCCTTATTCCCCATTATAATTTCTCCTGTGCCAGCCTGTAAGGGACCCACATTTACTTTTGCTAATCTTTTCCTTTTTACATACCTATAGAAGTTTTGACAGTCTGTTTTTATGTCTCTCGCTAGTTTACTCTCATATTCTATTTTCACTTTCTTTATCAATTTTTTAGTCCTCCTTTGCTGAATTCTAAAATCCTCCCAATCCTCAGGCTTACTATTCTATTTGGCAACATTATAAGCCTCTTCCTTTGATCTAATACTATCTTTAACTTCTCTTGTTAGCCACGGTTGGACCACTTTTCCTGTGGGGTTTTTGTGCCTTAAAGGAATGTATATTTGATGTAAATTATGTACTAATTCTTTAAATGCTAGCCATTGCTTGTCTACCGTCATACCTTTTAATGTAGTTTCCCAATCTACCTTAGCCAACTCGCCCCTCATACCTACGTAGTTTGCTTTGTTTAGATTTAACACCCTAGTTTCGGATTTAACTAAATCACTTTCAAACTCAATATAAAATTCTATCATATGGTCACTCTTCCCTAAAGGCCCCTTTACTACAAGGTTATTAATTAACCCTTTCTCGTTGCACAATACTAGATCTAAAATAGCCTGTTCCCTAGTTGGTTCCTCAACATACTGATCTCGAAAACTATCTTTCTTACATTCCATGAATTCGTTCTCCACACTATTACTGCAAATTTGGTTTGTCCAGTCTATATGTAGATTAAAGTCCCCCATGATTATTGTATTACCCTTGTTACGTGCGCTTCTAATTTCCTGATTTATACTCTGCTCTACATTACAACTAATGGGGCCTATAAACAACTCCCACCAATGTTTTCTGCCCCTTGCTGTTTCTTAGCTCCACCCAAACTGATTCAACTTCTTGATTTTCAGAGCTAAGATCCTTTCTTTCTACAGTCTTTATCCCATCCTTTATTATCAGGGCTACCCCTCCTCCTTTTCCATTTTGCATATCTCTTCTAAAAGTTAAGTATCCTGGAATATTTAGTTCTCATCCTTGGCCGCATTGCAACCACATCTCCGTTATTGCTATTAGATCAAACCTATTCATTTCTATCTGTGCTATTAATTCATCTATTTTGTTGCGAATGCTTCGCACATTCAGATATAGTGCCTTTAGCTTTAACTTATTTTTATTTTCCCTGATGTCACCTTAGTCACTAATGCCTTATTACCTTTGTTACTCTCTCAGTCCCTTCCTGACCCACTCTGCTTATTTTTACCCAAAACTCTACTCTGCTCTAGAGCCTTGACATTTCTCTCACTGCTTTTAAATTTACTCTTTCCTGAATCCTCCCACCCCCTCCCCCCACTTCATTAGTTTAAAGCCTTGTCTACTACCCTAGTTATTTGGTTCGCCAGGACACTGGTCCCAGCCCGGTTTAAGTGGCGCCTGTCCCAACGGAACAGCTCCCTCTTTCCCCAGTACTGGTGCCAGTGCCCCATGAACCGAAACCCCTTCCTCCCACAGCACTCTTTGTGCCATGCATTTAAACCTCTAATCTGTTTGTCCCTATGCCAATTTACACGTGGCTCAGGTAACAATCCAGAGATTATTACCTTTGAGGTTCTGCTTTTTAATTTGGATCCTAGCTCCTCAAATTCCCTCAGCAGAACCTCATTCTTAGTTCTAATGTCATTGGTTCCTACATGGACCATGACCACTAGATCCTCCCCCTCCAACTTCAAGTTCTCCTCCAGCCGCGAGGAGATGTCTTTAACCCTGGCACCGGGCAGGCAACACAACCTTCGGAACTCTCGGTCGTGGCTGCAGAGAATAGTATCTATCCCCCTGACTATACTGTCCCCTACTACAACTACATTCCCTATCACTCCCCCCCACCTGAATGGCCTCTTGCACCATGGTGCCATGGTCAGCTTGCTCATCCATCCTGCAGGCTTTTCCCTCATCCACACAGGCAGCAAGAACCTCATACCTGTTGGACAAGGGCAAAGGCTGAGGCTCCTCTAGCACTGCACCTGGGGTCCCCTTACCTGCCTGAGTAGCAGTCACACCCTCCTGTCCCTGACCACTAACCAGACCTGTACTATTACCTAACCTAAGGGATGTGACTGCCTCCTGGATCAAAGGCCGCAAATTTAATAGAGGAGGCAGGTTGGAGTCGGGTTGCCTGGTGGGCGGGTTCTGGTCCCGCTTCAGGCTTCAGGTGCTCCCGATTTGCGAATGTAATTTAAGTAGCCTAATTAGGCCCGTCGTGCGCACTGGCCGTCGTGCGAGCGTGTCTGTTGCTCTCCACTGATGACGTCATTGCTGCAGTTGTTTTTAAGGGGCCCATGTAGCCTCAGCCTCTCATTTCTCCTTTCTGCTGCAGTTTGAATGGGCCCTGGCTACAATGACTGCTGCCAAAGCCAAGGCTGCTCCAAGGTTCAATGAGGATTCCCTCTAAGCTCTTGTGGAGGGAGTAAGAGAGCGCAGGGAGATTCTGTTCCCTCCCGATGGCCGGAGGAAGCCTCCTCAGCAAACAAAGGCAGCCTGGTTGCACATTGCTGAGGAGGTCAGCGCAAGGTCCTTATGTTCACGCACCTGGGTCCAGTGCCGAAAATGGTTTAATGATCTTCCGCGATCATCAAAAGTGAGTATCACATCACACTTACCTTCAATCTTCAATCTAAGGGCAACACGGTGGCATAGTGGTTAGCACTGGTGCCTCACAGCGCCAGGGACCCGGGTTCGAATCTGACCTCGGGTGACTGTCTGTGTGGAGTTTGCACATTCTCCCCGTGTCTGCGTGGGTTTCCTCCGGGTGCTCCAGTTTCCTCCCACAGTCCAAAAATGTGCTGGTTAGGTTGATTTGGCTATGATAAATTGACCCTTAGTGTTAGGGGGGTATTAAATATGTGGGGTTATGGGGATAGGATGGGATATGTTAGGGGGAATTAAATACGTGGGGTTACGGGGGTAGGGTGGGATATGTGTACTGTGGGGATTAAAGCAGGGACAGGGTACTGGATTTGGATGATCAGCCATGATCGTATTGAATGGTGGAGCAGGCTCGACGGGCCGAATGGCCTACTCCTGCTCCTAGATTCTATGTTTCTATGTTTCTATGTAATCTGCTTCCCTTCTCTTCTCATCACCAGCACTCTGCTTTGTAAGCCTGATCCTCCACCTTACCCTTACTTCCCTTGCACCCTTACCTATCCATCTCTCTCTCTGTATTGAATCACTTCACCATTCTACTATGCACCCCTCACACTCGCGCTCACTGTTATGCAATGACAACACCTAACAACGCACAGGAAGGCAGCTTCCTCTTGGCACCTCACTCTATCTTGGTCTCCCTCTAAGTTTCTATGTTATGGATTCTTCACAGTCACTCCATCATTCTCGCTGAAACTCCACTTGTGTCCCTCCTTGCAGGAAAATATAGCCCACAATAAGAGGGAGAGAGCGAAGACAGGAGGAGGCCCACCATCCCTGGCGATGCTGACAAGTGCTGAGGAGGCTGCGCATGACATCATGGGAGGTGGCAAGGACCTGGAAGTGGGGGACGGAGAGATGGGCACACTAGACGAAGCTGGTGACAGAATAGATTTTCAACCCTCGCATTCAGATTTTATGATTGACGGCAATGGCATGTGGGGGGAAAAATTCGGTTGCTTTGCGCCTCCCGTTAGCACCCTAAGAGGGCGCTAATGGGGCACAAAACAACTAGCGCCCAGGCACGGCGATGTTTGCACCGCTCGCGAAATTGACCAGACATTTTGCGGCAGCACTAAACACTACCGCCACGATCTCCTGCGCCCACAGATCGTGACGTCAGTCGAGCATGCAACGCCCCGGTAGCGCCCCAGACCGGATATTGAATGGCGCCCCTTGCCTTACCGTCTGCTGCTAGCAACGACAGGTTGAGGGGAGCGTTTTGCAGTCGGGAAGGGACTGGGGGTGTGCTATTTAAAGGCGACCACTTCCTGCCTTTTTTTGTCGGCGACATTTTTGCACCACGCATTCTGAGAGAGAGAGAGAGAGAGAGAGGGAGAGACTTCTGGAGAGATTCAACGCTGTGTGAAGGAGTTTCGAGTACCGAGCAGCACTTTGCAGGTTCATTTTGATTTGACCTTCCTTGCATCGATTTAGAAGAGACTACGGGGGCTGCACTCTGAGCTCTTTCCCTGGCCCTCTCCATTGTTCTCTCCAGCAGAATTGATGTACAGGTCTCTCCAGGCCGAGATTCAAGGCTGCAATGAGCAGGGTGTGGATGGAGAGCAAGATCGACCCTCCCCTTTAAGAACTGGCCGGCGCCAGTGTGTCTGTGTTCCATTGCTAACTGACATCACATGAACTTCGGCAGCGCTCTGAAGTAGCGCCTCGCTCCTCGGTGTTAGCGCCTTATGAGAGGTGTGTAGTGCCTGATTTAGCGCTACAATCACCTCCAGGAGCGATAGAAGCCAAGTTTGTAGTCGGAAGCGATAATTAGCGCCAGGCGCTAAACTTTGTGCCCGGCTGATAATTGCGCCCCAAATGGGGCGATACCGAATTTCTCCCCCTTGATATTCATAGAGATTGACTTTGGATCATCTGCACAATTCGATGTGTCTGCTACCTAAAAATCAGATGTCTAATTTATGCCTTTACTCTCCCACAGGACCATCGAGAGCTCCCCTCCCCACTGTCTAGGAGGAATAGCCGGACGACTCCTCAAAGGAACCTGCAGCCTCTGAGGGAGCAGCGTCACCAGTACTCAGCACACCCAGCACCAGCGCAGATACGCACACCTCGGTGGGGCCTTCGCGACATGGAGTAGTGTTGTCACCTGGTATATCACAGCTCACAAGTGAGCATCAGCAGATGGTGGAGACAGCGACAGCAGTGGAGAGTCCTCGTCGGAGGTCGCAGGACACTCCTAGCTCTGCTCAGCTGCATGTAGACGCAGTGCCTCTGGGGCCATCCAGAGAGAGAGCGGTGCTGGAACTCCAGGAACAAGTGCAGGAATCTCTGACAGGGTTTACATCCAGGGTAACTGCGAGTGTGGAGAGAATGGAGGAGTCCATCTCAAACAGGAGCACTGCCTTTGTGGAGGCGATGGCGCATGAACGTGCCGCCACGGAGAGGGTGGCAACCTCCATGGAGGACATAAGTTGCCAGACTCAGGAGAACATGGTGACTCTTCTAAATAGATGGTCTGCTATGGAGGATAGATGGGCATCTATTGAGGAGAGACACCAGAGGTACATGGACGTCCCCGTTATGAGGACTGTCAGTACTGAGACGGGTCTTCATGGCCCCACTGATGTGCAGCCAGGTGCTCTCCAGCCACTTACTAGCACTGAAGTGCGGGTGACCCATGAGAGATATGTTGGTGGCAGACAACAAGGAAGCGTGGGCTCCTCTCCAAGCGCTCACACGACTATGCCACTGCGGAGCCCTCGGTCAGAGCCCCACCAGAGTCCTCACCCAACTGAGATGGCCATCTCAGCCCCTGCACAGCCGCAGGAAGAGCAGACTGTGGAGGAGCTCTCCCAGGCTCCCAAACCCAGAGGACGCCCGCTAAAGGCATTTAAGCAGGCGCAGCAGCAAAGTGAGCAAGGTGCCTCTACATCTGCTGAAGCCACAGGGGAAGTACCATGTAGAAGCATGCGTAAGAGGAATTTAACACACAAATCGTCACAAGGGTAGTCACTTGGGTGTTTTGTTCTGTTGTAAAGTTTCGATTTCATCCTTTTGTGATGTGATTAAACAAAAGTGATGACAAAGAGTTGAAGTTCTGGCCTATGTGTTCTGGGAAATAGAAGTTGCACAATGAGGGCTCAGGGCGACTTGCATTTTATAATGATGGTGCTGAGAGTGATAGAAAAGCACCGTTTATTGGAGAGATGATGTATGGCATGTTAAGAAGGTCGTCCACACATTCATAGCCATATGCCAGGCACCTATGGTTGAAGCATAAGCTTAAGCGAATCTGACATGGATGAGTGCATCCCTTGTGTGACAGCCAGCAATGTGGTCGAGTGCTGCTGCATTGGCCACATCCAGCCCCGCAAGGCTGCCTCCTCCTCCTCGTCCTCATCCTCCTCCTCGGTCTCCTCCTCCTCCTCGGCCTCCTCCTCCTCCTCCTCGTCCTTCCCCTCTTCTTCCAAGGATGCTCTACGCTATGCCACTTGTTCCTCAGGCAGCACTAAGCCACACTGCTGTGCGATGTTGTTCAGGGCACAGCAGACGACGATGATTCTGGACGCCCTGGCTGGTGCATACTGCAGGACTCCACCAGATCTATCGAGGCATCGGAATTGCATTTTGAGCATACCGATGGTTTGCTCTATGATGCTTCTGGTGGAAACGTGGCTCACATTGTACCGCTGCTCAGCCTCGTTTGATGGCCACCTCATCGGTATCATGAGCCACTTTTTCAGGGGATAACCCTTGTCGTCAAGTAGCCATCCAGAAAGTTGTGTTGGCGGATTGAAGAGCTGAGTCACAGCAGACTGCGCAGGATGAAGGAGTCGTGGCACTGCCAGGGTACTTTGCGCAAACATGCATGATGATCTTCCTGTGGTTACACACCAGCTGGACGTTAAGGGAGTGGAATCCCTTGCGGTTGACAAATACAGCTGGGTTGTGATGGGGTGCCCTAATGGCCACATGTGTGCAGTCTACGACGCCCTGTACCCTTGGGAAGCCTGCCATATTTGCAAAGCCAACTGCAGCACAGTTAAACACGCTTCATCCGTGGAGAAGTGGATGTAACCGTGCGCCTTTGCAAAGAGGGCATCAGTAGCTTGCGTGATGCAGGCATGTGCGGCCGACTGAGAGATGCTGCTGATGTCTGCAGCTGATCCCTGGAAGGAGATCAAAGCAAAGAAGTTGAGTGCGGTGGTGACTGACAGCCACTGATCAGGAGTATCCACACGCTCCTCTAGGCTCCAGGTGCTGGTGCAGAAGTCTCAGCCTCCTTTGGCACTGCTGCTCAGTCATGTTGAGGAAGCTCATCCTCTGCCTGTAAACCCTGTGTTGGGGGTATCTCGTGCGGTGAGGTGCAGGCCTGCGCTGACGCCCTCTGCCCTGTGCATCATCATCAGGTGGTTGAGGAGAAGGTTGGCGCTCCTGCTGTTGGTGCTGCTGCTGTGCCTGGTTGCGCTGCTGCCGTGGCTCCTCTTCCTCCGAATCTGACGACCAGGATGAGAGGATATAAATGGTTCCCATACCGCTGGTATATATCTCAGTCGAGGAATGGAGGTTGTTTGCGCTCAGACAAAGTGGCCAGAGGGTATTCCAAGGAGCTCATACTGCAGATTAGTAGAGCTGAAAAATGTCTCCCAAACCTCAAAGCACTAAGTTGTGGCATGTGAAAGAATGAGAGATTGCAGGACCGCTTTTAAGCTGTTCGAGCAGCTGGCAACAATTCAGGTCCTCGCTCAATCTGGCTCGATTCAGCTGGCGTGTTTTTCTGAAGGCGGGCAGCATGCTGAAAAACCTACAAAATCCGATCAGGCAGTTAAAATAGGATTATCCAGGCAGTTAACAAGCTGTTAACCGCCTTAACTGCCTCTCCCGCCGTTTGGTGTCGAGTCAGTTCGGGAGCGGCTGATCCGACACTTGCCAAAGTCGCGTGGAGGCAGGATGGCAGCGTGTTCGCAGCCCACCGGCAATTTTTCTGATTTTCGCAACAGACTCGCCTCCAAACCCGCCCACTGAGGTCTATTAAATTCGCGGCCAGCGTGTCCAGGTAACTCTCCCCATCCCTGATGCCCCGCAATGTCTGCACCTCAGACTCCAGCTCAAAAACTCTGAGTTGAAGTTCCTCAAGATGCAGGCACTTACTGGTTGTCCGGGATCACAATGCTCTCCACAAACTCCCACATGCTGCAGTTGCGGCACACCACCTGCACTGCCATCCCTATATGACCTTGTTTTACTTAATTAAATTTAATTAAATTTGTAATTAGGTAAATTAGTTTACAGTGTCGTTTTTTGACTACTTACTTGATCTAGATTAAGTTATGGGTACTGAAATTATATATCTACCTGTAACACAAAGCACTACTCGTAGGAGGGAGCGGAGGCAGCGAGAAAGACTGGAACATGTGGCCAGAGAGAGGAGGACCATCAAGGCTCTCAACAGGAGGCCTTTGCCTCTGAGGGTATTCCGAGAGCACTTCTCCTACCTCCAATTAAGTGAGGAGCAGTGTATGAGAAAGCTCCACTTCACCAAGGAGGTGGTCACAGAACTCTGCCACCTCCTGCAACCAGACCTCCAGCTTCAGATCAGGGCGACCATGGCTCTCTCAGTGGCAGTCAAGGTCACCTTCGCCTTCAATTTCTTCACCAGCGGATCCTTCCAGTCTGCAACAGGAGACATAGCTAACATCTCGCAGTTCGCTGTCCATCACTGCATCCAGGAGGTCACAGAGGCTCTCTACAGTAGAAGAAAGGACTATATTTCCTTCCCCATCACCGGAGAGAAGAAGGACGAGTGTGCACGTGGATTTGCCAGGATAGCAGGATTCCCCATGATGCAGGGCGCCATTGACTGCACCCACGTGGCTTTGCAGGCACTGCATAACAATCCTGAGACCTTCCGTAACTGCAAAGGCTACCACTCACTTAATGTGCAGTTGGTGTGCGACCACAGACAACTAATCCTCAATGTCAATGTCCGCTATCCTGGCAGCAGCCACGATGCCTTCATCCTGTGTCAGCACTCTTCCAGCCGCCACCTCAAGCTCGCAGCTGGCTGGTTGGAGACACGCTCTCCACCTGGCTCATGACTCCCCTCCGCAACTCCAACACTCCTGCCCAGCACTCATATAATGAGAGGCATGCTGCCACCAGAAACATCATTGAGCAGACCATCGGCCTGCTGAAGCAACGGTTCCGCTACTTTGACCACTCGGGAGGAGCCCTCCAGTACTCGGCTGAGCAGGTGTCCCATTTCGTGGTGGTCTGCTGCATGCTCCACAACTTGACCAATTAGGGACCAAAAAGAAGACCTACACATGGAGGCAGAGGGTATGGCTGAGGTGCTAAATGAGTACTTTGCATCTGTCTTCACCAAGGAAGAAGATGCTGCCATAGACAAAGTGCAGGAGGAGGTAGAGGAGATACTGGATGGGATAAAAATTGATAAAGAATAGGTACTAGAAAGGCTGGCTGTACTTAAAGTAGATAAGTCACTGGGACCAGATGGGATGCATCCTAGGACGCTGAGGGAAGTGAAGGAAGAAATCCCGGAGGTACTGGCCATAATCTTCCAATCCTCCTTAGAAACGGGGGTGGTGCCAGTGGACTGGAGAATTGCAAATGTTACACCCTTGTTCAAAAAAGGGTGTAAAGATAAGCCCAGCAACTACAGGCCAGGCAGTTTAACCTCAGTAGTGGGGAAGCTTTTAGAAACAATAATCAGGGACAAAATTAACAGTCACTTGGACAAGTATGGATTAATTAAGGAAAGCCAGCACGGATTTGTTAAAGACAAATCGAGTTTAACCAACTTGATTGAGTTTTTTGATGAGGTAACAGAGGGTTGATGAGGGCAATGCGGTTGACGTGGTGTACATGGATTTCCAAAAGGCGTTCGACAAAGTGCCTCATAATAGGCTTGCCAGCAAAGTTGAAGCCCATGGAATAAAAGGGACATGGATACAAAATTGGCTAAGTGACAGGAAACAGAGAGTAGTGGTGAACGGTTGTTTTTCGGACTGGAGGAAGGTATACAGTGGTGTTCCCCGGGGTCGGTTCTAGGACCACTGCTTTTCTGGACATATATTAATGACTTGGGTGTGGGTGTACAAGGCACAATTTCAAAATTTGCCGATAACACAAAACTTGGAAGTATAGTGAACAGTGAGAAGGATAGTGATAGACTTCAAGAGGACATATACAGGCTGGTAGAATGGGCGGACACTTGGCAGATAAAATTTAACATAGAAAAGTGCAAAGTGATACATTTTGGTAGAAAGAATGAAGAGAGGAAATATAAACTAAAAGGTACAATCCTAAAGGGGGTGCATGAACAGCGAGACCTAGGGGTATATGTGCAAAAATTGTTGAAGGCGGCAGGGCAGGTTGAGAAAGCAGTTCAAAAAGCTTACGGGATCCTGGGCTTCATGAATAGAGGTATAGAGTACAAAAGTGTAGAAATTATGATGAACCTGTCTCAAACACTGGTTCGGCCTCAACTGGAGTATTGTGTCCAATTCTAGGCATCGCACTTTAGGAAGGATGTGAAGGCCTTAAAGAGGGTGGAGAAAAGATTTATGAGATTGATTCCAGGGATGAGGGACTTCAGTTACGTGGATAGACTGGAGAAGCTGGGGTTGTTCTGGAGCAGAGAAGATTGAGGGGAGATTTGATAGAGGTGTTCAAAATCATGAGGGGTCTGGACAGAATAGATAGAGAGAAACTGTTCCCATTGGCAGAAGGGTCGAGAACCAGAGGACACAGATTTAAAGTGATTGGCAGAAGAACCAAAGGCGACATGAGGAAAAACTTTTTTACTCAGCAAGTGGTTAGGATCTGGAATGCAATGCCTGAAAGGGTGGTGGAGGCAGACTCAATCACGGCTTTCAAAAGGGAGTTGGATAAGTAGCTGAAAGAAAAAAATTTGCAGGGCTACGGGGAAAGGGCGGGGAGTGGGACTAGCTGAAGTGCTCTTGCAGATAGCCGGCATGGGCTCAATGGGCCGAATGGCCTTCCTTCTGTGCTGTAACATTTCTATGATTCTATCATGAGGGCCCAGTCCTTGCCACCAGGAGGAGGAAGAGGGAGAGGAGGAGGACAAGGAGGAAGAGGAAGATGAGGAGGACGATGAGGAGCAAGGAGGAGGCAACCACTCAATCAACCTTCCATGACCGCCTCATCAGACTGCGGTTCCAATGAATTAAACCCCAGATCCCCATTGCTCACCACATCCCCATCATTCCATCCCTGTCACAGGCCATATCACAGCGCAAAACTGAAATGAGACATAGCACAAAATAATGCAAACTGAATTAATAAATTTATCAAAAAATCAGTGAACACATATTTACAACAGAAATATTAACTATTCACTCTTGTGCAATCCCTTAGTGCCCCTCATTACAGTGCCTTTGCCTACTCTAGTGCTCCTCCGAAGTGTTGGCCCAGTGGCTGCAGCAGGGCTGGTGGAAGGTTGCTGAGTGTCCGTGCGGGAGACTTCAGATGGCCTTGCAGGACGCCCTCGACCAGATCTGAGCCTGGAAGGCCCGGCTGCAGACTGCACCACCTCAGCATGGGCAGCAGCAGTCTGGGCTGGCTGGATGACAGGCAGCGACAGGGGCAATGGCGGAGTGGCAGTGGTCGGAGCAGGAATGCTGCCATCCTGAGAGAGGACAGCAGGTTCCTGCTCCTCTGACCCACTGCTACTCCCCCGGGGCAGCAGCTCAGCATCCCTAGCAATCCGTTGGAGCACAGATTGCTGACCTGCTGCGACACCGTGAAAGCCCCGGTCAACGGTTGTAGACCCAGCCACGATGGCAGCAGTCAGAGCTTGCGTGGCATCAAGCTGAGACTGCATGAGAGCAGTCTGAGATTGGATGCCACCAAGCATAGACTGCATTACAGCACTAAGACATTGCGTCGCTTCCACCTGTGCTGCAATGGAAGCTGCCAGAATGCCCATCACACGCGGCATCAGGTCTGGGTCGCCATGGTCTCTCTGGGAGTCTACCATCCTTTGCAGACTGGAAATGATGGGCTCCATGGTGTGCGCAGAGCCTTGTGCAATGTTGGAGGCGGGCTCCTCCACGCTCCTTATCATTGCCGAGAGGCTCTTGGGCACCCTTGCCATTGCATCTATCTTCTCCGTGTGCATGCCCATCACCCTTCTTCTAAACGCCTCCCCAGCGAGGTTCTTATTTGAGTCCTGTGCAGCAGAACCCGCCCTCCAGAGAGCTGGCCCCGAGCTACCCTTTCCCCCTGGCCTTGCTGCAGCCCACTCGTCGCTGGTGCATCAGCCTGTGCAGATCCTGCTACTTTACAAGCCTCCAAAGAACGTGTATTGCCAGTATCTGAGCTGGTGCTTGCGGGTGAGACATGCAGTGACGCGGTGTGTTCTTCGTCCTCCTCTTCTCCCGCCTCGCTCTCTACGGTGCCCTCAGGGACAGGCTGCTCAGGTGCTTGCTGGTTATCTGAAAGCATAAAGGCACAAGAGTCGGGTTAAGGTGACGGGAGTGGGGCAGGAAGGGAGAAATGCATGCATACAGCATGATTAGCTGGAAAGTGCGAAACGCTTGTGGGATGAGGGGGAAGTGGGATGTGAGAAGACGGAGTAGGGATGAACATACCATTGTTGTCCCCAAGGGGTCAACGTCGCCGGTGGCCACCTGGTACCCACCACCTGGCGCCCAATAATCTGCAGCACTCTATTTTCCAGCACAGACAGTGGTTGGGTGTCGGCTTGGCCCCCGCCTGTGTGCTCCTGCTCCCTCCTGTTGTGAGCCACCTTGGCCTGCAAGAGAAAGGAAAATGTGTGAGTGAGTGTGGAGCAATGTATTTGGGTGATGTGCCTCCCGTAGTTGAATAGCTGTCATTGTGTGCAAGGTGTGAGATGTGGGTGTGAGTGTTGGTAGGTAGAGATTGTTGTTGGGTGTGCTGGGCTGGGCTGTGCTGCTTTGGGCTGTGTGTGTGCAGACTGAGTTTCAGATCGTGGTATGTAGCATATAAAAAGTATCTATCATGTTCTGTTGTCAAGTGATGCTGCCTCGGGTGAGTGTCAAGATAGCTACAGCAGTTGTGGGAGATTCAAACTGGTACTGTAAAATTTGGCAGCTGTAGTGGGTAAAAATACACACAAACTGTAAAACTTGAGAAAAAATTTAAACTGTGAAACTAATACAGTGCACACTATACGGCTTGGATAATAGTCTTGTTGCCAGACTACGACACTCTGAGCCTAAATTTTCCTTCTCTTTCCCCACTTTGTACTATCCTTAAGGGGGGGAATTTTCACATGAAAAAATGGGTGGGTTGGCGGCATGAGGAAGTGAAAGTTGTAAAAAGCCCAAACCTGACTCCAACCCGCCCACTTTCACCTTTTACTCAGTTGGGACCGGGGGCAGGCAGCCAACCCACTGCCAGGAGGAGGGTTGGCATTTTAAATATGATAATGAGACTTGAAGCCTCTGCTTTAACCTGCTGTGCAGGTTTAACTGCAGCCGGCCAGGGATCGCGGGGCTCGGGATTTCCGGTAGCTGCAGCGAGGCAAGCACAGCCTCGAGGAGCAATCCTTGAGGGCCAGGAGGAGCAGGAGTGCGTCCTCCCGGCCCCCAAGCTCACCCACCAGCAACCTTCCCCTCCCTGGGGTCGGGGAATCGGACCTCCCCCGCACCCACCCCCTGGGCTTGGAACCCCCCCCACCCCCCGGACCCAGCATCAACCTGTCGCTGCGGCGTCCTGGTCAGCCAGCGTTCCCCACCTGACTGGAAGCCAGCCTGTCAATCAGGCTGGCTTATGGGTAGGGAGCCCGCCCGTTACGTCACACGCACGCTGTGGAGTTACCAGGCCCCCCCACCCCCCCGCTCTGGGTGGGTGGGAAATGGGAAAATTCAGGCCTAAAGCACTCAAAACCCCTGGTATAGAAAGCTAGAAAATTAATCCAAAACTATAGCTGGTCACTGGAATGAATGATTGTCTGATACTCGCTCCCTGTCATGAAGTGTTCAGCCTCTCCGCACTGCCTTCTTGATAATGGCATGGCTGAGAATAGGAACGTTCATGTGGGGGTCAAGAGCATAAACCTGTATGCTGGCCCACCAATGTGCTGTGCCAACACAAGTCTGCCTTGTATTTTTATTAATAATCATATTTTGGAATACATGCAAATAACATTACTATATGTGCAGGATCTCTTCTCTCTGAACCTTCCTACAGGGACAAATATTTAATTTTAAAATGGAATCTGAGACAAAATGGATGCCTGGCATGTCAGTGTGCTGGGGGTTCTGGCTGGGCCATTAGTGAGACAAAAGGAGACCCACTACCCCAAGATTAGAGAATTGTGGTCGTTCCTTTTCAGAAAAAAAAATTGGCTGAGCTTTTACAGAGGAAGTTAACTTACTTGGAAAGCATGAAGGACTGAAAAAAACAAAAGAACCTAACATACTTGTATTACAGAATCACTAGATAAGAACTGGTTTTCCTTCGAGTGGGTTTCAATTTGAATGCCTGAAAATAAAGAACAATCATTTCTGCATGTTGTTTAGATCAATCCAAATACTACTGAGGCAGTCTGGGTAAATCAACATTGTAGCAAAGATTGTAACTTGATCATTGATGTCACAAGAGTAATAATTGCTTTCTCTTTGTGATTTTTCTGAGCATTCTAGGCCCTGGTTAAAATAGTACATGTAACACATATACCTGACATGTTACATAGTAAACATGCCCAGGATCAAATTTTCACATGTAATTATGGGTCAAGGGCTCAGCAAGTTAACTGCCATGGGAAAACAATACCTGGGTACTTCTAATAGTCGGGTTACTCATTTTACTAATTGCATTTCAAAACTATCATAAATGACTGAAGTGAATAAAAGTAACAGGTACAAAATCTGATTTGGTCTACAAGGTTACTTAATATTTCCATGATAAATTTAACCGTAATTCTCACGATAAAATTACTCCATGTAACATTCCTGACAGTGCCAAGAATGCTGTTCTTGACAACATATACAAAAAATCCTTAAAGTGCAGATGTGTACATACCCACATGAATATGATATATATCTTTGTGCAGTTACAAGCTAATGCCGAAGTGCCATA
This sequence comes from Squalus acanthias, assembly GCA_030390025.1. Taxonomy (NCBI): domain Eukaryota; kingdom Metazoa; phylum Chordata; class Chondrichthyes; order Squaliformes; family Squalidae; genus Squalus; species Squalus acanthias. The sequence goes on along the minus strand of CM059436.1, from coordinate 25,615,184 downwards.
TATGACCAAAACCTAGACTTATACCAACTGTGGATCGTTGTCCTCCAGTATTCCTTTTGTCCAACTGGGCATGTTACATTTTCATATCTATGAGAGGTAACTATAAAAGAGTAGCTGTCCGTAGTTTGTAACAGACTGCACATTGTACCTCCGTATCTCTAGCCTTCCGATCTCTGTATTTTTCTCTCACACATTTTTCCAAGTATTTCACAACCCAGAATGTAAACAAAGAAGGGTATTGAAATGAATAATATGTTAATTAGAGGTGTCAAATCAGCTACTCTCAAGGAAGTGCTGACAATTTTCCACATTTTTCTTGTTTCCTCCTCCTCTCATCTTCTGACTCATGCTGGAGGATGATTCCACATACTCGCCAGCAACCCTCTGGGAGAGAAACATTCAATGAGTTACCATCGTGGATAGAAGTACACATAGGATGTTCAGTGATGTCTGAGAAGAGAATTGTAGAACATAGCTCATAAACCACAGACAGTTTATCATGTATGGTGATGGGTAATTAATCTGCTAATTGAGTGCATTGTGCTCAGGAACTGCAAAGCTATCCCCTTAACTGAAAATTATCGTTAGTAGTATATGCTTAACAGAACAAGCTTTCATGGGAATGGGATGGGATGGAAGGGGAGACTGCCTAAGCAAATATCTTTGTTGAGGATAAGTTCTTAGAATTACTACAGGTTGAGCATCCAAAATCCGGAGTTCCGTAATCCGGAATGTTCCGGAATCCGGACTCCGGGACGATTGGTGGCAGGGTTGTCCGGAATCCGTAAAATGTTCCGGAATCCGGACACCCTGTCAAACCGTTTCCGCCGCCAGCCGGGCCCAGTGAAAAGTCAAAAAATGAAATCCAACTACTGTACAGTGACAAAAATTGCAAGAATAAAACCGCCAATCCTACCTGTTCCAGGACAGGTCTTCACAGTCACTGCACCGCTGCTCCTGGGTCCGCAGCAACTCTGCAAAGCACACAAGTCCCTTTGGCTAGAACCAACCAAGCTCCCGCGCGCAAGTCCCCGGCCAGAATCAACTCTACACAGCACACAAGTCGCTTCGGCCAGAATCGGAATCGGACCCGAAGTCCGGAAACACCTGAGCCCAGGTTGCGATATTTCCGGACTTCGGACATCAGAAACACATTCGGAAGTCCGGAAAAACACGAAAACCGGCTCGGCCTCGGTTCCGAGGTTGCCGGATTCAGGACGCTCAACCTGTACTTGTATTATTCCCAGATATAAGCCATAAAATCCCCCTTCACTAACACTGGGGATGAATGCCTATTCAATAAGTGAAGTACTTGATACTAGGGAAGAACTGCTTCCTTGCCAGATTCAGAAGTATTTTTGTTATAAATGGAATGGAATGGAACCAGTAATCTCCCCCTGCCTCGTGGGGTATCAAGAGTGGTTGGTTGTATTCACCAAATACAATGAGATAAAAATGGTATGCCTTACGCTCATTGTTCTGGCATAAAATGGGCACAAAGCATACCAATTTAGCAGTGGGACAGCCTGCAGTTGTCTGTATCCTGTTCCACACAAAGATCCACTTGAACATAACCCTCCCTGTACCCCAATGCATTACATTTAAAAATTCTCATCCTCATCTCAAATTCTTCTACGGCCTCTCTCCAATCTACTTCTGCAGCTTTCCATTCCCTTCTGCCTCCTTCAGTTTTTTGACTAACTTTTTCTATATACCCCGATCCTTTCGCCCCCACCATTGGTGACAAAACTTTAAATCATTTCGGTCCCACTTTCTGAAACTGCCTCCATAAAACCTCTCTGCCTTTATCTCATCCTTTAAAAACCTTCTCAAAACCTATTTTTTTAAACTAAACTTTCAATCACCCCATCTCTCTCGCAAGGCTCAACCATCCATCCCTTTTATCTATTATATTCCTCCCTTCTTTGTAACTCACCGTAGGACATTTTCTATGTTAAATGTGCTTTATCAATGCAAATAGTTGTTGTAGTGGACATTTTTATACATTGAATGATTTAGAATGTAAAAGAAAACAGAATCCCAGGAGTCAGTGCATGTGGTTTCCTTCTCATTCATGTTGGTTCACAGTAGGCCAACTTTATATTCAGTAACAATTTTCTTTCTTAGATAGCACTTCTCTATCCGTGCCTTTGTATCATTATGAAATAAAGACCCCACCGCTTCTAGCGGGTGCGTTGGTGCTAATGCGATTTTTCCCGCTATATGCGTTGGGCAGTTTATATGCACTGCAGTAACTACCTTGAAACGCTTATCATGACGAGCAGCGAATATCTAATCCGTTTTCCATTGGTATTGCTAACTGCCCCACTCCCTGTCTGGCACAATATTGGAATGTTCTTGATTTGATCTTGCCATTATTCCTCTCAAGTATGAGTGTGGGGAATATTTAACCTTCTTTTATCTTGCTTCTTGGACCATTTATATGAATTTGATCTCAGCCAAGGTAGCATGCAAGCTTGATTCCTTCAATAAATCACCTTCTTCATTATACATGTTTATGATGAAAATGAATGTAAAAGTGATCTACATCATTTGCAATTATAGGGCAACAATGAATTGCAAACTGTAACCCAACATCACCTGTTTCTGCCTGAAATAGCTGGCGCACTTCACATGCTGTAAGCAGTGACTTTGTAATTGACATTAATGTTAATGGTATTGGTTCGCACTATTTGCCCGATTTAAATGATTGCTCAATTTAAACCTGGGCAGTTTAAGTGGCGGGGACTGTACTACCCCATTATGGACATTAACCTTATTTAGCACTGTTCAGTACTGCTGGTAATTTTTGAAATATATTTTTATCTTTATTGCAGACATCTTACCCAGTAATTGCAGGTAATTTGTTGGATGAATCTATAATAACCTCTTTTCTTCTAGTTCTACTGATGTTAAAAATGTTTGTAAAAAATTACAGGGCTTTTTTTCTGAAGCAGTTTGAAGGTTAGTTTTATATGAAGTTTCCTTGTTTTGCTGTCAGCAAAAATGAAGCCAAAATTTATTAAGAAAGATCAAGTGGTTTATCGCTAGTTGTTAAGATGGTTGCATAACTCCATTTATTTATTCAATAGCAAAATACTGCGGATGCTGGAAAACTGAAATAACAACAGAAAGCGCTGGAAAAACTCAGCAGGCCAGGCAACATCTGTGGAGAGAGAAACAGAGTTAACGTTTCAGGTCGAAGACCCTTCGTCAGAACTGAGAAAAAAGCAGGAAATGAAACAGATGAAAAAGCAAGTTGGGAGGCTGGGGGAGGGAATAAAAGAACAAAAGGGAAGGTCTGTGAGAAGTAAAGAGACATTAAGAGATACTCAAGGCGAGACGAGATGTTAATAGGACAGGTTAAGAAACAAAAGATGGCTCTAGAAGTGTGAAATGCGCTGGCAGAATGAAAGACAGCTGCCATGTGGGAGAGAGAAGAAAAAAAGGGGGAAAAGGCTCAAACCAAAAGTGTGGATAAAAGAAATATATAGATATATATGGTAGGGGCCGAGGTTATGATCTGAAATTGTTGAACTCGATATTGAGTCCGGAAGGCTGTAACGTGCCTAATCGGAAGATGAGGTGCTGTTCCTCGAGCTTACGCTGAGCTTCCGTGGAACAATGCAAGAGGCCGAGGATGGTGAGGTCTGAGTGGGCGTGGAGCGTTGAATTAAAATGACAGGGGACCAGAAGCTCGGGGTCACCCTTACGGACTGAACGGAGGTGTTCCGCAAAGCGGTCACCCAATCTGCGTTAGGTCTCCCCAATGTAGAGGAGACCACATCGTGAGCAGCGAATACAGTATACTAGATTGCAAGAAGTACAAGTAAATCGCTGTTTCACCTGGAAGGGGTGTTTGGGGCCCTGGAGAGTGGGAAGGAGGGAGGTATAAGGGCAGGTGTTGCATCTCCTGCGCTTGCACGGGAAGGTGCCGAGCGAGGGGGAAGGGGTGCTGGGGGTGATAGAGGAGTGGACTAGGGTGTCTCGGAGAGAGCGGTCCCTACGGAATGCTGAAAGGGGAGGTGAGGGGAAGATATGTTTGGTGGTGGGATCACGTTGGAGGTGGCGGATATGGCGGAGGATGATCCGTTGAATGTGGAGGCTGGTGGGGTGAAAGGTGAGGACAAGGGGAACTCTATCGTGGTTCCGGGAGGGAGGGGCAGGGGTGAGGGCAGAAGGGCGGGAGATAGAACGGACACGGTCGAGGGCCATGTCAACCACGGTAGAGGGGAATCCTCGGTTGAGGAAAAAGGAAGACATGTCGGAAGCACTGGTATGGAAGGTGGCATCGTCAGAGCAGATGCGGCGGAGACGGAGAAACTGGGAGAAGGGAATAGAGTCCTTACAGGAGGCGGGGTGGGAGGAAGTGTAGTCCAGGTAGCTGTGGGAGTCAGTGGGCTTGTAGTGAGTGTTGGTCAATAACCTATCTGCAGAGATGGAGACGGAGAAGTCGAGGAAGGGAAGGGAAGAGTCGGAGATGGACCATGTGAAGGTGAGGGAAGGGTGGAAATTGGAGGCAAAGTGAATGAAATTGTCTAGTTCAGGGCGAGAGCAGGAAACGGCACCGATACAGTCATCAATGTACCGGAAAAAGAGGTGAGGGAGGGGACCCGAGTAGGACTGGAACAACAGTGTTCCACATATCCCATGAAAAGACAGGCATAGCTAGGACCCATGCGGGTAGCCATAGCAACACCTTTGATTTGGAGGAAATGAGTGGAGTCAAAGGAGAAGTTGTTCAATGTGAGAACAAGTTCAGCCAGGCGGAGGAGGGTGCTGGTGGATGGGGACTGGTTTGGGCCTCTGTTCAAGGAAGAAGCGAAGCGCCCTCAGGCCATCTTGGTGGGGGATGGAGGTGTAGAGGGTTTGTACGTCCATGGTGAAAAGGAGGCGTTTGGGGCCAGGAAACTGGAAACTGTTAAAGTGGCGGAGGGCGTCAGAAGAGTCGCAGATGTAGGTGGGAAGAGACTGGACAAGGGGAGAAAAAATAGAGTCGAGATAGGAAGAGATAAGTTCCGTGGGGCAAGAACAGGCTGAAACGATGGGTCTACCAGGGCAGTCCTGTTTGTGGATCTTGGGAAGGAGGTAGAAGTGGGCTGTGCGGGGTTGGGGAACTATGAGGTTGGCGGCCGTGGGGGGAAGATCTCCAGAGGAGATGAGGTCAGTGACAGTCTTGGAAATGGTGGCTTGATGTTCGGTAGTGGTGTCATGGTCCAGGTGGAGGAAGGAGGAGGTGTTGGAGAGTTGCCGTTCAACTTCCGCTAGGTAGAGGTCGGTTCGCCAAACAACAACAGCACCACCCTTGTCAGCAGGTTTAATGACAATGTCGGGGTTGGATCTGAGAGAATGGAGTGCTGCAAGTTGGAATAAATGGTTCATTCTCGGACTGGCAACCAGTAGCCAGTGGTGTTCCGCAGGGGTCGGTGCTGGGTCCCCAACTCTTTACAATCTATATTAACGATTTGGAGGAGAGGACCGAGTGTAACATATCAAAGTTTGCAGATGATACTAAGATGGGAGGGAAAGTAGAAAGTGAGGAGGACATAAAAAACCTACAAGGGGATATAGACAGGCTGGGTGAGTGGGCGGAGATTTGGCAGATGCAATACAATATTGGAAAATGTGAGGTTATGCACTTTGGCAGGAAAAATCAGAGAGCAAGTTATTATCTTAATGGCGAGAAACTGGAAAGTACTGCAGTACAAAGGGATCTGGGGTTCCTAGTGCAAGAAAATCAAAAAGTTAGTATGCAGGTGCAGCAGGTGATCAAGAAGGCCAACGGAATGTTGGCTTTTATTGCTAGGGGGATAGATTATAAAAACAGGGAGGTATTGCTGCAGTTATATAAGGTATTGGTGAGACCGCACCTGGAATACTGCATACAGTTTTGGTGTCCATACTTAAGAAAAGACATACTTGCTCTCGAGGCAGTACAAAGAAAGTTCACTCGGTTAATCCCCGGGATGAGGGGTGGACATATGAGGAGAGGTTGAGTAGATTGGGACTCTACTCATTGGAGTTCAGAAGAGTGAGAGGCGATCTTATTGAAACATATAAGATTGTGAAGGGGCTTGATCGGGTGGATGCGGTAAGGATGTTCCCAAGGATGGGTGAAACTAGAACTCGGGGGCATAATCTTAGAATAAGGGGCTGCTCTTTCAAAACTGAGATGAGGAGAAACTTCTTCACTCAGAGGGTAGTAGGTCTGTGGAATTTGCTGCCCTAGGAAGCTGTGGAAGCTACATCATTAAATAAATTTAAAACAGAAATAGACAGTTTCCTAGAAGTAAAGGGAATTAGGGGTTACGGGGAGCGGGCAGGAAATTGGACATGAGGCTGAGTTCGGATCGGTCGAGGCCCTGTGGGTGGCGTAGCGTGCCCAGGGGCTGAGTGGCCAGGTCCTGCTCCTACTTCTTGTGTTCTTTAGATTTGAGGTGAGGATCAGATCAGTCATGATCTTATTGAATGGCGGAGCAGGCTCGAAGGGCCGATTGGCCTACTCCTGCTCCTATTTCTTCTGTTCTTATGTTCTTAAGTTCAGAGGGAGGTAGGTTGGAGTGAGTGAGGGGAGCAGAGAAATGGAGACGGCCGATGTCACGGCGGCAGTTAGCAATGAAAAGATCTAGAGAGGGTAAGAGGCCAGAGGGAGGGGTCCAGGTGGAACGAGAATTCTGAAAGCGGGAGAAAGGGTCAGCCATGCGGGGGGAAGACTCCTGGCCAAAGACGTGGGCACGGAGATGAAGGCAGCGGAAAAAGAGCTCAGCATCGTGCCGAGCTCGAAATTCATTGAGGTGGGGGTGTAAGGGGATGAAGCTCAGGCCTTTGCTGAGGACTGATCAGTTCGGGGTCAGAGAGGGGAAGGTCAGAGGGGATAGTGAAAACGCGGCAGGGGGTGAGATTGGGAGAAGGGGGGTCAGAGGAAAGTGAAGGGGAAGAAGGTTCCGGAGGGGCGTTGGTGTTCAAGAGTTGATGAAGCTTGCGATCCTTGACATCGTCTCGCCTTGAGTATCTCTTAATGTCTCTTTACTTCTCACAGACCTTCCCTTTTGTTCTTTTATTCCCTCCCCCAGCCTCCAAACTTGCTTTTTCATCTGTTTCATTTCCTGCTTTTTTCTCAGTTCTGACGAAGGGTCTTCGACCTGAAACGTTAACTCTGTTTCTCTCTCCACGGATGTTGCCTGGCCTGCTGAGTTTTTCCAGCGCTTTCCATTTATTTATTGTCTGTGGTAAATTAACACGCATGAATGTAGAAAATAGGATTTTAACATTTCTGCAGTAGCTATTTATTCTTTATACCAAAGAGTTTCTATTTTTTTATAACTACAACACAGTTTGATTCAACCCGTTATATGCTCATAATTTGTTACAGGTCTGAGAGTTGAATGCTTATATAGTACCTCAGAACCACAACATATTTTCCAATGCACTTGTAAAACACAGATTTGCAATATAATTGTCTTGGTAGCAATTATGCCATTGCCGGGAAGCAGGTACTTTTCCATTGGAAAAGAGGGAAAATTGAAAGACTAGTCATCCCTGATGGTTCTTATGCACCTCCTAGTGGTTAGTTATAAAATAGCACTAATGGAAGCACATAAGCAGGTTGCCTTTCCATCCTCTTAGTTGAAGAAGGTGAAAGATGTGAGTTGAAGAAGGTGAAAGATGTGAGTTGAAGAAGGCGAAAGATGTGTTAACAGAAGAAAAGGGAGAATATGAAGAAAATGTTTTTTTTAATGACTGGGCTTGTTTTTAAGCTGTAATTCATTGGGAAATACCACAAAATTATTCAATTTTTCATCAATTTTCCCTCCTACCCTCCTTTGCTCAAGGCATTGTTTCCTTGCTGGGATATGGTCCCATGGTTGCTGGGAACCCTCTGATACTTCACCCAAGTGGCTATTTCTCATGTATGAATCTAGACAGTGAGTACTCATAGGCTATTCAATCTGGGCATGTGAAGGGACAGGCATCAGAACTGAACTTAACCGTGTCCCCACTTGGCATCCAGACATGTATATTATCAACAGGGTTGTTGGACAGTTAATTGATGCAGGAATATGGGTCATTTTTCTCCCTCTCTAATTATGGGAGCTGAGTACAATCAATGCATCTCTAACACTTCCCCAGCTGAGATCAGCTAACTCAGCACAGCTAGGGAACCTTCCTGATCTATATGGTTCAGCTGTTCACTGCATTGGCTTATTTGCTTTCATTTCTCATTCAGGAGGTCAGAGAAATCTGACCAATGGAAAAATGAAGTACATTAGAACATCAGTTTCAGAAACAGGAAAAGTCCATCACACATAACAAGCCTGTCCTTTTTGATTGATCGACCATATTCATCAATCATTTCTTTCTCAAGAAATTATCTCTTTAACCTACTTATACTTCAGTGGTCTTCACTGTACGTCTACTGCTCTTTGGGTGAAGACATTTGCCTGACTCACCTTCTTCTAATAGTCTAATATTTAACTTCTGTCCCCTTGTATTTGAAACCATCACTAGAATGAGCAAATTGCCTGGAGCAGCTTTGTTAATTTCTCTCATAATCTTAAGAACATTAATTAGATCATCTTATGGTCTTCTCTTTTCCAAAGGAAACAAGGCCAACTTCCATAACCTTTTCTCATAACTTAAATTTCTGATACTTGGAATCATCTTCACTGCTTGCCTGTATGTCTTCCAAATTACATAAATAATATCCTTGTTATAATTAGGCTAAAGTGGTCAATGCATTACTGATATATGCTCCTAGGGCTTTTTAGCAAGGCTGTAGTATGAAATTCTATTTTTTAAATATTTTTAGTGTCGTTAAGTCACAGAACAAGAAACTTAAACCACTCCATGATGAATCATTAACATTTACTGCATTGAGGACTCTATTTTTCTCTAATTTGTAAATGCAATTATTGCTTGCAGGATTTAGGGGTACAAATTCGTCAGCACCTAGTATTGGGTGTGAGGATGGCCGCAACGGCTGCCCGAACTGGGACGTCCGATGCCGGCCTGAAATTAGGCCTCAGGCCTCATCTAAATAATCTGGACAAGCTGCCGACGCCTGTTGTGCCTCCACAGGCAGCTTGCCCTTGTGCAGAAATCAATGTCGGGCCACCTGCCTCCCCGGCGACAGCCCTCAGGTAAGTGCCGGGAGGGGAGGACAGTGGTGGCGATCGTGGCCAGCAGCGGCCATCAGGAGTGCTGTGCAGCCAGGAGGCACACTCCTGCTCCTCCCGGCTCAACATGAATTTTAAAAAAAATGTAAACTTATCTCTGCGGTGGCGGGCTGTACCTAGGCCGCATCCATGGCAGGAAAACCTGAGCGGAGCAGTCCCGGTACAAGCATTAGGCCCCTCATTAAGATATACAAGGGGCTCAATACCTGTGTTAGGCGGCTTCCCCGAACACCTGAAAATTGTCCGAGGCCAATATGGTGTTGGACCTTTTTCAGGCATCCTTGGGGCGCAGGGTGCAGCCCTGCCGAATTTGTCATTTTTGCCCCCCATTTTCTGTCTGAAAAATGGGCGCAGTAACCAATTTCTACCCCTTAAACTCCTCTGGACAAAGGTGAAAGCCACTTTATACATGACCTGTTCATGACTATCAGCCAAGACTGATATTTGAATTCAAGTCTTCCAGTTGAAAGCTAGTGCTCTTGTAGTAACCAAACAGCGGTAAAAACAATCAAATTAATCTCTAATATCCTCTCAGTGAATCTAAAATAGTTCTGCAAATTATTTCTAGCAAAATTCTTGCAACAGTAATACTTTCATAATTAAAAAGATAAAAGTTCTTTAATGTCTATTTGTAATATAAAAATCAAAGGTTTGATTAATCTAAGTAATGTCTCCTATCTCTGCTGGCTGTATGGGCTCTATGTGAAATGGGAAGTTACAAACCAGTTCCATTTGGTCATAAGCTCTCAGAAAAATATTCTACCAGAATGTGCAGCTGAAGTGATGCCTTGAGCATTCTACTATTTCAGGAAAAAAATTAAATTATAAACATTAACATAATTTGAAAAATTTGAAAAAGCATAACATAGGGATATACCTGAAACATTAACTTGTCATTCTGCTTTACAGATTTTGACTGACCTGCTGTGTATTTCCAGTATTTTCTAATTTGTTTCAAATTTCTAGCATTTGCAGTTTTTTAAGAAAACTTATAAAATGTTAACCATTTGTACAGTTTGCATAATTTAAAGTAATTTAATGACATAATTAGTCATTATGCAGAACTGATGTCTCTCATTTTATTTCACCTACACATTCTGTCCTCAATACTGTAATGACCTCCCCAGTCACAAAATGTACTTCTCAAGACTAATGATAGATATACTTAGTGTAATAAAGATCAGCATTTTCAATTTCTGTGGATACAAACTATCTCTCTGGTAAAGTGATGGGATCAATACATTCTTACTGCATTTCACACTATACTTGTAGATTTATCAATCTCTATAATCCTACATATTCCATGAATGGGTCAAAATACCTCAGGATAAATTTGAAAGAGATCTGGGCCAGGGGTATTAGTAGACTCAGCACTCAATACATCTAATCACTGCAGCAGAGTATCGACTTGAGCGCATAATCTAGGCTGACACCAGTGCAGTACTGAGGGAGTGCTGCACTGTTGGAGGTGTCGTCTTTTGGATGAGACATTCAACTGTCTGCTCTCACAGGTGGATGTAAAAGATCCCATGGCACTATTTGAAGAAGAGCAGGGGTGTTCAACAAGGTGTCCTGGATAATATTTATCCCTCAGCTAACATCATTAAACATTAAGATTATCTGGTTATTATCTCATTGCTATTTGTGGGAGCTTGCTGTGCTCAAATTGGCTGCTGTATTTCTTACATTACAACTTCATTGGCTGTAAACTTCAAAAGTACTTAATTAACTGTAAAGCACTTTGAGACGTCCAGTGGTCGTGAAAGGCGCTATATAAATGCAAGTCTTTCTTTCTTTCTTAAACCAATTTGGGATGTCCTGAGGTCGTAAAGGACTATATAATTGCAAGTTCTTTTTATAACTATAGCCTCTCATTCCTGGTACCATTCTAATGAATCTTCATTATACTCTTTTCATGGCTCTATTGGGCCTGAATTTGCGGTTGGCGGCGAAGCTAAGGAGTATGCCGTCGACATTGCAAGTAAATCCGTACTTACCTCATATGATCCCCCTGCGACAACTTCATTTAGAATGCAGCGTACTCCCCCACGGAGCCCAGGAGCGCACCGTTGTGCGTATGCAAACCTGGGATCACATGGGGTAGGGGTTCTTTTACTTCCTGATTCTTAGGGGCACTAACGGGGCGCAAAACAACTAGCGCCCGGGCGCAGCGCCGCCAACGCCTCCCGCGAAATTCAGCGGGAGGTTAGCGGCGGCGGTAACAGTTAGCACTGCCGGCGATGACGTCATCGCCGTGCGCAGCACCACGCTCGCACCCCGGCCGCGATCTTCGGTAGTGCCCCCTGACTTACCGCCGGATGCTATGTCCGACGGGGTCAGGGGGGCCTAGCTGTGGCCGGGGCGGCGCTAATTAAAGGCGAGGTGCTGGGCGGCCATTTTTGTTGCTGGCCGCCTGCCAGCACCTGCCCCCATTGCCGTCCCCGGCCTCCCCTGCAGCTCCCCCGCGGAATGCCGGCTGCGCTCCGTGAGCCCGGCACTTCTCTTGAGTGCCGACCTCTTTTGCCGGCACTCTGCTCCCTGGTGGCCCAGCTGGGCCCCGGGTCGCGCTGCCCTTTAAGAAGGGGAGGAAGGCCTGCAGTACCGCGGCACGTAGCGCCACGATATTCCCTTGCAGCGCCCCAAGAGGGAGGCGGGGTGCTTCTAGTAGCGCCCCGCTTCCCTCTTGGGGCGCTACCGATGAATTTCGGCCGCAGGTGGGTGTTAATTAAGTAGCGCCCCGGCGAAGTTAGTGCCCCAAAGGGGGCGCGACTCAATTTTTCCCCCTTAGCCTATAAGCTATTCATTCAGGTCTTGCCAGCTTTAATGGTCACATTCGCAGTAAATCTCTCATTTCTTACAGCTTCCTCCTTCATTGAAACTTGCATCTAAGTTCCATATTATTGCCAATCCAATACTCCCGAAGTGAAATTCTGGGTAAACTCAATGGGATTTCAGTTTCGATTTAATTCAATGTGACTCCGAAAAAAATTCTATCGTTTATCTCAAATTTTATCTAAATTATCCCGTTTCAAACTACTTGACATTTTTCTCTCTTTCCCCTCCAACCGAACGTACATAACAGGCATCAACCGTTTAAAAATAATATTCACATTGAATCAAAAAGAAAGCTCTTCAAAAACTTTTTTTAAGACAAGTTCGTCTGTGCTTAGCTTCAGCTAGCAGCTGACTCTGATGGCAGAAATAAACCAACACCATGTCATTCATCTGATCTACACAGTCTTGTTTTCTTATCATAATCCATGATCTGGGACTTTTAGACACAGCAACGCTACAAATTACTGGCCTTTTAAAGCGTGGCATGCCAACACTAAATGTATCGGTAACATTCAAGCGAGATTACTAGAAGAGATATTGACAAATAGTTTAATTACATGTATATTAATTCCAAACATTATATATACAATTAAATGAAAATGTCAGCTTTTGCCATTGTGCAGCATTTATACTTCTCGATTGTTTTTGAGAAAGTTCTATGATACTTCAAGAAACGTTTAAATAAATAAATGATCCTTCGAAAATATATTCAATTGTGTGTTAGAACTTCATTCCCAATAAAAACCTTTCTTCCGGTCCCCTTACGCTGTGCAACAGGCTTCCTGCGTCTGCTTGCACTTAAAAATTGAAAGTGTAATTACTTCGGAGTAAGTGGGCAATTAGCCCAATTTTTCGGCAGCATGTTGATTTCTATCAGGAGGTGAAGAGGTAGCAAAGCCTCTGTGTAGTTGTAACTTGACAGATCGCAAGTTTGGGATTTAGTGCGCATGCGGAAATCCCAAACTTACGGTCAGTTTCAAAGGCGCTGACAGTTCACCGTCATACTGACTGCAAAATTCAGCGCCAATATTTTTCCTATAATGGGATGCTATGAGCTGCAAGTGATACGGCAACTGTGGTCTAACCAATGAAGAAATTCAACATCAATTCCCTGTTTTTGTATTCACTGTCACTAAATATAAAACACTGAATCCCAAAAAGACAATAAATAAGCATGCAATCCAAAGAAACAAACAATGGAGCAATGCCATGAAACCAAAAACACCTTTAATGATTATATCTGCATCTTTAAATGCCTCTGGGGCAATATTCCACTCTCATGCACCAGTGTAGGTTCATGCTGGGTGCAGAAGGAGCAGAAAATTGAGACGTTTTCATTGCATCTGATTTGCGCTAACAAGTCCAAATTAGTAAAAGGCAAATTAGAAGTGCTGTCGAGAAGTTCTTCTTCACATAAAGACATGGAATGGGCATCAGGGAAAGGTAGTGGAGCAGAAACCTTGGAATTGTTTCAGAAATATCTGGATGCTGTGATGGGGTACAACTGCAGTTTCTTTCAGGATGATCTAATGTGGGCTGATGTACATTCCTCGTCCGCATCTGTCTTGCATAGAATTACATAGAATGTAATTGCACAGAAACAGGCCATTCGGCCCAACTGGTCCATGCCGGTGTTTATGCTCCACACGAGCCTCCTCCCATCCCTCTTCATCTAACCCTATCAGCATAAACTTCTATTCCGTTCTCCCTTACGTTTATCTAGCATCCCTTAAGTGTATCTATGCTATTCACCTCAACTGTTCCTTGTGGTAGCGAGTTCCATATTCTAACCACTCTCTGGGTAAAGAAGTTTCTCCTGAATTCTCTATTGGATTTATTAGTGACTATCTTATATTTATAGCCCCTAGTTTTGGTTCCCACCCCTACAAGTCAAAACATCGTCTGGAATTTTCCCGATGCCGAACGTGTGGGTTTGGGGGGCAGGTTGGCAGTTAAATTCGCGGAAATTGACGGCGCGTCAGGAACCCACCGTCATCCCGCCGACTTGGCATTTAACTCGGGCGCGTTTCGAGGCGCGCCACGGACCCGCTTGTGAGAGGCGGGCGACCTCATTCAAGTACTTAAATGTTTGAGAGACCCTTAAAAGGGTTTTTAACAGCAGCTTTTGGCTCTAACTTCTGGAGCACGGGATTCACGCACCTCAGGAACCTCGCCTGTGAAGGGAAGGTGGAAGCACAGTGGTCATTGTGCGAATGCATTGATTGAGAGCAGGGAAAAAGACATAAATACTCCCACATTACACCTGCTTACTTGGCTAATGGAAAGGCTCTTGCTGACCCCATTTTGTGCAGAGATTTAGCTGTCAGCAGTTTGTAGGCCATTTCTGCAACCTCGGAAGCCATTCTCACCACATTGCTAGTCACTCACAACATTGGAGGGATTGGGCTTCTGATCTCCACTTCACCCGCTTATGCTGTCTCACCTTGGACCTCAGAATCTGACCAGGATGAGCCCCAGCAACAACAACACCAGCCACACCAACAGCAGCCACAACAGCAGCAGCAGCAACCACAACACCAGCCTTCTCCTCAACAACTGATGCTGCACAGGGCTGCACCTCGCCAGAGGCAATACCCCCAACACAGGGTATACAGGCAGAGGATGAGCTTCCTGCACATGACTGAGCAGCAGTGAATCAGGAGGCTCCGGCTATCACGCCAGGTCGTCGCAGATATTTGTAGCTTGCTGGAACAAGACCTGCTCCCCAGAGGACCTGGTGGACATGCCTTACCAGTGGCTGTCAAAGTCGCCACTGCCTTCAACTTTTTTTTTATTTATTCATTCCTGGGATGTGGGCGTCGCTGGCGAGGCCAGCATTTATTGCCCATCCCTAATTGCCCTTGAGAAGGTGGTGGTGAGGCACCTTTTTGAACTGCTGCAGTCCGTGTGGTGAACTCCCACAGTGCTGTTAGAGAGGGAGTTCCAGGATTTTGACCCAGCGACGATAAAGGAACGGCGATATTTTTCCAAGTCAGGATGGTGTGTAACTTGGAGGGGCACTTGGAGGTGATGGTGTTCCCATGCGCCTGCTGCCCTTGTCCTTCTAGGTGATAGAGGTCGCGGGTTTGGGAGGTGCTATCGAAGAAGCCTTGGCGAGTTGCTGCAGTGAGTGAATATTACATAGAAACATAGAAGATAGGAGCAGGAGTAGGCCATTCGGCCCCTCGAGCCTGCTCCACCATTCAATGAGATCATGGCTGATCATCCAAACTCAGTACCCTGTACCTGCCTTCTTCCCATATCCCTTAATACCTTTAGCTTTAAGAAATATATCTAACTCATTCTTGAATATATTTAATGACTTGGCCTCAACTACCTTCTGTGGTAGAGAATTCCACAGGTTCACCACTCTCTGGGTGAAGAAATTCTTCCTCATTTCTGTCCGAAATGGCTTACCCCTTATCCTTAGATTATGACCCCTGGTTCTGGACTCTCCGACCATCAGGAACATTCTTCCTGCATCTAGTTTGTCCAGACCTGTCAGAATTTTATATGTTTCGATGAGATCCCCTCTCATTCTTCTATACTCCAGCGAGTATAAGCCCAATCGACCCAATCTCTCCTCATATGTCATTCCTGCCATCCCAGGTATCAGCCTTGTGAATCTTCGCTGAACTCCCTCCATGGCAAGAACATCCTTCCTCAGATAAGGCGACCAAAACTGCACACAATACTCAAGGTGTGGTCTCACCAAGGCCCCGTACAACTGCAGCAGGACATCCCTGTTCCTATACTCAAACCCTTTCGCTATGAAGGCCAACATACCATTTGCCTTCTTCACCGCCTGCTGCACCTGCATGCTTACCTTCAGCGACTGGTGCACAAGGACACCCAGGTCTCGTTGCACTTCCCCTTCTCCCAATCTATTGCCATTCAGATAATAGTCTGCCTTTCTGTTTTTGGCACCAAAGTGGATAACCTCGCATTTATCCACGTTATATTGCATCTGCCACGCTTCTGCCCACTAACAAGTGCATCTTGTGGATGGTACACACTGCAGCCACGGTGCGCCAGTGGTGGAGGGAGTGAATGTTTAAGGTGGTGGATGGGGTGCCAATCAAGCAGGTTGCTTTGTCCTGGATGGTGTCGAGCTTCTTGAGTGTTGTTGGCGCTGCACTCATCCAGGCAAGTGGAGAGTATTCCATCATACTCCTGACTTGTGCCTTGTAGATGTTGGAAAGGCATTGGGGAGTCAGGAGGTGAGACACTCGTCACAGAATACCCAGCCTCTGACCTGCTCTTATAGCCGCAGAGTATTTATGTGGCTGGCTGATGGTGGGGGATTCGGTGATGGTAATGCCGTTGAATGTCAAGGGGCAGTGGTTAGAATCTCTCTTGTTGGAGATAGTCATTGCCTTGTGTGGTGTGATTGTTACTTACCACTTATCAGCCCAAGTCTGAATGTCATCCAGATCTTGCTGCATGTGGGCATGGACTGCTTCATTATCTGAGGAGTTGCGAATGGAACTGAACACTGTGCAATCATCAGTGAACATCCTCACTTCTGACCTTATGATGGAGGGAAGGTCATTGATGAAGCAGCTGAAGATGGTGGGGCCTAAGACACTGCCCTGAGGAACTCCTGCAGCGATGTCCTGGGGCTGAGATGATTGACCTCCAACAACCACAACCATCTTCCTTTGTGCTGTGTACGACTCCAGCCAATGGAGAGTTTTCGCCCTGATTCACATTGACTTCAATTTTACTAGAGCTCCTTAATGCCACATTCGGTCAAATGCTGCCTTGATGTCACTCTCACTTCACCTCTGGAATTCAACTCTTTGGACCAAGGCTGTAATGAGGTTTGGAGCCGAGTGGTCCTGGCAGAACCCAAACTGAGCATCGGTGAGCAGGTTATTGGTGAGTAAGTGCCGCTTGATAGCACTGTCAACAACACCTTCCATCACTTTGCTGATGATCGAGAGTATACTGATGGGGTGGTAATTGGCCGAATTGGATTTGTCCATACCTGGGCAGTTTTCCACATTGCCGGGTAGATGCCAGTGTTGTAGCTGTACTGGAATAGCTTGGCTAGAGGCGTGGCTAGTTCTGGAGCACACGTCTTCAGCACGACAGCCGGAATGTTGTCTGGGCCCATAGCCTTTGCTGTATCCAGTGCGCTCAGCCATTTCTTGACATCACGTGGCATGATTCGAATTGGCTGAAGACTGGCTTCTGTGATGGTGGGGATATCAAGAGGAGGCCGATATGGATTATCCACTCGGCACTTCTGGCTGAAGGTGGTTGCAAATGCTTCAACCTTGTCTTTTGCACTCGTGTGCTGGGCTCCGCCATCATTTTGCATGAAAACAGTGACAGGATCGGACAAAGTCAACATGGATTTACAAAAGGTAAATCATGCCTGACTAATCTACTGGAATTTTTTGAGGATGTAACTGGTAGAATAGATAAGGGAGAACCAGTGGATGTGGTGTATTTGGACTTTCAGAAGGCTTTCAATAAGGTCCCGCATAAGAGATTAGCGTGCAAAGTTAAAGCACATGGGATTGGGGGTAAGGTACTGATTTGGATAGAGAACTGGTTGGCAGACAGGAAACAAAGAGTTGGAATAAACTGATCTTTTTCCGAGTGGCAGGCAGTGACTAGTGGGGTACCGCAGGGATCGGTGCTAGGACCCCAGCTATTCACAATATATATTAATGATCTAGACGAGGGAACTAGATGTAATATCTCTAAGTTTGCAGACGACACAAAGCTGGGTGGGCGTGTGTGCTGTGAGGAGGATGCAGAGAAACTCCAGTATGATTTGGACAGGTTGGGTGATTGGGCAGATGCATGGCAGATGCAGTATAATGTGGATAAATGCGAGGTTATCCACTTTGGTGGCAAAAACAGGAAGGCAGATTATTATCTGAACGGCAATAGATTGGGAAAAGGGGAAGTGCAACGAGATCTGGGAGTCCTTGTGCACCAGTCGCTGAAGGTAAGCATGCAGGTGCAGCAGGCGGTTAAGAAGGCAAATGGTATGTTGGCCTTCATAGCGAGAGGATTCGAGTACAGGAGCAAGGATGTCTTGCTGCATTTGTACAAGGCCTTGGTGAGACCACACCTTGAGTATTGTGTGCAGTTTTGGTCGCCTTTACTGAGGAAGGATGTTCTTGCCATGGAGGGAGTGCAGCGAAGATTTACCAGACTGATACCTGGGATGGCAGGAATGAGGTATGAAGAGAGATTGGGTCGATTAGGCTTATATTCGCTAGAGTTTAGAAGAATGAGAGGGGATCTCATTGAAACTTATAAAATTCTAACAGGACTAGACAGACTAGATGCAGGAAGGATGTTCCCGATGGCGGGGGAGTCCAGAACCAGAGGTCACAGTCTAAGGATAAGGGGTAAGCCATTTAGGACTGAGATGAGGAGGAATTTCTTCACCCAGAGAGTGGTGAACCTGTGGAATTCTCTACCACAGAAGGCAGTTGAGGCCAATTCATTAAATATATTCAAGAAGGAGATAGATATATTTCTTAAGGCTAAAGGGATCAAGGGATATGGGGAGAAAGCAGGGACAGGGTACTGAATTTGGATGATCAGCCATGATCTCATTAAATGGCGGAGCAGGCTCGAGGGGCCGATTGGCCTACTCCTGCTCCTATCTTCTATGCTTCTATGCATGGGGATATTCATGGAGCCTCCTCCTCCCATTAGTTGTTCAATGGTCCACCACTATTCACGACTGGATGTGGCAGGACTGCAGAGGTTTGATCTGACCCGTTGATTGTGGGATTGCTTAGCCCTGTCTATAGCATGCTGCTTCCGCTGTTTAACATGCATGTAGTCTTGTGTTGCAGCTTCCCCAGGTTGACACCTCATTTTTAGGTATGCCTGCTGCTGCTCCTGGTATGCTCGTCTGCACTCCTCATTGAACCAGGGTTGGTCCCCTGGCTTGATGGTAATGGTAGAGTGAGGGATACGCCAGGCCATGAGGTTACAGATTGTGGTGAAGTACAATTCTGCTGCTGCTGATGGCCCACAGTGCCTCATGGATGCCCAGTTTTGAGCTGCTAGATCTGTTCTGAATCTATCCCATTTAGCACGGTGGTAGTGCCACACAACACGATGGAGGGTGTCCTCAGTGTGAAGACGGGACTTCGTCTCCACAATGACTGTGCGGTGGTCACTGCTACCATTGCTGTCATGGACAGATGCATGTGCAACAGGTAGATTGGTGAGGACGAGGTCAAGTAGGTTTTTCCCTCGTGATGGTTCTCTCACCACCTGTCGCAGGCCCAGTCTGGCAGCTATGCCCTTCAGGACTCAGCCAGCTCGGTCAGTAGTGGTGCTACTGAGCCACTCTTGGTGATGGACATTGAAGTCCCCCACCAGAGTACATTATGTGCCCTTGCTACCCTCAGTGCTTCTTCTAAGTGGTGTTCAACATGGAGAAGTACTGATTCATCAGCTGAGGGAGGGCGGTAGGTGGTAATCAGCAGGAGGTCTCCATGCCCATGCTGGACCTGAAGCCATGAGACTTCATGGGGTCCGGAGTCAATGTTGAGGACTCCCACGGGCCACTCCCTCCCAACTGTATACCACTGTGCCGCCACCCCTGGTGGGTCTGTCCTGCCGGTAGGACAGGACATACCCAGGGATGGTGATGGAGGAGTCTGGGACATTGGCTGAAAGGTATGATTCTGTGAGTATGACTATGTCAGGCTGTTGCTTGACTAGTCTGTGGGACAGCTCTCCCAATTTTGACACAAGTCCCCAGACGTTAGTGAGGAAGTCTTTGCAGGGTCGACTGGGCTGGGTGTGCCATTGTCGTGTCCAAAGTCGGTACCGAGGTCACTGCCGGGTGGTCCGTCCGGTTTTATTCTTATTATTGTTTTCTGTAGTGGTTTGTTACAATTGACTGGCTTCCTAGGCCATTTCAGAGGCCAGTTAAAAGCGAATAAAAAAAAATTGTTGCTGCCCCTCCAAGATCACCCTCTTTCTCGATGGCCCCCGAGGCTCAGCGTCTGCATGGAGCTCAGCAGAGCTTGGAGCGTCCTGCGCTCTCTGACAAGGAGTCTCCACTGCTATCCCTGTCAACACCATCTTCTCTTGCTCACGTGATGTGAGAGACACCAGATGACAACACTACTTTATGTTGCGTAGCACCCACTGAGGTGTGCGTATCTGCGCTGGTGCTGGGTGTGCATGTGTCTGGTGACGGTGCACCCTCAGAGAATAGAGCTTCATCTGAGGAGTGGTCTTCCTCCTGCGGCTGAACTGTGTTGGAGGGGCACTTAATGCACCTGTGGGAGAGTAAAGAGATGAATTAGAAGTGTTATATTAAGAATGGGTAACGTTTCCATTATGCATATGGTGACATTTCACTGGCTGCTGACATTAGTCACCATAGGAGTGACTGCTGTATGCCATGTGGCTGTATGAGGTGTAATTCTATCACCAGGTTGCTTGGATATCCCCCTCACTCCGTCTCCCACCGCCAGCACCTCTGCAACTCCAGAGATCTCCAGAGCCTCCTCCTTTGCTGGAGTCAATTGAGTGAAGACTGGAGGGCCACCTTCGGTTCTCTCCCTTTCCCTCTTATTGTGGGCTCTCTTCTCCTGCAAGGAGGGAAAGAAGAGAACTTTGAGTGAGAGTGATGGAATGAGTGTAAGGAATGGATGGGCTAAATCTGTAGAGGTTGACTATGAGGGAGTGGCATGACATTGCCAAATGGCCTTCTTCTGTGGTGTTACTTGGTATGATTGCATTAGCATGAGGGTGAGTGTCAGTGGTGGTTAGTCAAATGGGGATGTGAGTATGTACATAGACAGAGAGGGATGGGTGGACCTGCTAGGTAGGTTGGTTTGAGGAATGATGTGCAGGAGTAGGCTTGGGAAGGCAGAGTGATGGGGTTGTGGTGACAGGCGCATCAGGATGTAGGTGAGTGTGGCATTGCACTCACCTTTCCTGACCTCATGAGATCATTGAATCTCTTCCTGCATTGGATCCACGTCCTCCTGACCACATCCCTGCTGCTGACCTCCTCTGCGATCTCCAGCCATGTCCTTTTTCTGTCTTTGGGTGGTCTTTTGCGTCTATCACCAGGGAAGAGGACCTCCCTGCGTGCTCTTGCTGGCTGCACCAGAACATCATTGAATCTTGGTGCGGCTCTCTTCCTTTGCATCTCCATGACCCACACTTTTATCAGCTTTATGACGCTACTCAGACCTCTGGATACCAACTTATTCACTCCTACATCAACTTTCAAATGAGATGTGTGCAAGGCTGCTTTAAATATAGGCGCTGGAAACGAGTCATCGATGACGTCATCAGACCCGCTCCATTTAATTGGGCCGGGAAACGCGCCAACTGGTTTAATTGGGGCCATTAATTAAAAGTCGCACTGAAGAACACGCTGCTCACATCCTCGGGTTCCTGACCCGCTACGCAGCCCGCATGCACGCAACCCGACTCCAAGGTAAAGATTCTGCCATCCTCTCTACGTCTACCCGATCAAACCCTTTCATAACCTTAAAGATCTCTATCATGTCATCCCTCAGTCTTCTCTTTTCTAGAGAAAAGAGCCCCAGCCTGTTCAATCTTTCCTGATATGTATAACCTCTTAGTTTTGGTATCATTCTAGTAAATCCTTTTTGCACCTTCTCCAGTGCCTCTATATCCTTTTTATGAGACGGAGACCAGAACTGTGCATAGTACTCTTAAGTGTGGTCTAATCAAGGTGCTATATAAATTTAACATAACTTCTCTGCTTTTCAATTCTATCCCTCTAAAAATGAATCCCTGTGCATCTTGTGATATGTTGGAATGGCAATCCAACAATGTAGCTCATTACATAGAATTACATAGAAATTACAACACGGAAACTGGCTGTTCAGCCTAACCAGTCCGTGTTGGGTGTTTATCCTCCACATCCTAATCCCATGTGTCCACCATGTTCCCAAATTGCTTTCGTCCCCTATCCTTCAATCACCTATCGAACCTATTCTTAAATGTTGGCATGGTCTCTGCTTTAATCACTAACTCCAGTTGTGCATTCCACAGCCTAACAGCCCTCTATGTAAAAAGGTTACTTCTGGTGTCTGTCCTAAATCTCTTACATTTAATAATTTATCGATGTTCCCTTATTCTAGATCTCTCAATCACTGGAAACATTCTGGGATAGAGTCTCCGCTTGTTTGCGTTAGTACTATCAGTGCAATCTGGGCAAAATCGGCCGAACCAGTGCAAAACATTGGGGAATTTTAAACCTAAGTGAATTACTCTCAAAACCACTTACATTCTCTCTCGTACACTGGTTCAAGATTCAATTTGCCCAGATCAGGCCCCACCCACAAATTTAGACACGTCGCTAGGTCGAAATTGCAAGATTCCACCTATTGCACTGGTTTGGGAAGGCTCTTCAAAATGCGTTCATTTTCTTAGGTGTACAGGCACGTTTTAAAAGTTTTTTCATTCAAAAAAATATTTAATTTACTAAGAAACTGACTAGTGTACACCAATGAATCGAATGAAAGAAAAGAAAAAGAAACTATTATGTCCTATTACGCTGCCCGATTGTGCTGGTTCATGGAAGATTTTATGTTTGTGATTATGCAAATGATTTTTAGCGGAATCTTGAATTGTAACCTAACTAGCATGAAGTTCCCGATTGAGCCCATAGCGAAAACTCTACTCCCCCATTTTTATTCTGTCCCACTCATTCATAATTTTAAACACCTCTAATAAATCACTCCTAAGCTCCTCTGTTCTAACAAAAAGAGACCAAGTTTTTCAAGGCTTTTTTTGTATTTGTATTTCCTCACACCAGAAAGCATCTGGACTGTACACTCTCTATTGCCTCAACATCCTTCCTACTGTGTGGAGCCTAAAACTTATTTTTATTCTTTTGCCATAAAACCCAGTATTCCATTAGTATTTGTTTGGCCTAATTCACATACTACTTTAATGTCTCGTGAACATGAAGCTCTAAGGGTTACGGTTAGGGTTAAGGGCGCTAACGGGGCACAAAGCAACTAGCACCCGGGTGTGGCGCCGCCCACGCCTCCCGCGAAATTCAGCGGGAGGTTAGCGGCGGCGCTAACCGGTAGTGCCCCGTGGTGCTGCGCCGCCGGCAATGACGGCTGCGCCGCCGGCAATGACCTCATCGCCGTGCGCAGTGCCCCGCTTGCGCCCCGGCCACGATCTTCGGGAACGCCCCCTGACTTACCACTGGACGCTATGTCCGACGAGGTCAGGGGGGCCTACCTGCGGCCGGGGAGGCGCAATTTAAAGGCGAGGTGCGGGGCAGCCATTTTTGTTGCTGGCCGCCTGCCAGCACCTGCCTGCGCTCCCATCCCCGGCCTCCTGAACGGTCCCCCACCGCGGAGTGCCGGCTGTGCTCCAAGAGCCCAGCACTTCTCTTGAGTGCCGAGCTCTTTTGCCGGCACTCCCGATCCCCGGGGGCCCAGCTGGGCCCCAGATCGCGCTGCACAAGGCCCCTCCCCTTTAAGAAGGGGAGGAAGGCCTGCAATACCACAGCGTGACGTGCCACAGCGCGTGACGCTGCTGCACGTAGCGCCGCAATATTGACTCGCAGCACCCCAAGAGGGATGCGGGGCGCTTCCAGTAGCGCCCCGCTTCCCTCTTGGGGTGCAACCATTCAATTTCCAGTGCGGGGGCGCTAATTTTTCTGGGGCGCTAAAAGTAGCGCCCCGGCGAAGTTAGCGCCCCAAATGGGGCACTACTCCATTTTTAGCCCTAAATCTCTGCTCTTTCGTATCACCCAGCTTTCTGCTATTCAAAGTATAATTAATGCTTTCATTATTTTAACTAAAATGTACCACTTCACATTTACTGACATTGAGTTTCATTTACCACTTTTTGTCTATTCAGCCATCCCCTTGCAGTTTCATTTGGTCCTCAGAATTATGCTTCCTAATATATTATCATCTGAAAATTTGAACACGACTCACTATAGCCCTATACTCAAATTATTGATGTGCACAGTGAACAGAACTGGTCCCAGAATTCTGTGGGACATCGCTACCCACTTCAATCCACTGTAAGAAACTGCCCATAACTCTTACATTTTGGACTAGAAATTGTCTCTGGCCCATTTCTGGGTCTGAAATGGTCGGCATCCAACCAGCATGCACCAGAAGCCAGAGGCCCTAGGCTTGCCTGAAATTTTCCCTCAGGCTTCATTTTAATAATCGCAATGAGATATGGTGCCCATTGAGCCTCCGTGGCAGCTCACCGGTCACCCCGGGACCAATGTGTGCCGGCTGCAGCTCTCAGGTAAGTCCTGGGGTGTGGAGGAGGAGAACGGGAGGCTAGTGTGGGCCGGCTTCAATCCTGATCCTCCCAGCTCCACATTAAAATAAGTTTAAGAAAAAGACTTATATTTTGGTGGCAGCTCCCAGTGGTGCTAAAGGACCACTGGTTAGGACGCATGTACAGCTGGAAAACGTGAACGGAGCATGCCCGGCACAAGCTCTGCTGAGCGATGACCAATTTCCCAGAGGTATCCTTAAACAGGCATCATCAGGCCCTTCATTAACATATGCAAGGAGCCTAATTGCTGTTTCAGGCAGGCACCGATGACGCCTAGAAACCGCCTTTTCCAATATGGAGACGCAGATCGGGCGCAGGACATTGTGCCCCAAAGTTGGTCCTTTTGCCCCCATTTTTCATCCGGACCAATTTCTCCCCATTTGTTTCCTCCCTTCTAACCAATTTTTGCTGCCCTCCCCTAATTCCATACCCCTTAATCTTCTCCAATAATTTCTTGTGTGGTCCCTTGTTAAAGGCTTTCTGAAAGTCCATGTACACCACAACCACTGCATTTACCTCATCCACCATATCCGTCACCTCCTCAGAGAATTTTATAATTTGTTGCCCTGAAACACTTGATTATGGCCAAGATTTCTTGACATGGAGGGGTTTTCAATCTCGGTTGATGAGAGTCTGAAGATGAGGACTAGATGTCTTCTATCAGGGACAAAAGAAACTTTGAAGGGCAGGTCACTCCAGCCTGGCCTCATGCACCTTCTAGCAGCCAATGCAGAGGGACATCGGCAAAGGCCTGGGACACAGATCTTCTGACTTTCCCCTTGACTGGGGAGTGCTGCATGCAATACTCAAAAAGGACTAATATAAATATTTGAGAAAAGACGAAAAAAACAATGAATATGCAAACAGCATTGAAGCAGTCTGATAAATGATTGACAGAGATAAGATTTGTTTTAACTGCATTAGTAATGAACTTAAGCATATCATAAAATTGTTCGAAATCTTTGTGGTTAGTGAATATCCGTTGCCTCAATTTTTCTTAATATATGACGCTAAGTTCCAGATGGGTTTGCAGAAAGTTCAGTTAGATAAGTCAGGTCCAGCAAACTTGCTTGAACATACAAACATGACCTTTAATCACAATTCACAAGAAAACAAACTGTGTGGTGACTGAGTATTGTAATAAAGGAAGAAGTGTGAGGAGCAGACTGGAGCCTCAGATCCAGAATAAGAAACTAAGCTGGCTTCAGAAGCTATAAACAACTGGATGGTTGACCCAGATTTTAAAATTAATTTTCACGTGGGACGTGTAAGGGTTGTCAGTCAATTCTTCATGTTCTCTAATGCTGATTTCCATTTGAATAAATCAGCAACAATAACTTATGTAGGGAATGAGTCTTTGTGATCATTTGTACAGAACCAGGCAAGGATTTTACTGTACAGTTTTCAAAGCAGAGCTTTTAAAAAAGGCTTCCAGAAGATGATGAAATCTGCTAATGAGGATCATAATTTATAATAATGTTAAAGATGGAGAGAAATAATGCTGTGTAAAACTTGTGAATAGAAAGATGGCTGCAGCAAGCACTGAGAGGACACCAAGGTACCCTGATGCTGCCTTGGAGGCCCTGATGCAGGCAGTGGACAGGAAGAGGGAGATCCTCTTCCTCTCAGGGGACAGAAAGCCATCCAGATAAGAACGCAGTCACCAGTGGGAAGACATCACTGAAGAGGTCAATGCCAGGAGCTTAGCTCCAAAGACATAGCTGCAATGCCGCAAAAAAAGTTCAATGACCTCACTCGAATTGTCAAGGTAAGAATACTTGCTCTCTCCTCACACCTCCACCACCTCCAGCCTCACTACTCACAATACTCCACGAGTTGCTGGGCAGGTTTAGCATGTGGTGCATCAGGCGCTGGGACATACCAGAATTGGAAAAGTGTCCTACAAGGAGCACTGGACCCTAATTTGAATACGTTAACTATTACTTTTTCAACATTTAAAATGGTATTCAACAGTCAAGGAAAAATATATTCCGCTAAAAAACAAGAACAAGCTAAACACTAATGAGACACCATGGATGAATAAAGCCATAAGGGAAAACTTGAGAGTAAGGAAAGAGGCATACATTAAGTACATGGGCAGCAAAGGAGAGCATGACAAGAGAGAATACGAAGAGATTAGGAGAGAAGTCAAAAAAAACAATTAGGAAGGTAAAGAGGAACTATGAAATTAAATTATCAAGGAACATAAAACAAAATAGTAAAATATTTAACAGGCACATAAATTAAAAAAGGAAGGTCGGGATGGGAATAGGGCCACTAAGGGATGGACAGAATAATACCACAGGCAACGATAGAGAGATGGCAGAGATATTAAATAATTACTTTGCTTCAGTATTTACCAGGGAGGTAGAACAGGTGGAGATGAAATCGGATGATGAGACTAGTAATGAGATAACTGCATTTAAAATAAAATGAGGAGATATATTAAATAAACTAATGAAACTCAAAGAGGATAAAACCCCTGGTCCGGATGGATTACAGCCGCGCATTTTAAAAGAATCTAGGGAAGAGATAGCAGAGGCATTACTACACATATTTTGTAATTCGTTGGAAAAAGGTGTAGTGCCAGAGGACTGGCGGATAGCTAACGTAATACCTATATTTAAGAAGGGAGATAGAACATGTCCAAGGAACTATAGACCAGTCAGATTAACATCGGTGGTAGGAAAAATAATGGAATCCCTACTAAAGGAGAAAATGGAAGAACATCTAGAAACCAAAGATATAATAATAAATAGTCCGCATGGATTTCAAAAGGGAACGTCTTGCTTGACCAACCTAATTGAATTTTTTGAAGAGGTAACAGAGAGAGTAGACAAGGGTAATGTAGTAGATGTAATTTATCTAGATTTTCAAAAGGCCTTCCATAAGGTACCACATAATAGATTAATGAATAAGGTCAGGGAATGCGGAGTCAGGGGACAAGTAGCAGAATGGATAGCTAGCTGGCTTCAAGACAGAAAGCAGGGAGTAGGGGTAAAGGGTAGCTATTTAGAGTGGCAGAAGGTGGGAAGTGGTGTTCCACAAGGATCAGTGCTGGCACCACTGTTGTTCACAATTTATATTAACGATTTAGACCTTGGAATCAAAACACAATTTCTAAATTTGCGGACAACACCAAATTGGGGGGCATAGTCAATACTGAGGAGGACTGCAACAAATTACAGGGGGACATTAATAAACTTGCAGAATGGGCATATAATTGGCAAATGAAATTCAACACAGATAAATGTGAGATATTACATTTTGGTAAGAAAAATAGGGGGTCACATATTAATTGGAAAATAAGAATCTAAATGGGGTAGATGAGCAAAGGGATCTCAGAGTACAAATACACAAATCACTAAAGGTATCGACACAGGTTAACAAAGCTATTAAAAAAGTAAACCATGCACTCTGGTTTATTTCTAGAGGGATAGAATTGAAAAGTAGTGAAGTTATGCTAAACTTGTATTGAACCTTGGTTAGCCCACACTTGGAGTACTGCGTACAATTCTGGTTGCCATATTATAGAAAGGATATCGAGGCACTGGAGAGGGTGCAGAGAAGATTTACAAGGATGATACCAGAAATGCGAGGGTATACCTATCAAAAAAGGATGAACAGGCTGGGTCTCTTTTCTCTTGAAAAGAGAAGGCTGAAGGGTGACCTAATAGAGGTCTTTAAAATCATGAAAGGTTTTGACAGAGTAGATACAGAGAGAGTGTTTCCACTTGTGGGGAACAGCAAAACTAGAGGCCATCAATATAAGATAGTCACCAAGAAATCAAATAGGGAATTCAGAAGAAACTTCTTTACCCAGAGAGTGGTGAGAATGTGGAACTCGCTACCACAGGGAGTGGTTGAAGCGAATAGTATAGATGCATTTAAGGGGCGGTTAGATAAGCATGAGGGAGAAGGGAATAGAGGGTTATGCTGATAGAGTTAGATGAGGAAATATGGGAGGAGGCTCGAGTGGATCATAAATGGACTGGTTGGGCCGATTGGCCTGTTTCTATGCTGTACATCCTATGTAATCCTATGTACTTTAAAAGTTCAGGCATGTGCTCCTGACACCAATGGAGAAGCCAGATCCAATATGGCAGAGGGCGCACTTCCAGCTGGAAATGAGCGCGCACTTCCTGCCCGTCATATTGGAGGCTTAGGCACCCATTTAGTAGCCGAAAAACAGGCACGGTGCCATCGAATTTCTATTTGAAGTAGAACAGGCCAACACTTAACGCTCAACTAACACCACTAGAACAAACGGGGAGAAATTCGTGTGGTTTGTGCCACACATTAGTGCCACGAGATGGCACTAAAATGCCATTGCGAGCTCTAACGACACCTGATGCCGGTTCAAGTGCCACACATCATATCGGTGTTGCCGGTAGCGCTGCCGCTGAACTGGATTGCCAGGGACCTCGCCATCACAGAGATCGTGACGTCAGTGAGTGTGCAACGCTCACTTGATGCCTGATCTCCCAACTTCGTTACAGCCAATGAATTTACCAGCTGGAGAGAACAACAACAGGTTGAGGTGGCATGCAGCAGCAGGAAGCCGGCTGCAACAACGCTATTTAAAGGGATCATCACCAATCACTCGCACCTGACAGGTTTGTGAAGTTTGAGTGGCTGTGTGCTACTTCCTGCTACTGCAAGAGTTTTCTTTAGTAATTTCAAGGTTCTTTGGTATCAAGGAATGTTCTGGCAAGTACAAAACTCCATAATTATTTCTGAAAATCTTCAACCTACAACACTTGCTAAAAGTCATGGGGGCTGTACTGGCAGTCGACCTCGCCCTCCAGGATCTACGGCGGAGGGAGTGGAGGCAGCGAGAAAGACGGGAACATGTGCACAGAGGGAGGAGGAGGAGCAGAACTGTGCCACCTCCTGCAACCAGACCTCCAGCCTCAGACCAGGGCAGCTCTCCCAGTGGCAGTCAAGGTCATCGTGGCCCTCAATTTCTTTGTAAGCAGATCCTTCCAGTCTGCAGCAGGAGACATATCTAACATCTTACAATTCGCTGTCCATCCTGGAGGTCACTGAGGCTCTCTGCAGCAAGAGAAGGTACTATATTGGCTTCCATATCACCAGAGAGAAGCAGGACGAGCGTGCATGTGGCTTTACCAGGATAGCGGGCTTCCCCATGGTGCACCGCGGCTGTGAGTGCACCCATGTGGCTTTGCGGGCACCGCATAACAATCCTGAGATCTTCCATAACCGCAAAGGCTACCACTCACTTAATGTGCAGCTGGCGTGCGACCACACACAGTGAATCCTCAACGTTAACGCCCGCTATCCTGGCAGCAGCCACGATGTCTTCATCCTGTGCCAGACCCCTGGTGTGCCAGCATTCTTCCAGCCACCATGTCAAGCTCGAGGGTGGCTGCTCAGAGACAAGGGCTATCCGCTGTCCACCAAGCTCATGACTCCACTCTGTAACCCCAACACTCGTGCCCAGCACTCATAATGAGAGCCATGCTTCCACCAGGAACATCATCGAGCAAACCATCGGCCTACTGAAGCAACGGTTCCGCTGCCTTGACCGCTCAGGAGGAGCCCTCCAGTACTCGCTGGAGTGGGTGTCCCATTTCGTGCTGACCATCATGAGGGCGCAGCCCTTGCCAGCAGGGATTGCGGGATCACCTCAGGAGAACAACGAGGCAGAGGAGGATGAGGAGGAGGATGTGGAGGAAGAGAACGAGGAGGGAGTGCGGAGACAGCAAGACAATCGGCTTTCCGGACGGGCTGTCCGTGACCGGCTCATCAGACTCTGATTCGCATGAATGAAACCTCAGATCCCCGTAGCTCACCACATCCCCATCATACAATCCCTGTCTCATGCCATATCACAGCGTCCTCCTGGGCGCAAAGGTTAAATAAGAGAGACCACAAAATATTCCAAACACAATTAATAAATTTATCTATAAACATATCACACATATCACATGAATTCTAATAACTAATAACCCTTGTGCCTGCTTTGGTAGAATAGCTGTCATTGTGTGCAAGGTGTGAGAGGTGAGTGTGAGTGTTGCTAGGTGGAGATTGTTGGTGGGTGAGTGCTGGGAGTGTGGTCCATTGAGCAGTGTGTGAAGCTTGTGGTACAGATGGTGGTATGTAGCATTTGTTGAAGCCTTCACTCACCCTGATCACCCGTGTGAGGTCGTTAAACTTCTTCTTGCACTGGGTGTGGGTCCTTTGGACCACAGTGCTGCCTGTGGCGTGGGGTGCCACCTCTCTCCATATAGTCCAGCAGACTTGTGCCGAGGGCCTCCTGCCAGTTGCTGGGTACAGGACCGCCCGCCTTCTCTCCACTGTTAAGACCAATGCCTTCAAAGTTTCATCGGAAAACCTCTGGGCTCTCTCCCTGGGGCGGCAATCTGCCATCAGGATTTGTAATTAAGTGCTACTTCTCCTTGTCCTTCTTCTTATGGTTGTTGAGGCAGCAGCACACCCAACAATGCTGAGAATGAGGTGCTGCAGCATTAATGAACCTCCCCTTTAAGTAGTGAAAAAAGCCTGTGGCAATCATTACTTGCATATAGACTGCCCCTGAAATTGGTCCAGCTTTTCAGTGTAACGCCAATGAGCTTGAGTTTTTAGACGAGGATCATGACTGCAATCATTTTAATGAGGAGTGAAGACGAATTTTGCGTGCATCCTAGATGATTTTCAGGTGGCGCTATTTAACCATTTTTAGTCTAAACACTGCCCAATTCTTGGCTATAACGAATTTCTAGCCCATTATTAGTGTGCATGTTGTGAAAAATCTAATTGCAGTTCAATGATTGGTATTTTCCACGGTAGTATTTTATTGAGGAAAGACTGGCTAGACATCTTGATATATATAAATGACCTGGACTTGGGCATAGGGAGTACAATTATTTAATTGAAACAGTTATTGGTTATATTTTCATATTCTGATTATATTTTGAAGTTTGCAGATGATACAAAACTCAGCAACGTAGTAAATAGTGAGGAGGATAGTAGCAGACTTCAGGAAGACATAGACAGACTGGTGAACTGGGCAGGCACATGGCAGATGCAACCAATGTGGATATTGTAAAGTGATGCACTTTGGGAGGAACAACATGGAGAGGCAGTATAATCTAAATGGTACTATTTTGTTTTGAGTGGGGGTGAAAGAGCAGAGGGACCTGGGGGTGCATATTCACAAATCTTTGAAGGTGACAGGGCAAATTGACAAGGTGGTTAAAAAAGCATATGGGATACTTGGCTTTGTAAATAAGGGCATTAAATACAAAAACAAGGAAGCCATGCTAAACCTTTGCAAATCTCTGGTTAGGCCTGAGTATTGTGTACAATTCTGGGCACCGCACTTTAGGAAGGATGTCAAGGCCTGGCGAGGGTACAGAGGAGGTTTGCCAGGATGATACCAGGGATAAGGGACTTCAGTTATGTGGCGAGATTGGAAAAGCTGGGATAAAAACAGAAAATGCTGGAAATACTCAGCAGGTCAGGCAGCATCTGTGGAGAGTGAAACAGAGTTAACGTTTCAGGTCAATAAGGTCATCGACCTGAAACGTTAACTCTGTTTCTCTCTCCACAGATGCTGCCTGACCTGCTGAGTATTTCCAGCATTTTCTGTTTTTATTTCAGATTTCCAGCATCCGCAGTATTTTGCTTTTGTATTGGAAAAGCTGGGACTGTTCTCCTTAGAACAGAAAAGGTTAAGGGGAGACCTAATAGAGATATTCAAAATTATGAGGGGTTTTGATAGAGCAAGTAGGGAGAAACTGTTTCCTCTGGCAAGTGGGTCAGTAACCAGAGGTCATAGATTTAAAATAACTGGCAAAAGAACTAGAGGGGAAATGAGGAGAAACTTCTTCACACAGAGGGTTGTTAAGACCTGAGCACACTACCTGATGGGGTGGTGGAATCGGATTCCACAGGAACTTTCAAAAGGCAATTGGACAGTACTTGAAGAGAACTAATTTGCAGGGGTATGGTGAAAAAGCTGGGGTGTGGGTCTAAATTGGACAGCTTTTTCAAAGAGTTGGCACAGGCATGACGGGCCGAATGGCCCCCTTCTGTGCTGTAAGATTCTACGATTCCTAAATACTGCTCAGATCTTTTAAAAGCTTACTTGTTCCAGTCAACTCTGAAATTTCATTTCATTTATTTCAGTTAACACTGATTTATAGAAAAGAGCTTATAGTACTGCGTGGAATTAAAATTTCTGTCAAATAAAAAAGACAAAACAATAAAGAAAAAAAAGGTGACAAATCTGTCTCTGCCAACTACAGTGACATTAGTCTAGCTTCAATAATGGAAAGTAATAAAGAAAGAAAGAACATGCGTCTTTCACAATTTCAGGATGTCCCAAAGCACTTTACAGCCAATAAAGTGGCAACCAGGGGTCACAGTCTCAGAATAAGGGGTCGGCCATTTAGGACTGAGATGAGGAGAAAGTTCTTCATTCAGAGGGTGGTGAATCTTTGGAATTCTCTACCCCAGAGGGCTGTGGAGGCTCAGTCGTTGAGTATATTCAAGACAGAGATCGATAGATTTTTGAATAGTAAGGGAATCAAGAGATATGGGGATAGTTCAGGAAAGTGGAGAGGAGGTAGAAGATTAGCCATGATCTTATTGAATGGCGGAGCAGGCTCGAAGGGCCAAATGGCCTACTCCTGCTCCTAGTTCTTATGTTCTTATGTAATCCGGTCCTGGTGGTGTTACTGGAGGGATCCGGGACGAAGTTTCTGTCCAGGTCCGACGTTGCAGCTTCCCACAGCCTCTGTGAGCAAAGGGAATTGTGGGCAATGAAGAGGTCTGAGAATTAAAGGGGCCATGCACACTGAAGCAATACAAAATAAAATGCAGTGAATCAATACATTTTTCAGCTCTTTCTGCCTTTTAAGAAATATTCAATATTTAAAAGAAGTTCCAAATGTGAATATTCTGCTGTTAAAGCTGAATTACCTTCCTAACCACAACAAATGCGAAAACTGCCTCAGCACTAACACAAATGGCTCAGCAGGCCAGGGAAGGGGCACCGAGGGTCTCACACGCAGCACTCCAGCTTTGTGCAGGGGGTCAACACTGCAAGAGCGGCCCTCTATCCACAGGGGCCAGGAGGCCCTCCAGAAAGAACGATGTGGGAGTATATCACTAAGGCCGTCACTGCCAGCAGTGTCGCCCCCACCACCTGGCTCCAGTGCCCAAAGAAGCTTCATGACCTCAGACCACTGGTCAAGGTCAGTGAATGCATCTTCAAAAGCCGTCTCCTACCAACTGCACCACGAGCCTCACACACTGCTCAATGCACAACCCCCAATCACTCACCTACCAACAATCTG
Organism: Squalus acanthias; assembly: GCA_030390025.1. Classification (NCBI taxonomy): domain Eukaryota; kingdom Metazoa; phylum Chordata; class Chondrichthyes; order Squaliformes; family Squalidae; genus Squalus; species Squalus acanthias. Next base: position 25,581,541 of record CM059436.1, on the reverse strand, counting down.
CACCAATGACGAGGCACTTCTCCCATTCCTAGCCTCACCTCACCTCCTTGGAGGAGAGGGTGCAGGCCATTCTTGGCAGGGACATGGTTGAGTCCTTGGCCAGCGGCAGGGCTGAAAGGATACAAGATGCTGGTATCCTCGTACGTTATCCTCCTTCTGGCATGCATCTCCTGCTTTCGTGCCCTCCCGACAGCACAACTCCATCCTTGTGCCTTCTTCATTTCACACACCCAAGAAATGCAGCCTGCCCAGCCAATGGGTCAACAAGAAGAGGCAGTCTGCCCAGCCAGTGGGACCGTAGGCGAATGATTCCATCCTGGATATCCTGGCCACAAATGGGCTGTCTGTGAAGCATCATTCCCTCTGATTCCTCCTCTTCGGCTTCCTCCTCTTCTGCGTCTTCCTCTTCCCTCTGCAAGCAGATGCTATAAATGTGAAATGACAGCATAAAATACTGGAAATACTCAATTGATCAGGCAGCATGTCGACCTTAGATGTGAACTCTGTTTTTCTCTCCACGGATGTTGCGTGACCTGCAGAGTATTCTGTCTTCTCAAAGGCCTTCATTTACGATCCGAGCCCTTGCAAGCATCCAGCAGCACTCCCTACACACTTAAAAAACTTTTCACATCTATTGCAGCAAGCCAGCAAATTCAAACTTAGCTGAATGATGTGTGTGTCCCTGTAAGAGCTGCAGACATTGCCACTGTCAGCCTGTTTGCATGCCAGGTTAACCTGGCATGCTTAGGACCCAGCGCAGAATTCAGCGCTAGGGTTGAAGCTCGCGTTGGTGACGTTAAGTCGCCGTTTATCGCCACCATGCCGCCATTTTTTTTCCAGGGCGCTGCCAGTTACCAACAGCGCAATGGGGAAGAGCAATATGGCAGCCATCGCGGGAACCGCCACCAGCTGCCATTTTATCACCATTTCATTTTACGGAGTGGCGGTAAGTAGATGAATTTCTAGCCCAATCTGTTTTAGTGATGTTGGTTGAGGGATAAACATTGGCCAGGACACCAGGGAGAACTCCCCTGCTCTTCTTCAGATTGGTGCTATTGGAATTTTTAAGTCCACCTTAGAGGCCAGACGGTTTAACGTCTCATCTGAAAGACAGCACCTCCAACAGTGCAGCACTCCCTCAGTACTGCACTGGAGTGTCAGCCTAGACTTTGTACTCAAGTCTCTGGAGTGTGACCTGAACTCACAACCTTCTGACTCAGAGGCGAGAGTGCTACCACTAAACCACGGCTGACACTTAAGTATTCTAAAAGGTAGTCTATAGGAGTACCTATGTAATAATAACTTAATAAGAAACAGTCAGCATGAATTTAGAAGGGAAGATTCTGCCTGACCGCCTCCTTCACTTCTTTGTTGATTACAGACAACATAGATAGTGGAATTCCCTATGATATCGCTTATTTGGACTTTCAGAAAGTAATTGATGAAATTCCACATTCCAATTAAACTAAAAGCCAAAGGATTTCAGGCCAGAATATAGAAAGAACATAGATGAGAAATTGTTTACAGAAAAGCAAAGAGACTCACCTGAATGGAGGAGGATCCCTTTAAATATCGCTTGTGAAAGCTGCTTGTCGACTGTTCCCGCCATGACTTGTTGGGCGGATTAAGGAAGTGCCATTTCAGGCATGCATGGACACCAATTGCATAAAAGGGCCCTAATTCAGGCACAGGGCCCTTAACCTCACTAACTTCAGTGGGGTTAGAGGTGGAGTTCTGTGGGGGTAGGATCCTGTCCCTGCGGATTTTTCGAGCCAGTCCCATGAATAGTTTGTTTAAGTCATGAGAACTAAAGACATCACTGGAAAAATTGACTTGGAACAGTTAATTATGAATTAACACACTTAAGGTGTTTTTACACTGCGATAATGGTGTTAACTTCCAGTGCAATAGTCCCACTCAGTTGATGGCACAACTAAAGATAAACTTACCATTCTTCCCAAATCAGTATTTCTAAGATTATCTAATCTGCTGCCAGTTCCTGGAGCTTTGTGGAAGACTCAGTATAGACTGCAATTCCCAGGATGCTGCAGATATTATAATGGGGCAGAATTTGTGGTCGGTATGACGGCATACTCTCAGAGTACGCCGTCATATCACCTTTGAAATTGACCATAAGTTCATGCGCTAAATCCTGAACTTGCGAACTGTCAAGTTCCGACTTAGCAGATCATTCACTGCGACTGTCAGATCCTCATTGCTGGCGCAGAGTTCACCAACTGCCCAGCATTTATGCAGGAAAGTTTTATGGCTGGTGAAACAGGCGCACGAGCCTGTTTGCACAGCGTATGGGGAGGGGGCATATGCAGCAGCTTGAAATATACACCCATCGTGATAAAAAATCTTCAAAATAAATATCTATATTCATCTAACTATCTCTTGATCCCAATACAACTTGCAGAGACAAATAGGTAAAAAATGGAAACAATCTACCAAGAATGAGAGACTGATTTATTTATTAATATAACTGGGGTGAGTGAGACTAAAAAATCATGAATGGGCATTGGAGATTTCTGTTTTCTGATTGGAGCACTGCCCCACATGATCCCAGGTACGCTTATACATGGTGTGCCCCTGGGATCCATGGGCCACTACGCTGTGCTCAATTCCGCAGTGAAACAACACAAGTTTTCGAAGGGGGCCTTGCACCAGGTAAGTGCGGATTTCTTTCGGAAGTCAGCTGCGTACTCCTTAGCGACACCGCCGACTGCAATTTCAGGGCCATTGTCAGTACTTCAGTCATTTGTATATGTGCATTCATCGAAATAGCACAGGTTGGTCATGTGTATGTGGAGCTATAGAGTTACCAATTCAGGAGCCAATTCTGCATAGATAGCACCTTCATTTTGTTGCATAAAATAGGCGCATGCCCTGGAAAAGCCATGCATACTTGTTGCTCTCCTCAGACTTGGACCGGGTGAATACCAGAATATAAAAGTGCCTATAGCTGGAACGACATGATTAATGATGTTCTAATCTGCTCTTCATTAAAATTAAACACTTTAATGCATCAGCTAGAAACTTTAGGAAGTTCACTTTGTACTGGGCGCAGTTATGCCAGTGTGAAACCGAAGTGATGTCCAACTATCTTGTCAAGTTTTTGATAAATCAAATCGCTGCTGAAATTGGTTGTCTTGGGCTAGTGTTATATGTTGGATTATGTGCTGCTGTGTAAACTGATCAAATTGATGAAAATCACTGTTAACTGGCGATTTAGGTAGCTCTAAGCAGCCTGTTACTACTTTTTTATTATTTGCAACACTGTTGGAAAGTTAACAGTGCCATCTAGCTGCAGTAGGAGAAACCTTTACAAAAGTAAATTAAATAACAACCTATTTGAGCAATAGTTTCTCAGGGGCTTGGAAAAGCAGGGTCTTTATATCAGTAGGAGGATCAAACAAGATCAAAGTCTGGGGGAAAAATTGGGTTGCTTTGCGCCTCCCGTTAGCGCCCGGGGGGGACGCTATCGGCGCGCAAAGCACCTCGGGCCCAGGCGTGGCATTGCAAACGCCTCCCGCAAAATTCAGCAGGAGGTTAGTGGCGGTGGTAGCCGGTAGCGCCTCGTGGCGCTGCGCCTCCGGCAATGACGTCATTGCCATGCACTGCGCCCCGCTTGCTCCCCGGCTGCAAACTTCGGTCGCGCCCCCTGACCTACCGCCAGACGATATATAGGACAGGGTCAGGGTCGCGTTTTTACGGCCGCGGCGGCACTAATTAAAGGGCAGGTGTCAGGCAGCCATTTATTTTGGACCGCCTGCCAGCACCTGCCCCCTTTCCGTTCCCTCATGCGGGGTGCTGGCCGCGATCGGTCAGCTCAGCGCTCCTCTTGAGTGCCGGGCTGTTTTTCCGGCACCCCACTCCCCGGTGGTCCAGCAGGGCCCCAGTGCATGCTGCGCTAGGCCCCTCCCCTTTAATCAGGGGAGGGAGGCCTGTAATACCACGGCGCTATGCACCGCTGTTACACGTAGCGCCGCGATATTGAATGGTAGCGCCCCAGGAAGGAGTGGGAGCACTTCCAGTAGCGCCCCGCCTCCTGCTTGGGGCGCTACCACTCAATTTACAGCGCGGGGGCACTAACTTCTTCGGGGCGCTAAAAGGGGGCGTGACTGAATTTTTCCCCGTAAAGGTCTTTAAGGATGGGTCTTGTAAGATGATCCGCATCAGTTTTTAAAATAACTGCGCATTAGATGTTCACCAGAGATAAAGATCCTAGGGGGAAAAATTCACATATATTAATATGTCTGAGGAGCAGTGTTTGCACAGGCTGCGCTTCAGCAAGGAGGTAGTCACTGAGCTCTGCCACCTGCTGCAGCCAGATCTGCAGCCTCAACTGAGGTCCAGGACGTCTCTGTCGGTGGCAGTGAAGATCACAGTGGCTCTGAACTTTTATGCCACTGGCTCATCGCCAATATCTCCCAGTTCGCGGTGCATTGCTGCATCCGTCAGGTCACAAATGCCCTCTTTAAAAGGAGACGAGAGTACATCTCTTTCCCCGTGACCCCAGACAAGCAGCAAGAACACGCAATGGGCTTTGCTTGGATAGCGGGCTTCCCCATGGTGCAGGGCGCCATTGACTGCACACATGTGGCTTTGCGTGCTCCGCATGAGAATGCCGAGGATTTCCGCAACAGAAAGGGGTTCCATTCCTTAGACGTTCAGTTGGTCTGTGACCACAGACAGCTGATACTCGCTGTCAATGCCCACTATCCTGGCAGCTGCCACGATGCATTCATCCTGCGCCAGACTACTGTGGCAGAACTTTTCCAGGCACCGCATCAGCCAGTTGGTTGGCTTCTCGGGGACAAGGGATATCCACTGAGCACCTGGCTGATGACACTGCTCCGTACGCCCAACACCCCTGCTGAGCTGCAGTACAACGAGAGCCATCAAGCTACCAGGAACATCGTTGAGCACACAATCGGCGTGCTCAAGCAACGGTTCCGCTGTCTGGACCATTCTGGAGGAGCCCTGCAGTACTCGCCTGAGCGAGTTTTCCACTTCGTAGTTGTGTGCTGCATGCTGCATAATCTGGCAATCCTCAGGACCCAGCCAATGCCACCAGGCCTTGGAGCACCACCAGAGGAGGAGGAGGAAGAGGAGGAGGATGATCATCAGCAGCACCAAGGCGGGAGGGAGGCCCACAATGTAGAAACTGGAAGGGCCGTCCGTCAACGGCTGATAGCAAGCCGCTTCTAGGCCCCTGCTGAGGAAATGGCTTCTGCCATTGAGAACAACATGAATGAAACCAACCCGCAACCCCTAAGCCGGCCAAGGCAGCAATGATTCCAAAGACCAAACATGTACATTTTGAATACAAAAACTTATTTATTTTATAAACTCTGTGTGTGTCATTTCCTCATGACAAACTAATAGAAAGAAACACAAAAACACAGTCATTAACATAACTGGCTCTCACAACCTGGAGATAATGTTCAAAACACTAAACAAAAGTTTGACCACGAACCTCGGCCTTTAATAAAAAAATGACCAACATTTTGTCACACCTCCTACTTTTTGCCCTTCGAGGGTGATCTCCTTCCCTTGCGCACTTCCCCCCTTCCCACCCTACTGCTCCTCCGTAATGGGACCCCAGTGGCTGCAGCAAGGCTGGTGGAAGGCTGCTGATTGTCAGAACCTGAGACTGCAGATGCCCTTGAAGGACGGCCTCGACCAGCTCTGGGCCTGGAGGGCCCGGCTGCAGACTGCACCAACTCTGCATGGGCGGCAGCAGTCTGTCCTACAGGTGGTGGCAAGTGCAGTGGAGAAGTGACAGTGGTGGCAGCAGGAATGCTGTCATCTTGAGAGAGGACAGCAACTCCCTGCTCGACCGACACACTGGCACTCCCACGGGGCAGCACTTCAGCATCCGGAGCAATCTGCTGGAGCACAGATTGCTGGCCTGCTGTGGCGCGGTGAGAGCCCCGGGGAAATGTGTCCGAACCAGCGAGGATGGCAGCAGTCAGTGCTCGCGTGGCCTCAATCTGAGTCTGCATGAGAGCAGTCAGAGATGGGGTCATGGCAGCCATTGACTGAATTGCAGCACTAAGCTTTAGTGTGGCATCCGCCTGTGCTACAGCGAAGTGCTCCACACTCCTTGCCAGTGATTCAGTGCATTCGGTCACCCTTCCCGCTGCAGCCATAAGCTCAGTGTGCATGTCCACCGCCTGGGTGTTCATTTCATCGATGAGCCGCTCCTCCTCTGCGTCCAGTGCAGTAGGACTCGCTGGCATACTCTCCCTCTGGGGAGAAGGCCCCCGAGCTTCCCTACCCCCATCGCGTTGCTGCAGCCCGCTGGGTCCTGGAGCTTCACCCTCATCAGACCCTTCCCCCCTGCTCCCCTCCAGGGAAGGCGTGTTCCCAGTGTGGGCATGGGCTTCATCAGGAGAGGGTGGCGCTGATGCTTCGCCTTCATCTTCCTCCTCGCCTGCAGCTTCACTCCCACTGGCAGCTTGAGGGCCCGTCTCCTCAGCTGGTGAATCACCATCTGAAAGCAGGGAGGTACAAGAGTGGCTTTAGCGTGAGGACAGGGGGGCAGTAAGGGAGGAATGAGTGCAGCGATTTAGTAAGTTGGATTGAAAGTGTCAAAGGCTGGTGTTGTGAGGGACAAGTGGAAGGACAGAGGACAAAATGGTGATGACCTTACCATTGCTGTCCAGAACGGAGTCGGCGTCTCCAGTGGCGACGGGACCGATCACCCGGCTTGCCACAATCCTGTGGACGCGCGCCTCAAGATCGCTGAGGGGTTGCAGCTGAGGCCGCCCTCCACCCGTCCGTTGCTGCTGTCTCCTATTATGAGATAGCTTAGCCTGCAAGAAAAAGGACGGCGTCTGAGTAAATATACAGCCATGGTCTTGCCTGATGTGCCTCCCATAGGTGAATAGCCCTTACTGTATGCAGCCATGGTCTTGCCTGATATGCCTCCCATAGGTGAATAGCCCTTACTGTATGCAAAGTGTGGAATGTGCGTGTGTGTTTCATTAGAGGGCCATAGGTGTTGGATGAGTGTTGGGCATTGGGGTTTTAAGACCCTCTGGCCATAGAGTGAGGTTGAGATGGAGGGATGGAGAGGTAATGAAAAAAAGCCACTCACCCTGACGACCCGAGTAAGGTCGTTGAACTTTTTTCGACATTGTATATGGGTCCTGGGCACCATGCTCCTGGAGGAGATGCTCTGAGCCACCTCCCTCCACACTCTTCTGTACTCGCGCGGCAAAGGCCTCCTGCCACTCTCAGGGAAGAGTATAGATCTTCTGCGCTCCACCGCGCCAACCAGAGCATCCAAGGCCCGCTCGCTAAAGCGCTGAGCTCGTTCTCTCACCCTCTCCATAGTCCTCGGCTGGAAGATTTAGGCACAGGTCTCTCCAGGCCGAGATTCAAGGCTCCAATGAGCAGGGTGTGGCTGGAGTGCAAGATCGACCCTCCCCTTTAAGAACTGTCCGGCGCCAGTGTGTCTGTGTTCCATCGCTAACTGACAGCATCTGCGCTGCGCCCGCGCTCTGAGTTAGCGCCTCGCTCCTCGGCCTTTGCACCTTAAGACAGATGTGCAGCGCCTGATTTAGCGCTCCAATCACCTCCAGGGGCGATAGAAGTCAAGTTTGCAGTCGGAGGCGATAATTAGCGCCAGGCGCTAATCTTTGCGCCCGGCCGATAATTGCGCCCCAAATGGGGCGATACTGAATTTCTCCCCCCGAAAGTCTGCAGCCACTCTGACCTACTCACACTGTAACTGGCAGAAATCTAGAATAGCTGGAAACTAGGCAAGGATCGGGCATAAAGGGATCCCGGCCTACCTCCAGAGTTTCCTCTGTGGTTTGTTGGGAGTAATGCTGCTGTATGCCCCAAATATAGCCATCATCGTAAGAGGGGGCAGGGCCAGGGGCAGGGTCTCCCTAAGTCAAGGGTTTTCACACCTTGGGCCTTCAGAGGGTAAGCATATGGTCAGCAAAGGTACACCTGGTTTGACCAGGCGTACCTCTCCAACACCGGCGGGATTGTGGCCTGAACCCTGAAGATTTGGAAGACCAAAATTATTGTTTGAGTTTTTAAAACGGCCTACTTACAAAGGGGGTGTTAGGCAACAGTTACAGTGGCCGGAATTTTTGGGTGTCTGTGCAGGCGGGAATGGAGGCGGGTTGGGTGGGAAATTCGAAAAAAGTGGGAGCGGGTCAGGAACCCACCGTCATCCTGCCCCCACGCGCCTTTCCTTCGGGCGTGTTTGCTGGTGTGGCAGCAACCTGACCGGCAGAGGCGGGCGACCTAATTGAAATCATTATCACCTTGTTTTCAGACAGTTAAGAGCCTTTTTCCCCCTACATTTCAAATTTCCCTGCATGACCACGGGATTCACGCAGCTCGGGAACCACGTCTGTCAACCTGAGGTGGGAGTTGAGTGGTCATTGCTCCAGCTGATTACTTGACAGCATCAAATGAGATGAGCAGGAATTTCTTCTCTCAGAGGGTCGTGAATCTTTGGAATTCTTTACCCCAGAGAGCTGTGGAGGCTGGGTCATTAAATATATTCAAGGCTAAGATAGACAGATTTTTGAACAACAAGGGAGTCAAGGGTTATGGGGAGCGGGCAGGAAAGTGGAGTTGAGGCCTGATCAGCCATGATCTCATTAAATGGCGGAGCAGGCTCGAGGGGCCGAATGGTCTGCTCCTGCTCCTATTTCTGATGTTCTTATGTAAATGTAGTTTTAAAGCTAGTGTTACTGAGTGGACGCTCGGCTTTGCCACTCTGGCTGACTTCCCACGGGTGCAGGGCGTCATCGACTGCACACATGTGGCCATCAGGGCACCCCATCATCACCCAGGAGTCTTTGTCAACTGCAAGGGCTTCCAGTCCCTCAAGGTGCAGCTGATCTGCAACCATAGGAAGATCATCATGCATGTGCATGCTAAATTCGCTGGTAGCTGTCATGACTCTTTCATCCTGTGCCAGTCCACCCTCCCTCAGCTCTTTGCACCTCCAAACAGACTTTCCGGAGCTGGCTGCTTGGAGACAAGTGCTATCCACTGAAGACATGGCTCATGACACCCTTGAGGCCAAGTACTGAGGCCGAGGAGAGATATAATGAAAGCCACATCTCCCCTAGATGTGTCATAGAGCAGCCAATAGGTATGCTGAAAATGCGATTCAGATGCCTTGACAGATCTGGAGGAGCACTTCAGTACGCACTTCACATTAACATTGAGTAAAACACCCAAGTGGCTACCCTTGTGAATCTACTTGTGTGGCATCTTTCTCTTACGCGTGGCTTCAGCAGAGGTAGAGGCAACCTCCTCGCTTCCCTGCTGCAACTGCTTAGTTATTTTTGGCGGTCGTCCTCTGGGTTTTGGTGCCTGTGATGGCCCCGCCAAAGTCTGCTCCTCCTGCGATTGTGCAGGGGCAGACTCGGCCATCGCTGTCCGAGGAGGCATCTGGTGCTCTGACTGAGGGGGTGGCAACGGGGGAGAAGTGTGAGCGCTTTGAGAGGAGGTCCTACTTCCATGTCCCCTCTCACCATCATCCCTTTAATGGGCCACCCGCACTTCCCTGCTAGCAAGGAGCTGGCGAGCACCTTACTGCACATCAGTGGGGCCATGAGGACCCACATCTACACTGACATCTAGGACATCTATGAGCCTCTGTCAGCTATTCTCCATAGATAGCCATCTATCCTCCATAAATAGCCATCTATTCTGCATAGAGACCATGTGCTCCTCTGAGTGGTGCATTAGCTGCTCCATGCAGGTGGCCATCCTATCCATGGAAGAGCCTACAGTCGCCATCACCTACGACACGGTGGTGCTCATGTTGGAGATGGACTCCTCCATTCTCTGAACACTGGCAGTCATCATACTCGCAAAACCTGTCAGAACCTCTTGCACTTTTTCCTGCACCTCCAGGATTGCCCTCTTTCTGGATGGCATCCAAGGCTCAGCGTCTGCCTGCAACTGAGCAGAGCTGGGAACGTCATGCGCCCTCTGGTGAGCAGCCTCCACTGCTGTCCCTGTCTCCACCATCTGCTCTTGTTCGGTTGTGATTTGTGTGACACCAGGTGACAACACTACTCTATCTCGTGAGGGACCCACCGAGGTGTGCGTTTCTGCGCTGGTGCTAGGTGCGCTTCTGTCTGGTGACGGTCCGCCCTCAGAGGCTGGAGGCTCCTCTGAGGAGTCGTCTTCCTCTTCCTCCTGGACAGTGGTGGGGGTTCTTGTTGGACATGTGGGAGAGTAAAGAGATGAGTTAGATATGTCATATGTAGATTGGGTACAGATAACATTATGCACATAATGACCATTCAATGGCTGCTGACATCAGCCCCCATATGAGTGACTGATGTATGCCATGTAGCTGTATGATATGTAATTATGTCACCATGTTGCTGAGATGTTCCCCTCTCTCCGTCTCCCACTTCCAGGTGCTCGGCGACTCCCGCCAGCTCTAAGGCAGCCTCCTCTGCGGTGGTCAGGCTGGTATAGGAGTAGGAGTAGGCCATTCGGCCCCTCGAGCCTGCTCCGCCATTTAATGAGATCATGGCTGATCATCCAAATTCAGTACCCTGTCCCTGCTTTCTCCCCATATCCCTTGATCCCTTTAGCCTTAAGAAATATATCTATCTCCTTCTCGAATATATTTAATGAATTGGCCTCAACTGCCTTCTGTGGTAGAGAATTCCACAGGTTCACCACTCTCTGGGTGAAGAAATTCCTCCTCATCTCAGTCCTAAATGGCTTACCCCTTATCCTTAGACTGTGACCTCTGGTTCTGGACTCCCCCGCCATCGGGAACATCCTTCCTGCATCTAGTCTGTCTAGTCCTGTTAGAATTTTATAAGTTTCAATGAGATCCCCTCTCATTCTTCTGAACTCTAGCGAATATAAGCCTAATCGACCCAATCTCTCTTCATATGTCATTCCTGCCATCCCAGGTATCAGTCTGGTAAATCTTCGCTGCACTCCCTCCATGGCAAGAACATCCTTCCTCAGATAAGGCGACCAAAACTGCACACAATACTCAAGGTGTGGTCTCACCAAGGCCTTGTACAACTGCAGCAAGACATCCTTGCTCCTGTACTCGAATCCTCTCGCTATGAAGGCCAACATACCATTTGCCTTCTTAACCACCTGCTGCACCTGCATGCTTACCTTCAGCGACTGGTGCACAAGGACTCCCAGATCTCATTGCACTTCCCCTTTTCCCAATCTATTGCCGTTCAGATAATAATCTGTCTTCCTGTTTTTGCCACCAAAGTGGATAACCTTGCATTTATCCACATTATACTGCATCTGCCATGCATCTGCCCAATCACCCAACCTGTCCAAATCATACTGGAGTTTCTCTGCATCCTCCTCACAGCACACACGCCCACCCAGCTTTGTGTCGTCTGCAAACTTAGAGATATTACATCTAGTTCCCTCGTCTAGATCATTAATATATATTGTGAATAGCTGGGGTCCTAGCACCGATCCCTGCGGTACCTCACTAGTCACTGCCTGCCACTCGGAAAAAGACCCGTTTATTCCAACTCTTTGCTTCATGTCTGCCAACCAGTTCTCTATCCAAATCAGTACCTTACCCCCAATCTCTAATGCGGGACCTTATCGAAAGCCTTCTGAAAGTCCAAATACACCACATCCACTGGTTCTCCCTTATCTATTCTACCAGTTACATCCTCAAAAAATTCCAGTAGATTAGTCAAGCATGATTTACCTTTTGTAAATCCATGTTGACTTTGTCCGATCCTGTCACTGTTTTCCAAGTGCCCTGCTATTACATCTTTTATAATGAACTCTAGCATTTTGCCCACTACCGATGTCAGGCTTACCGGTCTATAATTCCCCGTTTTTTCTCTACCACCTTTTTTAAATAGTGGGGTTACATTAGCTACCATCCAATCCATGGGAACTGTTCCAGAGTCTATAGAATTTTGAAAGATGACCAGCAATGCATCTACTATTTCTAGGGCCACTTCCTTAAGTACCCTAGGATGTAGATTATCAGGCCCTGGGGATTTATCGGCCTTCAATCCCATCAATTTCCCGAACACCATTTCCCTACAAATACTGATTTCATTCAATTCCTCCCTCTCATTAGACCCTATGTTCCCCGACATCTCTGGGAGTTTATTTGTGTCCTCCTTTGTGAAGACAGAACCAAAGTATGTATTTAATTGGTCTGCCATTTCTTTGTTCCCCATTATAAATTCCCCTGATTCTGACTGCAAGGGACCTATGCTTGACTTCACCAATCTTTTTCTCTTCACATATCTATAGAAGCTTTTACAGTCAGTTTTTATGTTCCCTGAAAGCTTACTCTCATATTCTATTTCCCCCCTCTTAATTAATCCCTTTGTCCTCCTTTGCTGAATCCTAAACTGCTCCCAATCCTCAGGTTTGCTGCTTTTTCTGGCCAATTTATATGTCCTCTCCTTGGATCTTATGCTATCCTTAATTTCCCTTGTTAGCCACGGTTGAGTCACCTTTTTTGTTTTATTTTTATGCCAAACAGGGATGAACAAATTCTGTAGTTTATCCATGCGATCTTTAAATGTTTGCCATTGCCTATCCACCGTCAACCCTTTAAGTAACGTTCCCCAATCCATCCTAGCGAACTCACGCCTCATACCATCGTAGTTTCCTTTATTTAAATTCAGGACCCTGGTCTCTGAGTCAAATACTTCCCTCTCCATCTTAATGAAGAATTCTATCATATTATGATCGCTCCTCCCCAAGGGACCTCGCACAACAAGATTGCTAATTAATCCTTTCTCATTACATAATACCCAGTCTAAGATGGCCTGATCTCCAGTTAGTTCCTCGACATATTGGTCCAGGAAACCATCCCGTATACACTCTAGGAATTCCTCCTCCACAGTATTGTTACTAATTTGGTTAGCCCAATCTATATGTAGATTAAAGTCACCCATGATAACTGCTGTGCCCTTATTGCACGCATCTCTAATTTCCCGTTTAATGCTATCCCCAACCTCAGCATTACTGTTTGGGTGTCTGTATACAACTCCCACTAATGTTTTCTGCCCCTTGGTATTTCTCAGCTCTACCCATACAGATTCCACATCATCAGAGCTAATATCCTTCCTTACTATTGTGTTAATCTCCTCTTTAGCCAGCAATGCTACCCCACCTCCTTTTCCTTTTTGTCTGTCCTTCCTGAATATTGAATACCCCTGGATGTTGAATTCCCAGCCTTGGTCACCCTGGAGCCATGTCTCCGTAATCCCAATTATATCATATCCGTTTACATCTATTTGCACAGCTAATTAATCCACCTTATTACGAATGCTCCTCACATTAAGACACAAAGCCTTCAGGCTTGTTTTTTTAACACTCTTAGTCCTTTTAGAATTATTATTTACTGTAGCCCTGTTTGATTTACACCCTTGATTTATCTGCCTTCCATTTTTGCTTTTCTCCTTCCTGTCTTTTGCTTCTATCCTTGCTTCCCTTTCCTCTGTTTCCCTGCACAGGTTCCCAACCCCTTGCCATTTTAGTTTAAACCCTCCCCAACAGCACTAGCAAACACTCCCCCGAGGACATCGGTCCTGGTCCTGCCCAGGTGTAAACCGTCCAGTTTGTACTGGGCCCACCTCCACCAGAACCGATTCCAATGTCCCAGGAATTTGAATCCCTCCCCCTTGCACCATTCCTCTAGCCACGTATTCATCTGAAATATCCTTCTATTTCTACTCTGACTAGCATGTGGCACCGGTAGCAATCCTGAGATTACTACCTTTGAGGTCCTATTTTTTAATTTACCTCCTAACTCCCTATATTCAGCTTTTAGGACCTCATCCCGTTTTTTACCTATATCGTTGGTCCCTATATGCACCACGACAACTGGCTGTTCACCCTCCCCCTCTAGAATGCCCTGCAGCCACTCCAAGACATCCTTGACCCTTGCACCAGGGAGGCAACATACCAACCTGGAGTCTCGTTTGCGGCCGCAGAAACGCCTATCTATTCCCCTTACAATAGAATCCCCTATCACTATGGTGTAAGGGGTTTTCTCCGATACTGGTCCCCCGTTACACACAGTTCTTGGACGTCAGGATTTATAAGAACAAAATACACACGGCACAGGGTTTTGGCTCAATCTTTGATTCGTTCGTTTATTGAACACACACACACAATTACTTCCCCAGTATAAATCCCTACGATTTATATCAGGCTAACAACCCCAAAATACAAACCTCTACGCAAGGGTCATTTGCATCGACACAATATGACACAGTTAAACCTGTCCGCGATTTAACTGTTACATATAAAGTTACCCAGACTCAATCACAAAGCTCTTATTGTGATCTGACTGAAACTCACAAACTTACTCAGACTCAATCATGAAAGCCCCCTCTATGATTTGACTGAAACATACAATCACCACTCCTGATCGGCTGTCTCTTGGAGTTGATTGTAGGCCTGAATCTTTCTGTTCGCTGTTCTGCCATCGGCTTCCCATACCACTGTCTTCGAAGTGCTCTTACTTTAAACCAAAACCAACTTGCAGTATTTCCTGGCCCCCTCCTGAGCATGCAATGGCCATATCAAAATGTGTGAATTGTCTCTAGCAGAGAACTCTTGATGGCTAATGTCCCTCGTATTGTTCATTGATTAGAGATTCCTTTCTGACAATGCAACCTTCCCAAAGTGCAGTAGTTGGTTTCTGTTCGCATTTGTATTCAAAAGGTTCGAGGCCCGGCCCATTGTCTAGGCCTGCACTGAAACTATTTATTCGGGGGCCATGGTCTAAGGTGGACAATGTAACCCCTTAAGGTGCATGAATATGCGGATGTTTTTATTCAGATTTTTTTATTCGTAGTTTCGGCTGCAATGTTTGAATTAACCCTTTATTGCCGAGCCCTTTTTGCGGGCTCTGCAGTTCTGGGTTTTATATTTCATAGTCCAATATTTTTACCGTTGGGGGGGAGGAATCGATCCTACAGTGGCCATTGATGCCATTCCACTGCCAGTTCTCTCCCTCTCCCTCTTATTGTGGGCTCCCTTTTCCTGCAAGGAGGGAAAGAAGAGAAGGTTGAATCATAGAATCATAGAAGATAGAAGCAGGAGTAGGCCATTCGGCCCCTCTAGCCTGCTCCGCCATTCAATGCGATCATGGCTGATCATCCAAATTCAGTACCCTGTCCCTGCTTTCTCCCCATATCCCTTGATCCCTTTAGCTTTAAGAAATATATCCAACTCCTTCTTGAATCTATTTAATGAATTGGCCACTACTGCCGTCTGTGGCAGAGAATTCCACAGGTTCACCACTCTCTGCGTGAAGAAATTCCTCCTCATTTCTGTCCTAAATGGCTTACCCCTTATCCTTAGACTGTGACCACTGGTTCTGGACTCCCTGACCATCGGGAACATCCTTCCTGCATCTAGTTTGTCCTGTCCTGTCAGAATTTTATAAGTTTCAATGAGATCCCCTCTCATTCTTCTAAACTCCAGCGAGTATAAGCCCAATCGACCCAATCTCTCTTCATATGTCATTCCTGCCATCCCAGGTATCAGCCTTGTGAATCTTCGCTGAACTCCTTCCATGGCAAGAACATCCTTCCTCAGATAACATAGAAACATAGAAACATAGAAACATAGAAACATAGAAACTAGGAGCAGGAGTAGGCCATTCGGCCCGTCGAGCCTGCTCCACCATTCAATACGATCATGGCTGATCATCCAAATCCAGTACCCTGTCCCTGCTTTCTCACACAGAATCCCCATCGAGCCTGCACCGACACATATCCCACCCTATCCCCGTAATCCCACGTATTTAATTCCCCCCAACATATCCCATCCTATCCCTGTAACCCCACATATTTAATCCCCCCCTAACACTAAGGGTCAATTTATCATAGCCAAATCAACCTAACCCGCACATTTTTGGACTGTGGGAGGAAACCGGAGCACCCGGAGGAAACCCACGCAGACACGGGGAGAATGTGCAAACTCCACACAGACAGTCACCCGAGGCCAGATTCGAACCCGGGTCCCTGGCGCTGTGAGGCACCAGTGCTAACCACTATGCCACCGTGTTGCCGTGAGGTGACCAAAACTGCACACAGTACTCAAGGTGTGGTCTCACCAAGGCCCTGTACAACTGCAGCAAGACATCCTTGTTCCTGTACTCAAACCCTCTCGCTATGAAGGCCAACATACCATTTGCCTTCTTAACCACCTGCTGCACCTGCATGCTTACCTTCAGCGACTGGTGCACAAGGACACCCAGGTCTCGTTGCACTTCCCCTTCTCCCAATCTATTGCCATTTAGATAATAATCTGCCTTTCTGTTTTTGACACCAAAGTGGATAACCTCGCATTTATCCACTAGAGTTAGAGTGATGGTATGAGTGTAAGGAATGGATGGGTTGTATCTGTAGAGGGAGACTATGATGGAGTGGGGTGGCAATTCCAAGTGGCCTCCTTGTGTGTTGTTAGTTGGTATGATTGCACTAGGATGAGGGTGAGTGTGAGGGGTGGCTAGTCAGATGGGGATGTGATAATGTAGATCGAGAGAGAGGGATGGGTGGAGGTGCAAGGTATATTGGTGTGAGTAAGGATGTGCAGGAGTAGGGTTGGAAAGGTAGAGTGATGGGGATGTGATGAGCGGCACTGCAGGATGAAGCTGAGTGTGGCTTTGGACTCACCTTTCCTGATCTAACAAGATCATTGAAGCGTTTGCAGCACTGCACCCATGTCCCCCTGGCGACATTTCTGCTATTCACCTCCTCTGCTATTTGGAGCCAGGCTCCTTTGCTCTGCTGGGGAGGTCTCTTCCTCCCATCAGCAGGGAAGAGGATCTCCCTGCGTGCTCTGACTCCCTCCACAAGCATATGAAGGGAGTCATTGGAGAATCTGGGTGCAACCCTCTGCCTTTGTGCAGTCATCTCTGGTGGTGTGTGCAGCAGTGGAATTGTGAAGTGCACTGACTGCACTATCCTAGATGAACCTTCAAATGCAATGTGGCCTTGGCTTCTTTAAATATCCCGGCTGAAAACGCGTCATCGATGACGTCACCAGAACTGCACCTTTTAATTGGGCCGGGTAACGCGCAGGGCGGGCTTGATAGGCCCCATTAATGTAAAGTCGTTCTGTGGAGCGGGATGGAGCCAGCAATGGGCTCGTGACCCGGCATGGTGACTGCCCGCACTGGACCCGCCCAGGTAAAGAAATTCCGGCCAATGTGTTTCTGAGGGGCTCCTGACACCTTCCATCCCCCAGCCCAGGCAGCTTGCTGGAACTTCTGGCATTTCCACAATGGCAAACACCCTTGATGTGCCCTTAATGGCATGGTTGCACGCCAATGGCTGGGATATTGGGGAACCTTCCCTGACCTCAGAAGTTCCCAACGGACACGATCATGGCATAATTGCCAGGATTGCTGGTACGCATATTATTGGGGTATTAAAGGAAGTTCTCAAATACTGGAATTTTAAAATAAAAACAGAAAATGCTGGGAATTCGCAGCAGGTAAATCAGCATTGGAAAAAAGAAAAGACAGAAATCAGTTATGATGAAGGATTGACACCGTTTCTAACAGACTCTGTGAATTTCCAGTGTTTTCTGTGTTTATTTCAAACTATCCATTGATGGGTCTAGTGCCTGAGTGCAATGACTTTATGCTGGAAAGTCAGACAGAGAGCTGTTTAGATGCAGTTGAGGTCCAAAATGTGCACATTACTTTGAAAGAACAGAATTTATTGTTTTGATATTTCCCTCAATTTTAAGTTGTTTTTGCCCCTTCTTTAGATCCCCAGTACTATGCACCTTTCATATGAGACCCCTGCCTCACTCACATAAGCTGTCGTAAGCACCCGCATAGCTACATTTACCCCACAGGAATTAGGTAGTGAGCTGGGGGAGGTATCATCAGGTGAGTCACAGTACACATGTGAGATAAAGCAAGTGATGGTGGCAGTGGAAGAGCAGGTACTTGCTGGCTAAGGGACCAATTTGTATTTATCCTCAGCTACAGAGCCTAGGGGTTTGGATCTCACAAGGTTTGCTTACAGGAAGAAGATTGATATCTGAGCACGATTGCCAATTGGAAACATTTGAGTTTTCCAAAAGATTCTGCAAGGCCTGGCTAGGTGTGTTTAGAAAACCCCTAGCTACAGCTCTGCAGTGGCGCAAGAAGCATTTTCTGAATTATCGTCTACCGTGGAGCATGTCCCAATTCCAGGGGCATCTGCACTAGTGTCCCCAGTGTCAGAGGTCCCACATACAATGGGAGTATATTTCGTGAATGCTCACGCTGTTGCGAATTTGGCCTCTTTTTTCTGGCTTCGGGGATTGGATGGAGGGAACCATATCCTCGGGCTTTACTGACCTTATTGTTGTGCTAAGTTTCAACCTCCCAAGCAGATCAGTGGACCTACAGAGGCATGGCTGAGGAATACAAGAATGAAGCTGTTGTCTCACAGGACATCCAGCCTATCTAGCCTTTAGCCCCCACCCCCCATCAAAGGACAGTACAAGCAAGCAGGACAGTCACTGTAGTAGCGGATGTGCAGGACTATCTCATGACGAGGTCAAAAATATGCGCGACCACTTCAATCCTGTGTAGCTCTCACTGAGAGCCACTCCTTCCACTAGGGAATGCTGGGATAAGACTACAGAAGACACACACCATACACTGTCACACTGACATGACATAAGGGCCTGGAGTTTCCACTTGATTGCGCTGGTTCTTTTGGCGCAATTCCCCCGATATTGGCATAACCGGCGCAAAAAATTACGGAATTTTAAACGCCAATTGCATTCAATGCGACTCGAGTTTCTGTGATATTTTGCTCTAGTTTTAAAAACAGTGCACTAGATGCAGGCTCGCCCACAAAACCAGCCATGCCCCCAGGGTGAATTAATCGCCATTAGGAGTTTCCGCTAATTGCACTTGTTTGCAGGCCTTTGAAGAGGCTCCGAAAATTAAGCTGGACTTTTGGACGCAAGGGCACTAAAAGGTACATTTTGAAAGGTTTTGAATGATGTTTTAAAATTTACTAAGGAACTCACTACTGCACCCCAATCTAACTAGAAAATAGTTTTGTATATTTTTAAAAGTCATTTTCAGAAATTTTAAATCGGGTTACTCATAGGTGGTGGGTTGACACTGTGAGTTAAAATGCTTATTTTTTGTGATAAACCATTTTTAGCCGTATTAATCACTTTACCAAGTTACCACTCTTAAATATATCAGGGAATATTTTTTAAAGCAACATTAAAAAAAATAAAGTAACGTTTAAAACACTGCCCAATTGTGCTGTTTCGTGGCAGATTTTGCGTTCAGCAATATGCAAATGAGTTTGAGCGGAAACTTTTGACAAGGTCCCAAATGGTAGACTGGTCAGAAAAGTAAAAGCCAAGGGAAAGTGGCAAGTTGGATCCAAAATTGGCTCAGTGGCAGGAAGCAAAGGGTAATGGTCGACGGGTGTTTTTGTGACTGGAAGGCTGTTTCCAGTGGGGTTCCACAGGGCTCAGTACTGGATCCCTTGCTTTTTGTGGTATATATCAATGAAGGCAAGGGAATACACAATAAGTGGTTGGATACTGAGAAATGTAGAGGAACAAAGGGACCTTGGAGTGCATGTCCACAGATCCCTGAAGGTAGCAGGACAGGTAGATAAGGTGGTTAAGAAGGCATATGGGATACTTTCCTGTATTAGCTGAGGCATAGAATATAAGAGCAGGGAGGTTATGTTTGAACTGTATAAAATACTAGTTAGGCCTCAGCTAGAATGCTGCGTACAGTTCTGGTCACCACATTACAGGAAAGATGTGATTGCACTAGAGAAGGTACAGAGGAGATTCACAAGGATGTTGCCAGGACTGGAGAATTTTAGCTAAGAGGAAAGATTGGATAGACTGGGGTTGTTTTCTTTGGAACAGAGGAGGCTGAGGGGAGGCTTAATTGAGGTATATAAAATTATGAGGGGCCTAGATAGAGTGGATAGGAAGGACCTATTTCCATTAGCAGAGAGATCAATAACCAGGGGGCACAGATTTAAAGTAATTGGTAGAAGGATTAGAGGGGAATTGAGGAGAACTTTTTTCACCCAGTGTGTGGGGGTCTGGAACTCACTACCTGAAAGGGTGATAGAGAGAGAAACCCTCATCACATTTAAAAAGTACTTGGATATGCACTTGAAGTGCTGTAACCTACAAGGCTATGGACCAAGAGCTGGAAAGTGGGATAGGCTGGATAGCTCTTTTTCAGCCGGCATAGACATGATGGGCCGAATAGTCTCCTGTGCCGTAAATTTCTATGATTCTATGAATAAGGTAGCTTTGGATGAAAGGATGGGCTTCCATGGTGGCTGAAATAGTGAGAAGAACCACATTTGTGTTTTGATTCACTGCCTAGTGCACATATGGACAGATGATTAGTCGAATAGGCAGCTCAGGCATTTTGGTGCATTTGTCGTGTATGAGGGCCTGGGGAACTATTCTTTCAGGCTGCAAAAATATTTCAGCGGCAGGACCTTTGTCAGTGCTCTGTTCTGGTCTTGCCTGCAGGTGGCCCTCCTCATCCATGGTACGGTCTATTTGGATACAGGTTCTGGAGCATGCAGCAGACAATGATGATCTTATACACCCTAACGTGGCTGTACTGATTTTTAAAGGCATCTGAAGCTATGCTATTATCAGCCTCATTGGCCACGATTTTGCCGGCGCTCAGAGGGCGGTTTCGGAGGCGGGTCCGCTGTCAAAATCGAAATGATTGACAGCGGGTTTGGAGCCCGCTCCGAACCCGCCTCCATGTAAGTTTCCAAAGTGTCGGGTCTGCGATTTCAGAACAGACCCGACACCAAGCGGCGGGGGAGGCATTTAAGAAAGTTAAATGCTTGTTAAACGCTTGTTGATTACTATTTTGCCAACCTATTTCTATTTTACCACTTTTTAATGAGGTTCACGTCATTCGGAGATCAGGTCAGGTAAGTAGGTCGGGTTCTCTATGTCTCTCCATTGCTGTGAATAGGTGACAGCTGCAAAAGTGGTATGAAAGCTACCATTTCACAGCTGTTCACTTTCCAATGTCAGAAGTTTGAGCCTTCAGGACTTGGAAGACACATTTGAGCTGTATGCAGTTTGGAAATGTTTGGAGTAAACTCTCTATCCACTGTCACCTCCTTGGAGCAAGCTCTCTCACCATTGACAGATCGCTTCTATCATCTCAACTTCAGCTGCCATCTATTCCAGCAACATCGGTGCCCTTGAAAAAATCTCACCTTTGTCCTCAGAATCCCTCCACGATCAGCCCCAACACCAACATCACCAGGCACACCAACATCACCAACAACAATACCAACATTCTCCGCCATCACCTGTTGCTGCACAGGACACAGGGCATCAGCACCCAACAACATTGCTGCCCGGGAGGCCAGCGACGGCATCACCATGGCCAGATTTACTTCACTTGACGCTGTAAACCCTGGCTGCCACTTGATGCGCCAGGTTGACACCACCCTACACCAACACCATAAAGCATCCCTGCTTGTCAGTGTTTGCAGCACCTCAATGCTGTAGAACACTGACAGCAGAACTGTCAAAATCAATTGGGACATGGTCCCTTTAAGGAAACCGGCTGATGATGCGTCATCAAATGACGTCATCAGACCCGCTTCCTATTAATTGGCCAGGAACCTCGCAGGACGGGCTTAACAAGCCCTATTAACGTAAAATCATTTGGAGGGTGCGGGCTGCAGTAGGCAGCGGGCTGGGACCACGACCGACCCCGGCCGCCCCGGACCCGGCTCGGTCGGCGAAATCGCAGCCATTGTATCTGTGTTCATTTTCTCACCCTGTTATTAGCCACGGTTACAGAGTGTCCCAATCTGCCTTCTCCTTCAAATAAATCAGGCACAGAGGATTAAATTAAATTAAAAGTAAGACAATCATGCCTGCTGCCTGGAAATGTGATTTTAACCTGAGAAGAGTCATGGGGGTAGATCTTGACTTTGTGCGATAGTGTAAAATGAATGATAGCGAGTTGGCAGCCCGTTTTACATCTCTCCCGATTTTTATTTCCATTGAAGTCAATTGGACGATGAGCAAAGTTCACGCTGGCAGCGTGTACTTGTAAAATCACCCCTAACTTGTCTGACACCACAGCTTTTGTGTATTTGTTATGGAGCTGGCTGTTTGTTGTTCATTAATGTTACTGGGACTGATTTTCCTCTGCTTTGTGTCCTATTTCCCGGGTGTAAAGTAGAGTAAAGCGGGAGACAGACCTGTTATGTAGGGTCTCTGTCCCGTTTTTTCTTCATTCGCATTTCCGGGGTATCCCTATCCGTGAATGAAGAGCTTCCACTTGAAACAGACGAAAGAATTGAAATTAAATATAAATGACCCAACAGCGATGTCACAATGTTTCTTGTGCTATTTTTCTGGGTTTCCGCCTGGCGGAGGCCCAAAAGTGAAAGTGGGCCTCAGTGTTTGTGCCTTACCTCCCTTAGATTGGAGGATCTGAGGGTGAGCTGCCAGAAACTTCCTCCCACCTCCGGGGGCCAGTAATTTATCAGCAGGGTCTGGGGGCCAGCTGGCTACTGCTGTTGGACATCAGCCAGAAGGCTCTAAAGCCAGAAGGAAAAGCAGCCAATATTCCTCCCTCGATTTTGGGCACATGATCAGTCCTGCACAGGGAACATCCAGGACATGGTAATGACTTAATCCTAGAAATATGGGCAGGTTCAGGTTTGTTTGGTGAAGCGCATTTACACAGCGCACCAAAATCATATGTGAAGTGCATCCAGATTTCCAACACGTGCTCCCAGTGGATGAGGCTCCCCACTGGGAATGCAAAGTTGGAAAGTTACCCCCTGTATTTCAAAGATTTGAGTATAATGATTTGACACTTTTGATATAGAGTTTAGTTTTGAACTAGCCTCAATAGACGTGAAGACAAAACACAGCTGTTTGGTAAGATGCTTACATAATTCAGAGAAAGACTGTAATCTGTAAGGATCAGGGAGCTTACCCCCATTCCAAGAAGTGTTTTCTGTTTAAAGCTCTGCAAAGAAATCCATTCACGGGAACTTAACTTATGGGTTTGCCTGTTTAACCCTTTCCTGAATTGTTCAAAGCTGCTGTGTTATTGAGACCGAATTCAACTACTTGCCACTGTGAATGAAGGTACAGTAGCATAGTGGTTATGTTACTG
Organism: Squalus acanthias; assembly: GCA_030390025.1. Taxonomy (NCBI): domain Eukaryota; kingdom Metazoa; phylum Chordata; class Chondrichthyes; order Squaliformes; family Squalidae; genus Squalus; species Squalus acanthias. Next base: position 25,558,365 of record CM059436.1, on the reverse strand, counting down.
GGCTAGTAATCCAGAGGCCTGAACTAAGGACGTGGAAACATGAATTCAAATCCCACCATGGCAGCTGGGAAATTTAAATTCAGTTAATTAATAAATCTGGAATAAAAAGCCGGATTGTTGTTAAAAACCCATCTAGTTCACTAATGTCCTTTAGAGAAGGAAATCTGCCGTCCTTACCTGGTCTAACCTATATGTGACTTCAGACCCACAGCAATGTGGTTAACTCAGTTGTACTGAAGTATACAAAGAATAAAACCGGACGGACCACCTGGAACATCTTCCCTAACAGTCCTGTGGGCGTACCTTCAGCACAAAGACTGCAGCGGTTCAAGAAGGCAACTCACCACCACCTTCTCAAGAGCAATAAATGCTGGGCTTGCCAACGACACCCCCATCCCATGAACAAATAAAAAAAAAGGGAAGAAATTTGGTATTTTTTCCCGTTTGGGGCGCTAAACTTTGAAATCGTGAAAAATTAGCGCCAGGCGCTAATGATTCTGAGCTTCCCCTAAATTGGCTTTTAGTGCTCCTGGAAAGAGCTGGCGCGCTAAATCAAGCGCTAATGACCTAAGCAGGGCGCTATAGGGACGCTACCAGCAGAGCGATAATGAATTTCAGGAGCTATACAATCGGGAATGATCCTTCACACTGGCCCCTTACAGCTCTTAAAGGTGAGGTTGCATCATTGTGCAGGTCCTCATTATCAGCATTGCTGGCTGTGAAGACGACCTGCAACAACTCAATCCCCTGATCGTGATGGCTGATCCCACTCCCAGAGAGAGAGAACTCGTTGTTTCATGGACGAGGCATTGGAGGCAGTGGTCGCGGGAGTGGAGCGAAGGAGGGCAGTGCTGTTCCTGAACACTGGAAGGAGGCCATTGCCCCAGGTATTCAGAGCAATGTGGAGGGAAGTGGCCCAGGAGGTCTCGGCCAGTAGAGTGGTCGTACGCAGCCTGACACAATGCCGGAAGAAATTCAACAACCTCACTCGGGTGGTCAAGGTGAGTACATGCTTCAACAGGTCCTACATACCAGCATCTAAACCTCAGTCTGTACACACTGCACAAACCACCACACCCCCAACACTCACCCACCAAGCATCTGCACCTACTCAAACTCACATCCACATCTCACGCCTTGCCTACAATCACAGCTATTCAACTACGGCAGGCATATCTCCCAAACACACAGCTGGACTCTGACTCACACACATTCGTTTCTCTTGCAGGCCAAGATGGTCCACAATAGGAGGGAGCAGCACAGAACAGGTGGGGGTGATGCGCAGCTCCAGCAGCTTTCAGACCTGGAGGAGCGAGCGCTGCGACTCATTCGGCAGCAGGTGGCAGGCGGCGTGGCCGTCGACAACATCGACCCCCTTGGGGGCAACAACAGTATGTTTGAAGGGATATTTACTAGTCCTAGCCCCTTTAGGGCTACCCCAGATCAGGCGTATTTCTCAGATGTTCACTTTCAATTGAAGTTTGAGGTAGCCGAATCCTAAAGACGCTTAATTGGGTCTAAAGGCCCGGGCTATCTCTCCCTAAAGGAAAGGAACAACCCGAGAATGTTACCGTCCTCCAGATAGCACTTTTAATAAGTTTAGCTAGACTGTAACGTTCCGGATATTATGAGGGTCCGGAAAACTCCCTCAGAATTCTGCAACTCCTCACCAAAGAGTGTACAGAGATTGAGTTCGCGAGTTTTTGATACAGAAGTCTTATGTAGACAGTTCTAAAAATATATAGATTTATTAAAGAACCGACATGCAACTTACAGTTGATGAATCAGTCAATCGCAACATTAACCATTCTAAAAAAAGAAAAAATGCTATCTCATTAACAGAGAATCTTACTTTTAAATCTTAACTTCACTATAGTATAACAGTTCTTAAAGGTTTCTATTCAGGATATCCATCAATATCAAATACCTTTGTTCCCCGAGGTACAAAGAGTTGGAGACTACAGAGCCGCCTCTGAAGCCGAGAATTGCTTTGCCCGATTAAAGCGAGTCTGTTATCCCATTTGAGAGTTCATTATTTATACCCTTTTCCAGTAGTATTTCCTTTAAGGTTTTCTGCTGATGTAAGCTAATTATCTCTAGTCATTTTTCTGCCGACATCTGCAACTCTTACTGCCACCTCAGCCAGAATCTTGTCTCATCTCTAGGTGTTCTAAGTTTACCATATAAAAACAGTGTGACGGCAGGTGTTCCTTACTTTATGTCATCTTTACGAGGGCAGATGTTCCTTATCTTATGTGCTTCTTTACGAAGTGTAAGTTAGAACACCTAATCCAGGGCGAACCATTGTTTTTTTCCCAAAAGGTCAGCCTGTCGGAGCCCTTCACCTTCTGTTTCAATAAGGTTATTTATTCAGGATCAACAACTGTCTTATCTCAATAGCCAGAATGCTTTCAAAGCTATTTCATAGTTAGGTTTCTAAATTTCCAAATTTCCAAACCCAGTTTGTCATGTTTTAATAAGACCAGAGTTCTTTCATAAGACAGTGTATTTTTCTGAATAGGTTATATGGCTTATTCCTTCACATGTTCATCCCCTCTCCAGGGAACAGGCTATTCTGGTACTGTGTAATGAGAAAGGGCTAATCAATAATCTTGTGGTAAAGGGGCCTTTAGGGACAAGTTACCATAATATGATTGAATTTTACATTAATTTTGAGAGTGATGTAGTCCAATCTGAAACTAAGGTCTTCAATCTAAACAGAGGAAACTACAAGGGTATGAGGGACAAGTTGGCCATGGTAGATTGGGAGACTACACTAAAAGGCATGAAGGTGGATATACAATGGCTAACATTCAAGGAAATAATGCATAATTTGCAACAAATACATATTCCTCTAGGGCATAAAAACCCAAAAGGAAAAGTGATCCAACCATGGCTAACAAAAGAAATGAAAGCTAGTATTAAGTCAAAGGAGGAAGCTTATAAAGTTGCCAGAAAAAGTGGTCAGCCTGAGGATTGGGATCTTTTTAGAAATCAGCAAAGGGGGACCAAGAAATTGATAAAGAAAGGGAAAATGGAATATGAGCACAAACTAGCGAAAAATATAAAAACGGATTGTAAAAGCTTCTATAAGTATGTGAAAAGGAAAAGACTGGTGAAGGTAAATGTAGATCCTTTACAGTCAGAGACAGGAGAATTTATAATGGGGAATGAGGAAATGGCAGAGAAATTAAATAAATACTTTGTTTCTGTCTTCACGGAGGAAGACACAAAAAACCTCCAAGAAATACGAGAAAACCAAGGGTGTGACGAGAATGAGGAACTTAAAGAAATTATTATTAGTAAAAAAACAGTACTAGCAAAATTAATGGGACTAAAAGTCGATAAATCCCAAGGACCGGATGAACTACATCCTAGAGTTTTGAAAGAGGTGGCCATTGGAATAGTGGACGCATTGGTTGTCATCTTCCAAAATTCTATAGATTCTGGAACGGTTCCTGCAGATTGGAGGATAGCAAATGTAACCCCGCTATTTAAGAAAGGAGGGAGAGAGAAAACGGGGAACTACAGACCTGTTAGCCTCACATCAGTCAGTAGTTGGGAAAATGCTGGAATCTATTATAAAGGATGCAATAACTGGGCACTTAGAAACTAATAGTAAGATTGGGCAGAGTCAACATGGATTTATGAAAGGGAAATCCTGTTTGACAAACCTATTGGAGTTCTTTGAGGATGTAACTAGTGGAGTAGACAAAGGGGAACCGGTAGATGTGGTGTATCTGGATTTTCAGAAGGCCTTCGATAAGGTCCCACACAAGAGGTTGGTGAACAAAATTAGGGCACATGGAATTGGAGGTAATATACTAGCATGGATTGAGAATTGGTTAACAGACAGAAAACAAAGAGTAGGGATAAACGGGTCTTTTTCAGGATGGCAGGCTGTGACTAGTGGGGTACCGCAAGGATCGGTGCTTGGGCCCCAGCTATTCACAATCTATATCAATGATTTGGATGAGGGGATGATACAAATTTGCTGATGATACAAAGCTAGGTGGCAGTGTCAGTTGCGAAGAGGATGTGAAGCGGCTTCAAGGGGATCTCGACAGGCTCAGTGAGTGGGCCAGAACATGGCAGATGGAATATAATGTGGATAAATGTGAAGTTATCCACTTTAGTAGAAAAAACAGAAAGGCAGATTATTTCCTAAGATTGGGGAATGCAGATGCTCAAAGGGACCTGGGTGTCCTTGTACATGAGTCACTGAAAGTAAATGTGCAGGTGCAGCAAGCCATTAGGAAGGCAAATGGTATGCTGGCCTTCATTACAAGAGGATTTGAGTACAGGAGTAAAGACTCCAATTATATAGGGCCTTGGTGAGACCACACCTGGAGTACTGTGTACAATTTTGGTTGCCTTACCTAAGGAAGGATATATTTGCCATAGAGGGAGTGCAACGAAGGTTCACGAGATTGATTCCTGGGATGGCGGGACTGTCGTATGAGAAGAGATTGAGTAAACTAGGCCTGTATTCTCTTGAATTCAGAAGAATGAGAGGGGATCTCATTGAAGCATACAAAATTATTACAGGGCTTGATAGGATGGATGCTGGGAGAATGTTTCCCTTGGCTGGGGAGTCTAGAACCAGGGGCCACAGCCTTAAGATAAAGGGTAGGCCATTCAGGACTGAGATGAGATGAAATTTCTTCACACAGAGGGTGGTGAATCTTTGGAATTCTCTACCCCAGAGGGCTGTGGAGGCTCAGTCATTGGGTATATTCAAAACAGAAGTTGATAGATTTCTGACTAGTAAAGGCATCAAGGGATATGGTGATAGGGCCGGTGAATGGAGTTGAGGCAGAAGATCAGCAATGATCTCATTGAATGGCGGAGCAGGCTCGAAGGGCCGATGGCCTACTCCTGCTCCTATTTCTTATGTTCTTATGTTCTTATGTTCTCTCATCCTACTTCCCCCTCACACCACAAGCCTTTCCCACTTTCCAGCTCCTGATACTGACTGCATTCCTTTCTTTCTTCCTGCCCCCCTTCCCTCACCTTAACGCGAGTCTTGTGCCTTTATGCTTTCAGAGAATCAGCAACCAGATGACCAGCCTGTCCCTGAGCCTCCCACTGAGAGTGAGGAAGGAGACGAGGAGGATGAGCAAAGCACGCGTCACTGCATCTCTCACCCACAGGCACCAGCTCAGATACTGGCACCTTTGGAGGCAAGTTTAGTAGAGGGTTCTGCACTGGGTTATGCACTGGGGACGAGCGGGCTGCAGCAAGGCCAGAGGGAAACGGTAGCTCAGGAGCCAGCTCCCTGGAGGGCAAGTTCACACACAAGTTCTGCTGTACAGGACTCAGATGAGGACCTCGATGGGGAGGCATTCACAAGAAGGGTGATGGCCATGCATTCCGAAATGATAGGTGCAATGGCAAGGTTGCCCGAGAGCCTCTCGGCAATGGTAAGGAGCGTGGAGGAGTCCACCTCCCACATTGCACAGAGCTCTGCGCACACCATGGAGCCCATCATTTCCACTCTGCAGAGGATGGTGGACTCCCAGAGAGACCGTGGTGACCCAGACCTGATGTCGCATGTGATGTGTGATCTGGCAGCTTCCATTGCAGCACAGGTGGAAGCGGCGCAACAACTTAGTCCTGTAATGCAGGCAATGGTTGGTGGCATCGAGTCTCAGACTGCTCTCATGCAGTCTCAGCTTGATGCCATGCAAGCTCTGACTGCTGCCATCGTCGCTGGATCCACCACAGTCCACCGGGGATCTCACAGTGTCACAGCAGCCCACCAATCTGTGCTCCAGCAGATTAGTAGGAATGTTGAGGTGCTGCCCCAGGGGAGTGGCAGTGGGTCAGTGGAGCAGGAACCTGCTGTTCTCTCTCAGGATGACAGCATTCCTGATCCCACCACTACCACTCCGCCATTGTACTTGTTGCTGCTTGTCATCCAGCCAGCCCAGACTGCTGCCGTCCATCAAGAGTTGGCGCAGTGTACAGCCGGGCCTTCCAGGCCTAGAGCTGGTCAGGGGGCGTCCTGCAAGGCCATCTGTAGTCTCTGGCACTGATACTCAGCAGCCTTCCACCATCCCTGCTGCAGCCACTGGGGAGACACTACGTAGGAGCAGTAGATTAGTGAAAGGCCTGTAAAGAGGGGAAGTAAATGTTTGCACAAGGGTGATTAGTTTATATTGTTGTTGTATATATGTGGTTCCTGAATTTGGATAAATTTATTATTGGAATGTTGCAGATTTGGGGCTGTGTCTCATTTCAGCTTTGGGGTGTGGTATGGAATGAGAAATTGATGGAATGATGGGGACGTGCTGAGCAACTGGGAAGTGGCCTCAGTTGTAGATGGAGATGTGAGAGTCACTGTGCCTTCAGTGGGTTTTTGAGAATGTCTCTTTCCTTATTTAATGTTTATTGGCCTGAATTGAAGCCAATGATTACCACTGCTTCCTCTTCATGTGTTGAATGTTAGATTTGTGCACTTACTCCCCCACTGGTCTGGTGTTCCCTAGCATTCTATGCTGTCTTCACCTGCAGATGGAATACATAGTGTTAATTGGCTGCTGCAGTCTCTAGATCCTGCAGTCATAATCTGCCAGGTTTAGTGGAACAGATGGTACTAATGGACCAATGGTAGATGGAAGGGAGCAAGGACCTACGATGAGACTTCAATGTGCTAGCTTGCATTGTAGGATGTGAGACAATTGACTTGACATTTATTCCAGTATCTGGAGTGAGACTTAAATCACAACCTCTGACTCAGAAGTGTGAGTGCCACCACTGAGCCAATGCAGGCACTATTTTGATCATTTCAATCCTCTGTATTTAAACCATACTCACTTACAGAGTCTAATACTATACTATTCACCCACCCTCAAGAATACCTCGCTTCTGTCTGCCCCAGTAAGTTCCTGAACCTTGCTCTCTAAGGGCATACCTTTTCCTTCAAGCTTACTGATCTACAGACAGTTTTTGCATCTGCTCAACTTTTTACTCTATCTGGTTTATAAACAGTCCACAACAAACACACCTCGTAGCCTCCATTTTAATTTTTACTTCTGTCAGCTGCTGCCCTTTTAGTCTTGTTTCTTCTGTTTGCCCTCTTTTAGTTTTGCCTCATCATGTTTGGTGTTTCCTTTTTGTTTTTACTGTTTACTGGTATCCCTTTTTGAATTTTGCAACCGAGAAGTGGCCTCAAATTCATTGGAACCGAAGTCTGATGAGGCGGTCACGGACCGCCCTTCCACAAGGCTGATTGAGTGGTGGCCTCCTCCATCGCTGATGTTTGTGCTCCTGTTCCTCCTCCTCCTCCTCCTCCTCCTCTTCCTCCTGCTGAGGTGGTGCGGCTAAGCCTGGCGCAATGGCTGTACGTTGTTGATGGCCAAGTTGTGCAGCATGCAGCAGACAACGATGAAAAGGGACATCTGCTCAGCCAAGTACTGGAGGGCTTCTCCCAAACGGTCAAGGCAGTGGAACCGTTGCTTGAGCACTCTGATGGTCTGCTCAATGATACATACATAGATACATAGAAGATAGGAGCAGGAGTAGGCCATCCGGCCCTTCGAGCCTGCTCCGCCATTTAATGTGATCATGGCTGATCCTCCAATTCAGTATCCCGTCCCCGCCTTCTCTCCGTAACCCTTAACCCCTTTTGCCTGTAGAAATATATCTAATTCCCTCTTAAATATATTTAATGAGCTGGCGTACACTGCCCTCTGTGGCAATGAGTTCCACAGGTTCACCACTCTTTGAGTGAAGAAATTTCCCCTCATTTCTGTCCTAAATGGTTTAGCCCTTATCCTTAAATTATGTCCTCTAGTTCTGTTCTCACCCGCCAAGGGAAACATTCCTTCTGCATCTAGTCTGTCTAGACCTGTCAGAATTTTATACACTTCTATGAGGTCCCCTCTCAATCTTCTAAACTCCAGTGTGTACATCCCTAAACTACATAGTCTCTCCTCATAGGTCAATCCCGCCATTCCTGGTATCAGCCTGGTGAATCGCCGCTGCACCCCCTCCATGGCAAGAACATCTTTCCTCAGATGAGGCGACCAAAACTGTACACAGTACTCGAGGTGTGGTCTCACCAGTGCCCTGTACAGCTGCAGCAAGGTATCCCTGTTCCTGTATTCCAACCCTTTTGCTATGAAGGCCAGCATACCGTTTGCCTTCTTGACCGCCTGTTGCACCTGCATGCTTGCCTTCAGTGACTGGTGTACAAGAACACCCAGGTCTCTCTGTACTTCCCCCTCTCCCAATTTATTGCCATTTAAATAATAATTTGCCCTCCCGTTCCTGCACCCAAGGTGGATAACTTCGCACTTGTCCACATTATAGTGCATCTGCCATTTATCCGCCCAATCACCCAGTCTGTCCAAATCGCTCTGGAGCTTCCTGATCTCCTCCTCTGAGCCCACCCCCCCTCCTAGTTTGGTGTCGTCTGCAAATTTGGAAATGCTGCATCCGACTCCCTGATCCAGGTCATTAATGTAAATTGTGAACAGCTGGGGACCCAGGACAGATCCCTGTGGTACCCCACTTGTTACTGCCTGCCATTCAGAAAATGAGCCGTTTATTCCAACTCTCTGTTTTCTATCTGACAGCCAGTTCTCTATCCACGTCAATACTTTCCCCTTTATCCCATGAGCTTCAATTTTCCATGCTAATCTTTTATGTGGGACCTTATCGAAGGCCTTTTGGAAGTCCAGGTACACCACATCTACTGGCTCTCCCTCATCTATTTTACCAGTTACTCCCTCAAAAAATTCCAATAGGTTAGTCAAGCACGATTTACCCTTTGTAAATCCATGTTGACTCTGTCCTATCCTGTCCCCATTTGCTAAGTGCTCCGCTATTTCATCCTTAATGATGGACTCCAGCATTTTGCCCACAACTGATGTAAGGCTTACAGGTCTGTAATTACCTGCTTTTTCCCTACCCCCCTTTTTGAATAGTGGGGTAACGTTAGCTACCCTCCAATCCATGGGCACTGTTCCCGAGTCTAATGAATTCTGAAAAATCATACTTAGTGCATCCGCTATCTCTAGTGCCACCTCCTTCAGTACCCTAGGATGCATGTTATCAGGCCCTGGGGATTTGTCCGCCTTCAATCCCTTTAGCTTCCTTAACACCATATCCTTAGAGATATTGATTTGCATCAGTTCCTCCTTTGCCAATGTCCCTATTTTTCCCGATATCCCAGGGAGGTTTTTTGTGTCTTCCTTCGTAAAGACTGACCCAAAGTATGCATTTAGTTGGTCTGCCATTTCCTTATTTCCCATTATATATTCCCCCGTATCTGACTGCAATGGACCAACTTTGGTTTTCACCAGTCTTTTCCTCTTGATATACTTATAAAAGCTTTTGGAGTTAGTTTTTATATTTTCCGCCAGCTTGCTTTCGTAAGCTATTTTGCCCCTCTTGATTAAGCCCTTTGTCCTCCTTTGCTCTATCTTAAACTGTTCCCAATCTTCCGCTCTGGCGCTTTTTGATGTTCCTGGTGGCAGCATGTCTCTCATTGTATGAGTGTTGGGCACGAATGCTGGGGTTACGGAGGGGAGTCATGAGCCAGGTGGAGAGCGGATAGCCCTTGTCTCCCAGCAGCCATCCGTTAGCTTGATGTGGTGGCTGGAAGAGAGCTGGCACACTGGTCTGCCGCAGGATGAAAGCATCGTGGCTGCTGCCAGGATAGCGGGCATTGACGGTGAGGATGCGCTGTGTGTGGTCGCACACCAACTGCACATTGAGTGAGTGGTAGCCTTTGTGGTTACAGAATACCTCAGGATTGTTACAGGGTGCCCACAGATCAATGTGGGTGCAGTCAATGGTGCCGTGCACCATGGGGAAGCCCGCTATCCTGGCAAAGCCACATGCACGTTCATCCTGCTTCTTTCTGGTCATGGGGAAGGAAATGTAGTCCCTTCTCATTCTGTAGAGAGCATCTGTGACCTCACGGATGCAATGGACAGCGAATTGCAAGATGTTAGATACTTCTCCTGCTGCACACTGGAAGGATCCGCTGGGGTAGAAATTGAGGGCGACGGTGACCTTGACTGCCACTGAGAGAGACGTGGTGCTCCTGATGTGAGGCTCGAGGTCTGGCTGCAGGAGGTGGCAGAGCTCTGTGACCACGTCCTTGGTGAAACGGAGCCTTCTAAGACACTGCTCCTCAGTGAGATTGATGTAGGAGAAATGCTGCCGGAATTCCCTGGGAGGGTAAGGCCTCCTGTTGAGAGTCCTGTTGGCCCTTCTCCCTCTGGCCACATTTTGCAATCTTTCTCTCTGCCTCCGCTGCCTCCGACGGTGATGCTGGAGGGCGAGGTCCAGTGCCAGTAGAGCCCTCGTTAAATGATGGAAATGTTGCACTATCAAATGTAACCCAAATGAAAGTGATAAATTTTTCTCAGCCAGAATACTCCTTCAAGTTGAGAACGCTCAAACCGCTCAAAACGCCTGTTTGTTTTGTTAAACTGGCAAGGCAGTATTCTTTGCCGATAATCAAAAACTGGAAGTTGACGCCTTTATATAGCGCTCCTCCAGCGCTCATCCGACTGCATTCCGCCTCCTCTACCTGTCATTGTTAACGGCAGGCGCTCAGGCAGGGGGCGCGAGTGAATTTCTGAGCCGGGGCGCTGCGCACCCGGATGATGTCACGATCTCCGGGCGCAGGAGAGCTTGGTGCTAGTGGTTACCGCGCCGCAAACCTCCACCTCAATTTCGCGGGCGTCGGTACTATCGCCGCGCCCTGTCGCAAACCCAGTAGTGCCACATTAGTGCTCCCGGAGGCGCTAACAGGAGGCGCTAAGGTGCCCAATTTCTCCCCCAATGACTCTTATCTGTGAAAAATCTGCTTGGCAGTTTAGTATGTGATGAAAGTGTTCAGCATCACTAATATTGATCACCTAAAGTGACCTGGACATGATAAATGAGTCTAATGTTCATCCTTGACATGCTTTCCCAAACTTCGCACAAGGCCACATTCAGTTCTTTGAAGGTGCAAGTTTGCCTAGGGAAGCTGAATTTTGTGTTGGACATAGGATAAAATATCTGGAGAAGTACAAATTGTCAGGCCTGATATTGTGTCTTAGAACATTGATGCTCCCTGGACTTTGGAGAATCTTGTAATGCAAAAGAATTCTAGTGCCCTGTCATTCCAATGTTGTTTTTCCATCAGGAAGTTGATGAAGATGTGTGCTCTGGTAAACAAAGCATCAGTAACTTATATTGCAGTTGGCCCCTATGGTAACTTGCAAGGAGCTGGAGGCATAAAAGTTGAGAACAGTGGTGACCAATGTTCCCTCTAAGCTGCGCATGTGCATGGGCGTGTAGCAATCTTGGCTGCTCACAAGACCCCAAATACCGTGCGTGTGCGGCCGCTAAAATTTAAACGTACCCCGCATTGAAAAAACTGGTTGCACACAGCAACATTTTTGAGGGAACATTGGTGGTGACCTCGGCTGCCATTGGCAGTGCCATTCCTGTGATCATGATAGACTGCACATCACATTACAGCAAATGGCACAATGTCGTCATTACCTCCCTAGTGAACCTGAGCCTGCAAAGAGTTCTCCTTGGAAATTTCTAGGTAGCTGTGCCTAGGTCTGTAAACAGGACTCCATGAATATTGGTGCTCTAAAATTTCGTTTGCATCCTTTCTTTCATTCTCCTTGTCCAGCTTCAAAAAGCTTCTGGAGAGAGAAGCACTCAATGCTGCAAACCTTTTAGAGGGGGGGAAAATTCGGTTGGTTTGCGCCTCCCGTTAGCACCCTAAGAGGGCGCTAATGGGGCACAAAGCAACTAGCGCCCGGGTGCGGCGATGTTTGCGCCGCTCGCAAAATTGACCAGACATTTTGCGGCGGCGCTAAACACTACCGCCACGATCTCCTGCGCCCGCAGATCGTGACGTCAGTCGAGCGTGCAACGCCCCGGTAGCGCCCCGGAGTGGATATTGAGTGGCGTCCCCTGCCTTACCGCCTGCCGCTAGCAACGACAGGTTGAGGGGAGCGTTTTGCAGTCGGGAAGGGACTGGGGGAGCGCTATTTAAAGGCGACCGCTTCCTGCCTTTTTTTGTCGGCGACATTTTTGCATCACACATTCTGAGTGAGAGAGACAGACTTCTGGAGATATTCAACGCTGTGTTGAGGAGTTTCCGTACTGAGCAGCACTTTGCAGGTTCATTTTGATTTGATCTTCCTTGCATCGATTTAGCAGAGACTTGGGGGCTGCGCTCTGAGCTCTTTCCCTGGGGCTCTCCGTTGTTCTTTCCAGCAGATTTGATGCACAGGTCTCTCCAGGCCGAGATTCAAGGCTGCAATGAGCAGGGTGTGGATGGAGAGCAAGATCGACCCTCCTCTTTAAGAACTGGCCGGCGCCAGTGTGTCTGTGTTCCATTGCTGACTGACATCACATGAGCTTCGCCAGTGCTCTGAGGTAGCGATTTGCTCCTCAGCGTTAGCGCCTTCAGAGAGGTGTGTAGCGCCTGATTTAGCGCTCCAATCACCTCCAGGGGCGATAGAAGCCAAGTTTGCAGTCGGAGGCGATAATTAGCACCAGGCGCTAAATTTTGCGCCCAGCCGATAATTGGCCCCAAACGGGGCAATACCGAATTTCTCCCCCAAGCTTACCTTTAAGGAATTACTTCCTCAAAGGTCAGACCATGACTAGCCTTTAAATGCCCATTATATTTAGTTGGGGCAGAGTGCATTGCAGGATACCGTTGTTAGGCTGCATGTAGACCTGGTTTTTCTGAATGCAGCCAGCGGCCGGGGCCTCAAACAGTCATAAGACCCTTTATTTGTAATATGCAAAGAGACTAACATCTATTTTAGGCTTGAGCACTGGATGCCTATTGTTTTGTCTATGGCAGGCGGTGCATCTCCAGTTCGTAATTAACATGCGCTTCCTGCCTGCCATATTGGAGGCTTAGGCACCAGTTTAGCGTCCACAAAACGAGCGCTGCGCCGTCAAATTTCTAGACCATTACCTTTTGTGCACATATCATTCCAGAATCACAGGGACAGTTAATGTGTGAATTTCTAATGAGGAAAATGGAAGCAGTGAATGCAAGAGGAAGACAGCGCTGCACATAACCCAACAACCTCCTGCAACTGATTCATAGTCAAGAAAATGAATTAAATTGTAGAACTGACTTGAGATCATTGGATGTTCATCATTAAGGCTGCCAACATCTGGATCAGAGATGTCATTTGAAAAGGGAGAGCCTCATGGCACTGAGATCAGATACATAGATAACACGCAGCCTTTTTTAATATGGTCAACACTGAAGCACTAATCTCTCAAGTATAACCCAAATCTGACAATTCAGGTTATTATCTTTTTGAGAACATGTCACGTAGTACTAATTTAAAACAAAAATAGACTTCTTAGAATGTGAGATTTTATTGAGGTTTAGTGCCAATCATTATCAATAATATCATATTACTTTTATAAAGTATCTCACTAATTTGACTTTCTGGTGATATTTAGGTTATAGTTGACAGTTTGGTATTTTACTACTGATCACACTATAAAGGACTGATTGTCAGCTACTTATCTTATCTCAGTGCTGTCAGGTTATTTGAGTAAATATTCTGAAAAGACTGACATAGGTACATAATCCCACTCCACAATATCCTCTTTGTTATGCTGATGTTATCGAACCAGCACACGTTTTCTGAGAAACGCTAACAGGCTTTGCTAGGTTTTTGCAAACTTACTTGAAAAACTCAAAGAGGCTTCACTGTCATGGTCAGATACGCAGCATTTGAGAGCAACCATTAGAATTGACAAATGCTAAGGGCAGGGTATGTAATTGCTGTAGTGTGAAACTTCCTTCTTAAGACAGAGGAGATAAAGTATTGCTCACTCAGCATCTGCTTCATTTGCTTTATTGCTATTTTTGACTGACCTGTTTCAATAATGTCTGACAGAACAATGATTGTGAGCAACTTGCACCCTAAGCCCCCTTTTCAGTAATTTGTAATAGATATGGAATTAAACTACACTTCACTGGTGTAATGGCTTTCCTTAAAGTTGTCTATTGCTCTGCCTTACTAAAAGTTATTTGGTTTTAGACAAGAGCCAGATTTTCTATGTTGTTTATGATGCAATAGCCTGAATTTTATCAAAGAATCATTGAATGTTGCAGCACCGAAACGTTTGGCTCCTTTTAAAGTGATTTATGGAGTCTGCTTCAGGAACGATTTGTGCAAGAGAATTCCATATTCAAACCACCCTTTGTGTAAAGAAGTTTTTTTAACCTCCCCTTTAACTCTTGACTAGTCCGTGTTGCTATATATTCTCCACCCATGTAGTAGTTCTAAACTCATGTGCCTGTCATATTCTTCATTCCCTATGTCCCTCCTTCCTTCAACCACCTATCTAACCTGTTCCTAAAGTTGATCTGGTCTCTGCTTCAACCACTAACTCCACCAGTGCATTCCACAGCCTCAACCCTCTGTACAAAAGTTTCTCCTGTTTTTTTGTCCTAAATCTCTTATGCTTAATCTTATATCTATATCCCCTACTTCTAGAGTCCTCAATCACTGGAAACAGTTTGTTTCTATCTATCCTGTCCTATTGCTTCATAATTTAAACACCTCTACTAAATCACCTTATAATCTCCTGTTCTAATGAAAACAACCCCAGTTTTTTTCCAGTCTTTCTTTGTATTTATATTTCCTCATACCAGAAATACTGGATTCCTAATGAATCTGCATTATACGTTCTCTATTGCCTCAACATCTTTCTTATCATGTGGAGCTCAAAACTGTACACAGTACTCCAATCGTGGTCATACTAAAGTTTTATATAAATTCATCACTACATCTCAACTTTTATATTGTCATAAAACCCAGTATTCTATTAACTATTTATTGCCTTATTCACTTGAGGTGCTTCTTTTAACGTCTTGTGAACTTGAACCGCCAAATCCCACTGCTCTTCCACATCACCCAACCTGCACCCATTCAAACTACAATTATTACTTTTATTTTTTTAATCAAAGTGTACCACCTCGCACTCACTGGAAATTTTTTGCCCACTTCACCATCTTATCAATATCCCTTTGCATCTTTCTTTAGTCATCAGAATTATTTACTATGCCTCCTATTTTAGTATCGTATGCAAATTTAGACATCACTCCCTCTAGCCTTATATCCAAATCATTAAGATATACAATGAACAGAAGTGGTCCCAGAACGGAACCCTGTGGGACACCACTACCCACTTTCATCCACTCTGAGAAACTCTCTGTTTCCTCACTTCTCACCAGTTTTTAATCCAATTTGCTACCTTCCCTAATTCCATATCCCTTAACCTTCTCCAATAATCTGCTGTGCGATACCTTGCCAAAAGGTTTTCTGAAAGTTCATGTACACCATATCCACTCCATTTCTCCCATCCCCTATATCTGTCACCTCTTCAAAGAACTCTATCAGGCTTTAAGCATGTTCTTCTTTCAGAAAATTAGTATCTTCACCTAGTTAAAAATTTCAAAATTTTCCCTACTATAGACGTTAAACTAACTGGCTCTGTCTCCTTTTTTGTAAAGGGGTATTATATTGGTTACTCTCCAGCACACATCCACATTCAATAGAACCCTGAAATGTAATTTCCAGGGCCTCCACTATTTCTTCCCCATTTCCCTTAGGATCCTTGGATGCATCCCTCAGGTCATTGCTCCTCAATTTCAACTCTGTTTGCATCTTAACAGATTTTGGCCCTGATTTTCACTGTCTGTTCTTAGCACAAATGGGGTGGTAGTGCGCTCAAAATCAAGGTGCTAAACTCACTGCCCTGTTCCCTCTCCCGATCTGCCTGCTGCCATTTTTCTGGGGGCCTTGAGATGGACGGCCAGAGCGCCTCACTAAGGTAGGTATATCGTGGTCCTATAACGTACATAGTAGCTTGATGCAATTTTCAGATACCAATGCATGAAGTGTGCACAGTACATGCTCTGTCCATTGATACTAGGCATAGAGGGGCCCAACCAGCGATCCTTAAAGGCACTGCTGCGCACAAACACCTGGAAACGAAGCTGTGGCATTGCCCTACAAAAACCTTCCCGTCTGCTGCCAATCCTTTTGTGCCCCTGTCCCCCTACCATGCTGTCTCCTGCCCCTTAACCTCCAGCTTCCACATGGCTCAGCAGAGGAATCATCGGATTTCCTGGTTCCCCCGATCAGTGAGTTGCCTGTAAATACTCGATCAGTGCTTGCAACTTGGCAATCCTTGTAAAGGAGGGCAGCCATTAAAATGGCTCGGGTCTCTCACCAAGGACATCGGGCAAGTGGTACGATCTCTCAGCCCACTGCCCGCCAAATGTCTACTGAAAGTTAAAATTATCTCCCTCAATTCTTCTTTAATAATCCACTTGCTATTATATTACTGGGAGAATTTGTTGCTGTTACAAGTGGCTTCTACAGGCATGTTCACTTCTAGTTCCCTGATCGCTTTTTTAACATGTTATTGGAGACTCCTGTATCTTCCCAATGGCTTCTGTCACCTTTCTCCCTGTAGGTTTTTCTTATTTGTATCACTTTAATATTATCTTGTTAATCCATACAGGTCATGTTTGCTTAGTCTTTGCTTACAGGTCTTTGGTATGTACTTATCTTGTGTGTTTGGTAGTTTGTCCTTAAAGGTATTCCATTTGTCCTCAACTGAGGTTTTCTTCAGTGTTACTTCTCCCACCCCCCTGCCCAGGAATTATGTCGGCTTTTGCCTCATTCACTTGAAGTTGACCCTTTTAACGTATATATTTGAGTATTGATTTGGGGTATTTCTTGCTCCCAGATGATGTCAAATGTAATGATGTTATGGTCACTATTGCCTGGTGGTGCAAATTCTTCTGTTACCAATATGCATTTGGGTCACTTACCATCACCAAGTCAAGATGTGAGTTATCTCTTGTGGCTTCCCTAACACACAGGATAGGAAAATAATTCCAGTTTACATTAGTTTGGTAAAAATCTGCCCCTACTCTTTCTGGAAGTTTTTGCACCTGTTCCTTTATATTCCTTACTCTGGTGTGTGGGAGGCAGGCTATCATTCAGGACCCCTTATAAACAATCACTGTTTAGACTTGCACATGAGCAATGGTCGCTGGGTGTGAGATATAAAAGAGATTGGACAAAATTGAAAAAAATGAAATGAATTTTTGCATGGACTTGCCATGGCATTATCTGTGGCAGCTATAAGTCTGAATTTTTGGAGGAGTCTATGCCAAGAACTAAGCTGCCTAAAAAAGCACTATTCCTTCAAATGAATATCTTTGATATTTGATACAATGTAAAGTACATGTATTGACTTTCAAAAAGGCAAGTCATTTTTGAAAGCTATGACAGCTGGAGTTAACAGTAATTCCAAAAGCCCCATTTGACCAGCTTAAGTTGATGACTTAGAGATCAGTATTAGATTCCAAGTATATCTTTAGGCATTGTGCTCAAAAAATATTTTGTTTCTAAGGACATATTAAAAGGAGTTCTTGTTACCTCATTGTTTCTACTTATCATTAATATATGCACTACTGAAGCAACAGGGCTGCGTTTGGATTTTTTTGTCTTCTGTTTCAATGTAATCACTCAACTTTTCAATAAAGACCAGAACGATCGCAAAGAAAAGTACAAATGAGGGAGGCGATTTGGCACATCTAGCTCATTCTTCTACAGAAGCTTGTCGTGCTTATTTCACAGCACCCAACTACTTCTAGATCAATTCCAGAGTTTTTGCTTCCATTACCCTATACATAATACCATTCCAGGTATTGATCACTATTAGATGTCCATTTTAACTTATTTTTGCCTGGCATTAATGGGGTGGTAATGGGCTCAAAAGGGTGTTGAAAGCATTATGGCCCCAACAATACAGCCGGCGCCATTAGGAAAGCTGCCTATCGCTGGGTGCCAGAAATGTCTGTCTGTATCAGTATCAATATGCAAATCGGGATCCTGGATTCCAATTGGCATTTTTGGTTGGAAATGGCCGGCATATAAGCAGCAGTGCTCCTCTGGGGCCTGCAAAAATAATCTGAGCTGCTGCCGCAAAGACCCCCCTCTCGGCAGTACCAAACCCCACCACTCCACACTTAGCTTTGTGCCGGCCAAGGCGAGCCGATGTTGGTGGGCCTCAATGTGGCAAGCTGCATCGGGACACCCAGTTTGGTGCTCCATAGTTCGCCAGCCCGATGTTAATGAGGCCGTGGCTCAAAATCACTGTAGCTTAGAGTGCGGGTAAGTAAATGTAAAGTAAATGCAACCTCTCTTTAATAGGTGCATTCCTACCTTAAATAGGCATCTGGAGGCCTGCCAGAAATATGACCCAGAAAATGGGGCTTCCCATTCCCAACATGATAGGGTTGGAAATCCGCCAGTCAAATTTAAATTAGGCCTGGGAGCTAAAATAGCCTGAGCTTGAAAAAAAGTGTTTTCAACATAAAGTTTTCTATTTACTATATTATTTAAGTATAGCATCTTATTCCCAGTTATTTTTGTTCTATATAAATTCAATGGGTGGGGGAATTACTTTTAGGAACATAGGAACAGGAGTAGGCCATTTAGCCCCTCAAGCTTGTTCCGCCATTCAATGAGATAATGACTGATCTGTGACCGAATTCCACATACCTGCCTTTGCCCCATATTCCTTAATACCTTTGGTTAACAAAAATCTATCAATCTTAGATTTAAAATTAACAATTGACCTAGCATCAACTGCCATTTGCAGAAGAGAATTCCAAACTTCTACCACCCTTTGCGTGTAAAAATGTTTCCTAACTTTACTCCTGAAAGATCTGCCAACCAGCAGAAATAGCATTTCTTGTGGAAACATTTCTGTTGTTGTCTTGAGATGAAATTTCAAAAAAATTATTTTGTATTAGTGTTTGTGTAAGTGCAGATGGCTTTTTGATGGACTATTTAAACAGTATTAATTGGCAGAAAGTAATTTGCAAATGACAAGAACGCCAGGATATCA
The DNA here is from genome assembly GCA_030390025.1 of Squalus acanthias. Lineage (NCBI taxonomy): Eukaryota > Metazoa > Chordata > Chondrichthyes > Squaliformes > Squalidae > Squalus > Squalus acanthias. Next base: position 25,539,417 of record CM059436.1, on the reverse strand, counting down.
ATACGCATGAGGCACTTGCTTTGTTGAACTGTTGAACTTTTTGTTCACCACCCACTCCAATTTTCTCCCCTCCTCTCTGTGGTGCACAATGTAAGTGTTCTATGTGAAATTAATGTAAGCAATGTTAACAGAGTTGTAATAGACAAAAGAGCTGAACTCCAAAGGTGAGGTGAGAGTGACTACCCTTGACATCAAGGCAGAATTATGACCGAGTGTGGCATTAAGGAGCTCTAGTAAATTTGAAGTCAATGTGAATCAGGGGGAAAACTCTCCACTGGCTGGAGTCATACCTAGCATAAAGGAAGATGGTTGTGGTTGTTGGAGGCCGTTCACCTCAGCACCAGGACATTGCTGCAGGAGTCCCTCCATCATAAGGTCAGAATTGGGGATGTTCGCTGATGATTGCACAGTGTTTAGATCGATTCTCCTCAGATAATGAACATAAGAACATAATAATTAGGAGCAGGAATAAGCCATACGGCCCCTCGAGCCTGCTCCACCATTAAATAAGATCATGGCTGATCTTTGACCTCAACTCCACTTTCCCACCTGATTTCCATATCCCTTGATTCCGCTAGAGTCCAAAAATCTATCTATCTCAGCCTTGAATATACTCAACGATTCAGCATCCACAGCCCTTTGGGGTAGAGAACTCCAAAGATTCACTGCCCACTGAGTGAAGAAATTCCTCCTCATCTCACTCTTAAATGGCCAACCCCTTATCCTGAGACTATGCCCCCTAGTTCTAGACTCTCCAGCCAGGGGAAACAACCTCTCAGCATCAACCCTGTCAATCCCCTCAGAATCTTATATGTTTCAATGAGATCACCTCTCATTCTTCTCAACTCCAGATAGTATAGGCCCAATCTATTCAATCTCTCCTCATCGAACAACCCTCTCATCCCAGGGATCAATCTAGTAAACCTTCATTGCACCGCCTCTAAGGCAAGTATGAAGCAGTCCGTGCCCACATGCAGCAAGAGCTGGACAACATTCAGGCATGGGCTGATAAGTGGCAAGTACCAGTCGCGTGCCAGCCAATGACTATCTCCAATAAGAGAGAGTCTAACCACTGCCCCTTGACGAACAACAGCATTATCATTGCCGAATCCCTCAACATCAACACCATTGACCAGAAAATTAGCTGGACCAGCCACATAAATACTGTGGCTACAAGAGCAGGTCAGAGGCTGGGTATTCTGCGGCGAGTGACTCACCTTCTGACTCCCCAAAGCCTTTCCACCATCAACAAGGCACAAGTCAAGAGTGTGATGGAATTCTCTCCACTTTTCTGGATGAATGCAGCTCCAACAACACTCAAGAAGCTCGACACCATCCAGGTCAAAACAGCCCGCTTGATTGGCACCCCATCCACCACCTTAAACATTCACTCCCTTCACCACCGGCGCACCGTGGTTGCAGTGTGTACCATCTACAAGATACAGTGCTGCAACTCGCCAAGGCTTCTTCGGCAGCACTTCCCAACCCCGGGATCTCTACTGCCTAGAAGGACAAGGGCAGCAGGCGCATGGAAGCACATTCACCTCCAAGTTCCCCTCCAAGTCACGCACCATCCTGACTTGGAAATATATTGCTGTTCCTTCATTGTCGCTGGGTCAAAATCCTGGAACTTCCTTCCTAACAGCACTGTGGGAGTACCATCACCACACGGACTGCAGCGGTTCAAGAAGGCTGCTCACCACCACCTTCTCAAGGGAAATTAGGGATGGGCAATAAATGCTGGCATTGCCTGCGATGCCCACATCCCGTGAATGAAAAAATAACTAATCGTGATTGTTGGACTCCTGGAGAGATGTATGTTGGACATCTTGGGGAGTTAAGGGTTAACAGTCGAACTTCTTTGTATTTAAAGCAACAGGCTTTCCAAGATATAACAGGATGACTTTGAAGTGTCGTAAAAAGAATGCATTTCTTGTTTTCTGATATGTAAAGTGTTTGTGTAAGGGAGTAAGTGTTGGTAATGATGTCACCCATGAGTGGTTTAGTTTTAGGGTAATAAAACATGGGTAGCAATCCATTAGCAACAGATAACAGTTGGTAAAGCTTTTACTTCAAAGATGCTGGCAAATGTTAAGTCAGGTCTCATGTAGGGAAGTGGTTCTAAGGTAATTGCAACTGTTTACATGGATATTCTGTTTCAAAGGATTTAGGAAATAGATACGTCATACAGGCTTATCGATGACATTTTCCTTTGATGTAGTCAAAATATGGTGTATAAAGGATTATGGTTTTCAACAGTATCTCAGAGTGTACTCGAAAGATACAGAAACCGAAAAAGTCACTCGCTGCATGCAGTTAAGACTGATCACCTTTACTGTTTATCAATAAAGTCTGCTCTGTATACTCCACTATGAAGTCTCACGCTTACTCGAAACATGTTCTTGTGAGCCAGAGGAGAAAGGAGGTTGACTGCTTAATAGTGATTCAATAAATTTGGCATCACTGTAATTTGTCAAACTCAATCAGAATAAAGCTGGATAACTGGTGTGATAAGCGGTATTCTTGGAGTTAAGTCACATAGTTGGGATCTTTATTCTGCATACGACCAATGCTTTATCTGATGTGCCATTGTTAGAGGCTGACACTGGGTGCCCAAAACAGAAATATATTCCAGCGCTGCCGCTCTTCATTTTGATCAACACAAAGGGGTCAATTTTAACTCCCCCTGCCTGGTGGAAAATTGGGGCTTTAGCTTTACCCACTTCTTCCCATTTTACATTTCATATCATTATAAAACTGTGGCCCCCACACTTCCAGCTGCAGAAGCAGCTCCGAGGAATTTCCTTCCCTATATCCTCTCCTTAAGTTGGGAGAGATGTCTTTCATGCCAAATATTTGGTAACATTTGAAAATCTGGTGTATACAAGGGCAGTAAGAAAACACTTTGGGGGAAAAATTTGGTTGCTTTGCACCTCCCGTTAGCGCCCTAAGAGGGCGCTAATGGGGCGCAAAGCGACTAGTGCCCGGGCGCAGCAATGTTTGCGCCGCTCGCGAAATTGACCAGACATTTTGCAGCGGCGCTAAACACTACCGCCACGATCTCCTGCGCCCGCAGATCATGACGTCAGTCGAGCGTGCAACGCCCCCTGCCTTACCACCTGCCGCTAGCAACGACAGGTTGAGGGGAGCATTTTGCAGTCGGGAAGGGACTGAGGGAGCGCTATTTAAAGGCGACCGCTTCCTGCCTTTTTTTGTCGGCGACATTTTTGCACCGTGCATTCTGAGAAGAGGGAGAGAATTCTGGAGAGATTCAACGCTGTGTGAAGAAGCTTTGGGTACTGAGCAGCACTTTGCAGGTTCATTTTGATTTGACCTTCCTTGCATCGATTTAGAAGAGACTTGGGGGCTGCACTCTGAGCTCTTTCCCTGGGGCTCTCCATTGTTCTTTCCAGCAGATTTGATGTACAGGTCTCTCCAGGCCGAGATTCAAGGCTGCAATGAGCAGGGTGTGGATGGAGAGCAAGATCCACCCTCCCCTTTAAGAACTGGCCAGTGCCAGTGTGTCTGTGTTCCATTGCTGACTGACATCACATGAGCTTCGCCGGCGCTCTGAGGTAGCGCCTCGTTCCTCGGCGTTAGCGCCTTAAGAGAGGTGTGTAGCGCCTGATTTTGCGCTCCAATCACCTCCAGGGGCGATAGAAGCCAAGTTTGCAATCAGAGGCGATAATTAGCGCCAGGCGCTAAACTTTGCGCCCGGCCGATAATTGTGCCCCAAACGGGGCGATACCGAATTTCTCCCCCTTAGATTTCTCTGTTGTAAAGTAGGACAAGCTCATTTTGATTCTAAAATCCATGAATATATCCATGGCCGGAATTTTCCCCTAAAAAAAACGGCTGGGTTTGGAGCGTGGCGGAAGTTAAATTGTTAAAAATGGGATTGCCGACCTGATCCCGCCTCCAACCCGACCACTTCCGGTTTTGCCAGAGGCGTGACGGGGGCGGGCAGCCAACCCTCTACCGGGGGCATTACCTTAATTTAGATATTGTAATGAGGCTGGGAGCCTTTTGTTTCACCTCCATTTTGAATTTAACTGCCTGTGGACGGGTTTCACAAATTCATGAAACCCGGCAGTTAAACCGAGGCGGGGACTGCTGCATCCAGGAGGTAAGTGGCTTTATACCCACCTCCAGGATGCAGGGTCCCAACCGTACCCATCCCCCGCGATCGGAGACCCCCTCACGAGGCCTCTGATCCCCACCACGAGGCCTCCCCCCCCCCACCCCACCGATGATGCTGAGGCCGGCGACAACCCTCTCCGGTGGCCGGCCCCAATCCTCTCTTCCCTCCCCCCCCGCCCCCGTCGGTGCTCCGGCCGACCCCCCCCCCGACGATCCTCGATCCCCCCGATCCCTGGCGACCCCCCCCCGATCCCCAACTATACCGACCCCCCCACCACCGATCCCCGATCCCTGGCGACCCCCCCCCGCCGATCCCCGATCCCTGGCGACCCCCCCCCCCGATCCCCAACCATGCCGACCCCCCCCCCACCGAACCCCGATCCCTGGCGACCCCCCCCTGCCGATCCCTGGCGACCCCCCCCCGCCGATCCCCGATCCCTGGCGACCCCCCCCCCCGATCCCCAACCATGCCGACCCCCCCACCACCGATCCCCGATCCCCCCGATCCCTGGCGACCCCCCCCCCGATCCCCAACCATGCCGACCCCCCCCCCACCGATCCCCGATCCCTGGCGACCCCCCCCCCGATCCCCAACCATGCCGACCCCCCCCCCCACCGATCCCCGATCCCTGGCGACCCCCCCCCGATCCCCAACCATGCCGACCCCCCCCCCACCGATCCCCGATCCCTGGCGACCCCCCCCCCGATCCCCAACCATGCCGACCCCCCCCCCCCACCGATCCCCGATCCCTGGCGACCCCCCCCCCGATCCCCAACCATGCCGACCCCCCCCCCACCGATCCCCGATCCCTGGCGACCCCCCCCCCGATCCCCAACCATGCCGACCCCCCCCCCCGCCGATCCCCGATCCCTGGCGACCCCCCCCCGATCCCCAACCATGCCGACCCCCCCCCCACCGATCCCCGATCCCTGGCGACCCCCCCCCCGATCCCCAACCATGCCGACCCCCCCACCACCGATCCCCGATCCCCCCGATCCCTGGCGACCCCCCCCGCCGATCCCCGATCCCCGATCCCTGGCGACCCCCCCCCCGCCGATCCCCGATCCCCCCGATCCCTGGCGACCCCCCCGATCCCCAACCATGCTGAACCCCCACCGATCCCCGATCCTCCCGATCCCTGGTGACCCCCCCCCCCGTTGATGCTCCGGCCAACCCCACCCCGCCGATCCCCGATCCCCCCGATCGCTGGCGACCCACCCCCCCCCCGATCCCCGACCATGCCAACCCCACGATCTCTCCCCCAGACCGACCCCCCGCATCTGAGGCCTACCTACTCGCAGCCAGCCAGCCTCTCAATCTGGCTGGCTACGGGCGGGAATCCGAGGCCTCACATTCAAGTCAGGCCCCGCTGTTAAAATCGGCAGGGCCTGCGGGAAACCCAGCCTCTCAGGTTTCCCGCCCGCCTCGGAGGCCCCCCGCTCCCAACCCGCCTCCCTTGAGAAAATTCCGGCCAACATCTTTCAGGTGGATCAGATCAAACAAAATCTCTCTTTTATAGTGTGTGTGATGTCATGCTCGACCTATTTAAGTAACAGAACAGATCTGATCTTGGCTAAAAAAAAATGAGTACACTGTATAAATGTCTAGGCTTTTTGTACATTAAAAAGACATTTCAGAATTGACCTCAATCTATGTTCAGTAACAAATTTATTCAATAAACTTCATATTTACATGCACACACAAAACTTTCAATAATGTTGTCAAAGATGTTTATTATAAATTTGCAGATCACAACATAATCATTAGTCTTTAATTTGGAACAACGTCACTAATTGATGGATAGTGCATCTACCGTGACATTCTTCAGCAATCTCAGAATAACAATGCCACCTTCATATATAACTCAGGACATTTTCAGAATAAAAAGGAATGTTATAGAAAAGACTCCTTAATTAAATAGAAACAAAGAGATTTGTGAGGAACATTGAAGCAGCAATTGAAAATCATTTAAACGAGATAGGTTGCGGGAGAAGCAGGAGGTAACCAGATCCCAAACGGGACAGATTGTAGGGTTGAAGGTAGTCCAACAGACGGGTATGGACACAAAATCTAAGAGAAACATACATGTACTGGAGACCAGGAAAAAGAAGGCACGAGGAACATGAAAGGAGGGAAATTTACAATAAGCTGTTTGTTCATGAATGCTAGAAATATTAGAAATAAGATGCCAGAGCTGGATCCTGTTGTGATAGGGACGTGCTATGTGGTGGGAATATCAGAAACATTCTATGATGCTATGGCAACTGACACTGTTGGAAGTTTGGACTGATGTCCACGGGAGTCTTTTAATATTTGCAGGAGGTCCCCCACACAGAAAAAAATGAAAATGATTGCTCTAATTATCTAAACATTGCTGTTAATAGGTTGTATTGCGTCCCACGATGTAAATAAATGTACATTAATGAATTACGTACAATGTCAATTTAAAAGCTCTTAAATTATTATATTTCTTCAATATTTGTTCTTCACATGAAGTATATTATTCAAGTTTCTTCAGTTGCGTCTGTATGTTGTATTTTATATATATAAAGGTAGATGATGTACATTATAGACAAGAGTTTCAACCTGACAATCAACAGGCTTAAAGGCTTTTCCTTGAGGTACACATCCATTTGATGTTGAAGCAATGCTGTAAATAAAGTAGGAAAACAGCTTGCTGTTATAATTTGATAAATTAACAGATGATATAAAATGCATTAGAGTATTACATGTTATTAAATTTTTTTGCGAATTGCATGTTATTGAACATACTCGATAATTGTGTTATTAAATGTATTTATTTAAGAATTGTGCATTATTGAATATGTTTGAGAACTGAATTGAATCACTTTGAGAATTGAATGTTGTTTGACAATTGCTTGGTATTGCTGGTTTATGTTTGAGAATTGCACGTTATTGAATATATTTGAGAAATGCACGTTACTGAATAAGTTTGAGAATTAGGCATTATTGCACATGTTCGTGAAATATGTGCTATTGTAGGTTTTTGTGTGAGAATTGTGTGTTACTGAATAAGTTTGAAAATTGTGTGATTTTAATGTGTGAGAATTGTATGGTATTGTATGTTTTTGAAAGTTGCATGTTATTGCACATATTTGAGAATTGGGCATTATTGAATGGTTTTGACAACTGTGTGTTACTGAATGTGTTTGCTTCAGAATTCTGCGTTATTGCACATGCTTTAAGAATTGTGCAATATTGAACGTCTTTAGATTTGTACTTTGTTGAAGGTGTCTTCAACACCATTGACCATTCCATTCTCCTCCAATGTCTCCCCTCTAGAGTCCATGTCTGAGACACTACTCGATCTTGGTTCTGTGCTTACTTGACTCAACACAGGCACTGCATTGTTGATAATGGCTTCTCCTCCTTTCCTCTTCACTATCTACATGCTGCTCCTTGGTGACATTTTCTAGAAGTACAGGATCAGCTTCCACATGCATGCAGATGACGTCCAGCTCTACCCTTCTACCTCCTCCCATTGACCTAAATGCTGTTACCACATTTCCAAATTGCCTGTTTGATGTCAAGACCTGGATGAGCTAAAACTTCCTCCAGATGAATGTTAGAAAAACCAAGCACATCCTCTTTGGTTCCCTTCAGCGCCTCAGTGCCTCTGGCCTCCTCTGCTACCATCTCAGATTTAGTCACCTTGTGCCTAGAAATTCCATCGCGTGAAAACGGGTGCACAGGAGGCAGGGCGCATGTTGCACAAATCTGTTCACTCGGGCACAGGGACCATATGAAATTTGGTCCTGCCAGCTCAGTATTATGGGTCAGACATGCAGACAGCATTACCTATTCAGTTTTCAGGAACATACTAAGTTACGGATTTATTTGTTACCATTTATTTCGAAGATGACATTAGTAATTTAAGGTACCTAAAAAGTTTCAGATTAAATAAACAGGGGTGAAAATGGACCTCGCCCAGCCCATTTCTCGGGCGCAAAAGACGGGCAAAAAGGTCTAATTTCTGGGGCTATGTCCCGCAACACATGGACACCTGAAATACATCGAACACCATATTGGCTCGGACGATATTCAGGCATCCCTGGTGGCCCCGGTGGGCCCCTTGCATATGCTAATGTTGGACCTAATGCCTGTTTATGGACCTTTCTCCAAAATTAGTCAGAAACTGAGTAGAACATTGACGTAACTGGCGGGGGTGGGAGCGGAGGCGCTATGATAGTTTGGCACAGTTTTGATGATGGTATTGGCGGAGCGGTGCAAAAGTCCCAGGAAATTATGGCGTGGTGTAAATAATGACGTAGCTCACTTATGTCATAATTTCCCAGGACTTTTGTGGCGTAAAACAAACCCAACGCCATAGATGCACTATTCCACTGCCGCAAGTCTCCAGGAAATTCTGGGCCATCCTTTGATTTTATCCTCAATTGACAGCCACACGTGCACTTTCCAGCAGGGGTCACTGTATTGCATTCACCAATGTTTTTTTTTCCTTTCCCTAGTCCAATGGCACTGAAGTAAACTTTAATGTCAACATCACTGGTGAGAACAGTTAACTCAGCACAGACCAGACATCAGAGCTGGAATCTTCCTGGTCTGTACGTTCCACACTGACTGTATCTGCCCAGTATGGAAGACAACTGATTAGGCAGTTAGCTTAAACACATAACTTTGTGTTTTAGGCTGACTATACTTACTCTGCTTTTACTCTCTTTCTAACGCAACAGTAGAAAATTGGTAAAGCAAGCAGAAGTAGCAGTAGTGGGATTCCTATTCCCAACACCAGGCCGATCAGCAGTCTGTTTTGGTTGCTGTGCTTTGGACCAACATTAACTGTAACATTGTCTGATTTAGAATCTGTATAAAAGGAGAGGTGAGAATTACAAATACAGAAATATTTTATCAACTAATATTTTTATGAATATATTGGGAAAATTATAAAACTTCTCGGATTCTTACAGTTAGAATGTAAAAAAGAAGTAATGTAAAAGTTCATACATCACTTATTTTTTTCCAATGCTCACTTAACCTGACCTATGTGCTTTCCAAAGTATATTAAAACCTATTATATAACATGGTAGCATAATGGCTAAGTTACTGGACTATAATCCAGTAGAACAGGAGTTCAAATCCCACATATAAAATGCTGGTACCAGTAAAAGCGACTATGAAGCTGTTGGATAGTCGTAAAAACCCAACTGGCTCACTAATGTCCTTTAGGCAAGGAAACCTGCCGGCCTGGCCTATATGTGACTCCAGTCCCACACCAACATGGTTGACATTTAACTGCCCTTTGAAGTAGCCTAGCAACCTCACCACCTTCTTAAGGACAACTAGGGATGAGCAATAAATGCCGGCCTTGCCTCCTGAGAACAAATCAAAAAATATTAACAAAGATTTGTGTTATATCTTAATTGTATCTCTCAATAATTAGAAGACTGATCTACACATTATTAGTATGAAATCTCAGCATTTTAGACACAGTTGCAACATGAACATTTAAAGGAGGATATGGAATGAGTGCTCCATAGCCACATTATAAACTTTAGTGATGACAACAGACTATGTGTAGGTGATCTATGTAGACATGAGTAATCATATTCAAATGGAGAGGATGGGCTAAGGAAAACAGGTTGATTTAATATGAATAAATGTAAAGTCATGTAAATTGGTACACAATGGACTCGTGTTTATCGGTAGAAGTGGACAAAGTATAGGATTTCACCTGGTTTTGTGAAGTAACTTCACCAAGGTGCTCTATACAATGCTGGATAAATGTCTTCAGTTACTCATTACTTGCTGAGTACAACCTTTTCAAACTTACCTAAATTAACTCTGCACATGCCCAAAACTGTAACTTTGGTCCCAAAGTCCCTCAGGGTTAGTGCTGCATTGGGAGCGTTATTGAAGCAAGCGGAGGCTAGCGAGCTTGGAAATTGGGATGGGACCTGTTTACAGTTGGTCACCACCCTATTTTGCCAGTAATAATGTTTAGTTAACCAGAGGAAAGGAACACTAAAAAGGATTAATTTTTGGTCGAGCAAGGTCCTCTATATTAACCCTCTCACAATGGGTGGGAGAGGGTCGGAGGAGGTGTTAAAAAGTGAAATGCATGCAACGTGACCCCAATCCGCTGCACACGTGGCTGCCTTTTTTTTTTACAGTGGTGGATATCGGGGCGTCCGAGTGTCCCACAGTGGAGAGACGGGATGCTTGATTAACATATTTAAATCAGGCTGCCACTGTGCAATTAGGAGCCCAATTTGAAATTTACTACTGCTTTACAGGTTTCCCAGGGGTCTGGAAACTCGGCAGGGAAAGAGAGGCAGGAGCTGTAGGCTTCCCAAGGTAAGTGCCTCTTTCAGCACTCCTTGTGGGCCAGGAGGGGCAGGGGTGCTCTCCTTATGCTCCTCAAGGAAGCCTTCAGCTTCCCCCAGCCCTGATTGCCAACCTCCTACCAACCTTCCCAATCGCAGGCCTCTTCCCCCTCCCGATTGTGGGCATCTCCCCCCCTCCCGATTGCCAGGGACTGTCCCCAAAGGTCCCCAGCTGTGGCCTCCTGTCACTGGTATTCCCTCCCGTCCACTGGCCAGGCAGGCGAGCAGAGGACAGACCTATAAAATGTTAATGAGGCCCTGCCGTTAAGATCAGCAGGACCTCCGCGTCCCCGGCCTTGCTGGGTTCTTCAGCTGTTTTCGGCCTCACCCGCACCTTCCCCACCTCCCCGTAAATATCAGGGCCGAAGAGTTCAAAATCTGTGAGGTCGGGAACAGCTGTAACAGTTCCCAATGGATCAGATGGAATATAAAAGAACAATGAGGAACTGAGATGGAAAGATAAACCCACTAGTGTTTCTTGCAAGCTGACACTTGTTGCTCAGTTCACTCAAAGTGCATAGTAACTCATCCCTAACTAATAGCCTGATTTTTCAGCTCTCCCTTCCAACCATTTCATAAAGATCTTTTGTATTGCAAGTCTTTGAATAAGTTAAGTTCCTACTGTAGCATGATTGGGATTCCATTTCAGCACTTCCATTACAAATGCACTTGAAGCCACCGTAAGTGTTCTCACACAGGGCTGTTCCATGACAGCCTGCTTCTCCACTGAGACATTCATTTAAGTCTGTAAAACACATAAAAAAGCAGCATAATTTTAATGTTATATGTAGCCATGTTAAAATCAGTTGTTCTGGTGGATGTTAAAGATCCTATGCCACTATTTGAATAAGAGAAGGGAGTTATCCCAGTGTTCTGGCCAACATTACCCCCTCAACCAACACCACCTAAAGCACAGATTAATTGGTAAAATATCTCAATTATTTTTTTGTGTGGGATCTTGCTGTGCACAAAACAGTTGTTGCATTTGCCCACAAAATGACAGTAATTGCACCAGAGTAGTTCACTGTATGCAAAAACTTTGGGACATTTCTGGGAGATGTGATAAGGCACTGTATAAATACAAATCTTTCTTTGCTTTTAAACAACTGACTATCCTCCTTGGATGAAAGCTAAGCAGGGTCTCTTTGGAGTTGAGCTGCCTCCAGAATGACACACCTGGCAATGGGATATTAGAACCAAGTCAATCCTCTCTGGCACAGACGATAATTCTATATCTGAGCTAGTACTCCACAGCCCTGTTGATAGACTAGTCAGCTTGATTCATTAATAGAACTCAACAGGATTTAGCTGCCTCTGCAGGCTGGAGATCTAGACATAATAGACTTGTACGCAAAATTAAAGCCCATGGGATTAAAGGGGCATTGGCAGCGTGGATACAAAACTGGCTAAATGACAGAAAGCAAAGCGTAGTGATGAACGGTTGTTTTTCAGACTGGGGGAAGTATACAGTGATGTTCCCGAGGGGTCAGTATTAGGACCACTGCTCTTTTTTGATATATATTAATGACATGGACTTGGGTATACAGGGCATAATTTCAAAGTTTGCAGATGACATGAGATGTGGAAATGTAATAAACAACAAGGAGGATAGTAACAGACTTCTGGAGGATGTAGACTGACTGGTGAAATGGCAGATGAAATTTAAAGCAGAGAAATGTGAAGTGATACATTTTGGTAAGAAGAATGAGGAGAGGCAATATAAACTAAATGGTACAATTTTAAAGGGGGTGAAGGAACAGAGAGAGCTGGGGTTGTATATACACAAATATTTGAAAGTGGCAGGACAAATTGAGAAGACTGTTTAAAAAGCATATGGATCCTTGGCTTTATTAATAGAGGCATATGGGCTGGATTTTGTCAATGGGGACGTGATGGAGGCGGGACTCACAGTTTTTGGATTGTAGTCCCGCCTCCATCGACTTGTGGCCAACCCACTGTATTTTCTCTTGATTGACCTTGTTAAGCCCGCCCAGCGGGCTCAGCAGGCCAATCAAGGGTCCCTTGGATACAGGTGACATCAGCCATTGAGATTTCATCTGTCAAGAGCTTTTGACAGATGAAATTTCAGCGTTTGACAGCTCTGTGAAGCTGTCAAACACTGACAATATGATTTCTAACTTGAGTCCCTGTACTTAGACTGAGTTAGAAATCAATCCAGCACAGAAAGCAGAGACTGCAACTTTTGACAGCTCCGCGGCCATTCTGCTTTCTGTGCCGGTGAGCTGAGGGACTCCCGAGAACAGAAGGAAGGAAGCCTGGAGGAGAAAGTTAAGGTAAGTAAAACTTATTAAAACACTTTACACACACCAAACACACTTACCTCTGCACTCATGCACCCATCACTCACCTGCACACCGGACATCTCGACCCCTCCAAGCCCTCCAGACCGACGGTCAGCCTCGCTAAATCGGCGTGGTTCGGACCTGTCGGGAAGCCCACACTTCAGGGCTAAAAATAGGGATTAGGCAAAAAACTGCCTGTTAACTACCTGTTAACAGGCAGTTTATTGGCACCAATCCCCTTCTCGCCTCGGGGAGGCGGGTCCCAGCACAGGTCAGGAACCCGCCTCCTGGGAAACTGGCATGGAGGCGGGTTGGGGGCGGGATGGGAATCTGCTATTTTCCCACCCCACACGCCTCCAAACCCGCCTCCACGGGCCAGTGAAAATTGAGCCCATAGAGTACAAAAGCAGGGAAGTTATGCTAATCCTTTATAAAACACTGGTTAGGTCTCAGCTGGAGTATTGTGTTTGATTCTGGGCACCACACTTTAGGAAGGATGTCAAGGGTGCCAAAGAGATTTACTAGAATGGTGCCAGGGATGAGGAACTTCAGTTATGTGGAGAAGCTTGGGTTGTTCTTCTTGGAGCAGAGAAGGTTAAGAGGAGACTTGATAGAGATGTTCAAAATCATGAACGGTTTTGATAGAGTAAATAAGGAGAAACTGTTTCCAGTGGCAGAAGGATCAGCAACCAAAGGTTACAGAGTTAAGGTAATAGGCAAAAGAACTAGAGGCGACATAAGGATTTTTTTTTTACGCAGCGAGTTGTTATGATCATGAATGCACTGCCTGAAAGGCTGGTGGAAGCAGATTCAATAGTAACTTTCAAAAGGGAATTGGATAAATACTTGAAGAGAAAAAATTACAGGGCTATGGGAAAGAGCAGGGGAGTGGGACTAATTGGATAACTCTTTCAAAGAACCGGCATGGACGCAATGGTCCTAAAGGCCTCCTTCTGTATTGTATCATTCTATGATACTAACTTTAGATGACCCTGCAAGCTAATGTACTCATCTTTAGAATGGCTCCTGCTGGACAAAGAGTGGGAGACTTATCAGTAAGCTGTGCTGGTAAACTGCACAATTTTAGTAGGTTAAACACCAGCAATACCCCATCACATTTGCTGGTTCATTAGCTTTGGCCCTTGGCATCATTTGCAAAAGTTACCTGGGTTTAGGAAACTAGACCATGTGCACTGCATATTGGACAAACAAAAATTCTACCTGTTTTGATTTCTCATTATTTTGGTTTGGAGACACTAAGGGCTGGATTTTACTTACCGAGATGAGTTGGGGGCGGGACTGCTGCCTTCCAGGTTCTAGTCCCACCCCCAGCGACATCCGACGCACAGATGCTATTTTCCCCTGATTGGCCTTGTTAAGCCTGCCCTGCGGGCATGCTGGCCGATTAAGGGAAAGCCGGTGTCAGATGATGCCAGTTGATGACGCTTCATCTGCCGGCTTTCTTAAAGGGGCATGAACCATTTATTTTTGACAGATGATTTGACAGTGTTTGACAGCATTGAGGTGCTGTCAAACACTGACAATGACTGTACAAAGGTGAGCCCTTGCACCCAGGCTCTCAAATGACTCTCTCCTTAGGATAAAACAGATGGCAGCTGCAGGTGAGGGTGCAGAAGCGATCTGTCACTTCTCCCAATGAGGTCAGGCCACACAAACACTTCAAAGCTTGTCACCTACAGAAAACTCTAAACACATTAAAAATTACTTTCCCAACATTTCCTTACCTCTCATACTCACCAGTGTCCCATTGCATCCTTCACACCACTTCTACAGCTGTCATCTATACACCAACATTACAACAGACCCACAGCACGCCTCACTTACCCTGGTGGGGTTCCCTGACGTCAGGAAGCCCACAGCAGAAGTCACAAAATTGGAAAAAGCCTCTTAACTGCCTGTTAACTACCTGTTAACAGGCAGTTAAGTGGTTATAATCCTCTTCCCGCCGCTAGGAGTCGGGTCCCTGTGCAAATCGGAGACCCGACTCCCGGGAAGATTGGTTGGAGGCGGGCTGGGAGCGGGTTCGGGACCCGCTCCCATTCTTTTTGATTTTCCCAGCAGTCCCGCCTCCTCAGGGCTGGTAAAATTCAGCCCTAGGTAATGAGTTTCTGCGCATGCCAGACACTTGGCTGATTAAAATAAAATACTTTTTATGTAAACACAATTGTGAGTTCTGTTATGACACTGATTGAGTGTGTGAAAGATTAGGAGAAGGAAGAAACAGTAGCAGTGATGGTACTAGCCCTGAAATGTAGGATTCCCTCCTACATGACCCTCTGCATACATAAGTCAATTGGTGAGGTGCTGCAAGTTTGAAAAACCCTGACATTGCTTTTTTAAATTCGTTTATGGGATGTGGGCGCCGCTGGCAAGGCCAGCATTTATTGCCCATCCCTAATTGCCCTTGAGAAGGTAGTGGTGAGCTGCCTTCTTGAACCACTGCAGTCCGTATGGTGATGGTTAGGGATTTTGACCCAGAGACGATGAAGGATCGGCGATATACTTCTAAGTCAGGATGGTGTGTGACTTGGAGGTGAACTTGGAGGTGGTGGTGTTCCCATGCGCCTGCTGCCCTTGTCCTTCTAGGTGGAAGAGGTCGCGAGTTTGGGAGGTGCTGCTGAAGAAGCCTTGGCGAGTTGCTGCAGTGCATCTTGTAGATGGTACACACTGCAGCCATGGTACACTGGTGGTGGAGGGAGTGAATGTTTAAGGTGGTGGATGGGGTGCCAATCAAGCGGGCTGCTTTGTCCTGGATGGTGTCGAGCTTCTTGAGTGTTGTTGGAGCTGCACTCATCCAGGCAACTAGAGAGTATTCCATCACACTGCTTACTTGTGCCTTGTAGATGGTGGAAAGGCTTTGGGGAGTCAGGAGGCAAGACACTCGCCGCAGAATACCTAGCCTCTGACCTGCTCTTGATGCCACAGTATTTATGTGGCTGGTCCAGTTAAGTTTCTGGTCAATGGTGACCCCCAGGATGTTGATGGTGGGAGATTTGGTGATGGTATTGCTGTTGAATGTCAAGGGGAGGTATTAAACTCTCGCTTGTTTGAGATAGTCATTGCCTGGCACTTCTGTGACGCGAATGTTACCTGCCACTTATCAGCCCAAGCCTGAACGTCGTCCAGGTCTTGTTGCATGCAGGCATGGACTGTTTCATTATCTGAGGAGTTGTGAATGGCGTTGAACACTATGCAGTCATCAGCGAACATCCCCATTTTTGACCTTATGTTGGAGGGAAGGTCATTGATGAAGCAGCTGAAGATGGTTGGGCCTAGGACACTGCCCTGAGAAACTCCTGCAGCGATGTCCTGGGGCTGTGATGATTGACCTTCAACCACCACAACCATCTTCCTTTGTGCTAGGTATGACTCCAGCCAGTGGAGCGTTTGCCCCCGATTCCCATTGACTTCACATTTACTAGGGCTCCTTGATGCCACACTCGGTCAAATGCTGCCTTGATGTCAAGGGCAGTCACTCTCTCCTCACCTCTGGAATTCAGCTCCTTTGTCCATGTTTGGACCAAGGCTGTAATGAGGTCAGGAGCTGAGTGGTCTTGGCGGAACCCAAACTGGGCATCAGTGAGCAGGTTATTGGTGAGTAAGTGCCGCTTGATAGCACTGTCGATGACACCTTCCATCACTTTGCTGATGATTGAGAGTAGACTGATGGGGCAGTAATTGACTGGGTTGGATTTGTCCTGCTTTTTGTGGACAGGACATACCTGGGCAGTTTTCCACATTGTCGGATAGATGCCAGTGTTGTAGCTGTACTGGAACAGCTTGGCTAGAGGCGCGGCTATTTCTGGAGCACAAGTCTTCAGCACGATAGCCGGGATGTTGTCGGGGCCCATAGCCTTTGCTGTATCCAGTGCGCTCAGCCGTTTCTTGATATCACATGGAGTGAATCGAATTGGCTGAAGACTGGCTTCTGTGATGGTGGGGACCTCAGGAGTCGGCCGATATGGATCATCCACTCGACACTTCTGGCTGAAGATGGTTGCAAACGCTTCAGCCTTGTCTTTTGCACTCACGTGCTGGGCTCCACCATCATTGAGGATGGGGATATCCATGGAGCCTCCTCCTCCCATTAGTTGTTTAATGGTCCACCACCATTCATGACTGGATGTGGCAGGACTGCAGAGCTTTGATCTGATCTGTTGATTGTGGGATCGCTTAGCCCTGTCTATAGCATGCTGCTTCCACTTTTTAGCATGCATGTAGTCCTATGCTGCAGCTTCCCCAGGTTGGCACCTCATTTTTAGGTACACCTGGTGCTGCTCCTGGCATGCTCTTCTACACTCCTTATTGAACCAGGGTTGGTCTCCTGGCTTGGTGGTGGTAGAATGAGGGATATGCCAGGCCACGAGATTACAGATTGTGGTGAAATACAATTCTGCTGCTGCTGACGGCCCACAGTGCCTCATGGATGCCCAGTTTTGAGCTACTAGATCTGTTCTGAATCTATCCCATTTAGCACGGTGGTAGTGCCACACAACACGATGGAAGATGGGACTTCGTCTCCACAATGACTGTGCGGTGGTCACTGCTACCAATACTGTCATGGACAGATGCATCTGCGACAGGTAGATTGGTGAGGACGAGGTCAAGTAGGTTTTTCCCTCGTGTTGGTTCTCTCACCACCTATCGCAGGCCCAGACTGGCAGTTAAGTCCTTCAGGACTTGGCCAGCTCGGTCAGTAGTGGTGCTACCGAGCCACTCTTGGTGATGGACATTGATGTCCCCCACCCAGAGTACATTCTGTGCCCTTGCTACTCTCAGTGCTTCTTCCAAGTGGTGTTCAACATGGAGGAATACTGATTCATCAGCTGAGGGAGGGCGGTAGGTGATAATCAGCAGGAGGTTTCCTTACCCATGCTTGACCTGAAGCCATGAGACTTCATGGGGTCCGGAATCAATGTTGAGGACTCCCAGGGCCACTCCTTCCCGACTGTATACCACTGTGCCACCACCCCTGGTGGGTCTGTCCTGCCGGTGGGACAGATCATACCCAGGGATGGTGATGGAGGAGTTTGGGACATTGGCTGAAAGGTATGATTCTGTGAGTATGACTATGTCAGGCTCTTGCTTGACTAGTTTGTGGGACAGCTCTCCCAATTTTGGCACAAATCCCCAGATGTTGGTGAGGAGGACTTTGCAGGGTCGACTGGGCTGGGTGTGCCGTTGCCGTGTCCGTAGCCTGTGCCGAGGTCAATGCTAGGTGGTCTGTCCGCTTTCATTCTTATTATGTTTCGTAGCGGTTAGTTACAACTGAGTGGCTTGCTAGGCCATTTCAGAGGGCAGTTAAGAGTCAACCACATTGCTGTGGGTCTGGAGTCACATATAGGTCAGACCAGGTAAGGACGGCAGATTTCCTTCCCTAAAGGACATTAGTGAACCAGATGGGCTTTTACGACAATCCGAAAGTTTCATGGTTACCATTACTGATACTAGCTTTTTATTCCAGATTTATTTAATTAACTGAATTTGTAAATGCTTTGTAAATGGCCACCCTGTTTCACAAAATATAAGCCAATGAGCATGCAGCATACCAGTGGCTGTTGATGGAAACATTATTGGCCTATGTTTTCATAAGTGAGCCACATTGTCAGGTTTCCATGGAAGCTGGAAGGTGTGCCATACATGAATATGGGCTACCTTGTGATTGAGAAAAGTTCCAAAATCATCATCATGTGTTCAAAGCCAAGATGCAGCTGGTTGAAAGAAAATGTGTGTTGTAGCCATGACATTACATTTGACATAGCATATTTACGGTACACTTACCTTGGCAAACTTCCTCAACATCGTAAACGCTTTGCTCATTTGTGCCAATGACTTCCTCACATGTGAAATGACATTCGCTTGCTCCATTATCTCTTCTCAGACACTGGACTGTAGACTTCTGAAGAAGATGCCCTTCCGATCCAAAGATGGGAAACGTCCTTTGCAGAACCTTTCTCAGCATCAACTCTAATGTGCTCTCTGTAAAGGAGTCAATCCTCTCTCCTCCCTGGGAACCTTCCTTAGCCATTTGTTTCAGTATGGTCCATACAATTTTTCCTGTTGCAAACCTGCACTGCTAAAATTGTACCTGCTCCTTTAAGTCATAGCAGTAGCTCTTTCAATCTGCTGCTTGCTTGCCCCAGCAGGATTGTCCAGTTCATGCTGAATAATTATTTAAATGAGCGGACCTCACAAACTTTTGCTGTGCATGCTTCTGATGCTAGATGCATTTGTACATTTCTGGGTGCACCAGCTCCGTATCCTATTGTTAAATCAGCCCTCTATTTTCTTCTCCCATGCATCATAGTTGGATTGCCAACTTGACCCCAAAAATACATCAGGGTCACACCTGCTGGTGTCCTCTAGCGCTCACTCCACCGCAGTTTGAGGAGTCAGTGGGAAGACATCTCATTTGCATGGGGCTGGCAAGTGCCCATGCCAGTATAGGGACATATTGGGTGTTTGCCTGCCCAATGTACTGGAAACTCTGGTGCCTGGCTGCCATGAGGAGTGGAAAGGAGGGGGTGCATAGGCTGGTTGGTTTTGGGATGTCCTGAGGTTGTGAAATCAGCCATATAAATGCAAGTTCTTTCTAAATTACTGACCGTGAACTAGAAGAGGGAGTCTGAAGGAACAAACAGGTGGAACGTCCATCCATTGCTTTGCCTGACCTGGAAAAATTGATGCAAAATATGGAAAGTGTTCTAGAACCTGACCCTGGTATGGATTAAATTGATTCACTGATTAAATGTGGAAAAAGAAAAGTGATTTACTCCAAGCTCCTTTATCAGACGGAAGTATCCATTCCTTGCATTCATTTAAATAGAATTAAAAAGAACAAAGAAGACATTTTGCTTTGATAAAACAGCTAAAAATGTACCTTCTACTGAAACAGGTGATGGATCAACTCCATAGTGCTCGGCAACATGGATCAAGAAGTCCCGAACAAACCAATGAGGTGTGTCACTAGAAACATTCACTCGGTATTCAGCTGAAGGACCCCCACCTGGGAATGACTTTAAACTAAGATTGTAGAATTTATTCTCAAATCCTAGGGTCAGAATATTATTAAGCTGTAAATGTAAACAAAAATGATAATGAAGTTTAAACAATGACAAAGTTTCTCATGTAACCAATAGTTTTATTTTTGGATAATTTTGGAATATTTTCCCCACCTTTTCTGAAGCTGCTGACTGCCTTAACCAGAATCACAAATGACATTCTCTGTGATTATGACCATGGTGCCTGATCCCTGCCCATCCTCGACCCCTTATTATCTTCCATATCTCTACAAGGTCTCCTCTCATTCACAGTGGGTGGGGGAGGAGGGGCGGGGAAATGTCAAGGGTCTCTCACTGTTCCAGTGGCGGGGGGATGGAATGCCCAGGTCTCGCTACTGCCTTCAACAAGGGTGACCACATAATCCTCCTCCAATGCCTCTTCTCCAGTGTCTAGCTCCAGTGGACTCCCCTACATGGTTCCACTCTTATTTATCCAATCATAGCCAGAGCATTTCTAGTTCTCCATGGATGCTGCCTGACCTGCTGAGTGTTTCCAGCATTTTCTGTTGTTATTTCAGATTTCCAGCATCCACAGTATTTTGCTATTGTGTTGTTGCAGAGCATTTCTAGTAATGGCTTCTCTTCCCATCCCACACCAACACCAATGGTGTCCCTTAAGGATCTATTCTTGGCCCTCTCCTCTTCCTCATCTACATGCTAATGCTTGGCAATATCATCCACAGATCAGGTCAACTTTCACATGCACAATGATGACACCCAGCTCTGTCGCTCTACCATCTCTCTCACCCCTCCACTCCCTCTGAGCTGTCAGATTGCTTGTCCGACATACAATCTTAGATGAGCCATAACTTCCTTCAGCTAAATACTGGAAAGACCAATATCAATGTCAAACTCCATAGTCTTGCCACCGACTCTATCTCTCCTTCCTTTGCTCCACAATTTACAACTGTGCTTTCAGCTGCCTCTCTCAAATTCTCCCTTTAAACTCCTCTGTCTCTCCACTTCCCTCTCCCTCTTTAACACCCTCCTTAAAATCTACCTCTTTAATTAAGCTTCTGGTCACCCCTCCTAATCTCTCTTTCGTTGGCTTGGAGTCCGTTTTTCTTAACACCTCTGTAAAGTGCCTTGGGATGTTTTGTACATTTAAGATGATATATGTGCAAGATGTTGCTGACTCATGATTCCACAGATTCCAGCAGCCCTCCGGTACCTCACCAAGTGGGCATTTTTCAGGAGCAAGCCTTGACAATAAGCGGCATCACAGCTTAGCCTGACAATAGGTAAAGATTTCCTCTGTGTAATTGGTGTGGTGAAATCATAAACTCGCTCTTTAGAAACTTTTATGATTTTGCTATACATAGCGCACAGACAAAATCTCCCCCACCCCACGTCCTCACCTAATATCTACAAGTGCTAACTATCCAACACATGACACTGGATAGTGATCACGACTGGGAACCGTGACTGATTTTTTTTCTTTTCCCAGCCCAAATGTGCTGGGTCCAATGATAGTCTTCCTACTGTCATCCGAGCTGAACCCAGGGTAATTCAGCATAGACTTTTGTGGTCCATACGACTCAGTACCACACCCAGGTGATGTGTGCTGTGCCTAGTAAGTCATTGGGCAAACTGGTACCAGGACAGAATTTGACTCAAGAACTGGCAGGAGGACATAATTACTTAATATTTTCATTTTACAGGACGACTAGGATATGCACCTCCTTTTTGTCAGGTAAAGCAAAGGAATTTCAAATTGTATGCCATTTTCTCACTCCACCCCCACATTGTATTAAGGAAATATAATGCATATTTGGCCAATTGGTAAATAATTCATGACACAAAATTATTTTTAATGCACTGTATGATTACATTGCAAATTATATTTTATTTGCAAATAGGAAGTGTTAGAATAAATTGCAGTGAACAAAATACACATCCTACCTTGTCAGCATATTTCTTGGCATTCTTCTTGAATGAAGAACTATTAAAATTCAAGAGCTCTTCAGACTTCTCTAAATTTTTCCAATTAAGAGTACAGTTGAAAATATTCCACCCTAAAAAATTACAACTGCAGAATAAGGATAAGGTTCTTAATTGAAATAAAACATTATTCCTTATCTTATCTAATAACCTTCCTTGCGACTAATCTTAACCTTTATTGTGTAATTGCAGTGTAGTACACAGCAGTTTATGGATTTCCTAATACTTGGAGCAGTCTTTTAAATTGAAACATTTCCTTAGCCACAGATTCCAAATGGAAAAGAACAATTGTTGGTTTATAGGACCAACTTCGTTATTTCGGCTACATAGACATGGCTCTTGCCAGCAGCCAAAGGATCTATTATCTCAGGTTAGCACTTGTAAGTATACTAAACATAGGCAAACCAAGTGCCATGTGTAATGAATGCTGATTTTCTTTTATATTGTGTTAAATGGGATGCTACAGCTGCCGGTTCTCAATACACAGGTCTTGTGCAGCTGGTAGCAACCCCAGAATAAACTTGCTGAATTCATTAAGGCTGGCCATTGGGAAGACCCAGTAAAAAATGGGTATCCCTGCAACCCATGAGTTGCCATGGGCAATGTGAGTCAAACACATTTACTCTGCAGTAGCTTCTAGCTTCACTGGCCCTGCATATCAGGAACAGCCATAGTGCCCGACTAAGTGCAATATAAAAGAAGCTGTGAACAGATGAAGAGATGCTTCCTGATGGCTTAGTGGGTAAAAGCACTGCTGGCACAATACTAAGCCATACAGACTAGCAGGTCCCAGGTTCTGTCGCTGGCCGGTGCTGAGTTAGCTGATCTTTGCTGGGACATCAGTTGTGGTGTTACAATTGGCTTCAGTGCTTTTGGGCTAGGCAGGAGAAACATCAGCCAGGGTTCCTGCTCCTGATTACTGACCAGTGACCCTTGCTGGAAAGTATAGCCTAGAATTTCCTCAAAATGACTTACAAATTACAAAGTATTTACAGCACAGAAACAGGCCATTCAGCCCAACAGGTCCATGCTGGTGTTTATGCTCCACACCAGCCTCCTCCCACCCCTCTTCATCTAACCCCATCCTTCTATTCCTTTCTCCCTCATGTGTTTATCTAGCTTCCCCTTGAATGCATCTATGCTATTCGCCTCAACTACTCCCTGTACTCGCGAGTTCCACATTCTAACCATTCTCTGGGTAAAGAAGTTGCTCCTGAATTCCTTATTGCATTTATTAGTGACTATTTTATATTTATGGCCCCTAGTTCTGGTCTTGCCCGCAAGTGGAAACATCTCTACATCTTGAAAGGCCACTTGGGTTAGGTACCGGAGGGAAGACCAACAACTCAAAGGGCTAATTTCCCCTTCTCATCTCTCAGCTCTATTAGAACTCAGTTAATGATATTAGTTTAGATAATGCTACATGCCTGTTAGGATCAGATTTCTGGTAAGTTAGTGGTATTTATTGTTGTAGCTGTTATGGTACTGAGCAGAGACTTCTTCATGTAGAGGGAGGGAAAATCTGAAGGAGAAATACTTCTAACTTTTAGCAGTTGGTGCTAGCGTGCTATTGTCCAAAGTCTGGAGCACATTACCAGTTCAGCCCTTGGCTAGGAAAGATAGATGGTACAGGGAGACTTTAAAGAAAAAGAGGAGAAAATATGAAGTCAATCTTCATTGTGATCAATGAGGCTTGTGTATAATGGAGGTTCCATCAGGGTGAGAGAAACAGCTTGTTATAAATGAGAGGTTTATAATAACAAGATTCTAGTGCGCTAATATTAAAACCCTAAGCATATGTTTTAAATTAGAATATAAATAATCTTTTAGCTCACAATGTGACTCTGTGAGTGTGAGGCTCAAACAAAAGATAATTACAATTGTAAAAATTGGTTTGGTGACAAGGTAGCATTAATATTTATAGACATCAGAAATACTTCAAAATACTGTTAGCATCAATACATTAAAAACCTGTGCAGCCATAAAAAAGGTGTTGTTTGCTGGTTTTCAGAAGGTTGATTGTGACTCTCTTTGCTCTCAACAAAATTAAGTTCTGTGATGTTTTTAATATAAAAATAAAATCTTATTATAACAGGGGCTATCTTAACTATACATTACTGAACTTGATTCCATTATCTGAGGTAAATGTTTTTCTGACAGCTAACTGCTAGGTATTGGATCTTTGTCACCGAAGTAACAGCATTCCTGTGAATGATGATTGTAGGATTTTCAAACTAATTCCATCCAAACAAACTCCATATTTACCAGGAACATCCAGGATCAACATGTCTATCGCACATTGAGTGATCCAGTGGCAATAATGAAATATAAGACTGAAACAATCATTATCCGGGACATTGTTGTCTCCGTTCCCCAATGCATTAAATTTAGTGGGATCGCCCCATCTTATCTCTGCAATTTCCTCCAGCCCTATATCCCCCATTGAAAAATTTGTACTTTTGAGTCTGGCCTTTTCTGCTTCCTCTCCTCAGAACATTCAGTCACCTGGGTCCTACTCTCTAGAATTCCTGATCTGCCTCTCTACTTCCCACCTCTCATTTTAAAAACTTCTGGAGCCCCATCTCTTCAACAAGCCTTTGGTCACCCCTCCTAACCACTCCCTTTATTTAGCAGTCATTTTCCATACACCTATCAATGAAGCATCATAGGACTTTTTTATATTGAAGGTACTATGCAAATTCAAATTTTTGTTGTTAATATTGTTGTAGAAAGCCTTTGCCATATATTAATTCCTGCTATCTTCACGAATAGGATCACAAGTATTCAACAAACTAACTACAATACATATCCAGCTCCTTACTATTAAATTGCTTACTAATATTTGGCAAAACTACTGTTAAACATTCATACATTTTTAAATCAAGGCATTACTTTTTTTTTAGAAGTTCCCCAGTTGGTTAGTGAGTAAATACATTGTGTGGTGTGTTTCTCAGCCACACAGTCCAACAAGGTGCTAGATTCAATCTCTAGTCTGTCCTGAGTTAGTAGACCTCAGTCAGGGCAGTGATGAGAGTGTTACATTTCTTGTCTGTAACCTCCAGCCAATAAGGGGAATAAAAATCAGCAAGGGTTCCTGCTCTTAAACACTATGAAGGCACCTTTACTGAAAGTTATGTGTGAACATCAGCAAAGGACGCAGTCATGGTCAGTTGTTATGCCACCTATATTAAATAGAGGGGTACAAGAGCAGCCCCGGGCAACTATGCTTTTGATTTTTCTTCCTTCCCTTTGAGAAGTGCTTGGCATCCACTTGATGCTTCTCTACAATGACACACCTGAGATTGAGGAGCTCACTGTGAGGAATTGTGCAGACATAATTTTTAGATCAGGTGCGGACACTGATTGTTTGAGTACTACCACCATTTGTGTTTCCAGCCACTTATCTCTGCTACTGTGTCACCAGCACTGCTCTGGTATTCAAAAATATTCAAAGTGATCAGTGAATTTTAAGAGCAACCTTCTTCCACCTGCAATTCAATTTAAGATTGGACTTACCTGGTGGATTTACTGGTTCATCTGTGAAAAGAAACAAATGAGTATATCATAAAATTGTCTAAAATAAAAATGAACAATGTACTTATATCATTATATGAAATGTAATAATAGTCAGACTTCTCTGTTGTAAATTAAAGCTGGAGGAAAAATGCATTAGTCATTCTCAGTGACAAAATTATGACCAAACTAGTCTGAAAGCAAAGCTGCAGGCTAGATTCTGAAATATATTTAAAATTCACTTTACATTATACTTATTTATTCCAAATATTAACAATTATCACTTTTTATTGTGATCTTCTTTTGAAGTAATAGGCTTGATTTTCCCCCTTTGTGGACAATTGCAAATGCATTGTTTAGCACAGCCAAAAAGAAAAGCATTTTGAGTCAAGCTTCTATTTCCTCCTTTTCTAGCATCAGAGATACAAAATGATCACATAGCTTTGTGGTTTGGGGGAGGAGAAATGGTGCTGTGCTGGCAGTGCTGTTTCACTTATTGAAGGCTCAATTGTCCACCATGGAGTTAGAACCAGAAAATAAGCTAATCTTAACACTGTAGAACGAGCATTTTACTCTTAACCGTAGCATGACAATGGCCAGAATTTTCACATTGCAGAGCGGGTTTGGGAACGGGTCAGCAGTTAAAAATGCTGAAATTGACAGCGCGTCGGGAACCCGGTGACTTCCGCCTTTCACTGGGGCGCGTTTTGAGCCGCGCCACGGACCTGCGCGGGAGAGGCGGGCGACCTCATTGAGGTTGTTAACTGCTCCTTTACAGTCCCTTAACAACCTTTTTAACGTGAGGTTTCAGCTTTAACTGGTTGCGCAAGGGATTCACGGACCTTGGGAACCTCGCCTGTGAAGGGGAGGCGGGAGCTCAGTGGCCATTGTGCTACTTCATTAAGTGACAACTGGAAAAAGCACATAAACACAGACATCTTACACCTGCTTTCTTGCCAAAGGAAAAGGCTCTTGCTGACACCATTTTATGCAGAGATTTGGCTTTCAGGAGTTTGCAGGTGATTTCTGCAACCTCAGAAGCCACTCTCACCACATTGCAAGTCACTCTCACTACATTGGAGAGATTGGGCTTCTGATCTCCACTTTACCTGGCATCTATTAGATCAGCATGGGTGCCGCTTATGCTGTCTCACCTTGGACCTCAGATTCGGATCAAGATGAGCCCCAGCACCAACAACACCAGCCACACCAGCAGCAGCAGCAGCAACCACACCAGCGGCCTTCTCCTCACCGACCTGATGCTCCACAGGAGGGGATCAGCACAGGGTTGCACCGCACCAGAGGTGATACCCCCAACACAGGGTATACAGGCAGAGGATGAGCTTTCTGGACATGACTGAGCAGCAGTGCTTCAGGAGGCTCCGGCTATCGTGCCAGGTCGTCGCAGACATTTGTAACTTGCTGGAACAAGACCTGTTGCCCAGAAGACCAGTAGCTGTCAAAGTCACCACCGCCCTCAACTTCTTCGCCTCAGGCTCCTTCTAGGGATCTGCAGCAGACATTTGTGGGATCTCACAGTTGACCGCCCACAAATGCATCACCAGACAGATGCCATATTTCACAAGTCAGCCAATTATGTAAACTTTGCCACTGATGAAGCCAGTGTTACTGAGCGGGCGCTCGGCTTTGCAGCTATGGCTGGCTTCCCACAGGTGCAGGGCGTCATCGACTGCACACATGTGGCCATCAAGGCATCTCCAGATCACTCAGGAGTGTTTGTGAACCACAAGGGCTTCCACTCCCTCAATGTGCAGCTCGTCTGCAACCATCAAAAGAACTTCATGCTTGTGTGTGCCAGATTCCCTGGCAGATGTTAGGACTCTTTCGTGCTGAAGACATGGCTGATGACACCATTGAGGAGGCCAAGCAATGAGGCCGTGGAGCGCTATAATGACAGCCACATATCCTCCTGATGTGTCATAGAGCAAGCAATCGGCATGCTGAAGATGCGCTTCAGATACCTTGACAGATCTGGAGGAGCCCTTCAGTACGCACCAGCCAGGGTCTCCAGAATCATCGTCGTATGCTGCGCGCTGCAGGAGGAGCAAGGCGCAGAGCACACAACCACTTTGAAGGAGGAGGAGGAGGAACCTGAGGTGGAGATGGCACCAGCAGCGGCGCACATTGCTGCCTGGGAGGCCCAAGATAGCCCTATAATGGTCCGATTTACTTAACTTGCATCAGTGCACCCATATGGCTCCCAGATGCTGTACCAACTTCGCCGCCGCCCCCAACAACACCACAAAGCAGTCCTAAAATGACCAAGCCACTCCTGTCAAGCAAACACCCATTGCTCGAAGTTAAGTAATGTCTCACCATTCACTCCAAGTGACAAGGCCACTTCCCAGGTAGCTGGCAAAAATGGACAAGACAGGAAAGTAGTGCAAAGAAATAAATTTATGTACATCATAAATAGAACTGAAACTTAACATTAAGGGGGCTAAATTTGGTTGAGTTGTGCCTCCCATTAGCGCCCTGACGGGGCGCAAATCAATTACGCCTGGGCGCGGCACCGCTAATGCCTCCCGCGAAATTCAGCGGGAGGTTAGCGGCAGCGCTAACCGTTAGCGCCATGTGGTGCTGCGCCGCCAGCGATGACGTCATTGCCATGCGCAGCACCCCGCTTGCGCCCCGGCTGTAATATTGGGTGGCGCCTCCCGACTTACCGCCGGACGCTATGTCCGCTGGGGTCAGGGGGGCCTACCTGCGGCCAGTGCGGCGCTAGTTAAAGGGGAGGTGGCGGGCGGCCATTTTTGTTGCTGGCCGCCTGCCAGCACCTGCCCTCGTTGCTGTCCCCGGCCCCCATGAAGCCCCACCGCGGGGTGCCAGCTGCTCTCCATGAACCCGGCACTCCTCTTGAGTGCCGGGCTCATTTGCCGGCACTCCCAATCCCTGGTGGCCCAGCTGGGCACCGGGACGCGCTGCGCCAGGCCCCTCCCCTTTAATAAGGGGAGGAAGGTCTGCAGTACCGCGGCACATAGCAGCGTGATATTGGCTCGCAGCGCCCCAAGAGGGACGCGGGGCACTTCCAGTAGCACCCCTCCTCCCTCTCGGGGCACTACCTGGGAAAATCGGCCGCGGGGGTGCTAACTTTTTCGGGGCGCTAATCGCCCCAAAGGGGACGCTTCCCAATTTTTAACCCTAACATTTTGGCAAACACCCATGTGCATCTACAATTGTGTCACTTTTCTTTTGCGCATGCTTCTACGAGATGCACCCTCTGTGGCTTCAGCAGAGGTAGAGGCAGGCTGCTCACTTCCCTGCTCTGACTGCTTTGACACTTTTGGCGGATGTCCTCTGGGCTTTAGGGCCCTTGAGGGCCCCACCAAAGACTGCTCCTCCTGCAACTGTGCAGGGGCAGACTCGGCCATCGGGATCCGAGACAGCATATGGGACTCTGACTGAGGGGGAGGCAATGGGGGAGAAGTGGGAGTGCTTTGAGAAGATCCCCCACTTCCATGTCCCCTCTCACCATCATCCCTCTCATGGGCCACCCACCCTTCCCTGCTAGCAAGGAGCTGGACACTTTGCTGCATATCAGTGGGGCGATGAACGCACAAGTTTATGCTGGTTTCCCTCCTAGAGATGAGGTCAATGAGAATCTGCAATCTGTTGTTCACAGCAAGCATGTTCTCGTTTGACTGGCACATTAGCTGCTCCATGCAGGTGGCCATCCTTTCCATGGAACAGCACATCATCACCATCGCCTGCAATATGGTGGTGCTCATGTTGGTGATGGACTCCCCCATTCTCTTTACAATCGCACACATCACGACTGCAAAAGCTGCCAGAGCCTCGCACATTTGTTGCTGCTCCTCCAAGACCAACCTCTTTGTCGACGGCCCCCGAGGTTCAGCATTTGCATGCAGCTGAGCAGAGCCTGGAGCAGTCCGCACCCTCCGGCGAGGACTCTCCACTACTATCCCTGTCTCCACCATCTACTCTTGCTCACTTGTGATCTGTGAGACACCAGGTGACAACACTACTCTACGTCTCACAGGACCAACCGATGTGCACGTAATTGTGCTGGTGCTGGGTGCGCATGGGTCTGGTGACGGTGCACCCTCAGAGAATGGAGCTTCCTCTGAGGAGTTGTATTCCTCCTCCGGCAGGACAGAGGGGGGGCACTTGATGTACCTGTGGGAGAGTAAAGACATAAATTAGAACTCTAATGATAAGAATGTGCAATGTTACCATCACGCACATGATCATATTTCACTGGCTGCTGACATCAAGTCACCATGAGTGACTATTGTATGCCATGTGGCTGTATGATATTTAATTCTGTCACCAGGTTGCTGGGATATCCCCTTCTCTCCGTCTCCCAACGCCAGCAGCTCTCCAACTCGACTGATTTGCAGTTCCTCCTCCTCTGCTGGAGTCAATATGCTGTATATTGGAGGGCCACCTCCGGTTCTTTGCCTCTCCCTATTGTTGTGGGCTCTCTTCTCCTGCAAGGCGGGAAAGAAGAGAACTTTGAGTGAGAGTGATGGAATGAGTGTAAGGAATGGATGGGCTACATCTGTATGAGGGAGTGGTGTGACATTGCCAAATGGCCTCCTTCTGTGCCGTTACTTCCTATGATTGCATTAGGATGAGGGTGAGTGTCAGTGGTGGTTAGTCAGATGGGGATGTGAGTAGGTGCAGAGAGAGTGAGGGATGGGTGCACCTTGCAAGGTAGGTTGGTGTGACGATTGACGTGCAGGAGTAGGCTTGGGAAGGCAGAGTGATTGAATTGTTGAGGTGACACGCACATCAGGATGTAGTTGAATGTGGCATTGAACTCACCTTTCCTGGCTTCATGAGATCATTAAATCTTCTGCGGCACTGGATCCAGGAGCGCCTGACTACATCCCTGTTGCTGACCTCCTCCGCAATCTCCAACCATGCCCTCTTGGTCTCACTGAATGGTCTCATGTGCCCGTTCCCAGGGAACAGGATGTCCCTGCGTGCTCGAACTCCCTGGAGCAGAACTTCCAGGGAGGAGTCGGAGAATCTGGGCGCTGCCTTCTGCCGTTGGGACTCCATGCTTCCCTCACGCCTCAGAGCAAAAATCTTTAGTGTCTCACCAACCACACCGCTCCCAAAGACCTGTGATTATCCTCCAACAACCTTCAAGTCTGATGTGTGGAGCCCCTTTAAATATCTCATCTCAAGGCAAGTCATCGATAACGTCATCAGACCCGCTCCATTTAATTCGCCGGGAAACCCTGCAGGCCTAACTTAATTGATCTAATTGAGTTAAAAGACAAAGTGGACAGCGCGCTGCCGAATGCTGCGTGAGGCCGACCCACTGCGCGCGCCCCCCCCCTCCCCCACCACCCCCCCACCACCCCCCGCACCCGACTCGCCTCACAGGTAAAAATTCTGGCCAATGAGTTAGTAGCCAGCAGACAGTTACTGAGGGAGGGGAGAAAGTCTTTTTTAAGTTGCCTAAAAAGCTCATTTTTTGGCCATTCCATGTGGCCTCTTTAACCAAACTCACTACTCCGAAAGTATGTCAACCTATGAAGGTATCAATTAAATAAATCAGCAGTTTATCAGGTGATTCATGAATATTACAGAAACATAAAGGGTTGATGTAGGGCAAAACAACTTATGAATTTCCAAAACTCTTCAAAGGCTTACGTAAGTATGACAAGTAGTACAAGAGTAGAATATGAAAAACACTGTTCAACATTCCCTATTCTGACAAATTCTTGTCCTTATAGAATTACATTAAACTGGGTTTGGAATTCATTTTATTGTTAGCTGTTGCAATTTAATATTCAGCACCAGTGGAAGTAGTTGCCAAGGAAAATAATAGCATGCATCTCACACAGAGCTATTTGATACAGTCTATTGTATCAGTAAACAATTCTCATCTGTATCTTTGCTTGACTCAATACCAGCTGGAGTGACTCGTCATAAGTGTTTAACAGAAAAAGAAACAGATATTGCAGAGCAGTTAATTGTTCTATTTTCAGATCTGTGCTGCAAAGTACTTACATGCAATTATTATTTTATAAATTATTTATATGCAAGCCTCTTGCCTCCATTTTCTGTCGACAGCTCAATTCAATATGAATAATGGGTAGAAAATGGAGGTGAGAAGAACATACAATTTATTATAATAAATTCATCCAGATCCCTTATCTTCCTGTATAACCTGTATTTGAGAAGGATGGAAGAGTCCAGCCCACAGATGTCTCTACTGATGCTGTTAATTCACTGGCCCACCAAGGTTATTCCTGAGTAGTGAGACCAGGCAGTTTTCCTTTCTCTCCAACTGAAACTAACAAAACTCAGCTTGAGCTTGAATTCCATGTGTTAGGAACTTAAGTTATGAGGAAACAAAGGAGATTGTTCACCAGGTTGGCAGACACAGCAGATGTGACGGCTTCTGAAATGGATTGAAAATTGGCTGAAGCAGTAGAAGGAATGGGTGGTTGTGCATGGAGCTGGATCAGCAGAGTGCCTGAGGGATCGTTGCTGTTTACAATATACATAAGTGATTTGGAAGTGGGTACTGAAACAAAACTCTCCAGGTTTGCAGATGGAAACAGTGTTGCAAGGACTGCAATCAACCAGGAACAGGCTGATCAAATACAGAGGCACCCTGGATAGATCAGGGAGCAGGGATGATAAATGACAGATGTCATTTTTACTTACAAATGCAAAGTAATGAGTTTGGGAAACAATAGAATTTTGGTTTGCATTATCAGAAGGATAGAGCATAAATTTCAGAAAGTGAGTTTATATAGAGCACTGGTTAAGCCTCACCTGAAGTATTGGGGGCGATTTTGCCAGCCCTGGGGAGGCGGGTATGGAGGCGGGACTGCTGGGAAAATAGCAGAATTTGGGGGCGGGTGGCAAACCCGCCTCCAACTCGCCTCAATACCATCTTCCCAGGAGGCGGGTTGCCGTCCCGCGCCGAGGTCCCATCTCCTTGGAGGCGGAAAGGGATTAAAGCCTATTAGAAAATAGGATTATCCCCATTTTGCCCTCACAAGTGCGGGCTTTCCGAAGGCTCCGAAACCCACCAGCTCAGCGAGGCGAGTACTGGGTCTGCAGGGGTTGGGAGGGTGCAAAAGTGTGGTGTGAAGGTAAGTGATGGGTGCAAGAGTGTAGAGGTGAGTATCTGAGGTCAGTCCTAAGTGTTTTAAAAAGTGTACTTACCTTTGTTTCTTCCTGCAGGCTTCAGTCGGTTTCTATGCGGAGAGTCTCGCACCTCCGTGTTGCAGATGAGAGATGTCCATTGCATTCTCAGATGCAACAAACATCTCAATTCTGTAAAAGAAAGAAGGTTGATGAGGTCTTGTATGCAAGACCTCATCAAACTGCAGAGATTGTCACTGTTTGACAACTTCACAGAGTTGTCAAATGATGACAATTCATCTGTCAAAATTTTTTGACAGATGACACGTCATACGTTGATGTGCTCTACAATCGGCTTTCCATTAATTGGCCTGCTAAGCCCGCTGGGTCAATCAAGGGAAAATAGCGTGGGTTGGCCACAAATCGATGGAGGCGGGACTGAAACCCGACAAGCAGTAGTCCCGCCTCCAACGCGCCTCCATTCACAAAATCGCCCCCATTGTGTACAATTTGTCTCTATTATTAGAAACAAATCTAGACACTGGAGAGGGTGCAACAAAGGCCAACTAAATTGATAACTGGGATTAGGCAATTGAATTATGAGGAGAAAACTGCAAAGCTGGAAATGATAAAAGAAGGCTCAGGGGTGATTTTGTTGAAGTAATCAAGATAAAGGTCAATAGGTTTATCATAGTCACAAATTTTCCAACAAGAGGATTCTATATATTTCTATGTTCCTATGAAAAGTAAAGTAAATTGGACTTGTTTTCTATATAAACAAAAAGTGACTTTAAAGAAGAGAATTGGCAAAGTTGATCCAAACAGAATGGCCGGAATTTTGTGGAGTAAGGCAGGTTGGGGGCGGGAAGGCTCCGTTGAGGGTGGGAAACCCAGGAGAATGGCTTGGGCCACACTCGATGGAAGCAAGGCTCAAATATAGGGCTCCATAACTTTAGCACAATTTCTCCAAATGGCACTCCCTTCCAGCGAGGCCTCCTGCTTGCAGTGGGGTTCCCTGAATTTACCCTATTGGGAGAAGGCCGATGGATATAGTTAATCAATGAAAAAAGAACATAACATGTTGGGCCAGAAGATTTTTCCAACAATTCATATGTTCTTATGAAATGTGTGACAAGATGCAGATATGTCCACTCAGATTTCCCAGTCAAGAATTAATTCCTATATCATTGTAACTATCATTGGCATAATTGTCAAAGCCAATAGCTGCACCATCATTATCTTAAATTTTCTATGATGTTAGTAAATTAATAACCTAACAGGAAATTTTCTTCAAACTATCCCAATTTTGTTGCAAGCTTAACATTTAAATGTATTACTAGTAGATCTCCCATGCTATTGTTTATGGTGAGTCAGAAGATTTGCTGTTGTATACAATAGTGGTGTTTATACCATGTAACGGATTAACATCAGCGGGGCCGATTTACAGTGACTGATTAAGTCAAATTCCATTTTCATTAAAATGTGTTCTGGGATTTTCTATTTTTACCGGTGCTTTGGGAATTGAATTTCACAAATCTGTCTATTATTCAGTGAAAATTGTGATGAGCAACTTTTATATTCTATATATTGGCCCAGAATTTGCGGTCCGGATGACGGCAAACTGGCAGCGTTCGACGTCATTCCGCCTTTGAAACTGACCGCAACTTCGGGATTTGGCGCATGCAGAAATCCTGAAGTTGTGGTCTGTCATTCACTGCTACTCCACAGGCTGAATTTTAAGAGTTTACTCACTTCCTTGTTCGCTGCCTGTGAGAATTCAGCGTTTTGATTGGCTGCTTAGACAGCTTGTTGACGTCACAGCAGCTCGCACTGTAGGATCCCTACTATACTCCATTGATTTGAACTATGCGTTGGAAAAGCCGAACTTCTCGACAGAGAGATCGCGAGATCTTTGTGCGAAGCTTACTTCAGGGCCAGCGGCAAATGCCTTTGCTTCGCCGCTGACCGCAAATTCCGGGCCATATTTTTTTTTACCGATGTGTTTCATTTTTATCCCTTACCAGTTATAAAGCTGAGAATACACAGCAAGATAATATGCAAAATGCACCAATTCGAGGTAGATATCTGGGGGAGAATGGTGGTTTGCTCTAATTTATTGAAACAACACAGAAGGTGAAATATTTGGGCTTTCCTGTCAAAAAGGATTTATCATATTGAGACAGTACTACTACTACTGTCTAACACTTGCTATAGATGCTTGTGTTACTCCTTGTCCTAATTACATTGGGCCAGAAATTTGGCTCCCTGGCTTCCCGCGGGTGCAAGGATCGCGCGCGCACCTACCTACCGCGCCTGCCATTGACCTCTGGGCCCACGGGGACTTCAGCTCCTGGGCCTCCTGCAGCTGCCGTCGCGCAGTGCTTGTGTATCCCAGGGGCGTAGTTAGTGCGATGCGTCCCCTGGGATCACGTGGGCCATGGAGAGCCAATGGCAGCAGACCATCTTTCATTCATAGATTTGACAGGACCTGTCAAATCTATGAATTGAAATCGGCCCCAAAACAACACCTAAACTTCAAATAAATTTTTTAAAAAACCATCTCATTTTTAAAATAACTATAAGTTAAATAAATTAACTACTTTAAACAAAAATTTAAATTTTTGAAAAAATTAAAATACTTTTTAACAGTGCTAAAAATAAACTTACCTTTCTTTAAAGTATCTAAAAAAGATAAACCTGTTGAAAAAAATTTTAAATTGTAATTAATTAACCACTTACCTTGTTAAAAACGGGTCTTGCGCCTCCTTTTTAAAAGCGCAGCTTCTTCCATACTTACCTTCCCGGAGAAACCTGAAAAAAAAATGAAGTTCGCTGCGTGCGCGCAGCCTCTCCCGCGCACGCGGTTCACCTCTGAACCCCTCCCTTCAGGGGAACGGAAGTTCCGGTTTCCCGCGCATGCGCAGTGCATGCAGGAAACCGGCACTTCAGGTGGCCTTACGGGTGAGTACACAGCGCGTACTCACCCGGCAAGTGCCGAATTTCTGGCCCATTATATCACATGTAGCTGATTCACTGGGTAGCCCCTCCTGGTTCTATCTTTTTCCTATCTTTTCCCTGTGTTTTTCTTTCCAGCTGCTCCCGTGCTACACACTAGAACCTGTGAATATCAGACACTATTCTCCCAAGTTTCTGCTAGTTACTCTGAATTTGGTTACCTTGTATTGACACAAACATTCATTTTCCTCCTTAATTGCCTGACCTTCACATAGTATTTCCTCTTGTAGACCCAGCAGAGACATCAATTAGTCAGGAAGGGAATCAGATGTTGTGAACTGGCATTTTACCACTTCCGACACACAGTACAGCTCATTATTCAGTTAATCATACAGTTTCCATAAAATATAATAAATAATCCCATTTTTATTTTCAAATCTATTGAAAACTTCAAAACTAGATTTTTGTTAGGCAATGGTATTTAAGTGTTATGGAACCAAGGTGGGTAGATGAAGTTAAGATGCAGATCAGCCATGATCTAACTGAATGGCAGAACAAGCTCGAGGGGCTGAATGGACTACTTTTGTTTCCATGTTCCAGACTCTATCATTTGTGAAGGTCAGGTAGCAGGGCTGAATGATAGAGATGTCATAAAGGGTAAATATTCTGGGCGTTTTTTTTTGTTACTTTTGTGGATCAGGGAGTACATATACAGAACTTACCCTCAGAAGGTTAAATAAGTGAGATAGAGTCCATCATGGAGTAGTCCATATGGTCAGTGGAAGGATTGGGACAAATGGCCTTTACTTGTTCCATGCTTTCTTATGCACATGTTTTTTTATCTTTCATTCTTATCATTTATATTTTTATAGAGTGGCAGAACATCTATGTTCCAAGATACAGAAACCTCTATGATTACAATTCGTCAAGAAAAGGATTACTCTATTCTGTTGAATGAAATATGGACTGTTTGGTTCATGTCTCCTTATAAAATTATTTTAAGATTCATCTTTTTTCTATATGTGTAATTTACTATTTTTCTCATACCCACCACAAGTTGCAGAGCCGTCCTCCCTGTGATACCTGCAAGCGCATCGAACAGAACCAAAAATGTTGATGCATTCATATTTAGCACTAGCACAGGAGGACACATTCTTGCATTCATCTATATCTGTAAACAGAAAATAATTTGAAGTTGATATAACCACAAAATCAAATTTAACATCTAGCAACATAAGTGAAGCCAAGTATGGGAAAAGCCCATTTACTCATTGAAGTTCATGGCCGGAATTTTCCCCTAAAAAAACGGGTGGGTTTGGAGCGTGGGAGCAGTTACATTGTTAAAAATGGGATTCCCATCCTGATACCGCCTCCAACCCGCCCACTTCCGGTTTTAACGGAGGCGGGATGGGGGGTGGGCGACCAACCCGCTCCCAAGGGTCGGTACATCAATTTAAATATTATAATGAGGCTGGAAACCTCTTTTTTCACCTTCATTTTAAATTTAACTGCATGTGGACGGGTTTCACACAATTCGTGAAATCCGGCAGTTAAACCGAGGTGGGGACTACTGGATCCAGGAGGTAAGTGGCTTTATACCTACCTCCTCCTGGATCTAGGGTCACTACCTAACTTCCGCCCACGGCCACCCCCCCTGGCGATCAGAGACCCCCTCATGAGGCCTCACCCCTCACCCCACCGATGATGCTGAGGCTGGCCACAATCCTCCAGTGGCCGTCCTGATCCTCTCTCCCCCCGCTGCTGATCCCCGGCCAACACCCACTTCTGTTGACCCCCGATACCCCCCCGACCCCTGACCGACTCCCCCCCAACCCCCGCCGATCACTGACCCTTCCCCCCCCGCCCCCCGCCGATCACCGACCCCCTGCCGATCCTCAGGATGACCCCCCCGCCGATCACCGACCCCCTGCCGATCCTCAGGCTGACCCCCCCCCCACCCCCACCAATCACCAGCCCCCTGACGACCCCCCCAACAAAAATAATTCCCCCCCCGAATCCCCAATACTGCCCTCGCTCCTGATCCCCGATACTGCCATGCCGATCCCCGACCCCTCCCACAACCTCTGACCATGCCGACCCCGCGATCCCTCCCCCGGACCGACCCCTCTCAATCTGGCTGGCTGCAGGAGGGAATCCGAGGCCTCACATTGAAACCAGGCCCTGCCGTTAAAGTCGGCAGGGCCTGCGGGAAACCTGGCCTCCGGTTTTCCCGCCCGCCTCGGAGACCCCCCACTGCCACCCCGCCTCCCTTGAGAAAATTCCGGCACATGACTTTACTGCCCGAACTCTCCCATTGTAACATTCAGCTATATTTTGAAAGTTCTTAGAGCCGATTTTCCCTTGTTACGCCATTAAAGGGGTGGTAACAGTCTCAAAATAGGGCCGGTAGCCTTACTGGAACAGGTCGGAGGGGGCGCCGTGCATGCTCTGATCAGTTCCACGGGTGATGGAGCCAAAGTGGCCTAGCAAAGGCAAGTTTGGAATTATTTTTATGGGGCCTGGAGGAGAAGGTGTAATTTTCCAGTCCCCACAAAAATAATCTGAGGCGCTGCCCCCGCTCCCCCGCCAGCCCCCATCCCTCCACAATCTCGACCCTAACTAATTCTGTAAAACCATTCAGCGATATGACTGGGAGAATTTGTAACTTGTAAAAGCCTGGACGGGATGTTCATTTTGAGGTCTTTTATTTCCCTAGCAGAGAGCTTGGGAGGGTAGTCCAACCAACAATACTTATTAACCTTTCCCTGAAGCCCATTCCTTTTAGTATGGCCTTCCAGTGTACCCATTGAAATCTGTCAAATGCTTTTCTGGATCCAAGAACAGCAAAAGGGCTGGATCCTGAAAGTAGCTAATATGGGATTTTGTTTTTTAGGTATGGTAGGAGTGGAGCATCATCTATCTTCAAGATTTCTTTTCCCAGGCGATGTATGATGTCCCTCTGGACTGCTGCTTGGCAATCTCCCAGAGCAGGGCGGGAGTAATCTCTGGGGAACTGCTGTCACTAAAAAGTCACAGTTTATCACACAGTTCGAGGGGAAATTTGAGCATCCAGAGGAGGGACGTATTGAACCTCTCGTGATACTTTGAGGGAGGATAGCTATTTCTATTTCAATTAATACTGGTGCTTGGATACAACAGAAGAATGGATCCTATTCTGCAGCACTAGACATTTTTTACTCTGTGCCATCTCTCATCCTTATAATCACTCTCTTGTGGTGCTACTTAATTACTACTTCTTGATTTGCCTCATCTTCTATCATGCACTCTTCAACCTTGGAGGCATCATATTATGGCTCTTAGATGTTCTATTTTTTATGCAATAAAAAGATTCTGCATTTTGCGATCTTAATATGTTGGCATATAAAATGACCATTAGAGCACACTCCAATTTTTTTGAAAACTAGGGGGTAAAAATTCACTTGGTTGCACCACCCGTTAGCGCCTTAAGAGGGCGCTAATGGGGCGCAAAGCCGCTAACGCCCGGGCGCAGCGATGTTTGCGCCGCTCGAGAACTTAACTTGAGATTGTGCGGCGGCGCTAAAACTTACCGCTGCGACCACCTGCGCGCGCAGATTGTGACGTCATTCCATGGTGCAACGCCCTTGTGGCGCCCCGTAGCGGAAATTGAGTGGCGCCCCCTGCCTTACCGCCTGGCGCTTCCAACGACCAGAAGACTGGAACGCTATCAATCGCTGTGGGGCTGGGGGGGGCGCTATTTAAAGGGGGCCTCTTCCTGTCTTTTATTGTTGGTGGCATTTTTGAACTACGCATTCTGAGAGAGAGAGGGAGAGACTTCTGAAGAGATTCAACGTTGTGTGAAGGAGTTTTGGGTACTGAGCAGCACTTTGCAGGTTCATTTTGATTTGCCATTCCTTGTATCGATTTAGCAGAGACCGTGGGAGCTGCACTCTGAGCTCTTTGCCTGGTGCTCTCCATTGTTCTTTCCAGCACATTTGATGTGCAAGTCTCTCCAGGCCGAGATTCAAGGCAGCAATGAACAG
The DNA here is from genome assembly GCA_030390025.1 of Squalus acanthias. Lineage (NCBI taxonomy): Eukaryota > Metazoa > Chordata > Chondrichthyes > Squaliformes > Squalidae > Squalus > Squalus acanthias. The sequence continues at coordinate 25,499,997 of CM059436.1, read as the reverse complement.
GATGTGGATGGAAAGCAAGATTAACCATCCCCTTTAAGAACTGGCCCGTGCCATTGTGTGTGTGTTCCATTGCTGACTGACATTACATGAGCTTCGCCAGCGCTCCGAGTTAGCGCCTCACTGCTCGGCCTTTGCGCCTTAAGAGAGGTGTGCAGCGCCTGCTTTAGCGCTCCACTCACTTCCTGGGGCGGTAAAAGTGAAGTTTCCCGTCAGTGCCGATAATTAGCGCCAGGCGCTAATATTTGCGTCCGGACGATATTTGCGCCCCAAATGGGGCGCGACCTAATTTCTACCCCTAGGGGTTTTGCACTCTAGTCAGACATTTTCTATCTCTCTTGTTCCCACTGTCACGTGATTTATAAGCAAAAAGGGAACGGTAGCATAGTGGTAATGTTACTGGACTAGTAATCCAGAGTCCTGAGCTAATGATCCTGAGGCATAAGTTCACAATCCCACCACGGCAGCTGGGAAATTGAAATTCAGTTAATTAAATAAATCTGGAACAAAAAGCTAATATCAGTAATGGTGACCATGAAACTATCGGATTGTCGTAAAAACCCATCTGGTTCACTAATGTCCTTCAGGGAAGGAAATCTGCCATCCTTACCTGGTCTGGCCTATATGTGTCTCCAGAACCACAGCAATGTGGTTGACTCTTAACTGCCCTCTGAAATGGCCTAGCAAGCCACTCAGTTGTACACAACGTACTGAAAAACAATAATAAGAATTAAACTGGATGGACCACCCGGCATTGACCTCGGCACCGGCTTTGGACACGACAACGGCACACCCAGCCCAGTCAACCCTGCAAAGTCCTCCTCACTAACATCTGGGGACTTGTGCCAAAATTGGGAGAGCTGTCCCACACACTAGTCAAGCAACAGCCTGACATTGACTCCAGACCCCATGAAGTCTCAGGGCGTCAGGTCAAGCACGGGTAAGGAAACCTCCTGCTGATTACCACCTACCACCCTCCCTCAGCTGATGAATCAGTACTCTTCCATGTTGGAAGAAGCACTGAGGGTAGCAAAGGCACAGAATGTACTCTGGGTGGGGGACTTCAATGTCCATCACCAAGAGTGGCTCGCTAGCACCACTACTGACAAAGCAGGCCGAGTCCTGAAGGACATAGCTGCCAGACTAGGACTGCGGCAGGTGGTGAGAGAACGAGGGAAAAACCTACTTGACCTCGTCCTCACCAATCTAACTGTTGCAGATGCATCTGTCTATGACAGTATTGGTACCATTACAATCAAGCCAGGAGACCAACCCTGGTTCAATGAGTAGTACAGAAGAGCATGCCAGAAGCAGCACCAGGCGTACCTAAAAATGAGGTGCCAACCTGGGGAAGCTGCAACACAGGACTACATACATGCTAAACAGCGGAAGCAGCATGCTATAGACAGCTAAGAGATCCCACAACCAACGGATCAGATCAAAGCACTGCGGTCCTGCCACATCCAGTCGTGAATGATGGTGGACAATTAAACAACTAAAGGGAGGAGGAGGCTCCAGGAATATCCCCATCCTCAATGATGACTGAGCCCAGCACGCAGAGTACAAAAGACAAGGCTGAAGCGTTTGCAATCATCTTCAGCCAGAAGTGCCGAGTGGAAGATCTATATTGGCCTCCTCCTGAGGTCCCCACCATCACAGAAGCCAGTCTTCAGCCAATTCAATTCACTCCATGTGATATCAAGAAACGGCTGAGCGCACTGGATACAGCAAAGGCTATGGGCCCTGACAACATCCCGGCTGTCGTGCTAAAGACTTGTGCTCCAGAACTAGCCGCACCTCTAAGCCGTTTCAGTACAGCTGCAACACTGGCATCTACCCAACAATGTGGAAAACTGCTCAGGTATGTCCTGTCCACAAAAAGGAGGACAAATCCAATCTGGCCAATTACCGGCCCATCAGTCTACTCTCAATTATCAGCAAAGTAATGGAAGGTGTCATCGACAGTGCTATCAAGCGGCACTTACTCACCAACAACCTTCTCAACTGCTGCTCAGTTTGGGTTCCGCCAGGACAAAAGAGCTGAATTCCAGAGCTGAGGTGAGAGTGTCTGCCCTTGACATCAAGGCAGCATTTGACCGAGTGTGGCATCAAGGAGCTCCAGTAAAATTGAAGTCAATGGGAATCAGGAGGAAAGACTCTCCACTGGCTGGAGTCATACCTAGCACAAAGGAAGATGGTTGTGGTTGTTGGAGGTCAATCATCTCAGCCCCAGGACATCGCTGCAGGAGTTCCTCAAAGCAGTGTCCTAGGCCCAACCATCTTCAGCTGCTTCATCAATGACCTTCCCGCCATCATAAGGTCAGAAATGGGGATGTTCGCTGATGATTGCACAGTATTCAGTTCCATTCACAACTCCTCAGATAATGAAGCAGTCCATGCCCGAATGCAGCAAGATCTGGATGACATTCAGACTTGGGCTGATAAGTGGCAAGTAACATTCGCGCCACACAAGTGCCAGGCAATGACTATCTCCAACAAGCGAGAGTCTAACCACCGCCCCTTGACATTCAACGGCATTACCATCGCCGAATCCCCCACCATCAACATCCTGGGGGTCACCATTGACCAGAAACTTAACTGCACCAGTCACATAAATACTGTGGCTACAAGAGCAGGTCAGAGGCTGGGTATTCTTCAGGCGAGTGTCTCACCTCCTGACTCCCCAAAGCCTTTCCACCATCTACAAGCCACAAGTCAGGAGTGTGATGGAATACTCTCCACTAGCCTGGATGAGTGCAGTTCCAACAACACTCAAGAAGCTCGACACCATCCAGGACAAAGCAACCCGCTTGATTGGCACCCCATCCACCACCTTAAACATTCACTCCCTCCACCACCGGCCTACCGTGGCTGCAGTGTGTACCATCTACAAGATGCACTGCAGCAACTCGCCAAGGCTTCTTCAGCAGCATCTTCCAATCCCGCAACCTCTACCACCTAGAAGGACAAGGGCAGCAGGCGCATGGGAACACCATCACCTGCAAGTTCCCCTCCAAGTTACACACCATCCTGACTTGGAAATATATCACCGATCCTTCATCGTCGCTGAGTCAAAATCCTGGAACTCCCTCCCTAACAGCACTATGGGAGTACCTTCACCACAAAGACTGCAGCGGTTCAAGAAGGCAGCTCACCACCACCTTCTCAAGGGCAATTAGGGATGGACAATAAATGTTGGCCTTGCCAGCAACGCCCACATCCCAGGAATGAATTTTAAAAAATGTAGCCTGTAATCTTTCTTAGTTGATGTCACTCAGGAGTTATGAAACCAGAAAAAAAATGTATTCTTCCCGTTCACAGCTGAGTTAACTTACTGTAAGAGAAAGATATGAGGGCTGTGTTGCTCTGCTGTGTCAGTCCTGTAATTGATCTGCAGAAGAGCTTGATAAAATTATCACTGCTGTAAATTCTCAAAGCATAGTGCCCTTGCTATAAAATGGCACAGTGTTGTCAGTTTATTTCACAAGTGGCAGGCTGTATTACTCAGCAAACGTCCCAGCCTGATTAATACAGCACAGAATTCAGCTGCAAGCTGTGCATTCTTTCTACCCTCCCTCCCAATTTTCATTATTTTTCTCCCCTCCTTTCTAAAAGGCAATGACTCCATGCTGGGGCACTGCTGGCCCACTGGGCATTACCAAGTGGCCACTGTTCATGCATATGCCTGGACAAGAAACACTGGCATGCTTGATCCTGTCCTCACTTCACATCCACACATGCACATTTTCCAGCAAGTACCACCAGACAGCAATCAGAAGTAGGAACCTTTCCTAGTCTAGGGTGCTGAGGTAACTTGAATTAAATTAATCCATATAGCTCAGTCCCACACCAGGTAGTGGTGCTGGCCAATCACATTTGGTAACATCATAAAATCTCCTCCATGGCATTTATCCAGTGAGTCAGTGGTGGAGCCATACACATTTTTGAAATGATTTTTTTTCCCTTTTCTTCTTTAGGACCTTGTTGTATCATGTACTGACAGACAGTATGGGAGATAGAAACATAGAAGATAGGAGCAGGAGTAGGCCATTCGGCCCCTCGAGCCTGCTCCGCCATTTAATGAGATCATGGCTGATCATCCAAATTCAGTACCCTGTCCCTGCTTTCTCCCCATATCCCTTGATCCCTTTAGCCTTAAGAAATATAATAGAAATATAATATAATAGATAAGCAGCTCCTAGGCCTCTGCAATGGCTTTCTGTTAATTAACTGGTAAACAAGGGTACCCAATCTCGAGACACACTCTTATTTTCTTTTCCCTGGGTTAATGTCTTGCTTCCACTCCCCTTCTCCTCTAAGGAAATTGCAATGTGAACTCAATTTCTTTAACTCTATCGTGCAATTTTGATATGGGTTCACTGGTGTCTAAGCCACTGAAACAGTTGTGCTTGCCAATCACATTTGGTAACATCATAAAATCTCATGGATTACAGAATGCCTCTAAAAGACTAGCAGGATGACTTTGAGCTTTTAACGCTTACCTGTGCAGTTTCTTCCATCACCCATGAACCCTGGCTTGCATTGACAGATGTAGCTGTCAGTAGTGCTGATACAGTCAGCTAATTCATGGCAGGGGAAAGGAAATGGTGGAAGGCATTTATCTGAAAAGAAATTAAAAGGTTTTAAAAAAGGATTAATCCAAGAAAAGAAAATAACATTATCCAAGGAATTAAAATAATTGTATCGTCCAATAGTGTTAGTAGCCATCTTTCTGCTAAAACACACAACACAACACATATGTAAGTGTGGCAGAATCTACATGCTTTCAACGATATACTTTTGATACATGATGCACAAAATGAGTCATAGGATTAATTTTACAAATTCACACACTCAGTGCCACTGCCAAGAGCACTTATTGGAAATTCAGGTCTGGAGGTCAGCAGGATTTTCCATTGATTATGGGCAGAAAGTTCTGTGATCCTGCTGGCCCATAAGCCCAATTCCCTGATATGGATTCCTAGTGGGTAAAACTCTGCAGCGTGAGTGTAAATTAATAAAATCTTTAGTACCAATCCTAACAATGAATGTAGATTATGTTTTGAATATATAAGTAATCTTTAGAAAGTTCATGGTACAACTGTCAGTCTGTGCTAAAGTAGCTGGTCTCAGCAGGGGTGGCGGTAGTAGCTCTATAATTGGTTTGAGAGAGGAAAATTGCGAAAGGTTCCCACTCCTGATCACTATACAGTGACACTTTCTAACTTCTACAAAGGCACACTTCCAGATGAGGACTTGGCTGTGATATTCCCGATAATAAAACAGCCTGCCGACATTTACTGTCTAATCTCACACATGAAGAATGGTCACTTTTGCAAGGTACCAGATGGCGCCATACACCTATGGAACCGTACTCAGTAGGAAGTCAATGTTTTTGAGGAGACGAGGGGAGAAAATTGGTTAAAAAAGGAAATGGAAGGGAAATAAGAAGAGTTAAAAAAGATGCTATGTGAAAGAGTTTGAAATTAACAATTAGATTGATATTCACAATATTAGCAACTAAATGTATATGAATTCCAACTGAAAGTAACCATTTAAATCTTTTTTTATGTCTTTTGCGATATTGTGGAGATTTTCCTGAGTCTGTAGTCAATCACACTGGATCGCTGTGGTCAACAGATATTGAAAAATCAGATGGGTCGGAGCACACGTCCGTAAAGGAATCCATCCCATTTTCTGACCCATTTGATTTTCTGCCATTTGCTGTGCTCAGGTGATCTGGCAATTGGCCACAGACCCAGGAAAATCTCCCCTATTAATAACTTGATCCATTGAGCTGTTTGCTAGCTTTTCTGCCAAGTTATTTTGGGCAAGATCCCTTCTTATCTTGCTAAACTTTACCTTTTTCCAGTCCAGCACTCTTATTTTTGATTTCATTATCCTTTTCTATTCTGGAACCTAGCTATATTATGATCACTATTCCCCAATTGTTCTTCTGTCGGAAAGACGTTCACATCCGTTATTTGCCCTGCTACATTTCCCAGGACTAGATCAAGCAATGCCTCTTTCCTTGTTGGATTAGAAACATATTGATCTAGGAAGCAATACATTCTAAAAAGTGTATCGCCACTTTGACCACATGCATTATCTTTATTCCAGTCTATCTTGGAATAGTTAAAATCACCCAGTATTATTACCCTGTTGTTCTTGCATATCCCGCTGAACTGTCTTCAAATCTCTACCTGTATATCATCTCCACTGTTTGCTGGCCTGTAATGCATGCTAAGAATTGTACAATTTTCTCTCCTATTTCTTAACTCTATCCATATGGATTCTGTCTTAACACAACCTCCAGGACATCCTTACATTCTAGTGCTACGAATTCTTTACTAACATTAGCACCTCATTTTCCTTTTTCTGCTCCTTATCCCTCCTGAAAATATTATAACCAGGAATATTAAGTCCTGAGTCCTGTCTAGACTGAGCTCACATTTCTGTTATAGCTACTATATCATATCCCTCCATAGTTATTAATGCTTCTGAGTCTACACATTTTGTATGCTTCATGCATTCACATACATACATATATGTCACCTAATCCTGACTCCAATTTTTTTAGCATGCATTACAGGCCTTTCTCTTTTTCCTGGTTTTCTCATGAAATTTTTTGTTATCCTTTGCCCCTTCCACAACAAAGATTTTATCTCTCACTACTTCAAAGCCTCTTTCTTTCCCTTTCTCCTTTGATAATATTTTCTCACTATTTGTTTCAGTTAAACCTTCTGCTTCTATTCCAACATCTTTATTAATCCTTCGCTTCCTCACTAGACTTTCCCCATCCCTCCCCCGCCATATTAGTTTAAATCCTCCTCCAGCGATCTATTTACCCTCTCCGTAAAGATGCTAGTGTCACTTCGGTTCAGGTGAAGGCTATCCCTTCAGTATAACCTTCCCTAGTTCCAGAACTCACAACAATTCCCCAGGCATATGGACTCTTCCCTCCTTGCAGCCACAGGATGACTTTCCTAATCTTCCTCTCTTTAACCTGTCCAGTGTGTGGCATAGGAATCAAGCCAAAGATTACTACCCTGAGGTCTTGTTTTTCAATTGAGTGCCTAACTTCTTAAACTTCCTCTGCTAGACTTTAAACCTACTTCTATCTGTGTTATTAGTTCCAATATTGGCCATGACTTTTGGCTGCTCTCCCTCCCTTCCCCAGTTTCCATGGTATACTTCACTCTGGCAACAGAGTGGTAACATTCTATTTTAAAAAAAGCTGACTTTAATTTCATAACTTTTTTACAATATTTAATACTAACATTTCTAAATAATATTATTTGCTGTGTATATAACATTTTGCAGTTTCAACATAAAACATCATTAATAAGACATTTTTTCTTGTTTTAAGTGTGAGAGGTATACAGAGGGGGTAGAAGACATCAATAAGAGAGGAAACAGAGGCAGGGAAAGACTAAAAGAAGAAGGGAGAGAAAGAGTGAGATAAGGGGCTGGATTTTGCCAGTGTGGGCGGGCTGGGGCGTTTCAGGTGGTTTCCCTGTCAGGACCCCGACTCCGATCTGATGTGGGAAAAAAGTTTGATTTTCCCCTAATTGGGCACTTGAGTTCCAGCGTGTGGGAACCCCTGGCCCAATTAGTCTTTCCATCCAGAAAGTCGCCTCCGATGACGTCATCAGTGCTGCTGCTTTTAAGGCCTGCAAGCAGCCTTGCTTCTTCTGGAGACTGCAATCTTTATGCTGATTGTACTGAGGAATTTATTGTACGAATATGTCCACCAGCAGGCAAAAGTGTGCACCTCGCTTTGATGAGCCCTCCTTCCAAGCTCTGGTGCAGGGAGCAAGAACCAATAAGAAGGTGCTTTTCCCTTCCTCAGGGAGAAAAAAGCCACCACAACAAACTAAAGCTGTGTGGCTGCAAGTGGCCCGGGAGGTCAATGCCATCTCTATGTTCCGCAGAACCTGGCTGCAGTGCAGGAAGAGGTTTCATGACCTTCTCCGCACAGGAAAAGTGAGTATGACTTTCTCATCACCCTCAATCTCATCCCCATCGCCTCTCCTCACCAGCACTCTGCTTTGCCAACCTCTTCCTCCACATCCCACTTGACACTGACATCCCTGCACCCTTACCCATTCCCTCTCTCTCTATGGTCACATTTACTTAACTATTCGACCATGCAGCCCTCACACTCTCTATCACTGTGATGCAATGACAACAACTTACAACACACAGGGAGGGCCCTTTGTCTCCTTCTAAGCATCTATGCTATGGATTCTCTTCACTCACTCCTTCATTCTCACTCAAACTCCACTTCTGTCCCTCATTGCAGGAAAAGAGCCCACAATAAGAGGGAAAGAGCGAGGACAGGAGGAAGGCCACCCTCAGTAGCCCAGCTCACCATTTCGGAGGAGGCGGCCCTGGAAATTGCCGGGATCGAGGAGGATTTCCAAGTGGGGGACGGACAGGCAGGGCGCATCACAGCAAGCTGGTGACAGAATAGTTTGGCATCTCTCTCATTGACATTGCACGAGTCACTGATAATGAATCTGATGCTCTAACACATTGACTTATGATCATCTGCACTATTCAATGTGCATGTAACCTTGACCTCACAGCTCTAACTCTCTCCTTTACTCCCCCACAGGACCATCGAGAGCCCCCGTCCCCACTGTCCATGAAGAAGAGCCTGAGCTTCCAGACTCCTCAAAGGAAGCTGCAACCTCTGAGGGCGCTCCGTAACCAGCGCAGACACTCACACCTCGGTGGGACCTTTGCGAGATAGAGTAGAGTTGTCATCTGGTGTATCACAGCTCACAAGTGAGCATCAGCAGATGGTGGAGACAGGGACAGCAGTGGAGAGTCCTCGTCGGAGGGCGCAGGACTCTGCCAACTCGGCTCAGCTGCATGTCGACCCTGTGCCTCCGGGTCCATCCAGAAGGAGAGCAGTGCTGGAACTCCAGGAACAGGTGCAGGAGTCTCTGTCAGGTTTTGTCTCCAGGGCCGCTGCGAGTGTCGAGCGAATGGAGGAGTCCATCGCAAACATGAGCAGAGCCTTTGTGGAGGCATTGGCGCATGAACGCATCACCACGGAAAGGATGGCAACCTCCGTGGAAAGGATGGCTACAGTAGAGGAGAGGATGGCTATGGCCATGGAGGAGCTAAGACGCCAGAGTGTAGAAAACATGGTCATTGTTCAGAATAGACTGGCATCTCTTGAGGAGCGATGGTCAGCTATTGAGCATAGAAACCAGACCTTCATGGAAGTCCTCTGGAGTCGGACTTCCAGTGCAGAAACGGGTCCTCATGGCCCCCCTGCAGAGCAGCAAGGTGCTGTCCAGCCACTTGCTAGCTCTGAAGTGGGGCTGACCCATGAGAGGGATGTTGGTGGCATACAACAAGGAAGTGGGGGCTCCTCTCCAAGCGCTCACACGACCATGCCACTGCAGAGCCCTCAGTCAGAGCCCCACCAGAGTCCACACCCAACTGAGATCAGCTTCTCAACCCCTGCACAGCTGCAGGAGCAGCAGACTGTTGCTGAGCCCTCACAGGCTCGCAAACCCAGAGGACGCCCACCAAAGGTGTCGAAGCAGGAGCAGCTAGAGAGTGAGCAAGGGGCCTCCACATCTGCTGAAGCCACAGGGGAAGCACCACGTAGGAGCACGCGTAAGAGGAAGATAATGCACAAGTAGTCACAAGGGTAGTCACTTGGGTGTAATGTTGTGTTTAATTTTGAAAAGCCATCAGGTGCTTATTGTCATAAAAAATTCTGATGGCAAACTGTTGCAGTTGTGGCATGTGTCATTTCGCTAATGGGACTTCCACATTGAGGGCTTAGGGTGACTTGCAATTGTCAGTATGGTGGTCAGAGTGATAGGAATCCGCAGGTTCATGGCCATTGTCGATGCTCTGGTAAGAGGCTGCGAGGCAAAAGTGCTTGATTGGCTAGGCTAAACAAATCTGGCCAAAATGAGTGCGTCCCTTGCATCCCGGCCAGCAATGTGCTTGCATGCTGCTGCCGCTGCTTGATGCGCCTCTGCAAGCTGTTCGTTGTCGCTCTCTTCCTCCTCCTCCTCCTCCTCCTCCTCATCTGAGGAGGCTATGTGATGAGCCATATGTTCCTCAGGCATCTGCAAGCCACGATGCTGTGCCATGTTGTGAAGTGCACAGCAGACCACAACCATTCTGGAGACCCTGGCTGCTGAGTACTGCAGGGCTCCACCTGATCTATCAAGGCATCTGAAGCGCATCTTCAGCAAGCCGATGGTTTGTTCGATTATGGATCTGGTGGAAATGTGGCTGGAGTTGTAGCGCTCCTCAGCTTCGTTGGATGGGCTCCTCAATGGCGTCATTAGCCACGTCTTCAGTGGATAGCCCTTGTCTCCAAGTAGCCACCCGAAAAGTTGGTCTGGCGGACTGAAAAGCGGAGGCACACTAGACTGGCGCAGGATGAAGGAGTCATGGCAACTGCCAGGGTACTTGGCGCAAACATGCAAAATTTCCTTCTTGTGGTCACACACCAGCTGTACGTTGAGGGAGTGGAAGCCCTTGCGGTTGACAAAAATACCTGGATTGTGATGGGGTGCCTTAAGGGCCACATGTGTGCAGTCAATGACGCCCTGCATCCTTGGAAAGCCTGCCAGATTGTCAAACCCAACCGCACGCGCAGTTACACCGGCTTGATCCTTGGAGAAATTGATGTAATTGTGAGCGATGGCAAAGAGGGCATCGGTTACCTGCGTGTTGCAAGTGTGTGCGGCCACCTGGGAGACGCCGCTGATGTCTGCTGCTGATCCCTGGAATGAGCCTGAAGCAAAAAAGTTGAGTGCGGTGGTGACTTTGATGGTCACTGGTAAGGGGTGTCCACCTGCTCCTCTGGGCTCCAACTCTTGCTGCAGCATTGTGCAGATGTCACCCACTACCTCTCGCGAAAGTCGAAGCCTCCTTTGGCACTGCTGCTCAGTCATGTTGAGGTAGCTGATCCTCTGTCTGTAGACCCTGTTTTGGGGGTATCTCCTGCGCCGACGTGCTTCTATGCGCTGGCGCCTTCTGGCCTGTGCAGCTTCAGGTGGGTGAGCAGCAGCTTGGAGCTCCTGCTGTTGCTCCTGCAGTTGGTGCTGCTGTTATTCCTGGTTCTGCTGCTGCCGCGGCTGGTCTTCGTCCGAATCTGATGTCCAGGAGGAAAGGAAATAAATAGTTCCCATTCTTCTGGTATACACCTCAGTTGAGGAAGCGCTCATTCAAGGTGGGAAGAGGGGTTTCCCAGGAGGTCACACTGGAGATGGGTGTCAGGCTCCAAACTTCCAGAACAATGAGTAGGCCTGCTAAAAGTTCCCCCAGACCTGAGACAACAAAGTTCTGCCACCTGCTAATGATGATTGCTGAAAACTCCTTTTTAATGGTGGAGCTGCAGCTGTTAGTAAGCAATCCACTTGTGATGCCGCCAGGATTCACTGGCGTGTTCCAGAGGAGACGGGCAGCACGTGGGAAAAGTGTTAAAATCAGAAAGGCCTCTCAAAATGGATAATAGAGGCAATTAAGTGGTTGTTAAGGGCCTTAAGGGCCTATCCCGCCTCTTGGAGGTGGGATGGAAACGGGGTCAGAAAACACGCATGTGGGAAAATTGCTCGGAGGAGGCGGGATGGAGGCGGGATCGGGCCCACCTGTCATTTTTGGCGATTTTAACAACTCACACGCCTCCAATCCCGCCTCCTCGGGCCTGGCAAAATCGAGCCCAAAGAGTTAGAGACCAACACAGAAATCACTCCTGGCATAGAGATCAATGCACATGAGTGCTAAAGTTGCAGATTTATCCTAATAGAAAATAGCAAGAGAAAATATGAGAACTACACAGAGATAGATAGACAAAAAAAACTGGAAGACAAAAAAAGAGATTAAAAAATTAGAGCGTGGCAGATGAGCAGACAGAAAGTTAGAGCAAAGTATTTTTCATGGCAATGCCATGAAAGATCAACTGGTATCTATAAAAAGACAGTTTTAATGTAAAGAATCATTAATGGCCATCTTTTCTTATTTCCATTTAGATTTTGCTCCAGAAAGGTACTTTCACTTTAACCCAATGAATTCAGTATAAAATAATTTCTTAATCAATTCTCACCGTTTAAGAAGCATTTGTATCCCTCTTTCCCATTTGGAATTGTTGTCGAAGGGCATGTATCACATTGAAAAAGCTGTAGACTCATTTGGTTTGTGCATTTCAGCTCTGGGAAACAAGGCTGACCTTTACAGTGATCTTTATAATCTGAGCAGAACTCTCCTGAAAGCATCTCTGAGCATAAACAACCAACAACCTGCAATGAGAAGAGAACAATGCTGGGCACCTATATACTGTTATGAATAAACATTGGGTGGATGCAGATTTGAGCCCCTCTCCCCCCAATCTACGTTCCCAATCTCAGTTGTGAAAAGGAGCTGAGTAGAATACAAGTAAACACAAGGAAAGGTCTTTCAACCCATCAATCCTGCTCCTTTCACAGACCTTGCACAAACATGGATTCTACTAAGTCGAACTAATCTGCTGACAGAAAGTTCTGCACTTTCTTTTAATTCATAAATTAAATAACACATTGGATCTTCCCCTCTGAGATCTGAGTTCAAATCCAGCTCAAACTAACAAGATGAAAGGGGCAAACTTCGGAGCCATATCGCCTTTTTTTGGGGCCTATGAGTGCCCTTAGAGGTCCAAAATGGCATCCGGGGCATACGCAACACTTCTGGTGTGAGTTGCGTTGGCGCCATATTGGTGAGGGCGTTAGCACGTGCGCAGTGAGCGTCCATCGGAAGTATGCAGTGTAGGCAGATCATGGTATTAATCAGCGTGTAACACTGATTTGACACTAGTGCTGCCATTTTGGGGACTCAACACTCCAGCTAACGGCCTCTCTTAACCTCGCACAGCTGAACACGCATTCAGCAGCAGGAAGGTTCCCCCACCAGCACTATTTAAAGGGATCATCGACTACTTGCAGGTTTGTTGCTGATTGATTTCTACTGGCTGTTGCTACAATTGTACAAGTGTTTGGTGCCTTCTAGAGTTCTTTAGAGTTGCTAAAGTCTACAGGGAGTGGTGTGGCAAGGTGCTGAAGAACATTGTCCTAACTTCAAGGCTTCTGCACAAGCTACTTGCTCCCAGACATGGGTGCAGTAGTAGGCATTCCCCTTGGACTACAGCATGACTGGGAGAATGAGCAGAGGTGACACAGAGCAGGGCAAACTGCTAGAAGAGGGAGGAGGAGGGGGAGAAGGGCTCTCAGCAGGAGGCCATGTCCACCCAGAGTGTTCAGGTAGCAATGCTCCTACCTGAACCTTAGCAAGGAACAGTGTGTCAGACGTCTGCGCTTCACTAAGGACGTCCTCACTGAAATCTGCCACCTGCTGCAGCCACAACTGCAACCTCAGAGCAGGACGAAGACCGCATTGCCAGTGGCTGTGAAGGTGACCATGGCCATGAACCTTTATGCGTCGGACTCCTTCCAGACTGGAGCTGGAGATGTTTGCAACATCACACAGTTTGCCGTCCACTGTTGTGTAAGGGAGGTCACTGAGGCTCTCTATTCAAAGAGAGCTGGCTATATTTCATTCTCTCTTGCCAGAGAGCAGCAGGCGGAGCGAGCACGCAGCTTCACGAGGATTGCAGGCTTCCCCATGGTGCAGGGTGCCATCGACTGCATGCACGTCGCTTTGCGGGCGCCGCATTTGAACTCTGAGATGTACCGCAACCAAATGGGAGTCCACTCCCTCAACGCCCAGCTGGTGTGTGAACATGCGCAGCGAATCATGCAGGTCAATGCCCGGTATCCTGGCAGCAGTCATGATGCCCTCATTCTAAGGCAGTCTGCTGTGCCATCTGCATTTGAGCCACCACGACAAACCAGATGGTGGCTACTGGGTAACGAGGGCTATCCATTGACGACATGGCTCATGACTCTGGTGAGCAACCCACTCACACATGACAGCATGCATACAGCGAAAGCCATACTGCCACACAAAATGTGATAGAGCATTGGTGTGCTGAAACAATGCTTCCGCTGCCTGGACCACTCTAGAGGAGCCCTGCAGTACTCGGCAGAGTGTCAAGATTTGTGGTGGTCTGCTGCATGCTGCACAACCTCACCATCATGAGGGCACAGCCCTTGCCACCAGCTATAGGGTGAGCAGCTAAGGAGCATGAGGAGGAGCAGGAGGAAGAGGAGGAGGAAGAGGAGGAGGGAACCTAGACCGCCCCTTTCTGGCTGCACTGTCTGTGAACAACTCATCCAGCTGCGATACCAGTAAACGCAACCCGCAACCCCAGTTCCCCATTCACCGACAGTCCCACACCTTAACTTCCCTCTGTTACTGATCATCACAGCATCCACTTGGTCACAATGCAAAAGTAAAAGCCAACACAAAATAAACATTCCAAACCAAATTTATAAATTAAAACCATGCCATATTGCATACAAATATCAACTAATCACCCTTGTGCATTCCCTTAGTGCCTTTGCCTGTCCTGGTGCTCCTACGCAGTGCTACCCCAGTGGCTGCAGCATGGCTGGTGCAAGGCTGCTGACTTTCAGTGGGGAGACTTCAGACGGCTTTGGAGGACGACCTCGAGCAGCTCTGGGCCTAGAAGGCCTGGCTTCTGACTGCACCATCTCGACATGGACGGCAGCAGTCTGGGCTGGCTGGCTAACAGGCAACAGCAAGGATAATAGCGGAGTGGCAATGGCAGGAGGACGAATGCTGTCATCCTGAGAGCAGACAGTAGGTTTGTGCTCCATGGAGCTACTGCCACTCCCCTGCGTCGCCTCAGCAATCCTAGTAATCTGTTGGAGGACAGATTGCTGGACTGCTGTGACACCCTGCAAGCCCCTTTGAACACTGGTATCTGCAGCCATGATGGCAGCAGTCTGAGCTTACATGGCAGCAAGCTGAGCTTGCATGAGAGCAGTCTGAGCTTGCCTGGCAACAAGCTGACCTTGCATGACAGAAGACTGAGCTTCCACTGCTGCACACAGACATTGGGTGGCTTCTGCTTGTGCTGCAATGAAAGCTGAGACATCGGCCAGCAGGCACTGTATCATGGTTGGGTCCACAAGTGTTCTAATGGAGTTGCCCACCACTTCCATGCTGGAGAGGATGGGCTCCAAGCTCTGTACAATGCCCTGTGCAAAGTTGGTGCCAGACTCCCCCATATAGCATTTGAAGAGACATTCACTGACCTTGACCTTGACCACTCGTGTGAGGCCATTGAACTGCATCCAAGTGCTCGGGGCTTGACTTCTGGCATTGACCAGCCTGGCTATCTGCTCCCAATGCCTTCTAGGAGCTTGCCTGGAGGGCCTCCTGGCCTCCTGTGGATAGAGCATATCGTTCCTCCTCTCCACCTCCTCCACCAAGGCCTCCAGTGCAGCCTCGGAAAATATTGGAGCCCGCTTTCTGTCATGTTGTGCCATTATTCACTCTTTCCTAGGTCAGAATCTCTTCAACCACGACTCCAGCACCTGCTCCAGCCACAATGCACCTCCCCTTTAAGAGGTACCGGCTGGCTTTAAGTAGTGCAGGCTAGCTTTAAGTTGTGCTAACTTCTCACGATTTTGGGCCATCTGCTGATGCGTACAGCCAACGAACAGCACGGTTAGCGCTGGTTGCATGCTGCCATCATTTAAATTAACAGGCAGCACGAAGTTTGGTGTGCTGCCTGCATTGGACTCAATGGATGCGGGTTAATCACGCATCATGATCCCCTCGCCCATTTTCGGGAGTTTATTGAATTTCTCTGCCAAAGTCTTTATATACTACCTGCATGCTAAGTAAGATTGAACAGTCTTAATCTAGTTCCCAGTGGGCCCATTCAAAAAAACTGCCCCTAATTTGGCACTAATTGTTAGACTGTGAAGTCACAGGCTGGCTGCTGTTGGAAATGACAAAATAACACAATTGATGCAGTAGTGGTGCTCTTCAAAGCTTAGGTGAAATACATTTTAAGTATGGACTACAGGGAGCTTTATTCTACATTTAACTGGACTATATCTGACAAAAGACTGTAGGCTTCTACTGGAAAGGCCATAAGTTTCTTGGAGTGGAGGAGAGGGGAGATCCGTAGATTTCTGTGGAAGGATGAGCAAGATGGACTGAATGGCCACCCTTAGCTGTATCCTCCTTTGTGATGAGTACAAAATTAAATTGTATTTTCCTTTCAATTTTCCAGCCTCCGTTTACCCAGAATTTATATATACTTTTTAATAGGAAAATATATTGTTTAGAGTGTATGCATGTGGTAAAGTAAATATGCTTTTTGAAAACAAAGACAAATTTGGATGGATCCTACATGATTAAGGGTGTTAGAAATAGCTTCTGCATCCCAGGTTGAAAGGAAAAAATAAGCTATGGTTCTTGCCCTGATCACTATTCAACAAACCCTGCTGGAAATGCAAGTGTGTAGATGTTAGGTGAGGAAAGGACATGTGAGCTTGACAATGCTCACTCTCTATGATCACAGATGAAGAACTGACATTTGGCTGAGGTACCAGAAGGTGATTGCTGCCTGTGGAACCATACTTCAGCTAGTATCATCAGGAGAGGAGAAGGGAGAAAATTGATAGAAAAAGGAAGGAGATAAAGGGGTAAAAATTCAGTTGGTTGCGCCTCCCATTAGCGCCTTAAGAGGGCGCTAATGGGGCGCAAAGCTGCTAACGCCCGGGCGCAGCGATATTTGCGCCACTCGGGAACTTAACTTGACATTGTGCGGCGGCGCTAAAACTTACCGCTGCGACCACCTGCGCGCGCAGATTGTGACGTTATTCCATGGTGCAACGCCCTTGTGGCGCCCCGGAGTGGAAATTGAGTGGCGCCCCCTGCCTTACCGCCTGGCGCTTCCAACGACCAGAAGACTGGAACGCTATCAATCGCTGTGGGGCTGGGGGGGGCGCTATTTAAAGGGGGCCTCTTCCTGTCTTTTATTGTTGGTGGCATTTTTGAACTACGCATTCTGAGAGAGAGAGGGAGAGACTTCTGGAGAGATTCAACGTTGTGTGAAGGAGTTTTGGGTACTGAGCAGCACTTTGCAGGTTCATTTTGATTTGCCCTTCCTTGTATCGATTTAGAAGAGAATGTGGGGGCTGCACTCTGAGCTCTTTCCCTGGTACTCTCCATTGTTCTTTCCAGCACATTTGATGTGCAAGTCTCTCCAGGCCGAGATTCAAGGCTGCAATGAACAGGATGTGGATGGAAAGCAAGATTAACCATCCCCTTTAAGAACTGGCCCATGCCATTGTGTGTGTGTTCCATTGCTGACTGACATTACATGAGCTTCGCCAGCGCTCTGAGTTAGCGCCTCACTCCTTGGCCTTTGCGCCTTAAGACAGGTGTGCAGCGCCTGCTTTAGCGCTCCACTCACCTCCTGGGGCGGTAAAAGTGAAGTTTCCAGTCAGTGCCGATAATTAGCGCCAGGCGCTAATATTTGCGTCCAGACGATATTTGCGCCCCAAATGGGGCGCGACCTAATTTCTACCCCTAAGAGTGAACATGCCTGTCTCAATTCACAATATATATATTCCGAATGCATTCAATTTTCTTTGGTTTGCGTCACCTTCTCTCTAGTTTTGAGTTGACTATACTAACATATCTACAAGGTGCTGAACATGCAGTTAATATATTGCTCTTTTATAATAGACATAAAGGGGGAAAAAACAGTACATTGATTGGCCAGCTAGTAAATTAAGTAGTAAACCTTCAGATCAATAATTGTAAATCGCAATGATATATAAACAGTTGCCTGTAAGACAAGATCTGAATGGCTGGATAATAATCACAAAAATCAGAATAATCACAAAACCATTAGTTAACTCCATTTTCTGCTGATAAGAATTTTTAATAGATGATACAGGCTTTTGCAGAATGCAAGTGTCTCCTCAGTTTCAACTTCAAGTAAACCTTTCAAGGAAATATCTGAATATTCATCAAACTGTTTATTCCAAATAAATCACTAATAGTTTATCTATTTAATTTAATTATTCTTTACTTATTGACATTGAACTCCAACTGCCACTTTTTAACCCATTTCCCCATCTTACCACTATCCCTTTTCAGCTTCCTCTGGTCTTCTAAAGAATCAACTATACCTCCTATTTTGGTATCATCTGCGAACTTTGATACCACTTCCTCTATCCAAATCATTGATATACACAGTGAATAGAAGTGGCCCCAGAACTTAACCCTGTGGAACACAACTACCCACTTTCAACCACTTTACACTGGCCTTAACTCCTACCATCTGTTTTCTCCCTTCTAACCAGTTTTTTATCCAATTTTCTATGCTCACCCTAATTGCACACCCCTTTGTCTTCTTTAGTAATCTCTTGTGTGGTGTCTTGTCAAAGGTTTTCCTATAGGCCATGTACAATACATCAACTTCATTTGCCCTATCTGTCTGTTAAGTCCTGAAAGAATTTTGAGGTTTGTCAAGCACAATTGTCCATTTTGAAATCCATGCTGGCTACTTCTAACTATTATCTCCTTATCTAGATACATGGTAATTTTGTCCTTAATTAAAGACTTTAAAAGTTTCCCTTTCACAGATCTTAAGGTAAATGACATGTAATAACCCAAATTAGCTCTGTCTCCCTTTCTATAAATGGGTACTACTCTGGCTACTGTCCAATACTCTGACACATACATATTCAATAGAGCCCTGAAATATAATTTCTAGGACATCTATAATTTCCTCCCTCATCTCCCTCCGGATCCTAGAATGTATCCCGCCAGGCCCTGGTGTTTTGTCTTCCTTTAGTTTAACTAATTTATCTAAAGTTTTCCTTTTATCCATCATAATATCGCTCTCAATCACTTCCTCTGTGATATCCTTCTTTTTAGTAAAGCACATATTAAATCAAAGACTAGGGGGGGAAAATTCAGTTGGTTGCGCCTCCCGTTAGCGCCTTAAGAGGGCGCTAATGGGGCGCAAAGCATCTGGCGCCCAGGCGTGGCGAAGTTTGCGCCGCTCGTGAAATTAACTAGACATTTTGCAGCCGCGCTAAACACTACCGCCACGATCTCCTGCACCAGCAGATCGTGACATCAGTCGAGTGCGCAACGCCCCGGTATCGCCCCGGAGCGGATATTGAGTGGCGCCCCCTGCCTTACCGCCTGACGCTAGCAACGACAGGTTGAGGGGAGCATTCTGCAGTCATGAAGGGAAAGGGGGAGCGCTATTTAAAGGTGACCGCTTCCTGCCTTTTATTGTTGGTGCCATTTTTGAACTATGCATTCTGAGAGAGAGAGGGAGAGACTTCTGGAGAGATTCAACGTTGTGTGAAGGAGTTTTGGGTACTGAGCAGCACTTTGCAGGTTCATTTTGATTTGCCATTCCTTGTATCGATTTAGAAGAGACTGTGGGGGCTGCACTCTGAGCTCTTTGCCTGGTACTCTCCATTGTTCTTTCCAGCAGATTTGATGTGCAGGTCTCTCCAGGCCGAGATTCAAGGCTGCAATGAGCAGGATGTGGATGGAAAGCAAGATTAACCAACCCCTTTAAGAACTGGCCCGTGCCATTGTGTGTGTGTTCCATTGCTGACTGACATTACATGAGCTTCACCAGCGCTCTGAGGTAGCGCCTCGCTCCTCGGCCTTTGCGCCTTAAGACAGGTGTGAAGCGCCTGATTTAGCGCTGCAATCACCTCCAGGGGCGATAAAAGTCAAGTTTGCAGTCGGTGGCGATAATTAGCGCCAGGCGCTAATCTTTGCGCCCGGCCGATAATTGCGCCCCAAATGGGGCGATACTGAATTTCTCCCCCTAGATGTTAGACAAGCAGTCTGACCACACAGAAGCAATGGAAGGTTTAAGAGAGATTGGGGGAGAGATTCGGTATCGCCCCGTTTGGGGTGCAATTATCGGCCGGGCACAAAGTTTAGCGCCTGGTGCTAATTATTGCCTCCGACTGCAAACTTGGCTTCTATCGCCCCTGGAGGTGATTGGAGCGCTAAATCAGGCGCTACACACCTCTCTTAAGGTGCTAACGCCGAGGAGCGAGGCGCTAACTCAGAGTGCTGGCGAAGCTCATATGATGTCAGTCAGCAATGGAACACAGACACACTGGCGCCGGCCAGTTCTGAAAGGGGAGGGTCGATCTTGCTCTCCATCCACACCCTGCTCATTGCAGCCTTGAATCTCGGCCCGGAGAGACCTGTACATCAATTGTGCTGGAATGAACAATGGAGAGGCCCAGGGAAAGAGCTCAGAGTGCAGCCCCCACAGTCTCTTCTAAATCGATGCAAGGAAGGTCAAATCAAAATGAACCTGCAAAGTGCTGCTCAGTACCCAAAACTCCTCACACAGTGTTGAATCTCTCCAGAAGTTTCTTTCTCTCTCTCAGAATGCATGGTGCAAAAATGTCGCCGACAAAAAAGTCAGGAAGCGGTCGCCTTTAAATAGCACTCCCCCAGTCTCTTTCCGACTGCAAAACGTTCCCCTCAACCTGTCGTTGCTAGCGGCAGGCGGTAAGGCAAGGGGCGCCACTCAATATCCGGTCCGGGGCACTACCGGGGCGTTGCGCGTTCGACTGACGTCACAATCTGTGGGCGCAGGAGATCGTGGCGGTAGTGTTTAGCGCCGCCGCAAAATGTCTGGTCAATTTCATGAGTGGCGCAAACATCGCCGCGTCCGGGCTCCAGTTGCTTTGTGCCACATTAGCGCCCTCCTTAAGGCGCTAACGGGAGGCGCAAAGCAACCGAATTTTTCCCCCATTGTGTCTGAGTGTTGTCAGAATGCATATGGTAGCTGAAACCTTGTGTACAGATGATGTCATCAAGAGGCAGTATGATGGGTGGTCAGCAGTTTAGTAGGAATGGGATCAAGGGAGCAGGAGTTGGGTCTCATAGCTGAGATGAGCTCAGAGATGGAGTTTCAGGGCTAGGGCAAGGGGGCTATTTGGATTTGTGGGGAAGGGGAAAGGGGAGAAACAGCAGAGATAGAGATCTTTATTTTGGTAACAAAGAAGTCTATGAGCTCCGGGCACTTGTTGCTGCACTACTGCCTTTAACTCAATTCCTGGCATTTGCTATTACATCATCTATATGACAAATGAGTTATTTATTAAAGTCTCGAGGAACAGCACCTCATCTTTCGTTTAGGCACGCTACAGCCCTCTGGACTCAATATCGAGTTCAACAATTTTAGATCATAACCTCAGCTCCAATCACATTTATATTTTATTTTATCCACCCTTTTATTTGTCCCCCCCCACCTTTTTTTTCCTCCTAGAAGCTGGCAGCTGTCCTTCATTCTGCCAGTGGATTTCACACTTCATTCAGCCTTAATCTGTCACATTAACACCACCTCTAGCCTTGCATATCTCTTAATGTCTCTTAATGTCTCTTCATCTCCCCCTTTGTTCCTTTATCCCCTCCCCCTTTTCCCAGCTTTACCCTGGCCTTAAATCTATTTGATTTCCGGCTCTTCCCAGTTCTGATGAAAGGTCATCGACCTGAAACGTTAACTCTCTTTCTCTCTCCACGGATGCTGCCTGGCCTGCTGAGTTTTTCCAGCGTTTTCTGTTGTTATTTCGGATTTCCAGCATCCGCAGTATTTTGCTATCTTATTTATTAAAGTCATCCGTCTATTTGCATTGTATTCATTTTTCAATATTTTCAGTTGTTTCTGCTAATGTGGTAACTCTGCCATTGGTAACATGAATACCGTTCAGACATAATATAGGTTTAAGGGTATAGGATGTTTGGCCTGGAGAATTATAACATAACCTATCAGGTATTGCATTGCAATAACATAGATTACTGATGACATTGTAAACAGCCAGTGACAAATATAATATATGTTAGAGAGAGAGTAACACAGTATAGAGAAAATAACACCCAGTATGTTACATGAAATGATATACACAGTTGTTATCTTGATGTAATATATAAAAAATAATACATGCAATTTATATTACTGCAACTATTTAATCCCCCTTCCCAGAAATATTGCCATACTTGCCAGGCAAGTGGTGCCTGCAGAGCTACTAACCTGGAATTTCCCCAGCAAGTAGGTCTGTGTGATGGTATTGTAATCGCATTCTCCGCCGTCCATACAATTGCACATCAGGACAGTGAGATTCAGAAATGATCCGCTCAAGTCATCATTCACTTGAATGGTTATTTGGACTGGCTCGATGTTTTGTGGTGTCCAGGTCAGAAGACCTGTAGCTATATTGTTAGAAGAAACATGATGTGCACAAAAAATAAGTAACTACAGCATAGAAATCACTGCCGCAATATTAATGTAAGAATGCTTAAGCCATGTTTAAATGAAATTCCCAGTATGTGCTCCTGGGATGTGAAGCTATGCACCAGGAGTGCTAAAAATGAAAAATGGCACTTCTGTTCCTCTACTCCGTTAGGAATCTTATCATTTAGGAGACAATTCCTTTCACTGTTCTTTTTCCCAAAATGTACTACTTTAGATTTTTGTGTATTGAATCATATTGGCCAATAGGCACTCCTATTCCCATCTATATCCTCCTGTAATGTCTTGCATTCTTTCTCACAGGTTTCCAGGAGACCTGGTTGGCATCATCGGCAAACTTTAATATCATTTCCCTTTTGCCGAAGTCCAAATCATTTATATAAATGAAAAGCAAAAGAGATCTCTGGGGATCAATACTACCTGTCAATTTGAAAAACATCCATTTACCCCATCTCTCTCCTTTCTGTAAGTTCATCATCCCTTTATCCTATGGAGCTATATTCCCTTAAATACCATGGGCGGGTTCTATTTGGGGCAGAGTAATGTCAGAGGTGGACTTCTGCCCACCCCTCTGAAGTGAAGTCATTTTTCTTGGTAGGGGATCATTTGGCATTCAGGGCGGGCTGCCTGCATTTACATGTGGCGAGTCGGGAAGGGACAAATAGCGGTGGTCCCAGTGGTGGCGGAGGGAGAGACATGGAGCTCAGGACAGGGAAGCAGGAGTGGTAGGCCTGGCTGCACATTTTTTGCCCTGTTTTCCACCACAGTTCCACCCAGATCCTGGAGGAAAGTCCAGTCCCATGTGGCATAATTTTCGTAACAAGTGACCTTATCAAACCTCTTCTGAAAATTCATATATAAAACATCCATTGCATTCATTTTATCTATACACTGTATGATTTCCTCAAAAAATTCAATCAAATTAGTCAAGCACAACCTGCCCATTACAAATTGGTGCTGACTGTTCTTGACTAGGAAATGCTTTTCTAAGTGCTGAGTAATTTCATCCTTGTATTATGGACCCTAGAGGGCCGATTTTACAAAATTGTACTTCCGATGGGTCCCTCACCCATCAGAAACACTTATTGAGAAATTGCAGGCACTCTCCTCACAATTTCTCGATATATGCTCTGTACCGGGAACATGCAGTCATAAAGACAGTCCGTAGAAGTTTGGCCATAATTGGGATAAGCCTAATTAGTCTATAATTTTCTGGCTTATCCTTTTCCTCTTTCTTGAACTGGAGTGTAACAATCTCCACACTCCAATCCTTTGGCGCAATTCCTGTTTCCAAATATTTTTTAAAAATTATGGTTAATGTCTCTGTTATCTGTTCCCTAACTTCTTTCAGTATTCTGGGATGCATACTGTTTTTCTCTTAATGTAATTGTTTCCTCATTGCCTACATACTCTTCACTGATTCACCCTATTACTCATCTATATTTGAACACACATTCATTTTGAGTTCTCATCTGTATTACGTGTCTTCCCTCACTCTTTCAGTATTCTTCATTTATAGTCCATTCTTTCTGTACACATCAATGTGAGGAATGTTATTCCTGGGGAACATAATGCTTTCCCAGTGATGCTATCAAGCACTGCCAAGTCAGACATAGCAAAGTCAAATATAGACTAACGCTCCCCAAAAATGTTCATTAGGTCCAGCCTGAGAAACCGTTACAGTATTGGTGACATTTTTCATTTTCCCAGCGAAACCCCTATGCATTAGTTATCCTTGTAGTTTCTTTGAGTAAAATTGCCAGCTTTGTGCCAATAATATTAAATCAGAATCAGTTCTGTGATGTGGGTTCATACTGAATAGGAACTGGATTGAGACCACCAAAGCTCATATTTGCTATAACTATTACAGTTAGCAGAAACGTCATCTCATCAGTCTGAACTGGATTCAAACCCAGGCATCGGAGGCTAAAGGTTGCTGCAGTAACCCACTGTGCTACCCAGCCACAGATTTGATTTCTTTTCATTGTTGGCATTTTCAATTGTAACAATACTGGCTTGCTCACATATTACCACAATCTTTGTCACAATCAATCTGCTGATTTTTCAAACAAACCAAAATTAATTGCTTGCAAACAAATACTCCCTGATAATACACGATTTTTAACTGTATTTAACAATACAATAGAAATATTTTACACTCCTCAATAGCTTAGTGGGTAAATGCCATGAAGGGATTTCAACACAAAGATAAGAATTTTAAATTGGAGGCTTTGAGGGACCAGGACCCAATAGTGAGGGGTGAGCAGAAGTTAATGTGGAATAGGATACAGGTAGCAGAATCCTGGATGAGCTAAAGTTTATAGAGTGTAGAGGATACGAGGCTGACCAAGAGAGCATTGGAATAGTCTTAAGGTGATAAAGATATAGATGAGAATTTCTGCAGTAGGTGGGCTGTGGTAGTGATGGAGGCAGGCAAAGGTACGGAGTTGGAAGTAGGCAGTCTTTGTGATGGAGATGATATGGGTTCGGAAGCTCAGCTCAGGGTCGAATACGACGCTGAGGTTGCAAACAGTCTGGTTCAACCTGATACATTGGCTGGGAAGGGGGATGGAATCGGTGGCTAGGATATGGAGTTTGTGGCGGGGGCTCAAGTTGATGGCTTTGGTCTTCCCAATGTTTAGCTGGAGGAAATTGCGTCTCATCCAAGACTGAATGTCGGACAAGCAGTATGACAGCACAAAGGCAGTTGACGGAATGAGAGAGATGATGGGAGGTAGAACTGTATGATCAGCATGCATGTGGAATCTGACCCCGTGTCTTCGGATGATGCCACCAAGGGGGAGCATGTAGATACGGAATGGGAGAGGGCTAAGGATTTTAGAACTCAACGGGCAACACGGTGGCATAGTGGTTAGCACTGTTGCCTCACAGCGCCAGGGACCCGGGTTCGAATCCGGCCTCGGGTGACTGTCTGTGTGGAGTTTGCACATTCTCCCCGTGTCTGCGTGGGTTTCCTCCGGGTGCTCCGGTTTCCTCCCACAGTCCAAAGATGTGCGGGTTAGGTTGATTTGGCTATGATAAATTGACCCTTAGTGTTAGGGGGATTAAATACGTGGGGTTACGGGGATAGGGTGGGATATGTGTCGGTGCAGGCTCGATGGGCCGAAATGGCCTCTATCTGCACTGTGGGGATTCTGTGATTCTGTGAATAGTGAGGGGCAGGAAGTGAAGCTAATGCTGGAATTGCTCTGGCTACGATTGGATATATAAGAGGGCAGTCCCACTCAGCTGGACAGCGGAAGAGAGGCATTAGATGAGTATGGTCTGGATGACAGAGGCTGCAAAGAGATCAATGAAATCAAGGAGAGAAACTGTACCATGGCCTCAGTCAAAGAGGATGTCACTTGTGATTTTGATTAGGGAGGTGATGATGGTGATTTTGAAAGGGAATGGGACAGTACCTGAGGACAGGGAACCATTTAAAATGTCAGCTAGCATGGGGACCAGGAAGTGAAATTGGGTGGTCTGTAGTTTTGTGGGATTGGGATCAAGATTGGTTTCATGGACAACATGAGCTTGAAAACGGCATGAGGGAAAGAAAGGGAGATGCTAGAGAAAGATGCGGGATCGGGATCAGGACTAGGGCTGGGGAACCTCGGGAGAGGTTTCACTTGGTGGGTAAGGGGAAGGCAGCAGAGGCAACTGACTGGATGGCTTCTGTATTAGTGACAAAGAAGTCCATGAGCTCTTCACACTTGTTTTAGGAGGTGAGGGTTTAAGGAGAGAGCTGGTAGTGGAGGAATGAAACTGGTGTTATCTTTGCTCTCTAGGATGATCCTGGAGTAGTGGGCAGTTTTGGCAGAGAGGAGTAAGGCCCGATGTGGTCCAGCCAGATCTGGTAATCGATGGCGAAAGCAGTTGTGCACCAGATATGCTCAGGTTTACGCCCATTGTACTTGATGAAGCAGAGATGGGGCCCATACCAGGGGGAGTGACCAGGAAGGGGGACAGTGAAGGTTTTACTGGAGACAAGGGCATTAAAGGTGGAGGTGAGGGAGTGATCAAGCAGATCAACATCTGCAGAAGTATCATGGGAAACAGAAGCCCAGAGGTTAGGCAGTTTTCAGCATGAAATTGTAGATGTCTTAGGGGAGAGTTTTTTTCCAGGGGCAGAGTAGAGGGATGTGGGTGATGAGGGATACAAGGAAGTAGTCGGAGATACGCTTGTCTACGATTGAGACAATTGGAGAGAGAGGCCACGTGGGATGGCAAGGTCAAGGGGAAGGCTGTGCATGTAGATAGGAGAGTTTATATGAAGGAGAGGTTTGGGGAGGACAGGGAGCAGTCAAGACAGAGGAGAGAGGGCAAGGTGAGTTGAAATGGAGATTGGAGGATAAGGAGTCGCTCAATGAAGAGACGGAGGGTGGAAAAATGGGAGGATATCTCAGTGAGAAACTCGGGATGGGGCTTGAGGGGGGCAGTAGAGAATGAGGACGTTAAAGGAGAGGCAAGGGGGGTGGAACAAGCTGAGGTTTTCGAATGAGGAGAAGGTGCCAGAGGACTGGTGGGAGCCTAAAGTGTGATTTGGTAATAAGGGCCACACCGCCACTGCGGCGGTTTGTGCGGGGCAGGTGGTGGAAAGTATAGCCAGGCGGAGAGGCTTTAGTAGGGGGCAAGGTATTGCTACCTGTGAGCCATGACATCACTCAAAGCCATGATGCTAATGTGATTGCCTGCAATAAGGTTGTGGATGGTAAGGGTTTTGTTCACGAGTAAATGGTCATTCTAGAGGGAAATGCAGAGAGGGATGGGGATTGTTGATCCGCTGGCAGTAGTGGGTGGGTCGGGAAGAAGGTTGGCAAGTTCAATTCCCAGTGAGTATACTGGATGGGAGGATTGGTGAGAGAGGAGAATGGGGTTGATGCTCATAAGAAGGTAGCGATGGGTACCTCAATAGGTTCTCTGGAGAATGCCAAGAGAGGCGTAGAGGGTAGCTGTGGAGTTATCCAAGGGGTATTCAAACCTGGGATGGCAGCTGAAGATGGGAAGGCAGAGGAGTAGTGATGAGTTGGGGTAGTGACTAGGAAGGGGGGCTAACTACCCAAGAGGGGAGAAATGAAAGGTGGTAGGAGTAGGTGACAGGAAGGAGAGATGGGCCAAGAGAAAAAAGGGATATAGAAGATATGAGCTCAGTTCCATATAGTAAAAATGATAGAGTTCTGAGTCACAAAAGATTTTCATTAATAAATTACAAACCTGAGCTTATTGTTGCTCCTTCAGGGATGGGTGGTACAAGTGCAAAGTTGACTTTATCATTGTTGAGGTCTTCAGCTGTAAATTGAACCCTTGTTGTACTATTAACTTTAACATGGATAAACAAAGGGCCAATAAATGTTGGAGGCATGTTTCCTAAATGTAACAGACATAGATGGTATTAACTAAACTCAGCATCATCCCAAAAGAATCACATTGCCTCAAATGTTCAACTCTTTTTAACAGCCATCTGTAGGCACACATAAGTGTGGACAGTAACAAAAAGGGAAGTTGGGCAAAATTGTTCTTATTGGTACAATTTCCACCGCTTATAGCAGGCGTGTTGATGCTAACACAATTTGCCTGCTATACGCATTGGACGGTTTAAAAAGGTAGCGCTATTACAGTACTGTACGATTGAACAAAATTGTAGCAAATCACTATTGGATAAACTAAACAAGACTGCATGCAGTGTAACTAGCTTTGTTTAAACCACAAAGTCAAATACATATGTTAAAAACTGTTATAAAAGTTTCATTATTTATTGAAAATTTCAATTGTAATTGCTAAATATAACCGGACAGCATCCTTGGAGCTGCTCAAAACCATTCCAGGTTGGCACATAACTGACGTTACAATTTTGCATAAACAGGTTGAGCTTTTGCTGTCTAAAGATACTGGCCCGCAATTTGCAGCCGGGATGTCGGTGAACTGGCAGAGTTCGCCGTCATTCCGCCTTTGAAACTGACCGCAACTTCAGGATTTGGCGCATGCGCAGGCGCATTCGAAAATCCTAAAGTTGCAAGTTTGTGCATCTTTATTTTAGGTTTGCCTTTTCCCCATATGAGAACTCCAATCTTTCTTTTGCTCTGTCTAACTATTTTAAAAAGTTAAAATTTTAAGGGCTTACTCACTTCCTTGTTCGCTGTCTGTGAGAATTCTGCCTTTTGATTGGCTGCTTAGACAGCCTGTTGACATCACAGCAGTTCAAACAAGGGGATCGCCATTAAGTTCCGTTGAATTGAATTCAAGGTCGGAAAACCCGAAGTTCTTGACACAGGGATTGCAAGATCCTTGTGCGGAGCTTACTTTGGGGCCAGCAGAGAACGCCTTTGCTTCGCTGCTGACCGCAAATTCCGGGCCACTGCCTCATGTTAATAGTTTTTTTGACAGTAATTTTGTATCTTGGTTAAAAAGAAAAAGAAAAGGGAGAAAGAAGGATGCTGTAACCGATTTAGTACTGTACGATTTATTCACCTGACGAAGGAGTTGTAACTCCGAAAGCTTGTGAGTTAAAATAAAACTGTTGGACTATAACCTGGTGTTGTGCGACCTCTCAATTTTGTCCACCCCAGTCCAACACCGGCATCTCCGCATCACGATTTAGTACTGATCAGCACTTGGAGCAAAGCATGCTACATTCTGATAACTCAAGGCACGGAAAAGTTTCTTCTAATTGTTCCACTGTCAGTGTATCTTCATTAACATTTTTGGCCTCACTATCTCCTCTGATTTCAAATGGAACCCCCACATTTGTTCTGCTGAGTAAACACACATCAGGTTGTGGTACTGAACAATACAGACCAGCAAGGTCACAGATTTTATTTCTGGTCAGGTCTGAATCAACCGACCTCAGTCAGGATGGCAGAGGAGACTCTACAACTGGCCTCCAAATCTCAAGGTTATGGAGAAGGAAAAAATCCACCAGGGCCCAATCCTGGTCACTACCTTTGCTGGAAAGTATAGGCAAGTAGGCATTGGATGAAGAAAGGATTGGACTGATATGTAATGCCA
Source organism: Squalus acanthias (assembly GCA_030390025.1). Lineage (NCBI taxonomy): Eukaryota > Metazoa > Chordata > Chondrichthyes > Squaliformes > Squalidae > Squalus > Squalus acanthias. The sequence continues at coordinate 25,470,776 of CM059436.1, read as the reverse complement.
CCGCCTTCCCCAAAGGTCAAGTAGTCTGCCGGTACTTAATGAAGGCACTTCGGTGAGAGTCTAAAGGCCGGACTTAATCATGTCCATAAAACCATACCCCTGTATGTCATCATTTTCAGTAAGAGAGAAGAGAAGGAAAAAGGAATACAGCAGAGTAAAGACAAAAAGTGATCTGTCTATCAACTTTTTCTTCACAGAACACCAGAATCTGCATCAGTTGTCTTCAAATTACAAACAGAATTGAAGTTGTTTTATTTCACTTTGCTTTGGAGTTTGCAGTATGTTTTCACTGAAAACCAGTGCACAATAGTGTTCTAAAATATCAAAATATATTTAAGAGCAGCCAAAATTGAGGCTTTATTTCATGATTTCATTTTGTGCTCTGCGTTGACCCTTAAGATGTCATCAACCATCACTTTTAAAAGATTTTAAAAAAAATCAAAGCTAGCTAAAGGCTGTTAAAGTTAATCATGTTCATATTTTTTTGTAAAATGCCTTACTCGTGACACTCACTTATTCAATATACAATACCTACATGGAAAATATAGTACTAACCAAAAATCACTGTGGATTTCTCATACTTTATGTAGTAATCCTTGGTTTGCAATCCCACTTTTGTGTCATTAGCAACTAGGATATCATGAATGCATGCAGTATTGCCAGAACAGGTCCTGTTGATATCTTTCAGCCTTTTATTATCTGCAGATGCAAGGAGTACTGATGTGAAGATTGGCTTAAATTCTTTCCACTTTTCCACTGGCTGACGTGAAAGAAAAAGACTTTCTGGAGGTGGCACCAGCCCTAAAAAATACAATGCCAGGAAGCAGGAGTTAAAGGAATCCTTCTTTCATTAACATTTGGAGCTCTGTTGTTTCCATGAATATTTAATTTTCACAATATGTTTCTCCTATTTGCATCCTCACTATATTGAAATTAAGACTCATATTCTGTGATATGTCAAATATCGTCCTGAAATGCAGGTAGATAACATCCACTGGGTGTAATTTTGACTTTGGACAATAGTGTAAAACGGGCAATAGCGAATCGGCAGCCCGTTTTACATCTCTCCCAATTTTTATTTCCATTGACTTCAATGGTTCTTGGTTCCGACATGGACCACAACTTTTGGCTGCTCACCGTCCCTTTCCAAATGCTTTTCCATTCCGTTATGTCCTTCACCCTGGCACTAGGGAGGTAATATACCATTCAGGACTCTGAATGGCTGTCTATTCCTCTGATATGAATCTCCTGCCACGACCACTCACCTATTCACCTCTTTCGTTTTGTCCCCCCTAGGTAACCATTTGCTCTACGGTACCATGGTGTTACTTATGGCTACCTTCCCCTATATCTCCAATCCTGTCCTCATCACAGGTGCTCAGCACAACAATTGGACAGTTTCAGATGCACAATGGTTTCCTGCTCCTCTTTCCATTCCCTTCCTAGCCCACGAGTGGACACCCATTTATTTTGCCCCTGACCCCTCTCTATCTGTGGGATGACCACTTCCTGGAACTAATGTTCCATGAACCTTTCCTCCGTCTATATGGTGCAGAGTGTTGTCAGCTCATGCTCGAACTCAGATGTTTTGAGGTTGTGTTTAGCTAGTTGGAGGTGCCCTTATCCAGAGTGTAGTGTGAAGGGTTAGTAGTGTGAGCGTTGCTGTAAGAGGGTGAAGAGTGTGATAGCACCCAGGATGGGCAGGGAGGAAAGGGATAGTGTGGTAACATCCTACTCTTGGTTTCCTATTGTGAAGAGTCTTCACTTCTTTCTGCACTGTTTATCAGTCCTGGGTGTGAGGAACTTGAGAGTCAGTGCCAGTGCTAGCCCCCTGTAGGCAGCATGACTGATGTTGGTGTCTTGCTTGTTGAAAGGAAGATCCAGACGTGTGAGTGCCTTGTAGCTCTTGGAGGAGGGTTTGGAGATCTTCATCAGTGAAGCCAGTTGTGCTTCTTCTGCCTGCTGCCCTGGCATGATGCCCTGTGGGCACAGCTAGCACCAAAACATGTACGATGGTGTCTATCTGGACCGATGCAGGGGGTGAGAGATGCCGTCAAGTGATTTAGTGGAAATTGTCAGTAAATCCACTTGCCGGCTGCTTATCTTGCTGTCGGACAGTGTTCTGCTGCTACCCAGCATCTGTAGAGGGCTTTTTTAAAGAGTTATGGCATTGTTGCACATACGTTTCCTGGGCTGGGTCTTGTGTAAGCAACTTACACAGTTTCTACACTCAAGTTACACCAGAGCTGCACCAAAAATAATTAAATTAACTTACCCCAGGAAATCTGTGTGTAACTGCCTCTGCTGGTGAATGGTATAACCTTACAGGTGCATCAACAGTGTAACAACAACGTAACTGATATCAGGAAAATTCAGGGCCTATGTCTTCCTGCTGGATTGCCTGGGATTTTTCCTTTCTTTTACAGACCTCCTCACTGTTTGCTAAAACTCCCACTTTTGTGTTGTTACCAAATATTGTGCTTTATTCCCTATACTTGTCCAAATCATCTATGTATAACTGAGAACAATGAAGGGAAGTAGGTCAATGTCCTAAATATTCACTTACTCCATCTTAAGAGAAGAACGTAGTAACCTAATTTTTTTTGGACCAAAAAAGGCCGTTCGGCTCAAGCAGGCCACAGAAGTGCCAGGCAATGATTATCTCCAACAAGCGAGAGTCTAACCACCTCCCCTTGACATTCAACGGCATTACCATCACCAAATCCTCCACCATCAACATCTGGGGGGTCACCATTGACCAGAAACTTAACTGGACCAGCCACATAAATACTGTGGCAACAAGAGCAGGTCAGAGGCTTGGTATTCTGTGGCAAGTGTCTCACCTCCTGACTCCCCAAAGCCTTTCCACCATCTACAAGCACAAGTAAGGAGTGTGATGGAATACTCTCCACTTGCCTGGATGAGTGCAGCTCCAACAACACTCAAGAAGCTCGACACCATCCAGGACAAAGCAGCCCGCTTGATTGGTACCCCATCCACCACCTTAAACATTCACTCTCTCCACCACCGGCGCACCGTGGCTGCAGTGTGTACCATCTACAAGATGCACTGCAGCAACTCGCCAAGGTTTCTTCGGCAGCACCTCCCAAACCCGCGACCTCTTCCACCTAGAAAGACAAGGGCAGCAGGCGCATGGGAACACCACCACCTCCAAGTTCCCCTCCAAGTCACACACCATCCTGACTTCGAAATATATCGCCGATCCTTCATCGTCGCTGGGTCAAAATCCTGGAATTCCCTCCCTAACAGCACTGTGGGAGTACCTTCACCACACGGACTGCAGCGGTTCAAGAAGGCAGCTCACCACCACCTTCTCAAGGGCAATTAGGGATGGGCAATAAATGCTGGTCTTGCCAGCGATGCCCACTTCCCAAAAAATCATTTTTTTTTTTAATCCTTTTTCAGAGATTAACCCCACCGACCTGCCTTTTCAACATATCCCTCCATCCTTTATCTCTGCAAAAACACACCAAATTGTCTCTTGTATCCATTTGTACTGCTGGTTTAAGTCAGTTTTCCCTGGTAACTTACTCAATAACTCTATTACATAACATATTGTCTATAAAACAATCACTGTACTTTAAACGTAGTGAATTGCTTTGAGACATTTTTACATGCTAAGATGCCACATAAGCGCAATTATTATATTATAATCATTACCCTTTGGGTGAAAATGTTTCCCCTTACTTCAAGAGAGTGACAATGGTTTTTAGTTTCTGCGCCACGATTACAGGTCTAGCTGAGATTTGCTGTCATTTTCTCTTTCATAATATTTACCATGTAACAGGCACATCCTGCTTTACTGTGGGTGTGGAAGTGCGTCAACTCAGAACCCATCTGTTTACAAAGATTCTTAAATCTATTTTAAGAATTTTTAGCTCTGACATTACCTTAAGTCCCATTTATATTGTAGCTATAATTTTAGTATTTGTCGAAAATTTACAGCTGCTAGGCTCCAAATCACCTTGTATGAAAAAATGATTAGTCAGATTAAGAATCCCACTAATACGATAGCAAAATACTGCAGATGCTGGAAATCCGAAATAACAACAGAAAACGCTGGAAAAACTCAGCAGGCCAGGCAGCATCCGTGGAGAGAGAAAGAGAGTTAACGTTTCAGGTCGATGACCTTTCATCAGACTATTTGATTTCCGGCTCTTCCCAGTTCTGATGAAAGGTCATCGACCTGAAACGTTAACTCTCTTTCTGTTGTTATTAAGAATCCCACTAAACTGGTGCAACTTCCGAGCTGCAAACTCAGAGATTCATGTCAACTGGATTTAAACAAAAATTGTCAATTCCAGTGTATGAACTTACGCAGGAACAAATGTTAATATAAACTCTGACGGATTTAATTCCATGTGGGTTATTATGACGTGACCTAAAATCAATTATGGCTCTTCAGGAACTTAAGATTGGTTTTAGCAACTGCTCCTTACAGCTTTCGTTATTTTCTTTTAAATTAGATTTTTTTTAACTATAAAGAGCACAGCAGCAAACAGCTGTGGAATACAAAACTATATAAAGTTTGCAGGACCAGTGTGGAGGCATCATATATTGCAGCACACACAGGTGCCATGCTGGAATGCCTGGGATTCTTCCAGTATACCATAGGATTACATTGGATATACGGCACAGAAACAGGCCATTCGACCCAACCAGTCCATACGGTGTTTATGCTCCACTCGAGCCTCCTCCCGTCTTTCCTCATCTAATTCTATCAGCATACCCCTCTATTCCCTTCTCCCTCATATGCTTATCTAGCCTCCCTTTAAATGCATCGACACTATTCGCCTCAACCACTCCCTGTGGTAGCGAGTTCCACATTCTCATCACTCTCTGGGAAAAGAAGTTTCTTCTGAATTCCCTATTGGATTTCCATTACAGTTTCCATAAGATGACCCATGTCTCTTTCTGAGTTAAAATTACTATCATATATAGAATCTGCAGCACAGAAACAGGCCATTTGACCGGTGTTTATATTCCACACAAGGCTCCTCCCATCCTGCTCCCATCTCCCTCTATTGCCTTCTCCCTCAGGTATGCTTCAATCCTCCCCTTAAATGCACCAGTGCTCTCTGCTTTAACCACTCCATGTGGCAGTGATTTCCACGTTCCACTTACATTTTCGCTACTCTCTGTGTAAAGAAATTCCTCCTAAATTCCTTATCTGACCTGTGAGTGGATATCTTATAACTAAGCCTCCTTGTTCTGGAATCACCCATAAGTGGAAAAAGTTTCTCCACATCTACCCTATCAAATGCCTTCATAACTTTAAAGACCTCTATCATGTCTCCTCTTTGTCTTTTCGTTTCCAGAGAAAAGAGCCCCAGCCTGCTCAATCTTCCCTAATAACTCCAATTCTGGTAACACCCATGTAAATCTTTTCTGCACTTTCTCCAGTGCTTCAACTGCATTTTTGTCATATGGAGACCAGAACTGCACCAGACTAACAATTTCCCTTTGCGCAATATATTTGACACTGGAGGTTGCATGGGTTGCCTACTATATGTTCCTGTTCTCACTGCTAGGTAGAAAAACAACACGCTGTCAGACTGCAATGCTCAGGCTAAATCTACAAGACAAATTTATTATGAATTATGATTATACAGAAGTAAAAAAACAGTGAAAGCATTACTATATTTTTTATGAGGACAACAAAAATTTGGATCCATAGCCAATAATCTCTCCAGCACGTTTCTTACACAGTCCACTAAATTCAAGATTTCCTGAAATGATGTTTTTAAATCGGGAACTACCTGACTGCTAATGGAGCACAGCATTACCTTAGAAACAATCGAAAATGTAAGTAAGTCTGGAAGATCATTGTATATATTTCCTCAATAACAGGTGCCGAATAAAGAACTATGTAGCAAACTAGATCAAATACACAATGGTGGGAGATGCTTGCATTCTATGTCACTGAGCATCGAGACCCATCATTATCCATGAATTGCTAAATGCTGCATGCATTGCTCATGTGGCTCCTTTCAATGCCTCAAATATTAAAGATAATGACTAAGCCTGTAAGCTTACGTTCCTTGACACCAGTTTAACAGTTATCTTCCATCCACAGTTATTTCTAACTTAACAACTGATTCTGGTTGGTCATTCCTGTTCAGGTGTCCCACAGGTACAGAACAAAAGGGGATGACTCCTGCAGTGCCCCCAGGAATATCCAGCTTCCGGAACCAAAGTACCCACATATCTAGGTGCAAACATTTTTCTGAATGCTGCACAGACTGCTATTATAGGTTTATCTCCATGTGAAGTGAATCCTTTCTTCATAATGCAAAATCAATGATTTAATGCCTGTATATAATTTGTTTTGCTGTCCAATTCTACATGGCTTTTGTCTTAGTCTGGTTCTCAATGCTTCATTTTGTGCAGTCACCTTAAATGCAGCTTTTGATCCTCAGCTTTCATTTCCCTCCTGTGTTGGGGCTCCCTACCACTTGATCTGTGTTGCTATGGAGAATCAGGTACAGAAGAGAAGGTGAAGCATTCCTAGGCTGCACTGAAGGTCATTTCAGAGCCATGTTGTCAGAGGCCTGAAAATACATTAACTACCGATCCCCTCAACTGCAGAAAATGCATCACGATGGGAAACTAAGGCAGTTTAACTCACATAAAACAAAGCATTTTTGTTTTATTTAATAAAAACTAAAATTGCATAAAGAAAGATACTAGTGTACTCTAGAAACAGCTGTTGGTTAGAAATGGACAATAAGAAATGGATCAAAAGCATGTGGGAAATGATAACAACAACAACGCATCTATATAGCACCTTTAACGTTCCAAGGCGATTCACAGGAGCTACATCAAACAAACTTTGACACCGAGCCACATAAGGAGATATTAGGGCAGATGATCAAAAACTTGGTCAAAGAGGTAGGTTTTAAGGAGTGTCTTCAGGAGGATAGAGAGATAGAGAGGTGGTGAGGTTTAGGGAGGGAATTCCAGAGCTTAGGGCCTCGGCAGCTGAAAGCACGCCGCCAATGGTGGAGCGTTTAAAATCGGGGATGCGCAAGAGGCCAGAATTGGAGGAACGCAGATATCTCGGAGGGTTGCAGGGCTGGAGGGGGTTACAGAGATAGGGAGGGGCTGAGGCCATGGAGGGATTTGAAAACAAGGATGAGAATTTTAAAAGTGAGGTATTGCTTAACCAGGAGCCAATGTAGGTCAGAAAGCACAGGGGTCATGGGTGAACGAGACTTGGTGTGAGTTAGAATACGGGAAGCAGAGTTTTGGATGAGCTTAAGTTTATGGAGGGTGGAAGATGGGAGGCCAGCCAGGAGTGCATTGGAATAGTCCAAGTCTAGAGGTAACAAAGGCATGGATGAGGGTTTCAGCAGCAGATGAACTGAGGCGGGGTGGAGTGGGGCGATGTTTCGGAGGTGGAAATAGGTGGTCTTAGTGATAAATAGTTATATCAACCAGTAAGTCCCAGATTCAATCCAAGGTCTGCTGAATTATCTGTTCTCAAGAACTGACCTGTGGGCCCTGAGCTAGGATGGGAAAAAGTCAATCTGAGTTCATATTCCTGACTGTTAGCCAGTGACCTTTGCTGGAAAGTGCATGTGTGGCTGTTAGGTAAGGACAAGATTGAGCTTGGCTCCGATAGCATCTGCCGTCAAATAGCTTGTTACACTCACTGTTCAGGGTCACACATAAACAATGGCTACTTGCGTGAGGTACCAATATGTTGCTGGTACCCATGAAACTCTACTCCAGCATGGTGCTTTTCCTTCGGGACAGAATATGAAAAGACATGTGGGATGCTGAGCCAACCTAAAATGAAACAAGATCAACGTTTGTAACCAGTGTTTTAATGACTACAAAGACCTACAGGATTGTTGGAATTTATATACTTCCTCCTCGGTGGGAACACTGCCAGACTGGAACTTTAGATAATCCCCATTTGGATACAGAAATTCATCTGCTGTTGTACTGCTCCACAAGCCAAGTAGACCAAGAGTTCTGTTGTAGAAAGAATGTGGCAAGTAGACTGTTGCCTGAAGGAAGCCACCTATGCCTAATTCCACCGTAACCTGTAATCCAGAAAAATAAACTGCGGAGCATCTGGTCCCTTTTTCACACACTAGTGCCAACTGGTTCTCACTGAAATGGTATACTTCTGTGAAGAAGAAACAAAGAAATGGAAAGGGACTGTTATTTACTCAAATTCAGCTGAATTACAGGTGTCAATCAAGATTAGTTATCACAAGCTGATGAAAATGACAAATGACTGATCATGGCTCTTGGAATCAGCAGTATTTGTGGAGAAAGTATGCAAAGTAAATTTGCACAAATCTCACAAATGCAAATTACAAATGAAAAATACTAAGTGGATAAAGTACAGCTATAATACAACGGGTTAATTTATATACAATATACATTTTAGAAAAACAACTCAGGAGGGAGTAACTTATACACAGGTGGGATTTATAGACCAGCTTCACAGTAGACATATAGTATACTGTTGTAAAAGAAATGAATTTGTTTGGAAGTCTGCAGAATTATATTTACAATAATATGACAATTTAGATTTGTTAAAGTATGATATTTACAATGTCTAAATTCAAGTACAGTGATAGACATTTAACAGATTAGCATTGTAGCATTTCAACCGACTCTTTCACTAACTCTTACCTAAATCTTCACCTTTGTGCAATCTGATATCTTTATCATTTACTGTAACTGAAAGTTCTTTTTCAGACTTGGAGCATCCCCACTCTATCTGAAAGAAATGAGAAAAGTTCTGTTTTAGTTTAGGACTAGAGATGTCAGAAATGTTGGTGACTGTTTTGAAACAGAAATTTTAAACAATCAGGATGTGACTCTAAGAATAAAGTACTTACTTTCATCATTACCATCCCTTGATAAAATGCAGCAAACTTTACAAAGGCCACTACATTTATAAAGGTGTTGTCCTTGATCATCAGGTCACTTTGGCCTTGAAGAGTAAATATGTTATGTCCTTTGTCTGATGACAGCCTGACAATGACGTATTCTCCAACTCCATGAAATATGTAGTCAACTCCATCAAATGTTTTCACATGCAGGGTTCCATAAACCTGACCTTAATAAGAAGTATTCATTTTTAGAATATTTATCCATATATACAGTACTTATTTTAACTTTTCTACCTTTTTAAAAATGAATTTTGTTGAGCCTAAATCCACTTAGTCTGAGTCCATGATCGTGTTGCTGTTATTTTTCAATTACATAATGAATGGTATGTATTGACATTTTTTGAGGCTATTTTTCTCCTCCATCTTTAGGTCCTCTTTCCCTTCCCATGTCACAGTCAATTACACCTTTTCTGAACCACTCTTGAGTTGGCTACTAGTCAAGACCATCCTGGATGGCGTATCCTCTAATTGTTCCTCCTTTTCTGTGGGGAATTGTCTAGCTTTGGCAGTAACCCTGTGCCACCACACTGTGGCTCCGAAAATCTACACAAAAAGATCTGTAAGAATATTTAGAAGTGGGGTTCCCTCAGTGGCTTAGTGGGTAAATGCATTGCTCAGTGTGGAACAGAGCCCCATAAACCAGTTAGGTCTAAGGTTTGATCCCCAGCCTGTGCTGGGTTAGCTGAAATCACCTGGGTGGCACTTGGGTGCTGCATCTGGCCTCAGTGCCCATGGAGGTGAAATAAAATCAGCCAGGGTTCTTGCTCCTGATTCTAATGCAGTGAACCTTGCTGGAATGTGCACAGTATTGATGGAACAAGAATAGGTGTGGCTATGATTTTCCCTTGAGTTAGATAGTTTACCAACACTGTCTAGACTCATACATGAAGAATGGCCATTGAGGATGCCATGTCCTGCATCAGTCCACTTCTTCAGGAAAAGTGAAAAGGGGGAAAAATTGAGGAGAAAAAGGTAATGTATCAGTTGGGAAACAAAAAGACTAACTTAAGCAGCCTACTAACTTTCTTGGTTCAATTTCTGGTGCTCAACCTGAAGGCTGTGAATTTGTATCGTACAACTACTTATGGCTTCAACTTGATTGCCTTGGTTGGGTGGGTGTGTTTAAGCTGTCGATGAGATGGAACACAATATAATAACTATTCAACCTTTATAAGGAAAAACTGGTATTTTGCAGTCTTCCTGACTTCAATCATACCTCCTCAGGCTGATTATGGAGCAGCAGTGACAACAGTCAGAGGAGCCTATGACTTACCCTGTGCTCTCCTAGTTGAAGCTCAATGAATGATTGTAAAAGGGAACAATTGGAAAAGAGGAGATAACTTTTGCAAAACACCGAATTAAATTAATCCGACTAATGTAAATACAATTCTCAACATGATAAGCCACAACAGTCATAATGCACAATTTAAATTGTTATTCACTTACCTAAACCCAATGAAGTATAATTCTCACACTTATCAATAGGTCGTTTTTCATAATACAAATTGCATAAGGAGGATTTTCTACAGCACCATTCAAAAGGTTCCAAGTCCCCCGCTGTTAATTAAAATATATATATGGCTTAAAAAATAAAACAATTGTGATTAAAATTCAAAACAAGCTGATTATTAAATATAAAGATGGAATACACTGGATTACATGAAAAGTTCCACAGCACCAAGGTTTGGGATTTGTCTTTTGGGGGGTGGGGGCTGGGGGGTGGGATAGTGGGTACGGAAGAACTACAATTCCCATTAATAGAAACATTAACATTTTTTAGCATAGGAGTATTTGGCCCTTCTTGACTATGCTGAATTTAGGGCCCTCTCAGTGTCTGATTTTACATAATTGCCTTCTCCTTTCTCCCCTTTTTTAAAATTCTTATTCTTCTTTGGATGTTTTTCTACGTTACAGGTACTTATATAAATGCAAGTTGTTGTTATAATGTTGGTAAATCTGTGTTGCGCTTTCCCCAAGGCTATTATGTCTCTCTTATAGTGAGGAGCCCAAAAATTTATTAACGCTAAAGTCAACATAAGTTTAGCTCATTGATGTTTCTTTTAATCGAAATCTAATATTCCAGAATTAAAATATGAAGGCACAAGTTTTCAAATTGGGGCCTGCAAAGTCAGTAGACCTCTGTCCACCTGGAGCCAGAATGATTTACAAACTTTTGATACTCAGACCCAGATTTGAAATATTTATTGACAGTAGGTAATCTATTCTACATAAATATTGAATATTTTATTCCATATGTTTGCTGGAAACACTTGTATCAAAATAGCTTAATGTCCATTAGTAGGTATCTTAATGACTCCTGTAATGGCTGAGAGAATTGACATGACCGTGTGGTAAAAGTTAAGCATTAAGCTCAATTCCACAGCTTGCTATCTGGTTGCTAATGGTCATCGTTGCTGATGGCAGGAGAGGTGATGTAAGTAATTGTAACATGATGCACATCCATGACAAGCTATAGTAAGCAGAGGGGTGCTTGAAGTAGGGGCTTTGTGTGTTATTGGAACTAGAGTAGACCACTTGCAAGAGTTCCACAGGGAAAGTGTGCTTCTGTGCTTCATGATTAAGAGGTATTCATTATTAAGATTTTCAATGAATTTTCAACAGTAACAGCAACAAAGCAAGTATCAAACATACCTCTATCCATTCACCTGTCTGGTTTTGGAGGTTTTTGATTTGGGAAAAGGTGGCAACACTGGCTAATTCTGATAGCATAAGACACCACCAAAGTTCAAAAGAGTAGAGGAGAATATGAAGTAAAATCAAGAAGTAATAGTGAAGTAATGCCAAAGATTTTAAAAGATTGTACGAGGAATTGAAGCCCAAGGAGGAAAGGAGTTCTGCAGTTTTCAAGTCATGAGAAACAAAGAGTAAGAGCTAATCCCAAACCTGTCATCAGCTGTTAACCACACACACATTTTCCAGCAGAAGTCACTCAAAATCAATCAGGAATTGAAACCCTGGCTGATTTATCTCCCCTCTAATCTAGGCAGTAAGATTAACTACAGCATTCCTACTGGCGCTCCAGCTGAGATTTCCTAACAGCATCAATTGAGCATTTAACCTGGGACAACAAAAGCATTTTAATCTATACTCACTTATGTGGTCCTGCATCGTTGTTGCTTCTGGGGAATAAATAAAGTAACGGTCAGTTATGCCCGCAATCAGGTAACCTGAACTATAGATGCACCTTCGGCCAGCTGTGAACCTATTAGGTAATGCAGATTGAAATGTTATCCTTTTGCCTTCCAGCTTCAGTTTGGCTGAAACATTGAATAGCATAATCTCAGGTATAAAACGGTTGTCTTCCTTCGCTTGTGACTCATGGCAGGGACAAGACTGTACATCGGTATTCCAGGCAGAAGGATTTGGTTCAGTTAGATACCAATTCCAGCACTTCTGCTGGTAGCTTGTACCATATTTACTGGTGTTGTGCAGATCCAGCCGGTAAGCCCATTGCCCACGGAGTCCTGTGTTTCCAATTGTTTGATCTGGCCTGTACCTTCCTCTTGGGCCATATGTGTTAATCTTTTGTGTTTGGGGGTCATTGTAAAATATTCCTTTTCCATTTGTGTAGCCCATCAATGCTCTGTGGAATAATCTCTGACCAGGATACCAGAGCATTGTAGCATATTTTAACAAAGCAAAGGAGCGAATTCCATCCGTAGTCAATATGCACTGAAACGTGTTTGTCTGTAAACAAATATCTTTGTTAGAGAAAAATCTGAAATTTCTCCAAAAGAGTAGATTATGTCAAATGAAAAAAGCAGTTACAAATCAACGGACTAAGCCTACTCAACTAATTAAGCGCATGTAGAGAACACAGTCAGTTTACAGAGAGAATGTACTTGTTACTGCCTGGGTGAGGCAAATCTAACAGTGGGCTATGATGGTCTTACTCATGCATGGAATAAAAAATACCGAATATGCTGAAAAAATATAGCACATCGATCAATATCTGAAAAAGGTTAAAACTTTGGATGTGACCCTTCTTCATGACTGATGAAAGTCACACGAAAATGTTGACCTTAAAGTTAACCAAAATGTTATTATTAACCAATTCTCATGAAAAATCACACTCAAACATCAATCTTTCTTTCCCTTTTGGACACTCATTGGCCTGAATGAATTTCAATTATTTCTGCTTTTATTTCAGATTTCCTTATTTGCTTTATTGTGTACAATTTAAATAAACCTATTTGGGAATTTTAATATTTTCTTATTTTAAACAAAATAAAATACATGCAAAATATAAGTCCTGAAATTACACCATGGATACTAAAATACAAATGTTTAATACTTTCATCTGAAATTCTTTTATCCACTACTTTAGCAGAGACATTAATCTGTTTAAAATAAAAAGGTTAATGCCACCAAAATGGAGAGTGGAATTTTAGATGAATGTATTAAGTGTTTGTACCTGAGTATCTTATGAAGTAATATCAGGGCCACAGATATTTCACAACATTCTTTTCATAAAAATAAATTATCAAGATTTATTATTGGAAGCATTTACAACTCCATACATTATAACAGTCTTACTTTTAGTATAATATATTGGGCCGGATTTTCCGATCGGAGGCTTCTTACATGCGGATGCCTCCGATCGGGAAAAATCTACGCACTTACCTGCTGGCTCCATAGGTCCAGAGACTTCCGATCCTGGGCCTCTCCACTACGAAATGCGCAGAGGCCCAGGGTATCTCAGGGGCACAGGCGGTTCACAAGCGTCCCTAGGATCACGTGGGCCATGGGGAACCAATCAAAGAAGGGAATCCCCCTGCACACTTTTGACAGGTCTCTGTCAAAAGTATGAATGGGATTCACTTAAAAAAGTTAAACATTAAATAAATTTTTTAAAACCATCACGTATTTAAAATGAATTAAAATTACATTAAATTAAATATTTTAAACAAAAATTTAATTTTTTGAAAAAAATAATTAAAGTTTTTTACGGGGCTAAAAATAAACTTACCTTTTTTTAAAGTATTTTTAAATTATAAATGAGTGAAAACATTTTAATTTTTTTAAACTCTTATGCTGGTAAAAGCAGGCCTTACCAGGCATAAGATTTTTAAAGGTTTTCAGCGGGCGGAGGTTCTGCAGAAAGCGGAACTCTCTGCCCGTGGAGGCCCTTCTCCCGAGCAGGCGGATGATCTGTCCGCTTTGCGAGGCACTTGCGAGGCCCCTACAGGTGCATGCGCGCCTCGTACGCACCCGTGGGGGGTCGGAATATCCGGCCCACTATGTTACAATAACATTTATTGACTGCCCTCTTTTCAAAAAAAACAGAATAATCCGTAAGCAAATACCTTGCCTAATAACAGGACAAATTGAGCTAAAAATTCCAGTGCACCAAAAAGCTGCTGGTGCCACTGCACGCCGTACTTAACGACTGCCCGAATTAATTGTGCAGGCAGCTTTTTGTGCAGGCAGTATTTTGGTGTTGCCTGCTGTTTAACATTAGTGCAATGCTAAACTTACCGTGTAAGGCTGGTTTTCGGGTGCTACTCTCAGCAGGAGGCCCAATGTAGCATCCCTGGAGTAACAGCAGCGTTCTCTCAAAGCTAGCTTGTCATTTTAGAAAGCAGTGTCGGTCCCTTAAAGGGGAACTGCCTTCTAAAATAAATAAAAAATCATATAATATAGGCAGTTTTTAGCCCTTGGAACTTAACTGCCTTCTGAAATAAATCAACATTAAATATAAGTCCCAAATGGCAGTCTTCAGCTCTTAAAGCTGAATTGCCTTCCGCACCTAAAAAAATGGGAAAAGTGCTTCAGCACTAACACAAATGGCTCAACAAGTCAGGGAAGGGGCACCCATGGTCTCGCAAGCAGCACTCCAGCTTTGTGTAGGGGGTCAACACTGCAAGAGAGATCCTCTACCCACAGGAGCTAGGTGGTCCTCCAGAAAGAACAATGTGGGACCAGATCACCAAGGCCGTCACTGCCAGCAGTGTTGCCCCCACGACCTGGCTCCAGTGCCCAAAGAAGCTTCATGAGCTCAGACCAGTGGTCAAGGTCAGTGAATGCATCTTCAAAAGTCATCTCCTACCAACTGCACCACTAGCCTCACACACTGCTCATTGCATGACACCCCCACCCCCCATCACTAAGTTACCAACAATCTCTACACAGCCTGCCCAGCCAGTGGTTGACCAAAAAGAGGGAGAGGAGAGAAGAAGAACAACAACAACAAGAAGAAACAACGCCACTCGATTTCACACACCCAGCCACCAGCTCCTCGAGGTTGTCCTGCAAGGCCATTTGCAGTGTCCCCCACTGAAAGTCAGCAGCCTTCCACCAGCCATGCTGCAGCCACTAGGGTAGCCCTGCATGACATCAGTAGGATAGGCTGAAGGCACACACTAGTCAGTCACTAAAGAAATGCACAAGGGTGATTAGTTGATTTCTTGATGTCATATTGGATGGATAGATGTATAAAGTTGAATTGGAAAGTTTACTTTGTGGTGGCTTTTATTTCAGCATTATGGCCAAGAGGACACTGTGATGGTAGTAACAGAGGGAAGGGAAGGTGTGGGACAAATGTTGAAAGGGGAATTAGGGTTGTGGTCACTTGTACCGCAGGTGGATGATTCCATCCCGGATATCCCAGCCAGAAAGGGGCTGTCTGGATTGCATCCTTCCTTCCGCTTCCTCCTCTTCTGCTTCCTCCTCTTCTGCATCTTCATCTTCTGCAACTTCCTCTTCCCTCTGCAAGCGGATGCTGGAAATCTGAAATAAAAGCAGAAAATGCTGGAAATACTCAGCAGGTCAGACAGCATCTCAATCTGAGACGTGAACTCTGTTTCTCTCTCCACGGTGCTGCCTGACCTTCTGAGTATTTCCAGCATTTTCTGTCTTTTCAAAGGCCTTCCTTTACCATCCGAGGCCTTGCAAGCATCCAGCAGCATACTTTAAAACTTTTAACATCTATTGCACCAAGCTACTACTTCAATAAAATATAAAAAATCCAGTCCAAAAGCTTAAATACAAACTTACCTGAAAGATATGTGTGTCCATTTATGTAGCACTGACAGCATCTCTGTAGGTCTGCTGCACGCTCGCTTTTCTGAGCGAGCTTAGGACCCAGCATTAAAGTCCAAATTTGCAGAGCGTGGCATCAAGTTGGCGTTGCATGACAACTGACTGTCACGCTCTGCTGTTTTGCATTTCTAGAGCCAGTGCTGCTAACTGCAGCACTATGGCCCTCACCAAAATGGCAGCTGCCGAGTCCTGCGTCAGAGGCAGGCAGAAGTGTGGCGGCAGCCATTTTTTTTTCAAGAAACGAGCCTTACCAGAGAGTGGTAAGTACCCGAATTTCTAGGCCATTGTTTCTAATATAAACTCACAGAGGAAAATGTCAAGTGATAGGTGCATAGTTTTGAGGCTTCTGGAAAAGAATGTTAGAGTAGGAGATGGTGCAACGAGTCTTAATTTCAACAGAATGAAGATTTTGGGAGAAGGAAAGACTTGTGAAGTGATGGATTTGAAGCTTAAAGGAACAAGACAAGACAAATCATAGGAGCAATGGCCATAGTAATGTTTTTAAAATAAAGAGAAAGAGAAGTTGCAACAGAGAAAGAGGTTGAAGGAAGGATTGCTTCTCAGACAATAAACTTTTCTTGATTCTAGCCAGGACTGCAAGACAAATGTAATAGCCTTCCATTGGGCGCATGCCTCTGCATTGCTAAATTGGTTATTGTTGCGCCCATTTTAGGCCCATAAAATGTGCGCAACAATGTTAAATTTAGGCTCCATTAAGATTTAGAATGTCAAGAGACTCAGAGTGGAGCCAGCAAACTTAATAGTTGATAGTGCAAATGCTTTTTATTTGACTAGCGTTTAGCTCAATTAACTCACATTCACCAGTTTTGTACTCCACTGACCTACCTCACTCATATTTTTTTTCTGAAAGGAAACAGGTGAGATGTGATCCCATGTTACTTTTAATATCCACCTGGGGACAAAATTACTGTCAATGTTCTTTGCAAAATACTTGTTTACTTCCTCGGTGGTTCTGTTGATAATCGTTTGAGAATAGAGGTCCTTCTTACTGTCATTATATACCTGAAATAATAACAACAGACATGTTTTCTGCATTATTCATCTAAAAGTTTTAAAATGCAATATCTTCTTGTATGTAACTTACATTAAGCACCCATTATAATCTGACAAATAGAATCATAGAATGGTTACAGCATAGTAGGAGGCCATTCGGCCTGTTGAGCCCGTGCCGGCTCTCTGCAAGAGCACTTCAGCTAGTCCCAATCCCCCGCTCTTTCCCCATAGCCCTGCAAAAAAAATTCCTTCAGGTACTTATCTAATTCCCTTTTGAAAGCCATGACTGAATCTGCCTCCACCACTCTTTCAGGCAGTGCATTCCAGATCATAACCACTCACTGCATAAAGATTTTCCTCATGTCGCCTTTGGATCTTCTGCCAATCACCTTAAATCTGTGTCCTCTGGTTCTCGACCCTTTCGCCAATAAGAACAGTTTCTCTCTATCTACTCTGTCCAGACCCCTCATGATTTTGAATACCTCTATCAAATCTCCTCTCAATCTTATCTGCTCTAAGGAGAACAACCCCAGCTTCTCCAGTCTATCCACATATCTGAAGTCCCTCATCCCTGGAACCATTCTTGTAAGTCTTTTCTGCATCCTCGCTAAAGCCTTCACATCCTTCCTAAAGTGTGGTGCCCAGAATTGGACACAATACTCCAGTTGTGGCTGAACCAGTGTTTTATAAAGATTCATCATAACTTCCTTGCTTTTGTACTCAATGCCTCTATTTATAAAGCCCAACCATTTTCTCAACCTGCCCTGCCACCTTCAATGATTTGTGCACATACACCCCTAGGTCTCTCTGTTCCTGCACCCCCTTTAGAATTGTACCCTTCAGTTTATATTGTCTCTCATCATTCTTCCTACCAAAATGTATCACTTCGCACTTTTCTGCATTAAACTTCATCTGCCACGTGTCCGCCCATTCTACCAGCCTGTATATGTCCTCTTGAAGTCTATCCCTATCCTCCTCACTGTTCACTATACTTCCAAGTTTTGTGTCATCCGCACATTTTGAAATAATGCCCTGTACACCTAGGTCCAAATCATTAATATATATCAAGAAAAGCAGTGGTCCCAGTATGGGGAACACCACTGTATACCTTCCTCCAGTCTGAAAAACAACCGTTTACCACTACTCTCGGTTTCCTGTCACTTAGCCAATTTCGTATCCATGCTGCCACTGTCCCTTTTATTCCATGGGCTTCAACTTTGCTGGCAAGCCTATTATGTGGCACTTTATCAAATGCCTTTTGGAAGTCCGGGTACACCACATCAACCGCATTGCCCTCATCAACCCTCTCTGTTACCTCATCAAAAAATTCAATCAAGTTAGTTAAACACGATTTGCCTTTAACAAATCATGCTGGCTTCCCTTAAATATATACTATGCTAGCAGGTGTCTCAGTAAATTAAAATGTACTCTTTAATAAACACAGAAGTGTTATACCACGTAATGCTGAGTGCATTATTCTGCCAGTATGGTAAAAATATGTTCATTTAAGGCCACCAAGTCTAATTGTGAAGTAAACAGAGTCTTAGGTCATTCAGAGTTTAATTGTTGTTTTGTCAGGGAACCTTGTAAATTGGAATACAGACCCTCACGTCATTCGGAGTTTAACTGTTATTTGATGAGGGATCTTTGCAACTAGAATGTGTTTGTCAGTTGAAAAGCACACAGCATTTTAGGATTGTTTTGCACCTGTCATAAAGTGCGACATCTGAAGCGTGGCATTTTTACGTGCTTACATACAGTTTTTATTATATCTGTATCTATTATAGAATACTAAAAATAATATATCTGTGTGCACAGAGAAACTTTGTTATAAAACAAAATAATCATAAAATGTATGCTGTTTCCTTTTAAGGACTTAGGAGCTAGAAATTCGGCTGCTTTGCGCCTCCTGTTAGTGCCTGCAGGTGGCGGTAATGGGACGCTCAGGGGTTACCGACTGGGTGCGGCGAATTCAGCGACGCCCGCGAACTTCCCTGGCAGGTTTTGTGCTGGCACGAACACTTACCGCCTCAGTCTCTAGTGCCCCATAGATCATGACGTCATCAAGTGCGCAGCGCCCCGTTACCGCCCCGGATGTGAAATTCACTCCCGCCCACTGCTGCATCGCCAGGCATCAACAAAGGCAGCAACAGAAGGCATTGTCACCTCGGCTGACCACTTGAGGAGCGATAATTAAAGGCAGTGGTGGTCAGCTAGGACAAACTTTATTCTTCGCACCAGTCTGGTGCCTGCTGAAAGTTTTTGAAGCCTCATTGCTGCGCGATGCCTAAGCCCTCCACTCTCTGAGAGTGATTGGGGCTGTAATGGAAGTCGCGCAGGTCCCCTGGTCCTACAGAACTAAGAAAAAGAATGTTGCAAACCATCATTGGCCCTTCCCTTTAAGCGATGGAAGGAGCCTCTGAGGCCGGTAGCACTGCACTGCACATTCTTCAGCGCTCTGCCGCTACCGCCCCTCTCACACACTTTAGCGCCCTAAGAGAAGTGGTTAGCATTTGATTTAGTGCTCCACTTCCCTCTTGGAGCGCTAAAACTGAATTTCATGGGAGGCGAGAATGATTAGCGCCCAAACGGGGCTATACCGAATTTCTCCCGCTTAGACCTTTAAAGTCAACAGTTGTAAACCAGATACATACCAGTTAGGTTTATTAGTTAGGTAATCTCTCCAATTTCAGCATTTGCTTCCTTTACCTTTATTTTTTGGCCCTAGTTTGATCTGGTTTCCAGCATTAGCACCTTAAATACAGAAACAGTCTTGTGTTTATAAGAATCTCTGAGTATCAAAACATTGGCACGGAAATTCCAAGGGCCCAGCACTCCACCAGTGTACGTGTGGCAGAGGGATCCATTGCCCAAGGCCAGAAGCCCTGTCCCAAATTCCAGGAACAGGGTCAATTGCAAAGCCGGGACAGGCCATTGGCACCCGCAACGGCATATCAGCGGCAGCCACCCCAGTTCAACCTGCTCTATTACTCCAAGAATACTCCTGAGGCCCAAATGGGCCAAAGACATTTTTTTTATTATTGAAGTTTTCGTTTCCCACTGGAGCCATTCCAACTCCAGGATTGATTATCTTACTGTAGTGAAGGTTCAGGACCTTTAGAAGGCATTGAAGAGATTTATGCCAGGTCTCCACTGGCATGCGTTCCACTTACGTCTTTTAAGGGCGTACGGCAGGAATTTCTTGGGGAAGTCCAGGAACTCCCCTCCCAATACGCCCCCTTGACGTAGGGGGCTGTGGATGGACGATATACTTATTCCTCCACCCTCTGGCCAGAATTTCCAGGTCTAGTCAAAATGTGGCTAAATCCTGGTGAAGCGGGATCCGGCTCATGTTTTACTCCCCTCCTCCACCAAGCGTAACTGCCACTTACTATAGTCCCAGGAATTTGGGGCCATTGAGTTTTAACCCAATCCTATCAATTTCACTCCTAGGGGTAAAAATTGGGTAGCTTTGCCGGGGCGCTAATTTTAGCGCCCAGAAAAAGTTAGCACCCCCGCGGCCGATTTTCACAGGTAGCGCCCTGAGAGGGAGGAGGGGCACTACTGGAAGCGCCCCTCGTCCCTCTTGGGGCGCTGCGAGCCAAAACCGCGGCGCTACGTGCCGCAGCGCCACGAGCTGCAGCATGTCGCGCCGCGGTACTGCAGGCCTTCCTCCCCTTATTAAAAGGGAGGGGCCTGGCGCAGCGCGTCCCGGCGCCCAGCTGGGCCACCAGGGATCAGGAGTGCCGGCAAACGAGCCCGGCACTCAAGAGGAGTGCCGGGCTCACGGAGAGCAGCCGGCACCCCGCGGGGGGGGCTTCACGGGGGCCGGGGACAGCAACAGGGGTAGGTGCTGGCAGGCGGCCAGCAACAAAAATGGCCGCCCGCCACCTCCCCTTTAACTAGCGCTGCCCCGGCCACAGGTCGACCCCCCTGACCCCAGCAAACATAGCGCCCAGCGGTAAGTCGGGGGGTGCCACCCAATATTACAGCCGGGGCGCGAGTGGGGCGCTGTGCACGGCAATGACGTCATCGCCGGTGGCGCAGTGCCATGCAGCGCTAATGGTTAGCGCCGCCGCTAACCTCCTGCTGAATTTCGCGGGAGGCGTTAGCGGCGCCGCGCCCAGGCGCTAGTTGATTTGCGCCCCATTAGCTCCCTCTGAGGGCGCTAACAGGAGGCGCAAATCAAACGAATTTAGCCCCCCTAGAGTTTAACATTTCTACATACATTTTCCAACAATTGAATTTGTGGTCTTTACAGGCACACTTTAGCAGCAGAATAATACCTCATACATTATGTGGCATAACATTCCTGTCCTTATCAAGCAATGTATTTTCTGATTTACTATGAGCAACATCACAAGGGATTCATTCCTACCTTAAATCACTCATTTGATCACTGTTATGATCATGTATTTCTATGACTTAGGTGTGTCTTAATTACCTCCTTGACTGTAACAATGTTTTCATGTGTTGACACACATTTTATTTCCCTGCCCTAGCAAAAATGATTTCAAGGTGAGGGAGGGAGGGGGGGAAGGAGGAATCCTCATCATATCATCACCTTTGTTATGTTGCTAAAATACAATGGAATCATATTAGGCACTAAAAGAGGTGACTACTGTAATTACATTAATTATACATTGCCCCTCTCCATATGAGTGATTTTGGACATCAGGTAGCAACTGCTTAGGCTTGGCTACCACTTTTGCCGTGGTCAAACAGCCTGCTAGCATTCACTGTCTTGGCTCACACATGAAAAATGGCCATTTGGCAAAGGTACTGGAGAGCCACTGGTGTCCATGGAGCTGTACCTCAGCAATCAAGAAAATGCTCCTAATCAGGAAGATGTGCATGGTTTAAAAAACAAACCTGATATGATAACTTCCCATCCCCAAGTGTGAGGTCAGCATCGTCCCAGAACACAGCCAACATAGGCACTGTTTCATTTCCTACGAATCCATTCTTAAATGGGTTTGGATATAAATACTTCTCATTTGACTGGAAATTCTGAAATTGAATCAGGCCGTTATCTGAAAACTAGAAGGGAAAAAAAGTGCAGGCAGGATTACAACATTTGCATTTCATCATATTACATTCCTGATTACAGGCTGAATATAGAGAGTAAACTAGGATCTGACTGATATAGGTTAGTTCTTCATTCCCCAGTTTCTATATATTACACATATCTAAGGGGGCATCATAGGTTGCATAATTATAGAGACCATCCAACACAACTACTGTTTGTATCTTTCAACCTTCTTTCAAAAGTATTCACTTGATTATCAACAAATATTCTGTAACCAAATATAAATGATCAAAATTTAAATTAGTTGTATTTTTCACCTACATCTATGATAATTAAATAAATATGGTAATGGGTGCCCTGGACTTGGGAAGGGAAAATTAGATAGAGTTCCTGCTCCTGATTCCTATCCAATGCCCCTTGCTGGAAAGTGGACATGTGTGGATATAAATGAGGACAGATTTGGGCTTAGCTGTTATGCCCTCACAGTCAAATAGGCTGTCAACACTCATCTGAACACATCTGAAGAATGTCCACTTAGAATAGATACCAGGAGCCAGTGCCTGCAGAACTGTGTCCCAGCATGAGTCAACATCTTCAGAAGAGCAGAGGAGAATGTATTCCGAAGGCATGGAGAAGGCATAAGCAGCACAGGGGGAAATGGACTTTGGGTTGGGTCCAGGCACATTTCAACCCGACCTTGAAATTCTGGTCAGGGGAGCCATGAGTGAATTTTCCCACCTCTTCCCTCTGTGACAAGGGGGCATAGGAAGGGAAGCTCCCGGGCTTCCCTGGGAAATTCCTCCCTTTATGTTTTTGAAAGGCCTAAGTAGAACTCAGGTCAGTGGAAACCTGGCGTAAGTCTCGTAAGTGAGGCCTTTTGAAGATCTCAAACCTTTACTTGAGTAAGGTAATCCGCCCTGGAGGGAATCAATTACCTGCACTTGTCAGTATGGCTACAGTGGAAGCCAAAGAATGTAGGCCTCTGGAGGACTCCATCCACTTTGGAAGGGCAGATCGGCTCGGATCAGGTTTCCCTTGCTGTGCTAGCTATGCAAAAAACCCCACCGTTGAAATTTGAGATGGGGGGTCTCTGAGTTTAGATTGTTGTAGAACCTGCCCAATTTTCATTCCATTGAAATCAATACAATGAAAATTGAGCAGGTTCAATAACAGGAAGGCCAAATGTTCCACCAGATACTGTCCAGGTAGTGAAGATGAAAACCAACACAATATTTTGGGCGTGATTTCAAGGTTGTAATCTCATTAACGGGTTCAGATTATTTAAGTAAACTGGGGACTTTGTTCTTTTCATTTATGATATTATTTAAATCCCTCAATTAGATCACTGCCTTGTAATGACAGATCTCCATGATTCTCTGTATAAATCCTTAAGTGGTTCAATAACACTAGCTGTGAATAATTGACGTGTCTAATTACTGTCTGACACTGAAAAGCTCTAACACAAAATGCAGGTTCCTGCTGAGAATTACTCCCACTTTGATTAACTAATCTGTTTTTGTAAGTTACTGATTACAGTAAAATTTAAATTAACACTCCAAGACCTCTGTATTCTAAAATCAAAACATAATCAAATTTAGAAATTGCTTGATGTTTAACAAAGCAAAACCAAGTCTTACCACTTTACATCCCAATGCCCTGATCCACTGCTCTGTCAATTCCAAGCATTTCTGAAAATGTCAAAACCTCTATACCCATTCACTCCCTATCAATCTGTATCAGAAAGCTAGGGAATCTTTGAATAAGCTCACCAGACATAATAATTTTTCCAAAAGAAAAATGAATCATCTCTATTAGATTCTCTGACCTTAGATCATTAATAGGAAACTAATGAGAAAAAATTTAACATTTTACATCTACTTACATATATCCTATCCCAAATTGAATCAAGGAATGGAAATCCCATGGGAGGAACAATAAAAGGTGAGTTTACATCAGCACCTGAAGCAGATACCTTTATGTCTCCAACAGCCTCACCATGCAGATAAAGTACACTTTCTGTGGAAACAATTTAGATTAGATTGTTGATAAAATTGTCTTATATCAAAATAATAAATACTTCAATACTATATGATTTAATTCAATTATCTACTTGTCAGATACATTTCACAGATTCAAAGCAGATGAAGCACTGAATCCTGAGGGTAAATTAATAAATATGTCACTGGAATAAAACTTAAATTCTACTTTACAAGGAAATAGTTTTGTTAATAGAAAATAAACATTTTTTATGTATTGATTTCACCTCCCCATAGACTTTCACCTCCCCATAGACTTTCACCTCCCCATAGACTTTCACCTCCCCTTAGACTTTCACCTCCCCATAGACTTTCACCTCCCCATAGACTTTCACCTCCCCATAGACATTCACCTCCTCATAGACATTCACCTCCCCATAGACTTTCACCTCCCCATAGACATTCACCTCCTCATAGACATTCACCTCCTCATAGACATTCACCTCCCCATAGACTTTCATCTCTCCATAGACTTTCACCTCCCCATAGACATTCACCTCCTCATAGACATTCACCTCCTCATAGACTTTCACCTCTCCATAGACTTTCACCTCCCCATAGACATTCACCTCCCCATAGACATTCACCTCCTCATAGACATTCACCTCCTCATAGACATTCACCTCCTCATAGACTTTCACCTCTCCAGACTTTCACCTCCCCTTAGACTTTCACCTCCTCATAGACATTCACCTCCCCATAGACTTTCACCTCCCCATAGACATTCACCTCCCCATAGACATTCACCTCCTCATAGACATTCACCTCCTCATAGACATTCACCTCCTCATAGACTTTCACCTCCTCATAGACTTTCACCTCCCCATAGACATTCACCTCCCCTTAGACATTCACCTCCTCATAGACTTTCACCTCCCCTTAGACTTTCACCTCTCCATAGACTTTCACCTCCCCATAGACTTTCACCTCCTCATAGACATTCACCTCCCCATAGACTTTCACCTCCCCATAGACTTTCACCTCCCCTTAGACTTTCACCTCCCCTTAGACTTTCACCTCCCCTTAGACTTTCATCTCTCCTTAGACTTTCACCTCCCCATAGACTTTCACCTCCCCTTAGACTTTCACCTCCCCTTAGACTTTCATCTCCCCTTAGACTTTCACCTCCCCATAGACTTTCATCTCTCCTTAGACTTTCACCTCCACATAGACTTTCACCTCCCCTTAGACTTTCACCTCCCCTTAGACTTTCATCTCTCCTTAGACTTTCACCTCCCCATAGACTTTCACCTCCCCTTAGACTTTCACCTCCCCATAGACATTCACCTCCTCATAGACATTCACCTCCCCTTAGACATTCACCTCCTCATAGACTTTCACCTCCCCTTAGACTTTCACCTCTCCTTAGACTTTCACCTCCTCATAGACTTTCACCTTCCCATAGACTTTCACCTCCCCATAGACATTCACCTCCCCATAGACTCTCACCTCCCCATAGACTTTCACCTCCCCATAGACATTCACCTCCCCATAGACTTCCACCTCCCCATAGACTCTCACCTCCCCATAGACTTTCACCTTTCCTTAGACTTTCACCTTCCCACCTCCCCTTAGACTTTCACCTTCCCATAGACTTTCACCTCCCCTTAGACTTTCACCTCCCCATAGACTTTCACCTCCCCATAGACTTTCACCTTCCCACCTCCCCTTAGACTTTCACCTTCCCATAGACTTTCACCTCCCCTTAGACTTTCACCTCCCCATAGACTCTCACCTCCCCTTAGACTTTCACCTCCCCAAAGACTTTCACCTCCCCTTAGACTTTCACCTCCCCATAGACTTTCACCTCCCCATAGACATTCACCTCCCCATAGACATTCACCTCCTCATAGACATTCACCTCCTCATAGACATTCACCTCCTCATAGACTTTCACCTCTCCATAGACTTTCACCTCCCCATAGACTTTCACCTCCTCATAGACTTTCACCTCCCCTTAGACTTTCACCTCTCCATAGACTTTCACCTCCTCATAGACATTCACCTCCCCATAGACTTTCACCTCCCCATAGACATTCACCTCCCCTTAGACATTCACCTCCTCATAGACTTTCACCTCCCCTTAGACTTTCACCTCTCCATAGACTTTCACCTCCCCATAGACTTTCACCTCCTCATAGACATTCACCTCCCCATAGACTTTCATCTCTCCTTAGACTTTCACCTCCCCATAGACTTTCACCTCCCCTTAGACTTTCACCTCCCCTTAGACTTTCACCTCCCCTTAGACTTTCATCTCTCCTTCGACTTTCACCTCCCCATAGACTTTCACCTCCCCTTAGACTTTCACCTCCCCTTAGACTTTCATCTCCCCTTAGACTTTCACCTCCCCATAGACTTTCATCTCTCCTTAGACTTTCACCTCCCCATAGACTTTCACCTCCCCTTAGACTTTCACCTCCCCTTAGACTTTCATCTCTCCTTAGACTTTCACCTCCCCATAGACTTTCACCTCCCCTTAGACTTTCACCTCCCCATAGACATTCACCTCCTTATAGACATTCACCTCCCCTTAGACATTCACCTCCTCATAGACTTTCACCTCCCCTTAGACTTTCACCTCCCCTTAGACTTTCACCTCCCCATAGACATTCACCTCCCCATAGACATTCACCTCCCCTTAGACATTCACCTCCTCATAGACTTTCACCTCCCCTTAGACTTTCACCTCCCCTTAGACTTTCATCTCTCCTTAGACTTTCACCTCCCCATAGACTTTCACCTCCCCTTAGACTTTCACCTCCCCATAGACATTCACCTCCTTATAGACATTCACCTCCCCTTAGACATTCACCTCCTCATAGACTTTCACCTCCCCTTAGACTTTCACCTCCCCATAGACTTTCACCTCCCCATAGATTTTCACCTCTCCATAGACTTTCACCTCTCCATAGACTTTCACCTCCCCATAGACTTTCACCTCCCCATAGACATTCACCTCCCCATAGACTTTCACCTCCCCATAGACATTCACCTTCCCATAGACATTCACCTCCCCATAGACTTTCACCTTCCCATAGACATTCACCTACCCACCTCCCCTTAGACTTTCACCTTCCCACAGACTTTCACCTCCCCTTAGACTTTCACCTCCCCATAGACTCTCACCTCCCCCTAGACTTTCACCTCTCCTTAGACTTTCACCTCCTCATAGACTTTCACCTTCCCATAGACTTTCACCTCCCCATAGACATTCACCTCCCCATAGACTCTCACCTCCCCATAGACTTTCACCTCCCCATAGACATTCACCTCCCCATAGACTTCCACCTCCCCATAGACTCTCACCTCCCCATAGACTTTCACCTCTCCTTAGACTTTCACCTTCCCACCTCGCCTTAGACTTTCACCTTCCCATAGACTTTCACCTCCCCTTAGACTTTCACCTCCCCATAGACTTTCACCTCCCCTTAGACTTTCACCTTCCCATAGACATTCACCTTCCCATAGACATTCACCTCCCCATAAACTTTCACCTTCCCATAGACATTCACCTTCCCACCTCGCCTTAGACTTTCACCTCCCTATAGACTCTCACCTCCCCTTAGACTTTCACCTCCCCAAAGACTTTCACCTCCCCTTAGACTTTCACCTCCCCATAGACTTTCACCTCCTCATAGACATTCACCTCCTCATAGACATTCACCTCCTCATGGACTTTCACCTCCCCATAGACATTCACCTCCCCTTAGACATTCACCTCCTCATAGACTTTCACCTCCCCTTAGACTTTCACCTCTCCATAGACTTTCACCTCCCCATAGACTTTCATCTCTCCTTAGACTTTCACCTCCCCATAGACTTTCACCTCCCCTTAGACTTTCATCTCTCCTTAGACTTTCACCTCCCCATAGACTTTCACCTCCCCTTAGACTTTCACCTATCCTTAGACTTTCACCTCCCCATAGACTTTCATCTCTCCTTAGACTTTCACCTCCCCATAGACTTTCACCTCCCCTTAGACTTTCACCTCCCCTTAGACTTTCATCTCTCCTTAGACTTTCACCTCCCCATAGACTTTCACCTCCCCTTAGACTTTCACCTCCCCATAGACATTCACCTCCTCATAGACATTCACCTCCCCTTAGACATTCACCTCCTCATAGACTTTCACCTCCCCTTAGACTTTCACCTCCCCATAGACTTTCACCTCCCCATAGATTTTCACCTCTCCATAGACTTTCACCTCTCCATAGACTTTCACCTCCCCATAGACTTTCACCTCCCCATAGACATTCACCTCCCCATAGACTTTCACCTCCCCATAGACATTCACCTTCCCATAGACATTCACCTCCCCATAGACTTTCACCTTCCCATAGACATTCACCTTCCCACCTCCCCTTAGACTTTCACCTTCCCATAGACTTTCACCTCCCCTTAGACTTTCACCTCCCCATAGACTCTCACCTCCCCCTAGACTTTCACCTCTCCTTAGACTTTCACCTCCTCATAGACTTTCACCTTCCCATAGACTTTAAGCTCCCCATAGTCATTCACCTCCCCATAGACTCTCACCTCCCCGTAGACTTTCACCTCCCCATAGACATTCACCTCCCCATAGACTTCCACCTCCCCATAGACTCTCACCTCCCCATAGACTTTCACCTCTCCTTAGACTTTCACCTTCCCACCTCCCCTTAGACTTTCACCTTCCCATAGACTTTCACCTCCCCTTAGACTTTCACCTCCCCATAGACTTTCACCTCCCCTTAGACTTTCACCTTCCCACCTCCCCATAGACTTTCACCTTCCCATAGACTTTCACCTCCCCTTAGACTTTCACCTCCCCATAGACTCTCACCTCCCCTTAGACTTTCACCTCCCCAAAGACTTTCACCTCCCCTTAGACTTTCACCTCTCCTTAGACATTCAGCTCCCCATAGACTTTCACCTTCCCATAGACATTCACCTCCCCATAGACTTTCACCTTCCCATAGACATTCACCTACCCACCTCCCCTTAGACTTTCACCTTCCCACAGACTTTCACCTCCCCTTAGACTTTCACCTCCCCATAGACTCTCACCTCCCCCTAGACTTTCACCTCTCCTTAGACTTTCACCTCCTCATAGACTTTCACCTTCCCATAGACTTTCACCTCCCCATAGACATTCACCTCCCCATAGACTCTCACCTCCCCATAGACTTTCACCTCCCCATAGACATTCACCTCCCCATAGACTTCCACCTCCCCATAGACTCTCACCTCCCCATAGACTTTCACCTCTCCTTAGACTTTCACCTTCCCACCTCGCCTTAGACTTTCACCTTCCCATAGACTTTCACCTCCCCTTAGACTTTCACCTCCCCATAGACTTTCACCTCCCCTTAGACTTTCACCTTCCCATAGACATTCACCTTCCCATAGACATTCACCTCCCCATAAACTTTCACCTTCCCATAGACATTCACCTTCCCACCTCGCCTTAGACTTTCACCTCCCCATAGACTCTCACCTCCCCTTAGACTTTCACCTCCCCAAAGACTTTCACCTCCCCTTAGACTTTCACCTCCCCATAGACTTTCACCTCCTCATAGACATTCACCTCCTCATAGACATTCACCTCCTCATGGACTTTCACCTCCCCATAGACATTCACCTCCCCTTAGACATTCACCTCCTCATAGACTTTCACCTCCCCTTAGACTTTCACCTCTCCATAGACTTTCACCTCCCCATAGACTTTCATCTCTCCTTAGACTTTCACCTCCCCATAGACTTTCACCTCCCCTTAGACTTTCATCTCTCCTTAGACTTTCACCTCCCCATAGACTTTCACCTCCCCTTAGACTTTCACCTATCCTTAGACTTTCACCTCCCCATAGACTTTCATCTCTCCTTAGACTTTCACCTCCCCATAGACTTTCACCTCCCCTTAGACTTTCACCTCCCCTTAGACTTTCATCTCTCCTTAGACTTTCACCTCCCCATAGACTTTCACCTCCCCTTAGACTTTCACCTCCCCATAGACATTCACCTCCTCATAGACATTCACCTCCCCTTAGACATTCACCTCCTCATAGACTTTCACCTCCCCTTAGACTTTCACCTCCCCATAGACTTTCACCTCCCCATAGATTTTCACCTCTCCATAGACTTTCACCTCTCCATAGACTTTCACCTCCCCATAGACTTTCACCTCCCCATAGACATTCACCTCCCCATAGACTTTCACCTCCCCATAGACATTCACCTTCCCATAGACATTCACCTCCCCATAGACTTTCACCTTCCCATAGACATTCACCTTCCCACCTCCCCTTAGACTTTCACCTTCCCATAGACTTTCACCTCCCCTTAGACTTTCACCTCCCCATAGACTCTCACCTCCCCCTAGACTTTCACCTCTCCTTAGACTTTCACCTCCTCATAGACTTTCACCTTCCCATAGACTTTAAGCTCCCCATAGTCATTCACCTCCCCATAGACTCTCACCTCCCCGTAGACTTTCACCTCCCCATAGACATTCACCTCCCCATAGACTTCCACCTCCCCATAGACTCTCACCTCCCCATAGACTTTCACCTCTCCTTAGACTTTCACCTTCCCACCTCCCCTTAGACTTTCACCTTCCCATAGACTTTCACCTCCCCTTAGACTTTCACCTCCCCATAGACTTTCACCTCCCCTTAGACTTTCACCTTCCCACCTCCCCATAGACTTTCACCTTCCCATAGACTTTCACCTCCCCTTAGACTTTCACCTCCCCATAGACTCTCACCTCCCCTTAGACTTTCACCTCCCCAAAGACTTTCACCTCCCCTTAGACTTTCACCTCTCCTTAGACATTCAGCTCCCCATAGACTTTCACCTTCCCATAGACTTTCACCTTCCCATAGACTCTCACCTCCCCTTAGACTTTCACCTCCCCTTAGACTTTCACCTCCCCTTAGACTTTCACCTCTCCATAGAGGAGTGCCCGATCGCAGCCGGGACCCCACAGCAGGAAGTGAGAGGGGGCAGGTGCTGGTAGGTGGCCCAAAAGAAATGGCCGCCCGGCAGCTGCCCTTTAATTATCGCCGCCTCGGCCGCAAAAATGCCACCCTGACCCTGTCGGACATAGCGTTCAGTGGTAGGTCGGGGGCGCGAACCAAGTTTGCGGCCGGGACGCGAGCGGGGTGCTGCGCACAACGATGATGTTATCGCTGGAGGCGCAGCGCTGTGGGGCGCTACCAGCTACCGCCGCCGCTAACCTCCCGCTGAATTTCCTGGGAGGCATTAGTGGCGCCGCGGCCGGGGGCTAACAGGAGGTGCAAAGCAACCGAATTTTTCCCCCTGAATGTTAAGCGGAGAGACTAGATAAACGGGGGTTGTTCTCCTTAGAGCAGAGAAAGTTAAGGAGAGATTTGATAGAGATGTTCAAAATCATGAAGGCTTTTGATAGAGTAAATAAGGAGAAACTGTTTCCAGTGGTAGAAGGGTCGGTAACCAGAGGACACAGATTTATAGTAATTGGCAAAAGAATCAGAGGTGACATGAGGGGAAAAAAATTACAAGGCAAGTTATTATGATCTGGAATGCACTGCCTGAATAACTTTCAAAAGGGATTTGGACAAATACTTGAAGGGGGGAAATTTGCAGGGCTATGGGGAAAGAGCAGGGGAGTGGGACTAATAGGACAGTTCTTTCAAGGAGCCGGCACAGGCACGATGGACTGAATGGCCTCCTTCTATGCTGTATCATTCTATAAAATGCACTTTAAACAATTAAATGGCATTAATTCTAGTAGTGCAGTGGTTATGTTATTGGACTATTAATCCAGAGAATGGAGTTCAAATCCCACCATGGCAGTTTGAGAATTTGAATTCAGTTTTAAAAATATTTGGAAATGGAGAGATGGTATCAGTAAAAAAGTGACCATGAAGCTGTCAAATTGTCGTAAAAACTCAATTGGCTCCCTAATGTCCTTTAGGGAAGGAAACTTGCTGTCCTTACCTGATCTGACAGAAATGTGACTCCAGTTCCACACCAGCGTGGTTGAGTCTTAACTGCCCTTTGAAGTGCCTAGCAAACCACTTAGTTGTATCAAACCATTAAACTCAAAAAGAAGGCTCACTTTCTCAGGGAAACTAGGGATGGGCAATAAATGATTGCCACATCCCGAGAATGAATTTTAAAAATTGGATACATTATTGAGCCATTGATGTTTATGGTTCCAATCCATTGCTACTTAATTTACCACGTGCCATAAGTTACGACATCTAATAGAATGTTAGCTGAAATAATTTAAATATACTCCTCTAACAAGTAGAAATTAGATTTAACTTTAACTTCAAATTAAAACACACTTACAATGTCAACAAAACAATCTCCTGTCAATGGAAAACAGAAATCAAAATCATATTTTTAAAAATTCACTACCTCTGTATGGGCTAGAAATTCATCTCCTTACCTACACTCCATAGCGCCATCAAATGGCGATAAAATGGCGGCCACCGCACTTTCACCAGCTGATGGCGGGTCCCACAGCGGCCGCCATATTGCTTTCCCCTTTTGCGCTGCCGGTAACTGGCAGTGCCCTAGAACAAAAATGGCGGCGTGGTGACATCAATCAGTGTGCAACGCCGACTTAACGTCACCAACGCGAACTTCGACCCTAGCGTTGGGTCCTAAGCACGCCAGGTTAACCTGGCATACAAGCACGCAGACAGTGGCGATGTCTGCAGCTCTTAAAGGGACACATTCATCATTCAGGTAAGCTTGAATTTAAGGGTTTGGACTGGTTTTTTTTTAATTTTATTGAAGTGGTGGCTTGCTGCAATAAATGTGAAAAGTTTTTTAAGTGTGTAGGGAGTGCTGCTGGATGTTTGCAAGGGCTTGGATGGTAAATGAAGGCCTTTGAGAAGACAATACGTGCTGCGAATACTCAGCAGGTCACGCAACATCCGTGGAGAGAAAAACAGAGTTCACATCTCAGGTCGGCATGCTGCCTGACCAACTGAGTATTTCCAGCATTTTATGCTGTCATTTCACATTTACAGCATCCGCTTGCAGAGGGAAGAGGAAGACGCAGAAGAGGAAGACGTAGATGAGGAGGAAGCCGAAGAGGAGGAATCAGACGGAAGGATGCATCCCAGACAGTCCCTCTGTGGCTCGGATACCCGGGATGGAATCATCTGCCTGCAGTCCCACTGGCTGGGCAGGCTGCCTCTTCTTGTTGACCCACTGGCTGGGCAGGCTGCATTTCTTGGGTGTGTGACATGAGGAAGGCACAAGGGTGGAGTTGTGCTAACGGGAGGGCATGAAAGCAAGAGATGCATGCCAGAAAGAGGATAACATACGAGGATACCCGCATCTTGTATCCTTTCAGCCCTGCCGCTGGCCAAAGGCTCAACCATGCCCCTGCCAAGAATGTTGTGCAGATTGTTGGTAGGTGAGTGATTGGGGGTCGTGCATTCAGCAGTGTGTGAGGCTAGTGGTGCAGTTGGTAGGAGACGGCTTTTGAAGATGCATTCACTGACCTTGACCACTGGTCTGAGCTCATGAAGCTTCTTTGGGCACTGGAGCCAGGTGGTGGGGGCAACACTGCTGGCAATGATGGCCTTAGTGATGTACTCCCACATCATTCTTTCTGGAGGGCCTCCTGGCCCCTGTGGATAGAGGGCCGCTCTTGCAGTGTTGACCTCCTGCACAAAGCTGGGGTGCTGCATGTGAGACCCTGGGTGTCCCTTCCCTGGCAGTTTTCCCATTTGTTGAGGTTAGGAAGGTAATTCAGCTTTAACAGCTGAATATTCACATTTGGAAGTTGTATTAAATGTTGAATTTTTTTTAAAAGGCAGAAAGGGCTGTTAACTGCAGTTGCCGGTAACACCAGCAACTTTGCTGGCGAACACGAATTTTTCCCCCTATGTTACAAATAATATCAGATAAATACTTTTGACAGTAATCCAAACTCAAGGTTTAGATACCGAACATAAACTACTTAAACTTCACGCTCATAGCTTATGTCTCTTGAACTACTGCTAGATTACTTGAACTAATCCAATGCCTTGTACTTAATAGAATGTGGATGTTAAGGCTGAGCTTTCGTGCTATCCTAACTTCACGTTTTCCCAAAGTGTGAAGCTGATCCCATAATGCAAACTAGTGGTCATGCATCTCCAGAGCACCAGAGAACATCCCCGTTCCATTAGACAGCCAGTGTTATACATTCCATGGGATGACAAAGTATTACAAAGAACATAAAAACTACCAAAAAAACACTATTATTGTTGATGTGACACCAGCAATAGATACTCGCCAGTTTAGGAGTTCAGAATGCATGTGAACATCAGATGCTATCCTGAAATCTCAGTTTGTACTAAGGAATACAGAGCAGAGAAGTTATCATTTCAATCTCTATTATATTCTATTCAATGGAAACTAATTTCAATTTTTTTGAAAATTCATTTCATGAAAATATTTAACTCTCCTGATGGCTTAGTGCTTGGCCAATCATTGTGGTAAAAAGCCATACAGTCTGGGAAGGTTCAAGCTTGATCTCTGGTCTGTCCTCAGATGTCAGCTGGGGTGGCAGCAGGATTGGTACAAGTGCTTTCAGAGCCCCAAAACACTTAAGTAGGATTTCTGCTCCTGACTGCTGTCCAGTGACTGCTGTTGAAAACTGCACTCATAGGGACGTCATGTGAGGAAAGGATCTGGCTTGGCCTTGGTTACCCCAAGGGTGAACAGCCTGCCAACTGTCTAGGCTTATGCATGAAGAATGCATGGGTGAGGGCTGCCTGTGCCCATGGTATAATACTCTAACATGAGTCGACATTTTCAGGAAAGGCGAGAAAATTGGAAAAGGAATGAATATTGAGAACATTGACATTTTCAATCCATGTCACATAACAATAAATGAATTAACATCATGCTGCATCTAGATGACAGTAAAATCTACATTTTTCCAATTCGCAATGGCTTAAAATTCTCCATACAGTTTGCTTTCATAATTCATTTTTATGACTAAAAAATTATGAAGACCCATGATATATTTATATCCCATTCATAGCTCTGACAAAACTCATTCACAAGTTTGCCTTTCAAGGGCTATTTAGTCAGTTGCCTTGTGGGATACAAACCTTACACCACATGATCTTTATAATGCTTCATCTAAACATTAATAGTCAACATTATTTTATTTGACAAAATACACTCAGACTATAACACACCGTTTGCTGCTTGTGGATCACAAGTATCATTGGATGAGCAAATGCAATTGAATCTCCCCTGCACATTTGTGCATTTGCTATTTGCTTGGCATGAACTAGACATAGAACATTCATCAATAGCAGTGCAAGTTTGGCCAGTGCCGGTGAATCCTTGGTTGCACAAGCAATAGAAACTCCCTATGGTGTTGATACATGAAGCTTCTAAATGGCATCCTTGATCGCTCAGCTGACATTCATTGATATCGGTGCAAATCTGTCCAATTCCTAGAAATCCTTTCTCACAAGAGCACAGGTAGGAGCCTGGAGTGTTTATACAGTGAGCAAGCCGGTGGCAAGCCCTTTTCATAGCCGAACATTCATCAATATCTGTACAGTTGAATCCATCTCCAACAAAACCTGATTTGCAGGTGCAGGAGAACAAGCCAGGTTGGTTAATACAAAAAGCATCTGAGTGGCAAAGAATGTTATCCGTCAAGCATTCGTCAGTATCTACGCACAATGCTCCATTATCTGAAAATCCACTGGTACAGACACACTGAAAAGAGCCGGCTGTATTAATGCATACCTGATCTTCCCGACAAATTGTATTGTTTGAACATTCATCAACATCACTACAGTTATGTCCATCTCCAGTAAAACCAGAAACACACAGACACTGATAGGAGCCCTGTGTATTCAGGCAAGAGGCGTTGTTGTGGCACATGTTGCTATCTGCACTGCATTCGTTAATGTCCACACACTCTGTTCCGTTTCCAGTAAATCCATCCAAGCATTGACAATCAAACCAACCCCAAAAATTGATGCAGGTAGCATATAGGTGGCAGTCAGATGCATTTGTCATACATTCATCAATATCAATACAGTCAGTCTCATTGCTTTCAAAACCAGCCTCACAATGGCATTCAAAGGAGCCCAACGTATTAATGCAATATGAGTCAAAATGACATGAGAAAGATATATTAGACAGAATGCATTCATTTCTGTCTTCACAGTATAGCCCATTTCCTACAAATCCTTCATTGCACTGGCATGTATAAGAGGCTTCAGTGTTAATGCAGGTACTATATATGTGGCACATGGTCTGGTTTTGAACACACTCATCAATGTCAGAGCATGTAGTCCCATTTCCTTCAAATCCTTCCCTGCACTCACAATGGTAAGCTCCAATAGTGTTGTTGCAAGTTGCCTTTTCATGGCAAATTGAATACTCCAGAGCACACTCGTCAATATCCATGCATTCTGTTCCATTTCCTAAACACTCTTCAATATCTGTACAGTTGAATCCATCACCAACAAAGCCAATTTTACAGGTACAAAGGAATGAACCAGGTTGGTTAATGCAAAACGCATCTGAGTGACAAAGGAACCTATTGACCAAGCATTCGTCAATATCGACACATACTGCTCCACTTTCTGAAAACCCACTGGTACAGACACACTGAAAAGAGCCGGCTGTATTAATGCATACCTGATGTTCCCAACAAATTGTATTGTTTGTACATTCATCAACATCACTACAGTTATGTCCATCTCCAGTAAAACCAGAAACACACAGACACTGATAGGAGCCCTGTGTATTCAGGCAAGAGGCGTTGTTGTGGCACATGTTGCTATCTGCACTGCATTCGTTAACGTCCACACACTCTGTTCCGTTTCCAGTAAATCCATCCAAGCATTGACAATCAAACCAACCCCAAAAATTGATGCAGGTAGCATATAGGTGGCAGTCAGATGCATTTGTCATACATTCATCAATATCAATACAGTCAGTCTCATTGCTTTCAAAACCAGCCTCACAATGGCATTCAAAGGAGCCCAACGTATTAATGCAATATGAGTCAAAATGACATTGGAAAGATACATTAGACAAAATGCATTCATTTATGTCTTCACAGTGTAGCCCATTTCCTACAAATCCTTCATTGCACTGGCATGTATAAGAGGCTTCAGTGTTAACACAGGTACTGTATATGTGGCATATGGTGTCATTTTTAACACATTCATTTATTTCATAACACAGAGTTCCATTTCCTTCATATCCTGCCCAGCACTCACAATGGTAGGCCCCGATGGTGTTGTTGCAGGTTGCCTTTTCATGGCAAACTGAATGGTTCAGAGCACAATCATCAATGTCTATGCAATCTGTTCCATTTCCTGAAAAGCCAGATTTACAACTGCAATAGAACGAACCTTGAACATTGATGCAGTTTGCATTCTGATGACAAACAGTCTGGTTGTGACATTCATTAATGTCCAAGCACAGCCCATCAGCATTTATGAATCCTTGTCTACAGGTACATAAATAAGACCCAAGGGTATTGTCACAACCTGCATTTTTGTCACATATAGAGGGTGTCTCACATTCGTTAATATCCACACAACTGAATCCGTCTCCGTAGAACCCTATGTGGCACTCACACTGGAATGAGCCCTCTATATTCTTGCATGTGGCAGAATCATTGCAGGAGTGGGTCATATTGCCAAAGGCACATTCATCGATATCCCAGCATTCAGTTCCATTGCCAGTGAACCCGTGGGGACAGATGCAGTAGAAAGACCCAGCTGTATTGTTGCACATAGCATAGGGATGGCATCCTCCATTGTGACTTTGGCATTCATCAATGTCTATAATTTATTATTGAAATGGATAGCATGAGGTACAAAGAACACAAAGTGAACAACAATTATTTTAGATTTTTGATTAAAAATAAAAAGATCTTCTGTAATCAAACACCATGGAAATATTTCAGAGACTGTTACTTAGGCAAGTGTGAATAAATCATAAATTACATAAACAACTTGAATGCAAAGTTTACATTTGCGAGTGTGTGTGTAATTACTACTGTGACATTCTATTATTTGCTTTTTTGAGTCTGTAAATAATATAGCTCTCTAACCCATGGTGTGCATCTGTAATCACCTTGGTGTCCTATTCTAGTGTGTGTGCGCGTGCGCACGCACATTTGTGTATGTAAACAATGATACACTGTGTATATATGAGATGATGTATGGGTAACTTTTACGATTAGACCTCCAATCAGGCATTAGCCAGGTGCTGCGTTATCAGCACTCACTTGACTGTTAATGTGCTGCCTCATTTTGCAGGGTCACTTTTAGGTATATAGTGGCCCAAAAATTCGGCCGTTCTCGGGTGAGTACGGACTGTGTACTCACCCGTATTCATTCCCGAAGTGCCGGTTTCCTGCATGCACTGCGCATGTGCGGGAAACCGGCACTTCCGGTATGGCGAAGGGGGCGGTTCCTAGGTGAACCGCGTGCGCACTAGAGGCTGTGCGCACGCAGCACACTTAGGTTTTTTTTCAGGTTTCAACGCGAGGGTAAGTATTGAAGATTCTACGCTAGTAAAAAGGAGGCGTAAGACCCCTTTTGAACAAGGTAAGTAGTTAATTAAGTATAATTTTAAATTTTTTTCAACAGGTTTATCTTTTTTAGAGACTTTAAAGAAAGGTAAGTTTATTTTTATAACTTTTAAAAAGTATTTTAATTTTTTCAAAAATTTAAATTTTTGTTTAAAGTGGTTAATTTATTTAACTATAGTTATTTTATTAATGTGATGGTTTTTTTTTAAATTTATTTGAGGTTTAGCTGTTCTTTTGGGGCCGATTTCAATTCACAGATTTGACAGGTCTCCTGTCAAATCTATGAATGAAAGATGGTCTGCTGCCATTGGCTCTCCATGGCCCACGTGATCCCAGGGGTCGCATCGCACTAACTGCGCCCCTGGAACACGCAAGCACTGCGTGCCGGCACTAGGGAGAGGCCCAGGACCCGAAGTTCCTGTGGGCCCGAAACACAACGGCAGGCGCGGTGGGTAAGAGTGCGCGCAATCCTTACCCCCGCGGCAAGCCGGCCCCCCGAATTTCTAGGCCAATGTGTATGAACTCCCAGCCCATACAAGGGACGATGGGTAAATTTAAACGTATTTGGTCACTTAAAGGTAAGTGGCCACAGATGAGGATATAACGTTTGTTTTCCTTTACAAAATCTGCTAATATTTGAATGCATATTTCAGCTTTTGGAAAGACTATTTGGATAATAGGTGTTCTTGTAGCAGATGGCATAGTTCTGCATGTGGCTAGGTACATGCACTTCTAACCACAGATGTGGTGTCAGACTACCAGCAGGTGGGCACAGTCCTCTGGTGCATCCTGACCTGCATTGCATCCTTCAATTGCTCTTCCTCTTCTTCCTCCAAAAAATATAAGTAAAAGGGGAAGGGGTTACCATTAGGAAACCCACTGTTCCAATATCATGAACATAGCAAAAAACTGCTGTGCCAGAAAACTTGACATAAAGCCTTCTGACGAACTAAATGACAAAATAATCAGAAGTAGTCGCAACATGCTGTTACAAATTTATTATAGCTCTCTTTAAATTCACTTCCTTAACTAGCAGCCTTGGTTTACCACTTTTTATGACTGTGTTACACAGGCGTAAACAGTAGGAAGTTGCATAGATTTCTAAGTCATTGGGACCTAATTTTAATAAAACTGCAAATTGGCAGGCACTTCTGGCACCAGTACAAACTTGATCACAGAAGTGGATGGGGCGCTAATTGGCGCAAGCCAGTTTAACAGATTTGCTCCTATTTTTCCAATCATTTGTAGCCACTTTATGGTTGTTTTATCAGGCACAACTGATTGGAAATTTGCATGTAATGTTCTATCCTATTGAACATGTGTGGCTGGTGATGTAGTGTGCATTTACACTATGGTCCTAGTTTTGGACTAAATATTCACAATGGCACAGTAGAGACATATGGATATCATTGTTCCCTTTGATGCTGTAGAGCTGGAGGTGCTGCTGCAGGATGTGTACTAGGAAGGGTGGCCTTATTTGGGGCAGAAGGACACCCTCCAGTAAAATCACAGATAATTGCTGCATGGAGGAAGGTCACTGATCGAAACAATGGAGTCACCAAAGTCCTTTGTACCTAGCTGCAAATGAGGAAGAAGTTTACTGGTATCACACACAAAGCAAAGTTAAGTGTGCCCAGCATGTATGCACAATAATGGTTTGGGGTCCCATCAATCATGGCACAAACCTAAGCTGGGAACTGCCACTCACTCTGGGTGGTACCTTTTGAAGCACTGCACACAACTATTGCTCTTTTGCAAACTGCATGACACACTTTTCCTGAAGTAGATGGTACAACTTT
Organism: Squalus acanthias; assembly: GCA_030390025.1. Taxonomy (NCBI): domain Eukaryota; kingdom Metazoa; phylum Chordata; class Chondrichthyes; order Squaliformes; family Squalidae; genus Squalus; species Squalus acanthias. Next base: position 25,430,343 of record CM059436.1, on the reverse strand, counting down.
GTCACAGCCTGTCTTGTGAAGCGGAGATTGTGAAGAATCGTCTCTTCTGACATGTTCAGGTATGCATAACACAATGTATAAATGTGGGTCCCAGGGTAGTGACAGGTGTGAACAAAATGCCTCAGATGTTGTTGCACCTATAGTTGTTGCCACTATCCCCTCAAACTTCTCCCTGTATTTTCAATTATGCACAAATTAGGAACCCTCAAAGAAATACGCAGCCTCACATTTTGTATGGTTCAATTTAAATGGATGCACCAACCAAGAGTAATGAGTGAAAGTATTGGACAGAAAAGAATCCTAAAATAGTGGTCCACCCGGCAAAACCAACTAATGCAAAATGCACTAAAATGTACTTGAAAATATCATCTGCCCTTAAGAAGCATACTTGAGAAGCCACTAGTGAGACTTCACAATATCAGCAGACAAGGTCTGTGGCTTTACAAGTTCAGCAGAGCAAAATTCCCCTGACTCTGGATTTAGACTGTAATTTCAGTATCCTGTTTAGAGTAGATGGAAAGGACGCCAATGCAGCCTGGTTGCACATTGCACAGGAGGACACAAGCAGGGATGTCGTCAGGAGGACCAGGCTGCAGTGGCGCAAACCCTTCAATGAGCTCAGTAGATCACGAAACGTTACTGCAAAGCCACACTCAACCTCATCCTGCTGTGCCACTCATCACTTCCCCATCACTCTGCCTTCCCTACCCTACTCCTGCACATCCTTACTCACACCAACTTACCTTGCACCTCCACCCATCCCTCTCTATCTACATTATCACTTCCCCATCTCTCTAGCCACCCCTCACACTCACCCTCATCCTACTGCAAGCATACCAACTAACAACACACAAGGGTAGGCACTTGGTGGTTTAGCCAATGTTCATGTGAAGTTACTGGTAATGTGCTGTCAAACATTGAAATCTTTATTTTCAACACTTTGCGTTCTTGGACAGATTTGTATGCACCTTTGGAAATGTCTTAGTGAGTTGCAGTGAATGGTGAGACATAACGTTCCCCCCCGCCCCCAATGGTGAAAGGAATGGCTTGGACATTGTAGGGATGCTTTATGGTGCTGGTGTGGGGTGGTGCCAACCTGGTGCATCATCTGGCAGCCAGGGTGTTAAGTGAAGCTAATCTGGACATGGTGAGTCCATCGCTGGTGTCCCGGGCAGCAATGTGCACGGGTGATGATGCCTTGTGTCCAGTGCAGCATCAGTTGATTGCGGAGAAGGTTGGCGTGGTTGTTGGTGCTGCTGGTGTGCCCGGTGATGCTGGTGTTGGGGCTGATCGCTTTGGGATTCTGAGGACCAAGATGAGATTTTTTCAAGGGCACCGATGCTGATGGAATAGATGGCAGGTGAGGTAATCTGTCAATGGTGAGATAGGTTGTTCCAAGGAGGTGACTGTGGATAGAGAGATTATTCCAAACTCTTCAAAAGTGCATAAAGCTCAAAAGTGGGTTCTAAATACTGAAGGCTGAAGCTTCTGAGATTGGAAACTGACCAGCTGTAAAATGGCAGGTTTTAAACCACTTTTGCAGCTGTCACTTATTGATAGAAATGGAGAGTTGTTCAGAACCCGACATACTTACCTGGCGTGATTCCCCGAGCTACGGGAACCTTGTGGAAAACTTGGCAAAATGCTTTGATCCTGGGAAAATGGGGATTTAATTACATTAAACACCCTCCTAACAAGCACAACTGAATGACCCACCACTTAGTGCCGTATCTGCAAAGTGCAGGCAGAAACAGCACTTGGGAAACTGACAAGGAGGCTGGTTCCGAGCGGGATACTGGGCCACTGTCAATCTTTTTGATTTTGACAGCGGAGCCTGCCTCCACACCCGCCCTCTGAGCGCCGGCAAAATTCAGCCCGATGTGTGTGACATGATGTAGGATCCCAATTCATTATGTATGTGCAAGATGATGTTGTGTTCTATCTTATTTTGTCTGTGTTAGATGTTCTCAGGTCCTATTGTATGTGCGTGTAAGTGTGAGAGAAAGGCCGCGATTTCCCCAACCACGGCGAGTCCGGTGCGGGCGACTTCAGTGGCGGGTCCCGACCCCGCTGCTGGCTCCAGCCCGCTGTGTAGAAAGATTTTACGATGACTGGGCTTGTTAAGCCCGCCCAGTGCGTTTGCTGGCCAATTGAAGGAAGCGGGTCTGATGACGTCATGTGATGACGTGTCATCAGCCGGTTTCCTTAAAGGGACCATATGCAAATTGATTTGACAGTTGTGCTGTCAGTGTTCTGCAGCATTGAGGTGCTGCAAACACTGACAAGCACTGCACAGAGGTGCACAGCTGCACCCAGGCTCTCCCATGACTCCCTCCATATGCATATGCTTATGGAGGGAGTCACAGCACGCAGGGAGGTTCTCGTCCCTTCCAATGGACAGAAGAGACCTCCCCAGGACACCAACGCAGACAGTAGGGCACAAGCAGGGATGTCATCAGGAGGATTAGGTTGCAGTGGCGCAAACCTTTCAAAGATTTCAGTAGATCATGAAATGTCACTGCAAAGCCACACTCAACCTCATCCTGCTGTGCCACTCATCACATCCCCATCACTCTGCCTTCTCTACCCTACTCCTGCACATCCTTACTCACACCAACTTACCTTGCACCTCCACCCATCCCGCTCTATCTACATTATCACTTCCCCATCTCTCTAGCCACCCCTCACACTCACCCTCATCCTAATGCAATCATACCAACTAACAACACACAAGGGTAGACACTTGGGTGCTTTATCCAATGTTCATGTAAAGTTTCTGTTAATGTGGTGTCAAACATTGAAACTTTTATTTTCAACACTTTGTGTTCTTGGACTGATTTGCGTGCACCTTTGGAAGTGGCTTAGTGAGTTGCAGTGAATGGTGAGACATAACGGCACCCCCAGCAATGGTCATGAGTGTTAAAGGAATGGCTTGGGCATTGTTGGGATGCTTTATAGTTTTGGTGTGGGGTGGTGCCAACCTAGCGCATTATGTGGCAGCCAGGGTGTACAGTGTCAAGTGAAGTAAATCTGACCATGGTGAGGCATCCCTGGCCTCCCAGGCAGCAATGTGGTCGGGTGCTGATGCCCTTTGTCCTGTGTAGCATCAATTGATTGCGGAGAAGGTTGGTGTTGTTGTTGGTGCTGCTGGTGTGCCTGGTGCTGCTGGTGTTGGGGGTGATCGTGGTGGGATTCTGAGGACCAAGGTGAAATAGTTTCAAGGGCACCGATGCTGATGTAATAGATGGCAGGTGAACTTGAGATGACAGAAGCGATCTGTCAATGGTGAGATAGGTTGTTCCAATGAGGTGACACTGGATAGAGAGTTTACTCCAAACACTTGCAGCCTGCATAAAGCTCAATCTGTCTTCCAAATGCAGTAAGCAACAGCTTCTGAGCTTGGAAAGTGAACAGATGTGAGATGGGAGCTTTTATAGCACATTTGTAGCTGTCAAGTAATGAGAAGATCCCATGGTGATACAACTCCCAACCTCCTTACCTGACGTGATCCCCGAGCAGCATGGACCCCATGGGCGACTTCGTAAAATGGTAAGTTGAGCTCAAAATACTTTTTAAGGGGCTGTTAACAAGGTCATAATGACTTGAATTGCCTCCCCCGCCGCTGCGTGTCGGGTCTGTTCAGTGTTGACAGACCCGACATTTGGGAAAGTCCCGTGGTGGCAGGTTGACAGCGGGTTTCTGACCCGCTATCAAAAATAACATTTCCCACCCGACCCGCCACTGATCGCGCCCGCTGTCCCCCCCGAAAAATTCCCCCCAAAGAAAGATAACGTAGGGCCCATTCTTATGTGTGTGTGTATGTGTATGTGTAGTAAAACGTCCCAAGGCGCTTCACAGGAGCGTATCAGGCAAAATTTGACACCGAGCCACATAAGGAGATATTAGGAAAGGTGACCGAAAGCTTGAAGGTAAGTGAGTGGAGGTATATATGGAGGGAGAGGAGGCCTCTGCTAGGCCCTCTCCCTTCATTCCTTGACCTTGGGGCCACTACACTGGAACTACCGTCACCTTCCACGTGGCGATCCTGGGAAGCAGTGGTTACTAGGGCAGTCGGGAGGAAAAGGGCCAGGGAACAGGCTCCACCCACACGACATTTGCAGGTGGCACGCAGGGAAGAGGTGGTCCTGATAAGGACCCGAGGAGGGAAATTGAAGTAGGGACAGTGAGGCCTCACCTCCCGAATTTGCTTCATTCTACGCCACAATCCCATTGTATTTTGAGGAGTATTTTTTGGTATTCTGTGTGCATATGTAAGGTGATGCAATGTGCTATGATATTCTGTATGTATGTGTGAGGTGATATAGTGTGCTATGATATTTTGGCTGGGATTCTCCTCCATGAGCCTGCCCAGAATTCAGTAGGATTGTGGCAGAGATAAAGGAAAATGCAGGCCTCACTGCCTGACCTATACCCCCCACTCAGATTGCTGCTGGTCTCTCCTACCCCGCCTGCCACATGTAAGGGAGATAGCCTTTCGGCAGCCTCCTCTCCTTCCAGTCTGGCCCCCAACACTTACCTGCTAAAGGCCCCGGTTTCGGTCAAGCCCTTCAATGGGATAGCTGGTCTGATCTTCTGAGGTCTTCGGGGGTCTGCTCTCTCACCGGCTCTTCTGGTGCTGCAGCATTGTCATCACTGCAGCACTGTCAATATTTCTCACTTCACACTGGAGAACTCCTTCTTGGCAGTGGGAATCCCCCGGGGCCCATTGTGCATTGATATTAAGACTGGGTTGGGGTGGATTTGGAGGAGCAGACTGAAATCCTGAAGAGGATTATCCAGGCCTCAGTGTATGTAGGAAGTGTTGAAGTGTTTTATCATTGTGTGTGCGCGTGTGTATATAAAACAACAACAACTTGCATTTATATAGCGCCTTTAACGAAGTAAAACGTCCCAAGGCACTTCACAAGTGCGCTATCGAAGAAACTTTGACACCGAGCCACATAAGGAGATATCAGGACAAATGACCAAAAACTTGGTCAAAGAGGTAGGTTTTAAGGAGTGTCTTAAAGGAGGAAAGAGAGGTAGAGAGGCGGAGAGGATTAGGGAGGGAATTCCAGAGCTTAGGGCCTAGGCAGCTGAAGGCACAGCCGCCAATGGTGGAGCGATTAAAATAGGGGATGCGCAAGAGGCCAGAACTGGAGGAGCGCAGAGATCTCAAAGGCTTGTAGGGCTCGAGGAGGTTACAAAGACAGGGAAGAGCAAGACCATGGAGGGATTTGAAAACAAGGATGAGAATTTTAAAAGTGAGGTATTGCTTAACCAGGAGCTAATGTAGGTCAGAAAGCACAGGGATCATGGGTGAACGGGACTTGGTGTGAGTTAGGATACGGGAAGCAGAGTTTTGGATGAGCTTAAGTTTATGGAAGGTGGAAGATGGGAGTTCAGCCAATGATATGGTGTTCTATCCTATCATGTGTATATGTGTGAGGTTTTGATGCGTTCTATCCTAGTAAATGTGCGTGTGTGTGTGTGTATGTGCGTGCGTATGTGTGTATGTGCCTGTGTGTGTATGTGAGATTGATGTGATGACCTATGATGACCATTGTGTATCTGTAGTCACTGCAATGTCCTATCATACTGTGAATATCCATAATCATTACCCTTTCCTACCTAAGGAAGGATATACTTGCCATAGAGGGAGTGCAACGAAGGTTCACCAGACTGGTTCCTGGGATGGGGGGGATTGTCCTATGAGGACAGATTGAGTAGACTAGGCCTATATTCTCTAGAGTTTAGAAGAATGAGAGGTGATCTCATTGAAACATACAAAATTCTTACAGGACTAGACAGGGTAGTTGCAGGGAGGATGTTTCCCCTGGCTGGGGAGTCTAGAACCAGGGGTTACAGTCTCAGAATAAGGGGTCGGCCATTTAGGACTGAGATGAGGAGAAATTTCTTCACTCAGAGGCTGGTGAATCTTTGGAATTCTCTACCCCAGAGGGCTGTGGAGGCTCAGTCGTTGAGTATATTCAAGACAGAGAGCGATAGATTTTTGAATATTAAGGGAATCAAGGGATATGGGGATAGTGCAGGAAAGTGGAGATGAGGTAGAAGATCAGCCATGATCTTATTGAATGGCAGAGCAGGCTCGAAGGGCCAAATGGCCTGCTCCAGCTCCTATTTCTTATATTCCTATGTCCCAACCTATCCGTGTGTGTCTGTGTGAGAAATCCATGAAATGTCCTGTCCAATTTGCATGTGAGTGTGAGAGATCATCCTATGCTACATTGCAAATGTCTATAATCACTGCAGCACCCTATACTGCTGTGTATACTTGCGAATACTATTGGAGCAGAGGATTAGTAATATTCCTACACTATGTTGGCATTTGTCAACATCTGTGCATATCTGTTCACAACCTATTAATCCCTTCTCACAACAGCACATTTTTTGGTCCTGGCACTCTTCAATATCTATACAACTGAATCTCTAATAATTTAAATTTAAAAAACTGTTATTATGTATACTTCTCAGACATTATACAGATTGTTGGATACCCAACAATAAGCTATGCATATACCAGTTACTGTTTTGGTACAAGGTGCATCTGATATTACAAATAATTATAGCATGGTACTGCTTGCTATTAGATCCCAAGGCCTCTTTATATTCGTTTTGCTATTTTTAAAGTGCATGAATAAACTGTAGTTAATACTAAAATGGTAGTTAATCATACCACTAGCGTAGACAAGTGGCAAGTGGAAGAATCAACAAAAAGTCAAAATGAATGTTTTCAACATTCTGAGCTGAGTGAGTGGACCTGGTTAACCAAATGCAGCATTTCTACTGCTTCTGCGGTGATTTGATGCGGCATTCTGAACCACAACACTAGTGCTGGCACATGCAGCCAGCCATTAACCTCATGTGGAGAGGTCAAAGGGCAGAAACGGCTCAACATAATAACAGTGCAATGCAAAACAAGGTGATGGAAAAACGTAAACCACACAATTAATTCACAATCCAATAATGCACAATGTCACTCTTAGAACAGTTTGATACTAACAGCCAATGTAAAACCATAACCATATTCACCTGAAAGCTGCCAAGACCTACGGTAGCTTATATTATCAGAATCTGGCATCTGCAGGAATCTTTTGACATAATGACTTTGTGACTGAAGCAAACTTACCAGAGCAATTTTTCCCATCACCATTAAAACCATTCAAACATTCGCACTGATAACTGCCTACATTGTTGATGCAATGGGCGAACTGATGACACTTCTGTCCGGCTGTGGAGCATTCATCAATGTCTGTTGGTCCAAAGAAAGTTAGAAAGTTATCAAAAGAATAAATTCACAATGATATTATGCAACACTTTGTACCAGTATCCACAAATACGCCACCAAAAACACTGAATTTACTCACCATTTTTGCCGTTACAGTGGCGCAGAATTGGTGCAACCCGATTTTAAGGCCTGCAAATTGGGGTGGTGGCCATTTTTATTCATTTTCCGCTCCAAAATCTATGTGCCTGAGTTCCCAATGCTTGTTTGGGCTTCCCCACGAACCGCCGGCTGACTCCCCATAGAGCTCATTTACATTTGTTTAAATAAGGGCCAGTGATGTTGGGGCACTGGAATCCTTTAATCTACATTTGCAATGCACTGGGGTAACTTAGAATGGGATAAATAAGGCATACATGTATCCAGGATCAGCTGAGACTGACAGAAGTCAGAAGCTTTTGAGCCTGACGTATGCAGGAATTTGACTACAGATGACTGGGAAAGTGCTTTTGGAGCTGCTTTTCATTTGGCTTTTCATCCAGATAGCATTTGACGTCTCTAATTTGCCTGTGGAATTGAGACCATTTCTGCCTGCACCAACAGTGAGCAGTTCTGAGGACCAGGTACAGGATTCCCAATGGGCATTCCTTTGCCACTTCTTTTCCTAACTTGGCCTAAGTCTTTCTTCCTCTGCCAGGAGAATGCACGGCTGCTTAGAAGGAGGGTATGGGCATGACAGTGTGCAGAAGTTACACCACGGTGGGATGGGTTAAACCCAAAATAACCTAATCGCCAAACTTGCCGGCTCTATCTGGGGAGCAACTGCCTCTACTTTATGTTTATCTGCACTTTGCACTTCAGTTGCGGAATATTGCCCACCCGTTTGGACTCGCTCACCACACACTAAGCTGGTGAATACTCAATTGCATGCTGCTATGCGTCTTGTGTCAAGCATGTTGTGCCCAACTACCCTTCCATGGTTACCAGTCCTCTGCAACATAGCTCCTCCACATCTTTGTTATTCAGGTGCAGTAACAAAATTGATGAATAGATTTTGTGACAAAATCATGTTGCCAATTCACTCTGATTTGTTCTATCCACCAACAGCATCTCTTTGAGACAACCCAATATGGTCAACCTTTCCTGATTCCTTTGACTTTTCCTTACCAACTCGCTGGTGTGAAGAGTGGATACCAGATGTTCCTATAAATTACCATATCATCTCCGACCCTAAAGACTGTCAACACGGATTCAACTGGCCACGTCGTAATTGGGCTCTTCTCAACCGCTTTTAAACTGGACAGGGAGAGTGGCCTAGAAATTCGATCACGCCCAAAAATGGACAACGGGTTGCCAGTGGAGGAGGCTAAGCTCACCTTCAAGCCCCCTCGCATTTCGAAGAAAGCATGCTGGCCATCATGGGCAGTGGCAGAGTCATGGTCGTGGCGACTGGCAACTCTGGAAGAGATGTCGTGTCGGGTTTCTTCACACCTTATCCTTTATTTCCCATATTACTTCTATCTCATCCTACACACTCTACATGACAAACTGCAGATGCTTTCAGCAGCCACTCTCTCTCTCTGCTCTCCCTTCACACTAAAGGCTAACCCTGGTCCCTTTCTTTTATTTCAGGTGCTGAAGACGTGGCCATACCTGTGCCATTGAGGAAGAAGAAGCCAGTCCTCCTGATAATGCAGTGTCACTAGATTTCACCCTCACAAGCACCAGCTCAGATACTGGCACCACGTGTACTTTAGGGGCTAGGCTAGAGGAGAGGTTTTCACATGATGAAGCACCCATCACAAATGTGCAGGAGCTAGAGGGGAATAGGACGCCACAGGTGTCAGGTCACCAGAGGGCAAGATCGCATACTAACTCTGCTGCAGAGGTCTCAGATGCTGATTTTGAAGGCCTAGCCTACCAAAGAAGGCTCATGGGCATATACTAGGAAATGCTAGGTGCCCTGGGCAGCCTGCCAATGAGCTTGAGCACAGAATCACAGAGCATGGAGGAGTCCTGCTCCAACTTGTTTCCGTGCTTCGCGCAGAGGATGGAGACCATTCTATCCAACACGGGCTGAGTGGTCAGCTCCATCAACACAACAGTGGCACCCACCATCGTGGAGCCTCTCCAGTCTTGCTGCAGTTGTACAGGACCTTGGTGAGACCACACCTTGAGTACTGTGTGCAGTTTTGGTCGCCTTATCTGAGGAAGGATGTTCTTGCCATGGAAGGAGTTCAGCGAAGATTCACAAGGCTGATACCTGGGATGGCAGGAATGACGTATGAAGAGAGATTGGGTCGATTGGGCTTATACTCGCTGGAGTTTAGAAGAATGAGAGGGGATCTCATTGAAACTTATAAAATTCTGACAGGACAGGACAAACTAGATGCAGGAAGGATGTTCCCGATGGTCGGGGAGTCCAGAACCAGGGGTCACCGTCTAAGGATAAGGGGTAAGCCATTTAGGACAGAAATGAGGAGGAATTTCTTCACCCAGAGAGTGGTGAACCTGTGGAATTCTCTGCCACAGAAGGCAGTAGAGGCCAATTCATTAAATAGATTCAAGAAGGAGTTGGATATATTTCTTAAGGCTAAAGGTATCAAGGGATATGGGGAGAAAGCAGGGACAGGGTACTGAATTTGGATGATCAGCCATGATCGCATTGAATGGCGGTGCAGGCTAGAGGGGCCGAATGGCCTACTCCTGCTCCTATCTTCTATGATTCTATGATTCTATGATTCTCCCAATAGCTCTCACAGCTGCCATGGAAACTCAGACGGCTGCTTCCTTGGCTCTGGGAGCCAGTGTTGATGGGGCTTCCAGAACATCATGTCACTCCTACACTCAGTTCTCACACATAGCCAGAGAAGTGTTGAGGTGCAGTCCCAAGAGAGTGTCCTTGGCTCCATGGGAGCGGTACCCGCTGTCCTCTCTCAGGACAAAAGCATGCCTGCTCCCCTACCACCCACTCCGCCTGTGCCCTTGGTGGTGCCACTCAGCCAGCTGGGCCAGACTGCTCTGGCCCACGCCGAGATGCTGCAGCCGGGCTCTCAAGCCCCAGAGGTCACCCACCATGACCATGTGGTATCAATAGAAGCTCAGTAGCCTTCCAAGCTGTAGTCACTGGCAAAACACTTCATAGGAGAACTAGTGGGGATTAAAGCAGGGACAGGGTACTGGATTTGGATGATCAGCCATGATCGTATTGAATGGCGGAGCAGGCTCGATGGGCCGAATGGCCTACTCCTGCTCCTAGATTCTATGTTTCTATGTTTAGGATAGGTAAACGAGCACATGACAGGCATGAAGGACTTGCACAAGGGTGATTCATAATTATTTCTGTTAGCTAGAGATGGTATAACATTTGACAGACTTTATAGCAGGTGAGCTCCCAAAATACCTGCAATGCCGGTGCCACGACATTTAATAAGAGTGTAAGGAATATTGCCAAGCTCTGTGGGCCAGCAGAGAGTATCATGACGCGTGTAAGCAACTTTGACTTGAAAGCTGCTGGTCAATTTCAAAGTTCCTGAACTGTTTGTGAATGTCTCAGAAATTAACATTTAATAAAGGGGTGATTCAAAGAAGGAAATATATCTGCTGAGTACAGTTGGTCTGAAAGTCTCGAGTTCTCTAAAGATAATACTCAACTAGATTCCTTTTTTACCAATGAACATTTAAAAAAGTGCTGCAGGTCAAACAGCAATGGATGGAGGCAGATGGAAGGTGACCCCCGAACTGCTGCTTGAACTGCCCGAAATAGCTGGCTTGCTGAATACGGTTTAAGTGGTGCCATTGTAATTGACGCCAATGGTAATGTCAAATGTTCAGTGCCATTTGCCCGATATAGGCAGCTGCCCAGGATAAGGGGGGACGGTGTAAGTGTTGGGGATTGTAGTTTTTTTTTTAATGCAGATCCCATCCTAAGAAATGACAAAAAGCAAAAAAAGAGCAATAAATAATAAATACCTGTGCATGAAGATCCATTCTTAATGAAGCCAATTTTGCAGACACAGTTATATGAGCCAGGTATGTTTACACAAGCTGTGGAATTGTCTGGGCAAATATCTTCCTCCCTACATTCATCTACATCAACACAGTTTGAATTATTGGCCTGAAATCCAACATCACACACGCATTGATAGACGTTGCCAGCACGATGGCACAGTGCCCGATCATGGCAAGGTGGAGCACAACTATTACTCGGTGTCACACAAGTGTAATTGACTACAAGAGTACCATTGGTACAGGAGCAAACATATGATCCCAATGAATTGATGCAAATGGTGCCTGAGGGACACGTATTGTTTAGGCGACATTCATTTATATCTTCACAGTGCTGATCATCCTCTCTGAAGCCCTCTTGACATTGACAGATGTAACTTCCTGCAGTATTAATGCACAAAGTATTTGCATGGCAGATGCTAGAGGAGTTGCATTCATCCGTGTCTTTGCAAATGAAGCCATTTCCTTCAAACCCAAAACTGCACTCACAGATGAATGAGCCAAAAGTATTAGAACACGTAGCATTCTGATCACATGGATTGTTGAGACATTCATCAATGTCATTACAACTGATGCCATTTGCCTTTGAAAACCCAGATTTGCATTGACAATGATAAGATCCTAAAGTGTTGAAACACTGCTCATTTGACTGACAGGGTGCACTAATTATCTTGCATTCGTCAATGTCTATACAAATGGTGCTGTTTACAAGCTTGAATCCATCAGGACATACACAAAAGAAAGATCCCAGTGTGTTTATACATGTTGCATTGTTCAAACAGCCACCATTGTTAACCTTGCATTCATCAATATCTTCACACTGTAAGTTTCCATCACCATTAAAACCTATTTTACAAGTGCATGTGTAGGTCCCAACTTGGTTTGTACAAATGCCGTTTGAGTGACACCCTCCATTGTTTATGAGGCATTCATCAATATCCTTGCACACAGTACCATTTCCATTATAACCCCTACTGCAACTGCAAGAAAAGGATCCTTGGAAATTGGTGCAGATGGCATGACTGTCACAGACACCAGTAGAGCATTCATCAACATCAACACACTTGCTGCTATTCATGATGAAACCATTGCCACAATCGCAATCATAGGAACCTTCTGTATTAACGCAGGAAGACGCAGCAGGGCAGTTTGCAATCCCATTGCACTCATCAATATCAGAACAAGTAGTCCCATCTCCTGTGAAGCCTGATTTACAGTTACAAATGTAGCTGCCCAAAAAGTTCTGACAGTTTGCTTGAAGATGGCAATCGTTTGTGCCGGCACATTCATTGACGTCTACACAAGTCAATCCATTTCCTGTAAATCCTGTCTTACATCTGCAGCTGTAAGAACCTGGTTGGTTGATGCAGTTAGAAAATGGACTACAGAACTGACGAGCGCACTCATCAATGTCAGTACATTTGTTATCACGTGCATAAAAACCCCTGGAACATGTGCACTGGTATGAGCCCGGTAGATTCTTGCATCCTTTCCATCCTTGTGCTGATGAACAGATTCCTGGTCTCTGCGTGCATTCATCTATGTCCAAACACAAGTATATGCCATTTCCTTTATATCCTGGATTGCAAGTGCATATGTACGAGCCATGAGTGTTGGTGCATGTTGCATTCCAGTGACAGATGCCAGACTGTGTACACTCATCTACATCACTGCAAGTGAACCCATTGCCAGAGAACCCCACATTGCAATGACAATTCCGACTTCCAGCTGTGTTGAAGCAAGTGGCACTATTGTGACAACCACCATTGTTTGTAAAACATTCATCTACATCATTACAGTCAATTCCATCTCCGGTGTACCCAGGTTTGCACAGACAGTTGTAAGCACCTGGATAATTCACACAAGCTGCCTTTGCATGACAATCATGTACATTTAGTGCACACTCATCAATATCAGTGCACTGTGTTCCATTTCCAAGGTAACCTGTTTTGCACACGCAGTAGTAGCTCCCATCAAAAGTATTCTGGCACTCTGCGTGCATATGGCACACAAGATCAGTGTTGCCACAGTTATTCACATCAGCTGAAAAATAATACAATATATTAAAACAAATTTGTTTTTGTCTTTTACTATGTAACATATAGCAATACAATATTGCCATACAGAAATCTATAACCATACAAAAGAGTTTATATTTAAGCAACAACAGTTAAGCATCCAATTATTTAATGTCACTCTCCAGATAGAATTACATTTAGCTCCATTTATAATGGATGTGTTTATAGCAGACAATCACATATATTGGACAAATTCAGAAAACCAAAGCCAATGTGCGTTGTGCTGATTTTAAATGTAATAATGGCATATTAATTTTAAAGGCATATTGAAATCAGATTAAAGAGTCAAAACATCTAATCATTACATTCCTTGCCCGTTCCCAATACATGCAGAAGTGCTGACTTAGAGGACCCAATATTCCTCTCTGTAGTGCCCAGGGATTGCTCATTTCCCAGGTGCTAAAGAAAGAGAAAACGGGAATGGAGACCCATTCCGCTAAATGGGCGGAGCAGGGCCTGTGCTTGAAATAGCAACAGGCCGAGTGTTGAAATGTTAATGAAGTGGGAGGGGGCATAACCAGCCCTCCCGCCTCACATTCTTTGTCCTATGAGAAAGCGGCGCAATCTTCCAGTGGTGCCCAAGATGCTGGTGTTCCTCCAGACCCCACAAGGAAAGTCACGATCTTCACTACCCTGAACTCTCCCCTTTCCTTCCCATGAGACCCTCCCAAAACCCCCTCCCCGGCCCTTTGGTCTTCCCCTGCCGGTACCACTCAGCGCCTTCTTCCATTTGTTCCAGGTGGGAAGTGGACCAGCAGCGGTTAAATGTGGCCTGGAAAGGAAAATACTCCAGGCCTGAAACCTGCCCACCTGACACTCACTCCATCTCCCGCACGCCTGAAACTCACTCCGAGTTAAAATCAACCGCCATGTTAGCATTTAAGAATAGATTATATATGTGGTTGAAGGAAAATGGAATAAAGGGATATGGGAATAGGACGGGCACCTGGGATTAGGACTACTGCTCATATGGAGGATAAACACCAACACAGACTGGTTGGGCCAAACAGTCTATCTCGTATTGTAATTTCTATGTAATCAGCTATCTTTTCTGGGCTATAACAGCAATCCATTCTTAAACAAAGTTTCCATCTAATATATGGAATTTCATCATTATGCTAACTGTAAATATGCTATCTCTGCTGCCTGTATCAACCTCACACCAAGTCCCATTGACCCATCACCACTGTGCTCACTGGCAACGCCTCAATATTAAAATTCTCATCTTTGTTTTCAAATCCCTCATTGGCATCGCCCTTCCCTATCTCTATAACCTCCTCCAGCCATACAACCCTCTGAGATCTCTGCGCTCCTCCAATTCGAGCCGCTTACGCATCCCCGATTTTCATTGCTCCACCACTGGGGAGGCCATGCCTTCGGCTGCCCAGACCCTAAGTTCTGGAATTCCCTCCTAAGCCTCTCTGCTTGTCTACCTCTCTCTCTCTCCTCCTTTAAGACACTACTTAAAACCTACCTCTTTGACAAAATTTATGGTCACCTGTCCGAATATCGCCTAATGTGGCTCGGTGTCAAATTTTATTTGCTAACGCTCCTGTGAAATACCTTAGGACGATTCACTACGTTAAAGGCGCTATATAAATGCAAGTTGTTGTTGTATCTATTTGTAAATAAGATCTATTATAAAGTCAAACATGTCTTGTCTCTTACCTGCGAATACTGTGCATGTGCTCATCCAAATTAATATTCCGCATAATATAACAGTACTGCAAAAGAGAAATATTGTAGATTTTAACATTACTTTTTTTGCAATCTGGAGAAATGTACAGAAGTTTACAGAGAAAAGCTGGGAGTGTCAGACAATATATTGATCAATGCCATATGTTATCCCTTACTATCACATAAATTTGTTATCTTACAAAATCATTGTGGGCTAAATTGGATAGCCACCAAAAATGGGCTCAGGGATCGCGATACGCAATTACCCCGCGCCCGTTCAATGTAATGCAGGCAGCATGCCATCTTCGTGCTGCCTGCTTATTATAATAATTGCTGCGTAGAGCCAGCACTAACTGCACTGTTCATTGGCTGCATGCATCAGCAGGGGGCCCAATATCGTTACTTGCTAGCTCTACTTAAAGCTAGCCTGCACCTCTTTAAGGACAGGTGCATTAGTGGCTGCTGGAGGTGCTGACATCATTCGGAATAGTGCTGTGCAACAAAGAACAATGGCTGACCATGGGAGAGAGTGTGCACCAAGGTTTGCTAATCCTGCACTGGAGGTCTTGCTGGAGGAAATGGAGAGGAGGAGCGATGTCCTGTATCCACAGGGGGACAGAAGCCCCTCCAGACACACGATAAGAAGGCAGTGGGAACAGGAGGTAACTGCCAAGAGTTTAGCCCCGAGGACCTAGACCAACATAAGGTCAGAAATGGGGATGTTCGCTGATGACTGCACAGTGTTCAGCTCCATTCACAACTCCTCAGATAATGAAGCAGTCCATGCCCGCATGCAACAAGACCTGGATGACGTTCAGGCTTGGGCTGATAAGTGGCAGGTAACATTCGCGCCACACAAGTGCCAGGCAATGACTATCACCAACAAGCGAGAGTCTAACCACCTCCCCTTGACATTCAACGGCATTACCATCGCCGAATCCCCCACCATCAACCTCTTGGGGGTCACCATTGACCAGAAACTTAACTGGACCAGCCACATAAATACTGTGGCAACAAGAGCAGGTCAGAGGCTAGGTATTCTGCAGCAAGTGTCTCACCTCCTGACTCCCCAAAGTCTTTCCACCATCTATTGCTGCACAGGGGGCAGCTCGCCAGAGGGTGAGGTTGCACATGAGTTCTGCTGCAGAGGACTCAGATGAGGACCTTGATGGGCCAGGCTACAGAAAAAGGCTGATGTACACAGCAAAATGCTTGGTGCATTGGGAAGCCTGTCAGAAAGCCTGCGTTCAATGTCAAGGAGCATGGAGGAGTCCGGCACTAACCTGGCACAGGGTTTTGCGCAGAGTTTGGAGCCCATCCTTTCCAGCATGGAACTGGTGGCCAACTCCATCAACACACGTGGACCCAACCATGATGCAGCGTCTGATGGCCGATGTCTCAACTTCCATTGCAGCACAAGCAGCTTCCGCCAGTGGAAGCTAAGACTGATGTCATGCAAGGTCAGCTTGCTGCCATGCAAGCTCAGACTGTTGTCATGCAAGGTCAGCTTGCTGCCATGCAAGCTCAGACTGCTGCCATCGTGGCTGTGGATACCAGTGCTCAAAGGGGCTTGCAGGGTGTCACAACAGGATTGCTGAGGCACCGCCCCGGGAGAGTGGCAGTGGCTCCATGGAGCACGAACCTGCTGTCCTCTCTCAGGAGCCAGCCCAGACTGCTGCCACACATGCCGAGATGGTGCAGTCTGACGCTGGGCCTTCTAGGCCCAGAGCTGCTCAAGGTCATCCTCCAAGGCCATCTGCAGTCGCCTCCACTGAAAGACAGCAGCCCTCCACCAGCCATGCTGTAGCCACTGGGGTAGCACTTCGTAGGAGCACTAGGACAGGCAAAGGCACACGGAAGACAGGCACTAACGGAATGCACAAGGGTGATTAGTTTTTAAGTTTGTATGCAATATGGCATGATTTAATTTATAAATTTGATTTGGAATGTATATTTTGTGTTGGCTTTTATTTTTGCATTGTGGCCAAGAGGACAATGTGATGGTCAGTGACAGAGGGAAGTTAAGGAGTGTGGGACTGTTGGTGAATGGGGAATTGGGGTTGAGGTTACTGGTATCGCACTTGAATTCATTTTTCACGTACAGCCCGAGCAGAAAGGGGCAGTCTAATTTGCAGCCTCTCTTACTCTTTCTCCTCTTCTGCCTCCTCCTCCTCATCATCATCCTCCTCTTCCTCCCCCTCCTCCTCTTCCCTCTTCTAGCAGCTTGTCCTGCTCTGCGTAGCCTCTGCTCATTCTCACAGTCATGCTCAATTCTATGAGGAAGGCCTACTAGTGCACTCATGTCTGAGAGCAACCGGTTTGTGCAGAAGCCTTGAAGTCAGCAAAAAGTATTTCAGCACCTGCCACACCACTTCCTGTAGACTTTTGAAACTTGAAACAACCGTGGAAAGCACCAAAGACTTGTAGAATTGTAGCAACAGCCAGAAGAAATCAACCAGCAGCTAACCTGTAAGTCGTGAAGATGATCCCTAAAGATGATCCCTTTAAATAGCGCTGGTGGGGGGTCCTTCATGCTGCTTAATGCGTGTTCAGCTGTGCGAGGTTAAGAGAGGGCATCAGCTGGAGCATGGAGCTCCAAAAAGGCAGCACTGGGGTCAAAGCTGCCTGCTCTGCATACTTCCGGCGGGCGTTAAGTGTGCGCACGCTAACCCCTTTACCAAGATGACATCCAACGCGCTTCGAGTCAGAAGTGTGCGCATGTGGCGCAGACGCCATTTTGGAACCCTAAGGGCATTTGTAGCACCCAAAAAACGGCTGCTACCGAGCCCAATTTCGCCCCCTAGTATCTGAGACTGTTTACTTGCTTTTATATTTTAAATTAGATGGTAAATACCTTAGCCCCAAAATCCACACCAGGTTCTTGGGGATTCCCACTGTATGTTCCTTGGGGGGTCCAGCAGAATGGCCGCAAACCCAGTCATAGGTACCAGGATGACCTTTTGGCAACAGAGCCTCCGTCCGTCCCTACACGATCAATGTTTTACAGTGGCCCCTTGCGCCACATTCAACAAATGTCTGGGGAGGTGTCTTGGCCCCTTTCCCTCTCTGCCGTCCCAGCTGGCCAGCTTCTGCCACCATTTCCAGCAGAAGGACGCTGCAGATGGATCCTCAGCCCAAATATTTTTTCTCCATTCCTTGACATCCGTGAACCAACTTTTCCCAGGCCTCACCCAATATTGTTTAGCTAAGTCTTAGGAGCTGCACTAGAGTTGTCAGATTGAAGTCATAGTGCTCTGGACAGGTCAGGTATTGAACCTGTGAACTTCCTGCCATGTATTGCTTGTCATCATACTAGAGGAAGGCATTTACTCAGTGAGCCATGAGCCTTTATGTTTCATTTTAAAATGTATTTTCTTCCAATTCCTTGGGTTATTACATCACCCAAACCATGCTATATTTATGGGGTGGAAATTAGCCTCCTTCCTGGCCTTTCCCAATGCACTTTCGAACTGATTGTAAGAATTGCACATGAGCACACCAGTGACTCCCACCGGTTTTTCCTCCCTGTGATGATGCGCCTGACCTTTTTGTAGAATTCAGCACTCGTGTTTCTTTAAATAGTTCAAATTGTTCTTTTTCTTATAATTCTGTGTCTGATATTACATATAGGGGGAAAAATTGGATTGCTTTGCGCCTCCCGTTAGCGCCCTAAGAGGGCGCTAATGGGGCGCAAAGCAACTAGCGCCCGGGCGCGGAGCCACCCACGCCTCCCGCGAAATTCAGCGGGAGGTTAGCGGCGGCGCTAACCGGTAGCGCCCCGCGGCACTGCGCAGCTGGCGATGACGTCATCGCCGTGCGCAGCGCCCTGCTCGCGCCCCGGCCGCGATCTTCGGAGGCGCCCCCTGATTTACCGCCAGACGCTATGTCCGACGAGGTCAGGGGGGCCTACCTGCGGCCAGGGAGGCGCAATTTAAAGGCGAGGTGCGGGGCGGCTATTTTTGTTGCTGGCTGCCTGCCAGCACCTGCCTGCGCTCCCGTCCCCGGCATCCTGAACGCCGCCCCCCACCCCCAGCCCTGCAGAGTGCCGGCTGCGCTCCAAGAGCCCAGCACTTCTCTTGAGTGCCGAGCTCTTTTGCTGGAACTCCCGATTCCCCGGGGGCCCAGCTGGGCCCCAGGTCGCGCTGCGCAAGGCCCCTCCCCTTTAAGAAGGGGAGGAAGGCCTGCAATACCAGCGGCGCGACGTGCGCTGCGGCACGTAGCGCCACGATATTGACTCGTAGTGCCCCAAGAGGAATGCGGGGCGCTTCCAGTACTGCCCCGCTTCCCTCTTGGGGCGCAATCACTCAAGTTCCGGCGCGGGGGCGCTAATTTTTCTGGGGCGCTAAAAGTAGCACCCTGGCGAAGTTAGCGCCCCAAATGGGGCACTACTCAATTTTTAGCCCATAATCACTTATTAGTAACTCACCGTGTTTTGTAAATTTGGGAATCCATCAGTTAAACACTTTCAACATCTGTGCAGATTTTTAGTCCAATGCTTTGAGATTTTCAGTACTGTTCCCAGTAATGTTAGAGATGCAGGATCCACCTATAAGTTGAGAGAAGTTCAGAGCTCATTAATTGCTTGGTATATTTCTTGGACAGTCTGATTAAAAAGGCATCAATTACATCGCAGAGGAACCCATTTTCTGTTATCTCTGCTCCTAATTATCTTAACAGAACAGGTTGGGTGAAATTGGGCTCTGTAGCACCCATTTTTTGGGTGCTACGAGGCCTCTTAAACTATCATAATGGCGTCTGCGACACACGCAGACATTACCAACAGGAAGTGCGCCGGACGCCATATTTGTAAAGGGGTTAGCACACGTGCACCTAATGACCACCGGCAGCATGCAGAGCAGGCAGATCAGGATGTCAATCAGCGTTTAACACTGATTTGACGCCAGCACTGCCATGTTGGAGCTCCATGCTGCAGCCTACGCACTCTCTTAACCTCGCACAGCTGACCACTCATTCAACAGCATGAAGGACTCCTCACCAGCACTATTTAAAGGGATCATCAACTACTTGCAGGTTAGTTGCTGGATTATTTCTTCTGGCTGTTGCTGCAATTCTACGCATTTTGGGTGCTTTTCCATTCTTGTTTAAAGTTTCAATGGTCTATAGGGAGTGGTCTGGCTGGTGTTGAAGTACTTTTAAAGGCTTTTGCACAAACCAGTTGCTTCCAGACATCTGTGGCCTAGTAGGGCTTTCTCTTGGCATTGAGCATGATTGGGAGAATGAGCAAAGCTGGACAAACTGCTAGAAGAGGGAGGAGGAGGGGAAGAAGGGCTCTCAGCAATGCCCATTCCCATAATGGCCAGTGCTGTCTCCTCCATGGGGGTTAAAACATGCAGGCATGCCTCTCATCTTCCCGTTAATTCTTGCTGCCTCTTGTTGTGTGCCACCTTCTCCTGCAAGAAAGAGGAAGTGTGTCAGTGAGTGTCGTGCAATATGTTTGGGTGATGTGGCTGCCAGTGGGTGCAAGCTTTGAGATGTGGGTGCGAGGCTTGCAACAGTGCTAAGTATGTGAGGATGAGGTAAAGCATATGAATGTGAGGTATGACTCCTGATTGATAGCGATTGTTGGTAGGTGAGTGATGGGGGGTGTAGTGAATTGAGCAGTGGATAAGGCTAGTGGCGCAATTGGTAGGATATGGCATTTAAAAATGCACTCCTGACCATGACAATTCATGTGAGATCATTAAACTTCTTCCTGCACTGCATCCAGGTCCTTGGGGCTACACTCTGCCGCTAACTCTTGTCACTGCTTTCTGAGCATATGTCTGGAGGGCCTCCAGCCCCCCTGAGGATACAGGACATCTCTCCTTATTTCCACCTCTTCCACCAAGACCTCCAGTGCAGCGTCCGAAAACCTTGGTGCCCGCTGTCTCCCATGGTCAGCCATCGTTGAATCTTCCACAGCACAATATTCTGAATGATCTCAGCACCACCAACAGCCACAATGCACCTCCCCTTTAAGAGGTGCAGGCTAGCTTTAAGTAGTGCTAGGCACTCATGATATTGAGCCCCCTGCTGATGCGTGCAGCCAATCAGTAGCGGGGGGAGCGCTGGCTGCACACAGCGATCGTGGAAATGAGCAGGCAGCACAAAGTTGGCAAGCTGCCTGCAGTGTAAAGAATCGCGCATCGCGATCCCTGCGCCCATTTTCGGGGGTTATCAAATTTAACCCACACTGACTTTCTTCAGTTTAGAAACCCTAGCTAGCAAAACAGTGGAAGCTCATATAAGCAAGTTCAGACTTTGAACCAAGTGCTGATTTACACTATTTATTTTCATGGCAGTAAATTCCTTCCTTGACTAATATTCTCCCAGTTTTCTTCTCTCTTCATAGAATCATAAAAATTTACAGCACAGAAGGAGGACAGTCGGCCCATGGTGTCTGCGCCGGTCAAAAAAGAGCTATCCAGCCTAATCCCACTTTCCAGCTATTGGTCTGTAGCCCTTGTAGGTTACGGCACTTCAAGTGCATAGCCAAGTACCTTTTAAGTGTGATGAGGGTTTCTGCCTCTGCCACCCTGAGTTCCAGACCCCCACCACCCTCCGGGTGAAAAAATCCTTCTACCAATTACTTTAAATCTGTGCCCCCTGGTTATTGACCTCTCTGCTAACAGAAATAGGTCCTTCCTAACCACTCTATCTAGGCCCCTCATAATTTTATACACCTTAATTAAGTCTCCCCTCAGCCTCCTCTGTTCCAAAGAAAACAACCCCAGCCTATCCAATCTTTCCTCATAGCTAAAATTCTCTAGTCCTGGCAACATCCTTGTGAATCTCCTCTGTACCCTCTCTAGTGCAATCACATCTTTCCTGTAATGTGGTGATCAGAACTATACGCAGTACTCTAGCTGTGGCCTAACTAGTGTTTTGTGCAGTTCTAGCATAACCTCTCTGCTCTTATATTCTATGCCTCAGCTAATAAAGGAAAGTATCCCATATGCCTTCTTAACCACCTTCCCTATCTGTCCTGCTACCTTCAGGGATCTGTGGACATGCACGCCAAGGTCCCTTTGTTCCTCTACATTTCTCAGTATCCGACTATTTATTGTGTATTCCCTTGCCTTGTTAGCCCTCCCCAAATGCATTACCTCATACTTCTCCGGATTGAATTCCATTTGCCACTTTTCTGCCCATCTGACCAGTCCATTGATATCTTCCTGCAGTCTGCAGCTATCTTCCTCATTATCAACCACACAGTCAATTTTTGTATCATCTGCAAACTTCTTAATCATGCCCCCTACATTGAAGTCTAAATCATTGATATATACCACAAAAAGCAAGGAACCTAGTGCTGAGCCCTGTGGAACCCAACTGGAAACAGCCTTCCAGTCACAAAAACACCCGTCGACCATTACAATTTGCTTCCTGCCACTGAGCCAATTTTAGATCCAACTTGCCACTTTCCCTTGGATCCCATGGGCTTTTACTTTTTTGACCAACCTGCCATGTGGGACCTTGTCAAAGGCCTTGCTGAAATCCCTGTAGACTACATCAACTGCACTACCCTCATCGACCCTCCTCGTTACCTCCTCACAAAATTCAATCAAGTTAGTCAGACACGACCTTCCCTTAACAGTCGTGAATGGTAGTGGACCATTAAACAACTAACGGGAGGAGGAGGCTCCAAGAATATCCCCATCCTCAATGATGGTGGAGCCCAGCACGTGAGTGCAAAAGACAAGGCTGAAGCGTTTGCAACCAACTTCAGCCAGAAGTGCCGAGTGGATGATCCATATCGGCCTACTCCCGAGGTCCCCACCATCACAGAAGCCAGTCTTCAGCCAATTCGATTCACTCCATGTGATATCAAGAAACGGCTGAGCGCACTGGATACAGCAAAGGCTATGGGCCCCGACAACATCCCGGCTATCGTGCTGAAGACTTGTGCTCCAGAACTAGCCGCGCCTCTAGCCAAGCTGTTCCAGTACAGATACAACACTGGCATCTATCCGACAATGTGGAAAACTGCCCAGGTATGTCCTGTCCACAAATCCAACCCGGCCAATTACCGCCCCATCAGTCTACTCTCAATCATCAGCAAAGTGATGGAAGGTGTCATCGACAGTGCTATCAAGCGGCACTTACTCACCAATAACCTGCTCACTGATGCCCAGTTTGGGTTCCGCCAAGACCACTTGGCTCCCGACCTCATTACAGCCTTGGTCCAAACATGGACAAAGGAGCTGAACTCCAGAGGTGAGGTGAGAGTGACTGCCCTTGACATCAAGGCAGCATTTGACCGAGTGTGGCACCAAGGAGCCCTAGTAAAACTGAAGTCAATGGGAATCAGGGGGAAAACGCTCCACTGGCTGGGGTCATACCTAGCACAAAGGAAGATGGTTGTGGTGGTTGAAGGTCAATCATCACAGTCCCAGGACCAGGACATCGCTGCAGGAGTTCCTCAGGGCAGTGTCCTAGGCCCAACCATCTTCAGCTGCTTCATCAATGACCTTCCCTCCAACATAACGTCAGAAATGGGGATGTTCGCTGATGACTGCACAGTGTTCAGCGCCATTCACAACTCCACAGATAATGAAGCAGTCCATGTCCACATGCAACAAGACCTGGACGACGTTCAGGCTTGGACTGATAAGTGGCAGGTAACATTCGCATCACAGAAGTGCCAGGCAATGACTATCTCCAACAAGCGAGAGTCTAACCACCTCCCCTTGACATTCAATGGCATTACCATCGCCGAATCCCCCACTATCAACATCCTGGGGGTCACCATTGACCAGAAACTTAACTGGATCAGCCACATAAATACTGTGGCAACAAGAGCAGGTCAGAGGCTAGGTATTCTGCGGCGAGTGTCTCACCTCCTGACTCCCCAAAGCCTTTCCACCATCTACAAGGCACAAGTAAGGAGTGTGATGGAATACTCTCCACTTGCCTGGATGAGTGCAGCTCCAACAACACTCAAGAAGCTCGACACCATCCAGGACAAAGCAGCCCGCTTGTTTGGCACCCCATCCACCACCTTAAACATTCACTCCCTCCACCACCGACGTACCGTGGCTGCAGTGTGTACCATCTACCATCACCAAGGCTTCTTCGGCAGCACCTCCCAAACCCGCGACCTCTTCCACCTAGAAGGACAAGGGCAGCAGGCGCATGGGAACACCACCACATCCAAGTTCCCCTCCAAGTCACACACCATCCTGACTTAGAAGTATATCGCCGATCCTTCATCGTCGCTGGGTCAAAATCCTGGAACTCCGTACCTAACAGCACTGTGGGAGTACCTTCACCACACGGACTGCAGCAGTTCAAGAAGGTGGCTCACCACCAACTTCTCAAGGGCAACTAGTGATGGGCAATAAATGCTGGCCTTGCCAGCGATGCCCACATCCCATGAACAAATTTTTTTTAAAATCCATGCTGACTGTCCTTAATTAATCCGTGACTTTCTAAATGACGATTTAGACTGACCCTCAAAATTTTTTCCAATAATTTTCCCACCACTGAGGTTAGGCTGACTGGCCTGTAATTACGTGGTCTATCCCCTTCTCCCTTTTTAAACAATGGCACAATGTTAGCAGTCCTCCAGTCCTCTGGCACCACACCTGTAGCCAGAGAGGATTGGAAAATGATGGTCAGAGCCTCCGCTATTCCTCCCTTGCCTCTCTTAATAGTATACATTTCATTCGGGTCTGGCGATTTATCTACTTTCAAAGATGCTAAACATCTTAATACTTCCTCTCTCTCTATGTTTATCCCATCTAATATTTCACACTCCTCCTCAATATCTGCATCGTCCCTCTCTACTGTGAAGACTGACGCAAAGTATTCATTAAGAACCATACCCATGTCTTCTGCCTCCACGCACAGGTTACCGTTTTGGTCTCTAATAGGCCCTACTCTTTCTTTAGTTAACCTCTTGCTCTTTATGTATTTATAAAACATCTTTGGGTTTTCCTTGATTTTACTTGCCAATATTTTTTCATACCCTCTCTTTGCTTTCCTAATTTCCTTTTTAATTTCACTCCTGTACTTTCTATACTCCTCTGTGCTTTCTGTAGTATTGAGCTCTCGGTATCTGACAAAAGCTTCCCTTTTTTTCCCCTTATCCTACTCTGTATGCTCCTTGACATCCAGGGGGCTCTAGATTGGGAGTCCCACCCTTTTTCTTTGTGGGAACATATTTGCTCTGGACCCTCACTATCTCCTCCTTGAATGCCTCCCACTGCTCTAACACTGATTTACCTTCAAGTAGCTGATCCAGTGCACTTTTGCTAAATCACATCTCAGCTTAGTATAATTGGCCTTTCCCCAATTGTCAACTTTTACACCTAGTCTATCTGTGTCCTTTTCCATAACTACACTAAATCTAACTGAATTATGATCACGACCACCAAAATGCTCTCTCACTGATACACCTTCCACCTGCCCAGCTTAATTCCCTAAATCTAAATCCAGAACTGCCCCCTCTCTTGTTGGTCTTGTTCTCCCTAAGACAGTGACTCATGCTGGAGTATGATTCCACAGGTGCTAAAAAAATTTGATAACTCACTCAAGTGGCCATTTGTAATGTGTGAATTAGACATTGAGTGCTGGCAGGCTATACTAACATGAGAGCATCACTGCCAAACGTGACCTGCCCTCAATTGATGCCAAACATACACATACACATACTTTTCAGCAGGAATCACGGGATAGTACTTAGGAGTGAGAACTCTAGCTGTAGTACTGCTTCATTTATAAGAAGATAAGAAATAGGAGCAGGAGTAGGCCATTCAGCCCCTCGAGCCTGCTCCGCCATTCAATAAGATCATGGTTTAAGGACAGAAAACAGTGAGTTGTGGTAAATGGCTGTTTTTCAGACTGGAGGATGGTAGACAGTGGTGTTCCCCGAGGGTCAGTGCTGGGGCCACTGCTTTTTTTTGATATATATAAATGACCTGGATATTGGAATACAGAGTAGAATTTCTAAATTTGCCAATGGCACCAAACTTGGGGGTGTGGCAAAAAGTGATGATGATATCAATCGACTGCAACAGGACATAGAAAGGCTAGCAGAATGGGCAAACGAGTGGCAGATGGAATTTAATACAGAGAAGTGTGAGGGTGATGCATTTTGGCAGAAGGAACAGGGAGAGGCAATATACACTTAATGGCACAGTTTTAAAGAGTGCAGGGACAGCGGGACCTGGGAGTTAATGTGCATAGGACCCTGAAGGTGGTGGGACATATTGAGAGAGGGATTAGCAAAGCATATGGGATCTTGGGCTTCATAAATAGAGGTATTGAATACAAAAGTAGAGAAGTTATGCTGAAACTTTATAAAGCGCTGGTTGGGCCACAACTGGAGTATTGCGTCCAGTTCTGGTCACCAGACTTTAGGAAGGATGTGAAGGCACTTGAGAGGGTGCAGAGGAGATTTACCAGAATGGTTCCGGGGATGGGGGATCTTAGCTACAAGGACAGGTTGGAGAAGCTGGATTTGTTTTCATTAGAGCAAAGGAGGTTGCAGGGTGATTTGATAGAGGTGTACAAGATTATGGCGGGTTTGGATAGGCTAGACGGGGAAAGGCTGTTCCCACTAGTTGATGGTACAAGGACTAGGGGACACAGATTTAAGGTTTTGGGCAAGAAATACAGGGGGGATGTGAGGAAAAACTTTTTTACACAGCGAGTGGTGATGACCTGGAATTCGCTGCCGACAGAAGTGGTGGAAGCGGAGACACTCAATGTTTTCAAGGGGAGACTGGATAGGCACTTGAGGGAAATAAACTTGCAGGGCTACGGGGATAGAGCAGGGGAATGGGACTGACTGGATTGCTCTACAGAGAGCTGGCATGGACTCAATGGGCCGAATGGCCTCCTTCTGTGCCGTTATGACTCTATGATCTGATCTTGGCCTCAACTCTACTTTCTTGCCCGCTCCCCATAACCCTTGACTCCCTGTTTTTCAAAAATCTGTCTATCTCCGTCTTGAATATATTCATCAACTGCATCATTAATCAACCACTAATCTATAGCTATATAACAATGATCTTGGCGTGTGGACATTTTTTGAAGACTTGAGTGGCATTTAGGAACCAATTATTTCTCTATGTAAAATTAATTTACATTAATACACAAATAGAACTTTGTGCTAGATAAATGAAACATTTTTGTGCAATATTTATCTAGACATCTTGGCACCCGTCCACTAGTCAGAGATATTTATCAGCCTGGAACAGGAAGCCATCAGTATTATTCTGGTATAGAAAGGTCCATCAACCCTGCCATAATGTGTGTCAGCCGTGGCTCCGAGTGAGGAAATATAGAAACATAGAAAAATAGGAGCAGGAGTAGGCCATTTGGCCCTTCGAGCCTGCTCCACCATTCAACATGATCATGGCTGATCCTCTATCTCAATACCATATTCCCGCTCTCCCCCCATACCCCTTGATGCCTTATGTGTCTAGAAATCTATCTATCTCCTTCTTAAATATATTCAGTGACTTGGCCTCCACAGCCTTCTGTGGTAGAGAATTCCACAGGTTCACCACCCTCTGAGTGAAGAAATTTCTCCTCATCTCAGTCCCAAATGTCCTACCCCGTATCCTGAGACTGTGACCCCTCGTTCTAGACCCCCCAACCAGGGGAAACATCCTCCCTGCATCCAGTCTGTCTAGCCCTGTCAGAATTTTATGCGTTTCAATGAGATCCCCTCTCATTCTTCTAAACTCTAGTGAATACAGGCCTAGGTGACCCAATCTCTCCTCATACGACAGTCCTGCCATCCCAGGAATCAGTCTGGTGAACCCTCTATGGCAAGTATATCCTTTCTTAGGTACGGAGAGCAAAACTGCACACAGTACTCCAGGTGTGGTCTCACCAAGGCCCTGTATAACTGTAGTAAGACATCCTTGCTCCTGTACTCAAATCCTCTTGCAATGAAGGCCAACATATCATTTGCCTTCCTAACTGCTTGCTGCACCTGCATGTTTGCTTTTAGTGACTGGTGTACAAGGACACCCAGGTCCTTTTGTACATCAACATTTCCCAATCTATCACCATTTAAATAATACTCTACCTTACTGTTTTTCCTACCGAAGTGGATAACTTCACATTTATCCACGTTCTACTGCATCTGCCATGTATTTGCCCACTCACTCAACTTGTCTAAATCGCCTTGAAGCCTCTTTGCATCCTCCTCACAACTCATAATCCCACCTAGTTTCGTGTCGTCAGCAAACTTGGAAATATTACATTTGGTTCCCTCATCCAAATCATTGATATATATTGTGAATAGCTGGGGCCCAAGCACTGATTCCTGCGGTACTCCACTAGTCACCGCCTGCCACCCCAAAAAAGACCCATTTATTCCGACTCTCTGTTTCCTGTCTGTTAACCAATTTTCAATCCATGCCAGTATATTACCCCCAATCTCATGTGCTTTAATTTTGCACACTAACCTCTTATGTGGGACTTTATCAAAGGCCTTCTGAAAATCCAAATACACCACATCCACTGGTTCTCCCTTATCTGATCTACCAGTTACATCCTCAAAAAACTCCAGTAGGTTTGTCAAACACGATTTCCCTTTCATAAATCCATGTTGACTTTGTCTAATCCCGTTGATATTATCTAAGTGTCCTGTTATCACATCCTTTATAATAGACTCTAGCATTCTCCCTACTACTGATGTTAGGCTAACTGGTCTGTAGTTCCTTGTTTTCTCTCTCCCTCCGTTTTTAAATAGTGGGGTTGTGGCGGATCGCCACCTAAACGGGCGCAATCCACTTTTCCGTCCGTGGACAATAAATCGGGCACCTTGCCTTTAAGGCGCATGCTGCCTTTAAGGCAGGGAAAAAAGGAGTGGGCGTGGCCTCAGAGTTTGCAGAGAGATGTTAGCAGCCATTTTACCAGAGATGTGATTAAAAGCCATGTGTTCCACTTATTGACTCGGCTTCAATTCGTGTTTCGCGGCAGCCACAACCGGGTTACATTTGCCACCCTCCAATCTGCAGGAACTGTTCCATAATCTACAGAATTTTGGAAGATGACAACCAATGCATCCACTATTTCCATGGCTACCTTTTTTAGTACTCTGGGATGCAGATTATCAGGCCCTGGGGATTTATCGGCTTTCAGTCCCATTAATTTCTCCAGCACTTTTTTTTACTAATACTAATTTCCTTTAATTCCTCCTTCTCCCTAGCATTTCTGGGAAGTTATTTGTGTCCTCTTTCGTGGAGCCAGAACCAAAGTATTTGTTTAATTGCTCTGCCATTTCCTTGTTCCCCATTATAAATTCCCCTGTCACTTGAAAACTACCAATGACAAACTCCTAAGTACTTCCGAAAACAACAAACCCTGAAAGACCAGTCAGGAAAACCTGAAAAAAAAATGAACCCATCAAAATCTCTCAAAAAAATTCTCCCAGTTCCTTTCATTTGCCAATTTTTCTCAGTAACTGGATATTTTAAAGCCCAACATAAGGTTTTAAACAAAATAACACCATCAAAAAATTACATATTGCATTACAACATGGGTAAATTTACCCATAATTGTTTATTAATACTTACATTGCTTCAAGACAGTTGATATTTTTCACAGTTTTTAACTTTTGCCTGCATTTCCCTAGATGCTCCAGTCTGAATGTGTGCAGTGTACAGAATTTCCTAGTAATGCAGCAGGATGATTTTCTCACCGTACAACTTGAAAACTCTGGGGCTGAAATTCCACAGGGGTTCCACCAGTCTCCTGCCAAAACTCGGCTGGGATACTGACAGAACCCCTCGCAAAACGGCGGCGACCCGGTTGTGCTGAGTCTCCGCCTTTTCCAAGAGTTTCTCTTTGCTGTGTAAGGGTTGGAATCTCTGTCTGCCCCTTACAAGATAAATTATGGCAAGGCAGCGGAGCTAGGGTCGGGGACTCCCTACACTGAGTTCACACTCCTTTGGCTCAGTCGGGGCCCAGCGTCCCAGGGGAGGGCGGTATACCCAGTGAGGTGAAGTGTACTGGCTCTGCTTGGGCAGATGTGGGCACCACCAGTGAGGTCCAGGCCAGAGAAATGGCTTGGATCCCCGAAGATCAGTACAGGTATTTTCTGAAACATATTTTAGGATTTGCCCCTCACTCGTGGGTCAGAGAGCCCAGGACTGGGGGCTGGGCAACTCCACAGAAAGGGCAGGCCGGTGCCAGACTTTCCAGCCGCTATGGCAGGCGGGCACCGAAGATTCGCCCAAAGTGGAGCTTGTGTCCACCTGCCATATGGTAATGAGGTGCTCTGCCGCTGATCCCATAAACTCAGGCAGAATCAGCGCTAGAGGGGACTGGCATATGTAACCCCAGTGCAATGCCCAGGATCTTGAACAATGGATTTTTTGGCCATCTCTTCGCTCATTCTGTAACATGATTCCTGGGTTCAATTTTTACCCAAATTATTTGAAAACCCTCTGAAGAATGAATGTTCATTACTTTATTCAAATAAAGCTTCTCACTCAAATTATTAACAAGCCCTAAATTTTACTTGAAAGAGCAGTTTTTAAGTCCTATCCCTTGAAAACATTGGCATAATTAATGGCTAGGAATTTGCTAGACCATACAGCCATAGTAATATCAACACTAAAGTCCCAGGAAATGACGGTGTTAGTGAATAACACCACTGTTGTTACGACGTCATAATTTGTTGGACTTAAGCACCTCTCTGCCTGAACCATCGCTGATACCGGGAAAGGATCATTAAGCTCCGCCTCCCATTGAAAACAGCGGCACTGGCCGATTTGCTGCATTATGGCCAGATTTATCACTACTTGTGGGAACGCCGCTTCAGAAAAGAGCCGGAGAGATGGGGTCAATAAATCTGTTACTATTGGGCTGATTATGAGATACTGACAGTTGTCGTTCCAATATCCAGGTAATAAATCAGATGTAGAAACAATTTATAAAACAGGTTTTCGTATCATATGTTTGGATATCGGGACAACACTGCTTTTCAAAAGACAATTTGGATTTATAGGCAACTAATGAAATCTAACACGTAGCAATTCAATTAATGCCGTAGCAACGCCATGCGGCTCTTTTAATGACAATATAGTGTATACATAATCTAAAGATTCAAAAATTATACACTCTCCATGGGCTGTTTTTAAAAGTAATAAATTACTTATTTAAGATGATGGCCAACCAAGTCATTGCAAGCAGTGGATTTTGCTAGTAATTAGTATTCAGGTTTCGGAATTAATCTCAGATTTGCAATTAGAGATGTTGAACCAATAACAGAAATGTACAGATAAATTCTAATTATGCTTGTGATTTGGCCATGATCATTGAGGATTTGTGAATTATCAACAACATCTTAGAGATAACTACAAGAATATATGGCAGTTTGGTGCGTTCATTTTGAAAGTCTGCTGCATGTCTGAAAAAGAGGGTGTGTGAGGAGAAAGAGGTTGTGTGCTTGTGAAGGAGAAATAGTTTGTGTGTGGGGTGTGAGAAGAGTGTGTGCGAAGTTAGGTATGTGAGGGTGAGACAGGACTTACGCATATGAGAGAGTAAAAGGTGCATATGAGAGTGTATATGAGAAAAAACACATCCAGATGGAAAGCACGCAAGAGTACCAGATATAACCAGAGTGCAAGATATACATACAAAAGAGAAAAAAAGTAACTTTGAGAGCGATATGTAAAAGAGAGGAGACAGAATCAAGGAATGACTAACACAAAGGAAGAGAGCCATTGGCAACCCCAATTTAGTCATGAGCATGTTTTACAATCCACATGCTATGGCTCTCAGCCCGCTTAACACTGAAGTACGCTTCCAGCCTGTTACTATAACAGCTGGCCACTGGTATCACAATTGGAAAACGCTCAACTCACTGGCACTGTTTAAAATTAGAGTTAGGATCAAATTGCAAGTAAATGGAGCATGAGTCAACTATATGACCAGCCGTTACAGTAAACATTGGAGACTTTGTTCATTCTCAGGCAGGTTGACAGAGGGAGAACATAACTTAAAACACTGTGCTAATTAAAAATATAATTTCATGGTTTGATACTCCTGTTATTATCAAAAACAGAATCTCCTCTGAGTACCATGAGCAATGCCATGACACCCGTTATACACGATCTTAAATTTTTATATCAACACATGCAGATATCACACTCCAGATACAAATCAATCTCAAATCCTGGGTGCTTCTGAGCTGCACTTTTTGCCTGCAACCTGAAACAGACATTCCAATCTGCAAAGCTTCCTGATCAACTATAGTATTAAGCGGGCTGAGAGGCATAGCGTGTGGATTGTAAAACATGCTCATGACTAAATTGGGGTTGCCACTGGCTTTTAAGACAACTTGTTCTCCCAAGAAAATGTGGTCTCTCTCAAAACAGGTGGTTCCTCACAGAGGGTATTGCATGAAGTGATCCTGAAAATTAGTGCACAAAAATATACACAATGTTTGTTGTTCAAACACTTCATGGACTCTAACAGAAGTTAGTTACTGAAAGAGTACACTATCTCGCTACTGGAACCATCATCTAAATCAGTGGCATTCAGTGTGATCACCAAGATTGCTTTGGGTGGATTTTCTATCATGCTAATCCTATACACTGACCGCAATTGTTGCTAGAATCCTGTACTATGATTATTATTTCAAACCTGTAAAGGAACCCTCTGTCCTTGGCAGCTAGCACTAATTTAGGAGTCGATTGCCCTTCTCTGTACTAGCAACTTTTCATCCTCAGCTGGTTTCTCAATATTTAGACTGAAAGAATTATCAGCAACCAGCTTGTAAATTGGTTGGGAGTTGATTCCAATGTCTAGATCATGCATGCACTACAGCACGAAACACATTGCCAGTGACAAAACCTCTGAGGTTTCAAGGCAGAACTGGCTCTTTGGAAAATTGAGAGCATTGTCATTTACATTCAGAATCTCCACTTTAACATAATACAGATTGAAAGATCTTTACATAGGATTACATAGGATATACGGCACAGAAACAGGCCATTCAGTCCAACCAGTCCATGCCGGCGTTTATGTTCCTCCCGTCTTTCCTCATCTAAATCTATCAGCGTAACCCTCTATTCCCTTCTCCCTCATATGCTTGTCCAACTTCCCCTTAAAAGACAATCTTGAAAGACAATTTGCAAGTAAGACTCTGTCCTCAAAACTGTTCTGTCATTTTTTTCCTTTACAATGTAAATCCCATTGTCCAAATTTACATTCAAATTTGCTTCCAGTATGGTCATTAATCACAGGTGAAACAACTAGACACGGGCAGATGGAGCCAGGGTGCTGGTTCCATTCAGCAGGTGGTCTCTCATTGGACGTTAATTACAATGGGAAGACCTTCCAGCAAATACTGCAGTCGATACGACAGGTGGCCTCTCATTAGCGTGGTCCTAAAAAAACTGCTTTCACTGTAACAATTAAACTCTGAATGACCCTAGCTTTTGTTTACATAAGAACTATGAGACATTGTGGCCTTAAAAGAATGGAGCACCAACTTAACATAATAATGCATTGTACACTACATGATATAACACTCCTGTCCTGAGAAAACAGCATGGGGGAGAAATTCAGTATCGCCCCATTTGGGGCGCAATTATCGGCCGGGCGCAAAGATTAGCGCCTGGCGCTAATTATCGCCACCTGACTGCAAACTTGACTTTTATCGCCCCTGGAGGTGATTGGAGTGCTAAATCAGGCGCTTCACACCTGTCTTAAGGCGCAAAGGCCGAGGAGCGAGGCGCTACCTCAGAGCACTGGCGAAGCTCATGTAATGTCAGTCAGCAATGGAACACACACACAATGGCACGGGCCAGTTCTTAAAGGGGATGGTTGATCTTGCTTTTAATCCACATCCTGCTAATTGCAGCCTTGAATCTCGGCCTGGAGAGACCTGCACATCAAATCTGCTGGAAAGAACAATGGAGAGTACCAGGCAAAGAGCTCAGAGTGCAGCCCCCACAGTCTCTTCTAAATCGATACAAGGAATGGCAAATCAAAATGAACCTGCAAAGTGCTGCTCAGTACCCAAAACTCCTTCACACAACGTTGAATCTCTCCAGAAGTCTCTCTCTCTCTCTCTCTCAGAATGCGTAGTTCAAAAATGGCACCAACAATAAAAGGCAGGAAGCGGTCACCTTTAAATAGCGCTCCCCCTTTCCCTTCATGACTGCAGAACGCTCCCCTCAACCTGCCGTTGCTAGTGTCAGGCGGTAAGGCAGGGGGCGCCACTCAATATCCGCTCCGGGGCGATACCGGGGCGTTGCGCACTCGACTGACGTCACGATCTGCCGGCGCAGGAGATCGTGGCGGTAGTGTTTAGCGCCGCCGCAAAATGTCTAGTTAATTTCGCGAGCGCCGCAAACTTCACCGCGCCTGGGCGCTGGATGCTTTGCACCCCATTAGCGCCCTCTTAAGGCGCTAACGGGAGGCGCAACCAACAGAATTTTTCCCCCCATATCTTTGGACTTACCATGAGCAATTCAAGGGGAGCTCCTCTAGCACATAATTAAGAGTCTTGCATATAGTGCGTATCACACTTTAAATGCGTCTGTAACACAAGGAATCTTTCAAGCTTTTCTGATTGGCTTGAATCAATATCAAATTGGGGACCTCTCCATTCACTTCCTGCATGCCACTCTCCCAGCAGCTACTCCTTGGCTCAGAGCCCCATGACTCCCACCTAGCAGGGCTGCTTAAAATTATTCTGGCTCTGCTGCTTCCAATCATAGGAACAGGAGTAGGTCATTCAGCCCCTCGAGCCTGCTCCGCCATTCAATTAGATTATGACTGATCTGTATCTTAACTCCATGATTCCGTAACCCCTAATGCCCTTGCCTAACAAAAATCTATCAATCTCAATTTTGAAATTTTCAAATGACCGAGCCTCAACAGCTTTTTTGTGGAAAGAGTTCCAGATTTACACTACCCTCTGTGTGAAGAAGTACATTCTGACAGCAGCCCTGAATGGCCTAGCTCTAATTTTAAGGTTATGCCCCCTTGTTCTGGACTCCCCCACCACTCTCTATCTACCCTAGCAATTCCTTTAATCATCAACCAGCATCAATAAGCAATACGACCTGAAACGTTAACTCTGTTTCTCTCTCCACGGATGCTGCCTGGCCTGCTGAGTTTTTCCAGCGTTGTCTAGTTATTT
Organism: Squalus acanthias; assembly: GCA_030390025.1. NCBI lineage: Eukaryota > Metazoa > Chordata > Chondrichthyes > Squaliformes > Squalidae > Squalus > Squalus acanthias. The sequence continues at coordinate 25,395,212 of CM059436.1, read as the reverse complement.
TAGAGATTAATTAGTGTTTTGCAGTTTGTTACACTAATATCTTGGTGTGATATTTTATTAATTACAGTTATGAATTTAGTTATACCTTGTAGCATTCTACATTATCAGTGTATAAGTTCCAGCATGTTGGGGCTGAATTGGCTGTGCCATAGGGTGATACAATGTGAATTCAGATTCACAACAGGAAGTTTTTAATCTGGCTATTCTATCAATGGGATGGGCTGAGTGGGGTTTACAACTTCTGCACTGGGAGGTAAAAAAAACACCAGATGAGTCAGCCTAGACCATTCCAAGTAGCCAATTTAGGGGTATACTTTACAAATCATCTGGGCAGTTTCCAATAACCTGTGCCAGCCCCCAACGCCCAATGTTGCAGATAAGCATCACACTTGCATTCTCCCAACAGGGCAGCAAAGCAGTTTACCTGCAATATTTTGGGGTCAGGTATTGGTACAGATATGAGATTCTCCCAGATCGATCAGGAGCCTCATACAATATACAAAAGGAGCATAAACAATATCCTTTCCACACCATGGTTCTCAGTACAGCTGACATCTCCGTGTTGTGTATACAGGTTTCTGTACTTTAAAAATGAAAGACGAGTGTATTGGAGGTTTGAGTACTTCTAATTTTATTATTATATGAGCCACAACCCTGTGTCTCATATAATTATAATTCAGCTCTTTGGTTTGGACTGGTTTATAGACATCTTTACAGATGTCAAACTCTCTCTCCACACTGTTTTTGTGGTAAAGTTGGTCAACTAAATCCTTGCCTTCCTGCCAAATTAATTGTGACATGCGAAAATTTTTAAACATTAGGCAGAAATTGACCCAGTTTGGATTTTAAAAAGGGTCAATGGAGCTAAGTTGGGTAAATTGAGGTACCATGATCTAATTGAATGGCGGAGCAGGCTCGAAGTGCTGAATGGCCTACTCCTGTTCCTATGTCAAATAATAGCTTCAAAGTTTTTGAATTTCTGAAAAAAGTAATTTACTTCGTGAACATTTTTGTCGCCAAATTGTGCTTCCTCTCAAAGAAAACAAATGATCAATACCTATGATTGCTGTGTGTGAACCTACATTCTAGATAATAACCACACAAATATTACAGTTAAGAATTAGAAGGGTGAGATATTTTCTTCTGACCTTTCATGTAACCAAGGACATGTAAAAAGTTCTAACTCTGAGAATGCTGAGTCGAAGCGCATGAAATAGGATTATACCTGGGATTGCCTGTCCTCTCCAGAGCTGCTGAGCGTTTCCAGCATTTTTTGTTTTTGTTTCAGATTTCCAGCACCTGCCGTTTTTACTTTGCTTTTTGTCACCTGTCTGGTTTTAGAAATTTCCCCAAAAAAAGCAAACCAGACCGGAAAAAAAATCAAAATAGGAGTAAAATTCCCTTCAATAATTATGTGCCTTATGTCAGTTGGGGGAGAGCTTCCTCCCGCCTGCATTGAATCTCACCGCTGGTGCCAATTTTGGATCACAAAGCCACTGTTTGTCCAACCCCCCACCCCCACCACATTTGGGCGTGAATGAGCTCTGCCCGATAGACATTCCAGGCACGAGCTGCTGGCCAGTAACGGGGCTCGCGGGGTCAACCGCAAGGAGCCTCCCAAAAATCCACAGCCAAATAGTGGAGTCAGGTAGTATCCTTATGGGCACAGCTTCTTCTATAGAAGGAAACTGAACCTTGCCTTCAGTCAGCTGGTCCATTAAAAAAATCAAAGCACTGTAGATGCTGGAAATCTGAAAGTCTGACTTGCTGAGTGTTTGCAGCAGTTTTTGTTTCAGTTGTTCCAGGTATCCTCCTTCAGTGGACAGATGGACTGCTCGTTTTCATTGTCAGGATTAAAATCCGTGCTAACTTTGGGACGTAGTCCCCTTCATGACCAATCCACAAAAAAGGTAATGGTTACATTCAGGCATGGGCAAAACAACGTCAGGCCATATCAACAATACGTGGCCTTTGAAGAGGTTTCACACTCCATGACTATTCGCACAGCTAGCAATCTGATGGGGTTTTTATTAAATCTTTGAACTGCGCATCTTCAAAATGTTTATTTACACTGTTTATATTCAAGCAGGAAGATCTTTCTACAAATTAATTGCTTAAACATTAGCTCAGTTGGCCCATTTCAAGGTGCAATCACTTTTAAAGATCGAAAGCAGTACAGATAAATTAGAACCTATACTTGCCCCACCCAAAAGAAACAAAGCAGCACATAATTCACATTATATTTACACTAAATATGTTTTGTTTCCGTTTAAGAACATAAGAACATAAGAAACAGGAGCAGGAGTAGGCCAATCGTGGCTGATGTGTACAACACAACATTTTTAAATGCATTTTCTTTTTTCTCCAACCTCTACTGCATTTCAAATTAATTCATTGGCCCTGATTTTCCTGGAGACTTGTGCCATTTTAATACCACATCTACGTCAAAAAAGCTCAATTTATGGCTCAAAAATCCCAAGACATTATGGCGTGTTTTACACCATTACCCACGTCACGCCATATTTTCCTTGAAATTTTGCGCAGGACATCTTGCAACATGCGCCATGAGTTGGATATTTCCCCTCACCCTCCAGCTGCAATTATTTTTGGGCCTCATATTGCTTGAAATGGTCAACGGGGTATCTGGGACCTCACGAACGTCGGGTCTAATGGTCTATCTCCTTAACCAATTAAATTTAAGGCTAAAGAAATAGTGAACAATGGAGAAGGAAATAGGGTGAATTAGAGTTAAATTATATACAGAAAGAGGAATAAAGAGAGAGAAAGAAAGATTTGATTAAGAGAGAGAAAAAATTAAAACTTTTAAAATATTAAAAACCTCTAGGAACAATTTACTCCCTGCAGGAGTGAGACTCCACAGTTTCAATTGTTCCTTTTCTGGGCCTCTGAGGCTGAGTGGCATTGTAGGAACATAAATCTCGTCATTAAAATGGACCTTACATCGTGAACTGCTAGCTCTAACTTTCTGCGGTGAATTTAATTTGTATTTATGCTGCAAATTCGGCAATTTGTAGAGATTCATGGGGAATTAATGGCAAGACCCTGTTTTCACAAGGCTAACGGCAGAGTGACGCAGCTCATCCAGCAATTTGTGACGATTCGTAACACACTCCGTATCTCTTCCTCACCACAAGTTGCTGTTTTTTTTTACACAATAATAACAGTAAGCACCATGAACTCACCATTATTTTCCCAGCCAATTCTGGGGCATAAATTTGTGCCCACCCCCCATAAAAATCAATTTTGCGAAATGAACGGTACTAGATTGCCCACTGCCACTTAGACTGTTAAAGAACGGCGTTGGTCGGATTTCTAATTATCTACAATAGGTCCTGTAAAACCATTGATGATAGCCATGGAAAAACATTTCCACATTCATTAAATGATCGATATTTTGGCCCACACAAACAAGAACTGCAGTGTTAAATTCTGTCTGATAATGCTCCTATGAAGCGCCTTGGGACATTTTACAACATTAAAGGCACTATATAAATGCAAGTTGCTGTTGTTGTAAAATAGCATCTAATTATGTCTCATTAAAACTAGTAGAAATCAAAGCAGCAGCTTAGTTCGCATGCATGGAAACCATGAGATAATAGGAGAAAAATTGGGTTAATTTGCGCCTCTCGTTAGCACCCCCAGGGGGGTGCTATCGGGGCGCAAATCCCCAAGCACCCGGGTGCGGCACCGCTAACGCCTCCTGCGAAATTCAGCGGGAGGTTAGCAGCGGCAGTGGCCAGTAGCGCCCCGTGGCGTTGTGCTGCCGACGATTACATCATCGCTGTGCGCAGCGCCCAGCTCACACCCCGGCCGCAAACTTCAGTTGCGCCCCTGACCTATCGCCGGACGGTATGTCTGACAGGGTCGGGGGGGGGGGGTTTCCTCGAGGTGCCAGCCGCAATCGCTCATCGCTAGGCCCCTCCCCTTTAATCAGGGGAGAAGGCCTGCAATGACATGGCACTACGTGCCGACGCGCGTGGCGCTGTTGTACATAGCGCCTCGATATTCAGTTGTAGCGCCCCAAGAAGGAGGTGGAGCGCTTCCAGTAGCGCTCTACCTCCTGCTTGGGACGCTACAACTGAATTTCAGACAGAGGGGCGCTAATTTCTTCGGGGCGACACCGAATTTTTCCCCCGATGTCATTTTACTGAGCTTTGCCGATTTATTTAGCTAATCAAAAATAATTGGCTTTCGGACATACTAGCTGGCTGGAAAGTTTCCTGTTAAATGGAATTGAATTTTTGAAAGCCATTTAATGTTTGTATCGATTCACTGATGTCTGGTCCTTTAACAGTGTCAATCGCTAAGTTTAACAGAGAATATCAATCCAATTCCATTTTTCTTTCGTAATTCATATTTATAAATGCATTCAATTGCGCATCAATGGGAAATTGCATCAGTACATATTTTGTTGAGAGAAACAATTTAAAGAGTTAAGACGACTATTAGATACCATATAGCTGCTGCTCAGAATTTAAATGCGGGATATCTGAGCAATGAATTATCAAATAACTACTTCCTACAGATCTTGCATTGAGCTTTTAATATATTTCCCAGCTTTGAAATGAATTTTCCCACCAAACATCGGAAAACGTTTACAACTTAGAAGCCTTCAATTAGCTCAGGTATCTGCAGCCACACGCGCTGCCAAATATTACACCCAGGAATTATATTTCCACAACTTTAGAAAACAAAACAAATAACCTGACTATCAGATTTGTAGTAAATTTGCAAAACGGGACTCACAGGTGGAAGATGCACTTTTGTAAACCAGAATAAAAAGTGGATGAATAATGAGATACTGTGCAAATGATCGAAATCGGAATTGATAGCAAACATTTGTCGATGGACATTGGCTATGCTCACTGTGGAGTATTCTAATTAGAAAGGCAGGAAAATGTGGAGTAAGTTATCAACGGCAAAATCGACTAGCAGTGAAATTTACAGCCTATGTTGCCCATCTCACCGTTGCAAGAAAATCTGAGCCATTGTATGTGATGCACTTTGAGATAGGAGGCTACATAAATGCAGGTCTTTGTTAAATAAGTTTTTATAGATTCTTAGGATATATAAAATACAGCTACTATATTTATTGTTGGACAATAACTCTTCAACTTTTCTAAAAATTTACGAAAGCACAAAGGGGTCGATTTTGACATTTAGGCAGACAACCGGGAGAGTGCACAAGTTGGCTGCTCGTTCCGGCGGCGAAGAGGTGAACGCGATTTTGAGGCCCCGACCACATTTCAATTTGTCAGGCGAGCTGCGGACGCCAAACAGGAGTCCCGATGCAGCACCCCGCTCTGGCCTCAGGAATATAGGCCGGCTGGGGTCGGAGCGGGTTGAAGCCGGGCCGGGCCAGGCCGCAGTATTTTTGTGAAGCCAGGAGGAGCATTCCCACTTGTTCCAACTCCACAAAAAAAGTCCATTTTTGAAACTTTTTCTGACTGTTCTGATCGGAGCGGCAGTACACATGGGCTGAGCGTTCACATTGCAAGCTCCACCCATGTCTCCATTAAAAGTGCAATCGGGGTCCTAACTATATCATTAGCACCCTGATTTGCATGAAAAAGAGGCCTTACACTTGTTTCACACAGGTGCTTCAGCTGCCCAGCATTAGGCCTCGATGAAAGTTACAGTGGGCTTTTCACTGGGGTTAATGGGGCAGTCAGGCTACCGACCCATTTTTAGGACCTTATCGCCCCGTTAACGCCTATTTTCTCCAGTGAAAATCAGCCCCAAAAAATGTTAGTTATACATGTATAATATGATTTCAAGAAATCAGTTTCACCCACCTTCAGTCTTCTTCCTATCCTTTGCACTGCGTGCTCACTCTGGCCTCATTAACGACTCAAATGCTGACAAGCTTGATCCTCACAAGACTATAACGCGCGGATGACTTTGGGCGTTTTCTGTCTTTCACTGATGCCCTTTTTAGAATACAGTTAGCGCTTATGCAAGTATTGTTTTTCTATAGTGCTGTTGTTTCAAAATCTGTAAACCTGAGAAAGGATCCTATTCAGTTATTTAACTGCATGTTCCCTGAGGCACAAGAATACCCTAGTTTGTGATATAGAAAGAAAATGGAAACCCCATTTCATTGATGTGTACAGATCATGTTACCTTAATAACCTATTATAATGAATGAGGAACCTGCCTTTTGTAAAATAATACTTGTACTTGATAATACCGGTTGGAAGAGTCTGTTGGCACCAAGTATCTGTGAACTACACTTAAGGTTCTTTGCAGGTTTAGTTCATATCCTGGAAATTTTTACATTTTTTTTTATCTTAAAAAATTACATAGAATTTACAGCACAGAAACAGGCCATTCAGCCCAACTGGTCATTGAAAAATATTTTCAGCTATACTCAGTTGGTAGCACTCCCCTCTAACTCAGAAGGTCATGGGTTTAACTTTCACACTTCACTGTGAGAGAATGCTGTGTTGTTGGTGGTGCTATCTCTCAGGTAAGATATCAAACCAAGGTCCCGTATGCCTTTTCAGGTGGACTATTCAGATAATAAATTGAGAGTTCTCCCTGTGTCCTGACCAACATTCCTCCCTCAACCAGCACGACCAGAAACAGCTTGGCTGGTTATTCATTCATTTGCTGCTTGTGGCACCTACTCACCTCAAAAGCCCCCAGCACCTCCTGGCCAGGAATGACCCTAGCCCTATCACTGACCAACCCTGACACTAATGTAAAGATTTGTTTTCACAGAGGCCAGGGTCTTCAAACCTCCCTCTGCTGATTTCTGGAAAGCACTGGGAAAGCGGGAGCTGTAAAATGGGATGAGATTGTGTTCCAGCCCACCCCCTTCCATTTTCAGTCCCATTGGATTTCCCACCAGAAGTGATTGGGTGATTTTCAGTACACCTACCCATATATGGGCAGGTGTATTGAAATGACGAAATATGTCGTCCAATGTATTTTCCGTCATTTGACCTTCAGCAACGATGAAGGCAAGGGATGCCTGTTTGTTGTTGGCATCCAACGTTGTTAAGGCAGAGCAATAGATTGCACAGGCTGTCGGGCAAAACTTTTCAATTTGATCAAAAATTTCGAATGACATTTTCCGTCAGCTCGGAGGCCGTCAGCATCACCAGGCTGTAGCTTTGAGGCCTGCTGCATGAAATCTGTGTCCCCCACTACTGGCAGAGACTGGGGCGCCTGCTCAAAATATATCAATGACCCCAGACCAGAGATCAGACAGGATCAGTGGCACATATCTGTTCTACATTCCGAACTTGTGTCCCAATTCCACGAAAGTAGAAGATCTAGCCTCAACAGTGATTATAATGTGGAATTCTCTGGCACCAACCATTATTGAAGTGGACAATATATAAATTCTTTTGAAGGGCAATTAGATATTTCCTTGAAAAAGAGGAATATTAAAGGATATGTGGAGTAATCAAGAGAGTGTGATTAGGTTAAGTTGCTCAATGGCAGAAAAAACTACCAAGACTTGATTGCCAGAATAGCCAGTTTCTATACTGTAATGTTTTACAATTCCCCAGCCTAGCCCCCTCCCTACCTTTGCATTTTTTTCTAGCATATGCTCTTGGTCTTCAGACTCTGGTCTTCTTTGTATCCCCCTTTCTCTGCTCTGCTTTTGGTCAATGAACCTTCAGCCATCTCAAATGCCCTCCCTAAACTTCTCCACCTTGCTACCTCTCATCCTCCCTTCAATAGCCTCTTCAAAGCCAACTTCCTTGAGCATGCCTCAATCATCTCCCCGAACCCTTGCCCCAACACTGTGTCTGGTTTTGCCTCTGTGAAATGCCTTAGGACATTTTATTACATTAAAAGCACTATATACAAGGAGTCAGCCTTGACTCATTGGTAGCACTCTCGCCTCTGAGTCTGAAGACTTGAGCACATAATCTAAGCTAACACTTCAGTGAAGCACTGAGGGAGTGCTGCACTGTCGGAGGTGCCATCTTTTGGCTGAGATGATAAACCGAGGCCCCATTTGCCCTCTCAGGTGGATGTAAAAGATCCCATGAAACGATTTGAAGAAGGGGTGATCTCCCCGGTGTCCTGAAAAGTACTTCATTGGCTGTAAAGTGCTTTGGGACGTCCTGAGGTCATGGAAGCCGTTATTTAAATGCAAGTTATTTTTTTCTATATAAACGCAAGTTGTTGCTGTTGTTAACGAGTCCTTAACAATGTTTTCTTTAAGTTTTTGTTATTTACACAATAGTACTTTATGAATGGGTGAAAATCATATTTAGGTGACTGTTGGTTTTAAGGGAACAAAACAAATTTTATCCCTACGATTTCTTCACCATGTGGAAAACACATTCTAAAGTAGCTACAAATAGGAAGTACAATAAAAATACACATTTTGCCTGGTCTGTCCTTATTTGAATGAAGGGTAAAGATTAAATTAAGTAACAATGTAGGCCACGATAATACCAAATATATGAAGCCAATAAAATGCATTTTATTTATTGCCTGTTGAAAATAGCTACATAAAAATCCATGGTTAGTAAAAAATGTTGTGCAATTATTTGGCTTTATCCTTTATCAAGTGCATCAGTAACAAAATAAAGTGCATTTTCCATCTGTTGTCATAGCAAAATTCTGCAAATACTGGGAGATGGATATGATATTGAAAGGTTGTAGTGCCCTCTGTTGTGTTACATTTTACACAAGTTTTACAAAGCAAGTAAGTACTGTACTGTATTTATTGTTTACATGCTGGAATCTGAGTTATTTGCTGTAAATTCCTGATGGCAACAAGTTTTTAATGTAACTTTAGAATTCATAGGCCTTCAGATGTAAGAATGTACGTTCCTGAAGGGAAACACAGAGGCAAAGACAACTCGGGGATCATTTTCCGAGTACAAGCTGGTGGTAAAGGAGGTTCATACTTGGAAAATTACCCCTTTTAATCTGGGATGTGCTTCAGTGGAATTTATTTATTGAGAAACCAAAATGAAGAGTTAAGATCTGTAGTGGACACCACCAAGGTTAAAATCAATAAAGGAGATTAAGTAAATCAGGAAATAATGATTACAAAGAAAGAAATGCATTTATAGAAATGAACTTACATTTATATACAAAAGCAAAATACTGTGGATGCTGGAAATAAAAACTAAAAACAGAAAATGCTGGAAATACTCAGCAGGTCAGGCAGCATCTGTGGAGAGAGAAACATAGATGACCTTTCGTCAGAACTGAAACATTAACTCTGTTTCTCTCTCCACAGATGCTGCCGGACCTGCTGAGCATTTGCAGCATTTACTGTTTGTGTTGCATTTATATAGCACCTTTCACAACCTTAGGACGTCCCAAAGGGCTTTACAGCTAATGAAATACTTTTGAAGTGTAATCACTGTTGTAATGTAGGTCCACCTTGGGGGTCCAACCAGTGTTGTGTCCTAGCCCCCCAAAGATTTATGGTAATGGATTTTTTTTTTACTTTAAAGAGGCTCTGGGGATCAATTGTTTCGGGGGAGGGGATGTCCAACATCCCTCCCCACCTGGCCTAGATAAAGTCTGCGTTTTGTGGCATCCTGGATCAGGAAGGCACCTGAGATGTGCCCAGAGTGGTATGGGCAGCTACTGCTCATATTTAAATGTGGTGATCTCCACTGACCCCGCTTACTCCAGCAGGGTCAGCGATGGAGATAATCAGCGGGTGCAGTCCCAGCATAATTGCCACGATCACGTCCCACGCAATTTCTGGGTCCTCCTTTCCAGGCTGAAAAGCCGAGTTTCTCCAGTCTTTGCTTATAACTCAGACCTATAGCAGTAGGGATCAGCATTATGGCTTTTCTCTGCAATGCCTTCATAATGGTCAAGCAGAATGGAGCAACGGAGAGAGATACTAAGATCATTAACATTACAGTTAGAGGAGAAGAGTAAGTCAAAAAGGTCAGCTTTCTCTTTAGTAGAGTGCGCAACTGAAGCATCGAGATCAAACAGGGATGCGAAGGAGGAGTCACAGCTTTGGCAGAGAAGCTGGAGGAGTGGCTAAGAGGGAGGCAGAAAGACAGCAATTGACACTCCTTTTGAACAGAATAATATTTGACGGGATTTACAGAAGTTATGAGCTGCTTCAGGATAGTTCAGATTGATGAAGATAGATGCTATGGGCACTATTTTTACAAGAGACAGCAGAACAAGTATAATGAACCAAGTTGCAGAATTGACAAAAGAGGAAGAATAGAGTAAAAGCCTTGTGTACCAGCTAGAACAACACAAGTTAGTTCACTGGCACAGATAGAAGGGTGAGAAGAGTGTAAGAAGAAGTTCAACCAAGGATAAGCAACGATTGGCTCACATTAAGGTAAATTTTCAAGGCGCATTTCCTTGCACGGAATCTCGGTCAATGGGGTATGGTGGTCAATATGATATGCAGAAAACCTGCAGTAACTGAATTGGACATGCTGACATCCACACCTTCATTTCCGATCCGAGTTCCTGTTGAATAAGGCTCCACACCAGAAATTTACTCTATAGAACCAAACAAGCCAGGAACAATTTATAGAATGTAACTTGGTGCAGGGTATGTGCAAGATGTGAATGCGAGACAATGATCAGAAGAGCCCAGAGATGATGAGATAGATTGCAAGAGTTAGCATTGGAGGTGAGGAAAAGGCCTTGGAGATTATCTAAATTGTTGTGATCATCAGGGATACTGGTAGCTTGACGGATGAGACATCTGACAGTTGAACAGTTGATGAGATTTGCGGGTTGAAGCGAGAAGAGGTGGGTATGGATTTGGGTGTCTCAGAAGCTGCAGTAAGCTGTGACTCTTCTGGTTCTACTGGCATATTGTTTATGAAGCTGAAGGAAAGATAAAGCGAGGAGAACGGGCTGTCACTTCTGGCGGGTTTCACATAGCGTTATAAATGCACCTCCTGATGCCGTACTAAGACAAGGGTTCCGAGTTTCCTCTCTAGTCCACGCTGAGATAGCTGATCTCAGTGCTTCATGCACACCTAAGTTAGGAAGGACAAAAAAAAAATCAGCCAAGGTTCGTTCCCCTGCTGGAAAGTGCACATGCGTACATGAAATGTAAAGACAATTTAGAAGAGAAGAGATTGAACAATTTGCTAATGCTGACTCTAAAGGCTCACAGATGACAAGTGGCCACTTGGGCGAGATAGCGGAAAGGCCATCGGCACCTGTGGAACTGTACCACTGAATGAATCAGTAGACAGAACTGAAAAAAACTTTGGATAGGTTTGCAACATTTTCAAATGGTGCAGGAGCATACAACAGTAATTATTTGGAAACAGTTGTGATTAAGCCACATGGGGGCGCCCAAGGCACACAGTCAAAATGATTTTCAACTATTGCTTTAAATCTGAGACCAGACATCACAGATAAAATTAACAAATAGTAAAATAAGAACTGTATTACACAGAATTACAGCACAGAAACAGGCCATTCGGCACAACTGGTCTGTGCTGGTGTTTATGCTCCACATACCCTTCGATTCCTTTCCCCCTCATGTACTCATCTAGCTTCCCCTTAAATGCATCGATGCTATTCGCCTCAACTACTCCTTGTGGTAGCAAATTCCACATTGTAACCACTCTCTGAGTAAAGAAGTTTGTCCTGAATTCCTTATTGGATTTATTAGTGACTATCTTATACTTATGACCTCAAGATTTGGACGCCCCCACAAGTGGAAACATCTGCTCTACATCTACCCTATCAAACCCCTTCATAATTTTAAAGACCTCTATTAGGTCACCCCCTCAGTCTTCTCTTTTCTAATGCCAGGGAATATTAAATTTACTTAAAGCTAAATTGTTCTACATTAAATTTTTCATGAAATGCAATATTACAAAACAAATGTAAAAATTACAATTTAAAAACAAAAGAACATAAGAAATAGGAGCAGGAGTAGGCTATTCGGCCCCTCGAGCCTGCTCCGCCATTCAATGAGATCATGGCTGATCTTCTACCTCAACTCCACCTTCCTGCCCGATCCCCATATCCCTTGGTTCCCTTCGTTCCCAAAAATCTATCGATCTCTGCCTTGAATATACTAAACGACTGAGCACCCACAGCCCTCTGGGGTAGAGAATTCCAAAGATTCACAACCCTTTGAGTGAAGAAATTTCTCCTCATCTCAGTCCTAAATGGCCGACCACTTGTCCTGAGACTGTGACCCCTGGTTCTAGACTCCCCAACCAGGGGGAACATCCTCCCTGCATCTACCCTGTCAAGCCCCTTAAGAACTTTATGGGGTAAAAATTCAGTTGGTTGCGCCTCCTGTTAGCGCCTTAAGAGGGCGCTAATGGGGCGCAAAGCCGCTAACGCCCGGGCGCAGCGATGTTTGCGCCGCTCGGGAACTTAACTAGAGATTGTGCGGCGGCGCTAAAACTTACCGCTGCGACCACCTGCGCGCGCAGATTATGACGTCATTCCATGGTGCAACGCCCTTGTGGCGCCCCAGAGCGGAAATTGAGTGGCGCCCCCTGCCTTACCGCCTGGCGCATCCAACGACCGGAAGACTGGAACGCTATCAATCGCTGTGGGGCTGGGGGGGGCGCTATTTAAAGGGGGCCTCTTCCTGTCTTTTATTGTTGGTGGCATTTTTGAACTACGCATTCTGAGAGAGAGAGGGAGAGACTTCTGGAGAGATTCAACGTTGTGTGAAGGAGTTTTGGGTACTGAGCAGCACTTTGCAGGTTCATTTTGATTTGCCATTCCTTGTATCGATTTAGCAGAGACTGTGGGAGTTGCACTCTGAGCTCTTTGCCTGGTACTCTCCATTGTTCTTTCCAGCACATTTGATGTGCAAGTCTCTCCAGGCCGAGATTCGAGGCTGCAATGAACAGGATGTGGATGGAAAGCAAGATTAACCATCCCCTTTAAGAACTGGCCCGTGCCATTGTGTGTGTGTTCCATTGCTGACTGACATTACATGAGCTTCGCCAGCGCTCTGAGGTAGCGCCTCACTCCTTGGCCTTTGCGCCTTAAGACAGGTGTGCAGCGCCTGATTTAGCGCTCCACTCACCTCCCGGGGCGGTAAAAGTGAAGTTTCCAGTCAGTGCCGATAATTAGCGCCAGGTGCTAATATTTGCGTCCAGACGATATTTGCGCCCCAAATGGGGCGCGACCTAATTTTTACCCCTATATGTTTCAACAAGATCAGCTCTCATTCTTCTAAACTCTAGAGAATATAAGCCTAGTCTACTCAATCTCTCCTCATAGGACAATTCCCCCCATCCTAGGAATCAGTCTAGTGAACCTTCGTTGCACTCCCTCTAAGGCAGGTATATCCTTCCTTAGGTAAGGAGACCAAAACTGTACACAATACTCCAGGTGTGGTCTCACCAAGGCCTGATATACTTGCAGTAAGACTTCTTTACTCTTATACTCCAATCCTTTTGTAATAAAGGCTAATATATATCTTCTCAAGGGAAACTAGGGATGGGCAATAAATGCCAGCCTTGCCAGCAACGCCCACATCCCATGAACGAATATTATAAAAATACCATTTGCTTTCCTAATTGCTTGCTGTACCTGCATGTTAACTTTCTGTGATTCATGTACAAGGACACCCAGGTCCCTCTGAATACCAACATTTCCCAATCTCTCACCATTTAAAAAATATTCTGCTTTTCTATTTTTCCTACCAAAGTGGATAACTTCACATTTCTCCACATTATATTCCATCTGCCATATTCTTGCCCACACACTTAACCGGTCTATATCCCTTTGCAGCCTCTTTGCATCCTCCTCATAGCTTACTTTCCCACCTAGCTTTGTATCGTCAGCAAACTTGAATACATTACACTCAGTCCCCTCATCTAAGTCATTAATATAGATTGTAAATAGCTGAGGCCCAAGCACTGATCCTTGCGGTACCCCACTAATTACAGCCTGCCAATCCAAAAATGACCTGTTTATTCCTACTCTCTGTTTTCTGTCCGTTAACTAATCCTCAATCCATGCTAATATAGTACCCCCAATCCTATAAGCCCTAATTTTGTGTAATAAACTCTTGTGTGGAACCTTATCGAATGCTTTTTGAAAATCCAAATGCAATGAATTCACTGGTTCCCCCTTATCTACCCTGCTAGTTACAACCTCAAAAAACTCTAACAGATTTGTCAAACACGATTTCCCTTTCATAAATCCGTGTTGACTCTGCCCGATCATATGATTTTCTAAGTGCTAAAAAGGCACAGCAAGTCAGCCTGCATCTAAAAGAAAAAAGACAGGTTGACGTTTTGGGTGAAGGCCCCTTATGAAAATTGGCACGGGAGTGGCACAACTGGCCACAATTCAGAGAAGATGGGAGAACAATGGGTACAAGTCAAGAGAACGCTTTGTGGAAACTGCTTTAAAAAGAGATAACCAATGAATTTAATAGATTTTAAAAGGCTGGAAAGAAGTAACACATACCAGTGATATACAAAGGTCATCTCAGTCAAGCTGCAGCAAATTATTTGACAGATAAAAGCTCCAATTTGGAAAAGCTTGCAGTGGAATGTGAATGGGAGAATCAGGCAGGAAAACTGGGTGAGAGCTAAGATGTGAAGGTACAGAGGTCAATTTGCAGATGATACCTCTGATCTGTAGTAGAAAATATAAGCGTGGCTCCCCCCCCCAATGGCTGAAGAAAATAGGTAGAAATTCCACCCCTAGGGTGGGGAATACTGGTGGTGTTGTGGCTTGTGGTAACAATGTGGGATGAAACTCGTATCTGCTAGGTTTCAACACCACGTAAAACCCCCACAAATTGCAGCCCAGGAGGGTTGGGCAGTTCTTAGTCCTGCTGTCATCACGGCCACAGCTAGCATTGGAAGCCTGTCTGGGCTAGCCAGAATTCTGCACTTATCTGCCTGATAGAGCCAGTGGGGCATAAGAAGAGATTACCTTCAGAATGATATCATTCCAGTCCCCATGGGAACTGAACAAACTCTTTCTTGTGTGACCTTCAGCCTGATAAGGGCTTCAGGTTCCACCCCTCCCCCTCTCCCTCGCCCCACCTCACTCCCTTGGTGCAGCTGGGTGACTCAGCAGGTCAGGTACCTTTACAGGCATGGGGTGTCCACACTGAATATTTAAATGACCCTGTCTTTGCGATTTGGTACGGGGAGACCAAAAAAGGCAGGCAGAAGTCTCATCGTTCCCCACCATATTTCTACCCCCTCACCAGGGTCCTTGGAAATTTTAGGCTGAAGTCTCCATATCTGACAATGAAGATCCTAGTTTATGTTGAGGTAGCTGAATTCAGCCAGGGTATGATGTTACAACTGGCCTTAGCATCCTAGGGCAGAGAAAGGGAAAATCAGCTGGTGCTGCTGGACTGAATGCATATTTGGACATTGGGTGAGAACATAATTGGGCTTGACAGTGATGCCCTTTTGGTTGAATAGCTTGGACACAACTCGCCTGCAGTCAGTAGCGTTAATTTTTGGTTTTGTGCATTGATTTGGCAGGAGGCGGGTACAGCAGGATTAGCACCTGCCCAATTAGATCAATGTTAACCTGATGAGAGTTCTGGGGTTTGGCCCTTTTTGGGCCTGATGCTGAGAGTTGACAGAGAAGGCATGGGAAATAGTGCCCTTCAGGAACTCCTAGCAAGAGATGATTTAAAATGTTTAAGGGATGTGGCCACTTAAAAGGCACCGACCACCCCCTTCCTGTTTTCCTTCCCTCTTCCCCCCCACCCCCACCCCCCAACCAGGGCTTACCTGAGGGTCGCTGCCTGCAAAGCTGGCCCAAATTGGAGACCAGTACACCAGCGGGCTGCCTCTGGAGGCGCGATAGGTGCCCACAGTTCACCGAAAATATGCTGATGAGCCCCAATATTGGTCAAGCCTCAGACCTCCAGCCTCTGGCGCGTGCTCGGTGCGCACCAACCATTTTGGACACAAAAATGGGACCAAACCAATTTCCCGTCCATAGTTTATTTATTTTTCTCCATTTTTGAGAGGGGAAATGAAATTGAGTGAAGAAAGTTAGCTTTGCTTACATCTGTTACATCCATACATTCACTTGCAATGTGTAAAATGAAGCAGCTTAATAATTTGCATCAGGCTTTGTCTCAGTAAAGTGTTTCCAGTCAGCCTACTAAAAAATTGGAGAATTGCATATGAGAGCACTTGCAAAAGATGCAATATCTAGTTCTGATCACAAGGGGGCCCTGTTTTTACACCCCTAGGTTACATTAGCATATACAGAAACTTTCGTTTATCCGGCACCCAAATATCCGGAATTCTCGCTTAACCGGCAAAAAGCTTACTCCGAAAACTCCTCTCAAATAACCGGCAATGTTGCCGAGTCGCAGTCGAGTCTCCGCGAACGCCGAGTGCTCCGAAAACTCCTCTCAAATAACCGGCAATGTTGCCGATCCCGAGTCCGAGTCCGCGAACGCCGATTTAGTCAGTAGGGGTACTTTTCAAAAGTGCCACTACTCGGCCTCCTGGCGCTGTCACAAGTCCGAAACATTGCAGTAGCATGAGTAGATTCTCCCGCGCTGCCTGGAGTCTCTTCTGATCGGCCATTTTGCTGGGTGTCTCCCACGATGCTGGTACTGTAGTCTCTTCTGATCCACCATTTTGCTGTGTGTCTCCCACGCTGCTGGTACTGTAGTCTCTTCTGATACACCATTTTGCTGTGTGTCTGCCACGCTGCTGGTACTGTAGTCTCTTCTGATACACCATTTTACTGTGTGTCTGCCACGCTGCTGGTAGTCTCTTCCTAGCCACCATTGTTCTGTGTGTCTTTCCATCTTCATCGGCAATTATCTCCTCCATCTTGCATTATGGAATTCCCAAAAGCTGGTCCAAGCAAAAGGAAGAGAGTGGTCTTAACTTTAAAACAGAAAATCGAGATATGCCAACGACTAGAAAGGGGAGAGAAGCGTATCAACATTATGAATGAATTCAAAATCGGTTCGTCAACAATCTACGACATCAAATCGCAGAAGGATAAGCTGCTCAAGTTTTATTCAAGCTCGGAGACATGCAAGAGTGTAGAGAAACGGCGTACGCTTCGTAAGCCTAAGCTTGAAGAGCTGGATACCGTGCTTTATGAATGGTTTTCTCTTAAGCGTTCAGAGGGTGTTCCAATTTCCGGACCCATGCTAATCGAGAAAGCGAAGGATTTCTACAAAAGGATGGAGCTCACTGACAAGTGTGCTTTCTCCGAGGGATGGCTAACGTGCTTCAAGTTACGGCACGGGATACGACGACTCGATATTTCCGGGGAGAAGAAATCAGCTGATCACGAAGCCGCAGAAGAATACTGCGATTATTTCAATCGGATTGTGCAGCAACATGATTTGTCGCCAGCACAGATATATAATGCAGATGAAACAGGCTTGTTTTGGAGGTTTTTGCCAGAATCAACGCTTGCTGGGGCTAGTGAGGCTAATGCTTCAGGTTACAAGAAAAATAAAGATCGTGTAACCGTGCTAACATGTGCGAACGCCGCTGGATCACACCAGGTTAAACTTCTTGTTATCGGGAAGTATAAAAATCCCCGTGCATTTAAAAATGTGAGGCACTTACCTGTTGAGTACAAAGCTCAAAAAAATGCTTGGATGGATAAGGAAATCTTCTCCGATTGGTTCCATCATAGTTTTGTTCCATCTGTGAAGGAACATTTCCGCAAAATAGGGAAACCTGAAGATAGCAAATGCATTTTATTGCTTGATAATTGCAGAGCCCATCCGCATGAATCCCAGTTGGTTTCGGGAAATATTTTCACCATTTATTTGCCACCAAATGTAACTTCTCTCATCCAACCCATGGACCAGGGCGTTATCCAAAATCTGAAGTGTCATTACAAGAAAGACTTCCTACGTAAACTGCTAAGCCAAGATGAGAATATTCAAGATTTGCAGAAGGAATACAATATTAAAGATGCCATCTATAATGTTGCATGTTCTGGAAATTGGTGAAAGGTCACACTCTGAGGCAAGCCTGGCGCAAATTGTGGCCTTCTGTAATGTTTGCTGAAGGTTCTTCTTCAGAGGAGGAATTTCATGGGTTCAGTATTCGTCCCAAGAAGAGTACAATAATGGAAATGGCTGGAATGGTGAAAAATGCAGGCCCAGCAAACCCTCTACGTCACCTCAGTGAAAGTGATATCGAGCAGTGGGTTGATGCAGATAGAGAAGTTGGTGTTGTGCATATGCTAAGTGATGATGAAATGATTCAGAATGTTTTGAATCCAAAGAAAGAAAAGGAAAGCGAGATGGAAAGTGAAGAGGATGAGATTTCTGAAGAAGAGAAGATTTCTTGGGCTAAAGCTGCAGAAGGATTTTCTACAATCCTCAAATTTGCTGAAAGGCAGAATTGCTACTCTGCACAAGAAGTTATGCAACTCCATATTCTGCATTCCACCTTTCTACAGAAAAGGCAAGAGTCCACTAAGCAAACCGACATCCGCAACATGTTTAAGAAAGCTTCCAAAAGAGTCGCAGCAGCGGAAGTGCCTGAAGAATCTGTGGCATCGGTGGAACTGCGTGATCCTGATGACCCAGCTGGCACAGATACGGATATTTCTGATGAACCAGATGACTCGGAATAAGTGTACAGTCAACTACAGTACTGTAGACAGTCGTTTATAAGTTTTGTTTTACTGTTAAGTAATTAAAGAGTTATGGATTACCCTCAACTGGCAGTACTGTACTTAATCAAGCTTCTTCCACTATCCATTTAACACAACATTCTGTAGGTGAGTACCCAAATACTGTATACTGCACATTTCTTGATTTTTTTAATGTTAAAAATAGCCTCGGTAGATATAACTCTCCGTTATCCGGTACTTTCGATAAACCGGCACCACGCCGGTCCCGTCGATGCCGGATAAACGAAAGTTTCCTGTAATTAGATATTGGACAGTGTGGCACACTCCTGAATGTAAGACATTTGGATTGCTTACAGGAGTGACCAGCAACACTACGCAAGAGAATATCTAAGGCAGACCTGAAATTTGTAACAGTGTACTACCTGCAAGGCCTGGGACTACTTGGGAAAGAACACGATGTGCCTTAAGCAAGCTGCCAAGGTGAGCATACCCAGTGGTTCGTTTACCTGAGACTTGGTCCATTTATATATATTGCAGTGTTACCAGGCAACCTGGCATGCATTGGTCCATGCCAAGCCCTCACACAGCCTTGTAGCTCTTTCATTTCCCACCATACATGGGCACACAATACTGCTGTAACCTACAATTAAAATCTTGGCAAACAGAGCACCTTCAAAATGTTTCACACTTTAAAGCATTGTGACACAACCTAGCTGCATGAGGCTTGGTTACTTAACGACACCCAGAATGATCTGTAGTTTTGGCACATGTCTGTCGCTGTGCACGTGTTTCAATATGTCATAACTACTCTGCTTGTACGACAAGATAGCACATAATACAAGGGAGCCAACCCAAACTGGAGTAGGACCAAGAAATTATCAGTCCTTGGAGGAGGCCACCCTGAAAATCTTCCTTGTAAGGCATCACGAGGGTAAGAGGTGAAGCCATGGATCTCCTCTAAGCTAATTGGATAATACCAACCAGTTCTTATGTCTTGCCCACTTCTCACTCACTTTTACACAGGCTTACACACAAACC
This sequence comes from Squalus acanthias, assembly GCA_030390025.1. Taxonomy (NCBI): domain Eukaryota; kingdom Metazoa; phylum Chordata; class Chondrichthyes; order Squaliformes; family Squalidae; genus Squalus; species Squalus acanthias. The sequence continues at coordinate 25,375,631 of CM059436.1, read as the reverse complement.
ACATATACAGTTAATATCTTGTGATGCATGGTGTCTCTTGGACACAGCATTGTAATATTAGGCATTTTTCTATCATTGTAGGCCTGAAACAGCACTGTCAAAGGGCCAGGATAAGCATCCTGCAACCCTCTCACCAACCTTTGCAAGTATAGGCACCACTACACACATTCTGGAGGATGCAGTTGGTGAGCATGATGAGGTCAACACAGTGCACAAGTGGGGAGGAACAACTGGTGATGGCACATGGCTGCTATCAATGACCCCTGTCCTTTGTAAAATGGAGCAGTGTGCTGCCATATCATGCTACTGTTGCTCTTTAGTGAGAAAGGAGAGAAAAGTGCTGGCTATGCTGATCACCTAATATGAATGTGGACAGTACATTAGCTGATACAGCAATGCTAACTTAGAATGAACTGAAGGCAGAAAAAATGAGAATGTTATTGACCTTAACTGTCACTGGCAATGTCGTGTCTATCTTTCAGATTGGCTGGAGATGTCTTTGCAACAGATAACAAATTCTGCATATGCCTCCCTGGTGATCTGGAGGTTGCAGAAGCAATTGCCCTCGGTCATTGGCAGGGAGACGTGCTATGGTCTGCAGGTATAGGTGGTGGCATAATGGCAGATGCATTTGTTTCATTCAATCACGGTATGTGGGCCAGCATTTATTGCCCATCCCTAATTGCCCTTGAGAAGGTAGTGGTGAGCCTCCTTCTTGAACCGCTGCAGTCCGTGTGGTGAAGGTACTCCCACAGTGCTGTTAGGGAGGGAGGTCCAGGATTTTGACCTAGCCACGATGAAGGAACAGCAATATATTTCCAAGTCAGGATGGTGTGTGACTTGGAGGGGAACTTGATGGTGAGGGTGTTCCCAGGCGCCTGCTGCCCTTGTCCTTCTCGGTGGTAGAGGTCACGGGTTTGGGAGGTGCTGTTGAAGAAGTCTTGGCGAGTTGCTGCAGTGCATCTTGTAGATGGTACACACTGCAGCCACGGTACGCCGGTGGTGGAGGGAGTGAATGTTTAAGGTGGTGGAAGGAGTGCTGATCAAGCGGGCTGCTTTAAGTGCATCTTGCTCCCTTCGGCTGTGTGAGTGGTGTTATTTTTAGAGTTGGTGTTGCTCTGTTTGGAGGGAGCTTTGCTAGTGTCTGCTCAGTGCTGCCAGACTTGTGTTAATGGTGGCCTTGGATAAATTCATGACTCGAACCATCGGAGCCTTTACCCAGGAAAACATCAGGGAATCAGCACAGACCAGGTTACCTTTGCCCACTAAACCCGCAAAGGGAGACTCACTTTTAAAAGGACAACTTCTGTTTAATTTGTGAGCCTTACTTTGTGGAATGCTTTAGTGTTTAGTGAAGTTGTTGATCCAGTGAAGGTTTGCACCTGTGGGCTGACAGTTGGTTAGTTAGATATTGTATCGTTTTATTGCAACATTAAGGTACTGAGTGTACTGACTAACAGTTTTTCATCCATCTGATACAAGGCACCTGGAGTAAGGGGAAGGTCCTCTGTTTACGTCTACGACATGTCTCTTCAAATCTCTGCCATGCCTATGTAATCTGAATTCCCTCTGTATCCATTTTGCACGTGTATTTTAGCTGCCGCCCCGGACCCAAGCCCATTACTTCTATCACCCTATTTTCCACCTGACCTCTCTTGGGCCCTTCTGTCCTAACTTCTCCCTACCTGGCGCCCATTCATGCCACCTTCCGAACCTGGACATCAGTTCGCCGTTGCTCCAAGCTGTCTCCACACTTTCTATTTCATCCCACCATGGGACCTCTGACTTTAACTTCAGACTCTCTTCTATTGTTTTTTCTCTATTCTCTGTTTACTACCCGGACATATCTATCCTCATTTTTGCCATGCCTGTGCAGTCTGAGTTTCCCTGTATCCATCCGTGTTCGCAATTTGGCTGCTGTTCCAGACCTGAGCTCATGACTTCTATTTCCCCTTTTTCTTCTTTTCTATTCACGCCCCTTAGGCCGTTCTCTCCTGTCATCATGCCTCTTTTCATTTCTCCCCTCACGGGTACTCTGCCCCCCCAAATCCCTACCCCAACCCTACAGCACTCCTCGACATTCCCACTCTCCTGGCGCCATCACAGGCTTAACTCCTTCTTTGATAAGCCCGCATCTTCCCTCTGTGCCTCTCTCGGCAACCTCCGAAGGGCCCATCAGCATCCCCAACTGTCCCATCCTCTCTTGCCGACCTTGCCGATTAGCACGCCAGCTGGAGGCTAATCTTGCTGTCCTTCCCGTCCCATTCATCCCTTGCACTGCTGACCCTGTGGACTTTGCCAGCGGATCAACTATCACCAACCCTCTCTGCATTTCCCTCCAGAATGTCAATTCACTTGTGAACAAGATCCTTGCCATCCATGAGCTTATTGTGGATGATTGCATCATGGCCTTGACAGAAACTTGGCTCACGGGTGATGACATCCTGCTCCTTACTGAAACCTCCCCGCCTGGCTATAGCTTCCACCACATGCCCCGCCCAAACCACTGCGGTGGCGGTGTGGTCTGTCCTCCTACTCCTCTGGCACCTTCTCCTCCTTTGAGCATCCCACCTTGTTCCACCACTCTCGCCTCTCCTTTAAAATCTCTACCACCCACCAAGTACTAGGCCAGGTTTCTCACCGAGATAACTTCACTGCTTTCCTTCCTCAGCCTCCGCATCGAACGACTTCTCATCCTCGGTGATTTCAACCTCCAGCTCAACTCACCTTGCCCTCTCCCCTCTAAATTCACTGATCTCCTGTCCTCCCTTAACCTTTCCCTCCACATAAACTCCCCTACCCATATTCACGGTCACCCTCTCAACCTTGCCATTTCACGTGACCTCTATACTCTCACCGTCTAAATCATAGATAAGGCCATTTTTGATCACTTCCTTGTATCCCTTTCCACTCACATCCCCTTTCCCTCTTCCAACCCCACTTCCTCTGCGCCCACCCCTGGAAAAAACTCTCCCCCAAGTCACTTACTACGACACTTTCAAATTCCCAACCATCTATCTGCTCATTCACACTCTCACCTCCACCTTTGATGCCCTTGTCCCCAGTTAACTCTTCCACCCTGGTCGTTCCGCCTGGTAAAGCCCCCATCTCCACTCCCTTAATTCCAAAGATTGCAGACTTGAACGTTTATGGTGGAAAATGATTTAGCCATTCATCGGCAGATCTGGCTGGACTTAATCAAGCACTATCGTGTCCTGCTCTCCTCTGTTAAAACTATTCACTACTCCAGGATCATCCTGGAATGCAAAGATAACTCCCGGCATCTCTTCTCTACTGGCAACCGTCTTCTTAAACCCCTCTCCACTGTCCCCTCCACCCTCACCATCAACAAGTGTGAGGAGCTCATGGACTTCCTTGCCACTAAGATTGAGACCATCTGTTCAGCTGCCTCTGCCAGATCCCTCCCCTTCCCTAGCCCACCAACCTAAACTTCCCCAAGGTTCCCTCTTCCCTAGCCCTGAACTCACATCTTTCTCTCGTTTCTCTCCTAGCTCCCCTCATGCCTTCTCTCAGCTCATCTTGTCCATCAGACTAACCTCCTGCTCTCTTGACCCTATTCCCACTAATTTGCTGGCCATGCAACTTCCCTTCCTGGCCCCCATGTTAGCTAATAATGTTAATGGTTCCATCTTCTCTGGTACTGCCACCCCCCCTTTCAAATCTACTGTCATCATCCCTCTTCTCAAAAAACCCACCCTTGACACTTCTGTCCTTGCAAACTATCACCTCATCTCCAACTTTCCTTTCCTCTTCAAAGTCCTTGAATATGTTGTCACCTCCCAAATCTATGCCCTTCTTTCCCACAATTCTGTTTGAACCTCTCCAATCAGGTTTCCCCCCCCCCCCCCCCCCCCCCACGGCCCTTATCAAAGTCACAATTGACATCCTATGTGACTATGACAGTGGTGCACTATCCTCATCCTTCTTGACATGTCTGCAGCCTTTGAAACGGTTGACCACACCATCCTCCTCCAACATCTCTCCTCCATTGTCCAGCTGAGTTGGACTGCCCCTGTCTGGTTCCATTGTTATCTATCCAGTCGTATCCAGAGAATCTCCTGAAATGGCTTCTCTTCCCTTCCCACACCGTTACCTCTGGAGACCCCAAGGATTCATCCTTGGCCCCCTCCTGTTTGTCATATACATACTGCCCCATGGTAACATCAACTGCAAACACGTCAGATTCCACATGTAGGCTGATGCCACCCAGCTCTACCTCACCACCGCCTCTCTCGACCCCTCCACTGCCATTGATTCGTCACGTTGCTTGTCCAACATCCAGAATTGGATGAGCAGAAATTTCCTCCAATTAAATATTAGGAAGACTGAAGCCATTGTCTTCGGTCCCACCACAAATTCCATTCCCTACCCACCGACTCCATCCCTCTCCTTGACAACTGTCTGAGGCTGAATCAGACCGTTCGCAACCTTCGCGTCGTATTTGATCCTGAATTGGACTCCATATGCTCTCCATCACCAAGACTGCCTACTTCCACCTCCGTAATATCGCCCCTGCCTCAGCCCATCTGCTGCTGAAACCCTCATCCATGCCTTTGTTACTTCCAGACTCGACTATTCCAATACTCTCCTGGCTGATCTCCCATCTTCCACCCTCTGTAAACTTGAGCGCATCCAAAACTCTGCTGCCCATATCCTAACTCACCACTGTGCTCACTAACTCACCACTGTGCTCACTAACTCACCACTGTGCTCACTAACTCACCACTGTGCTCACTAACTCACCACTGTGCTCACTAACTCACCACTGTGCTCACTAACCTACAGTGACTCCCAGTCCAGGAATACCTCAAATTTAAAATTCTCATCCTTGTGTTCTAATCCCTCCATGGCCTCATCCTTCTCTATCTCTGTAACCTCCTCCAGCCCTACAACCCTCTGAGAAATCTGGGTTCCTTCAATTCTGGCCTCTTGCGTGTCCCCAATTTCCTTCGCCCCACCATTGGCGGCCGTGCCTTCAGCTGTCTCAGCCCCAAGCACAGGAATTCTCTCCCTAAACCTCTCCACTGCCTACACGGTACCTCTCCCTCCTCCTTTAAGACACGCCTTAAAACCTACCTCTTTGACCAAGCTTTTGGTCACCTGTCCTAATATCTCCTTATGTGGCTCGGTGTCAAATTTTGTCTGATAACGCCCCTATGCAGCGCTGTAGGACATTTTACTGTGCTAAAAGCGCTATACAAAAGCAAGCTGTAGATGCCTCTGGATCTCCCTGGCATGCTTTCTTTCCTACTTCAACCATGAAATATTTAAAATGCATCCAAACCAACCCCATCATAAACTTTACCATCACTTACTACCAGCCATGGGGTTCTGCAGCTTACACCTAGAAGCTGTGTGACTACTTGAGTTCCCTTGAAATTTCGTATTGGAAGAATTCCTTTGCAGGTGCCCTTTTTACCACCTATTCCTAATCTGCTGAATCCTGATCAGTGCTTCACCAGAGAAAGACCCTTCCTCTAGCCTAGCCTCTAAAGCACGCCTCATGCCAGTCTCTGAGTTGGTGCTTGTTAGGGTCAGATCAAGTGATGCTGAATCTTCAAGAAGGCTGGTGAAAGCATCAGCAGCTTGTCATGCAGAGTGTGTAGGGTGAGATAGAATAAGAAGGGAAAAAGAGGATACGTTATGAAGAAAGCCTTCGCGGCGTCTCCTCCAGCGTTGCCAGTTGCAATGGCCATGACTCTACCCCTGCCCGTGATGGCCAGCGTGTTTTCTTCCACAGGGGAGAGGATGTACAGGCACACTTGGCCTTCTCCGATCACTGCCCCCTGCCACAAGAAGGGTGTGTGCTAGTGACATCCTTGTGAGTTGTTTAAAGAATATGCCTGACAGCATGGTCAAATAGTTCACATGTAGTGTGTAAGATGTGGTGTAGGGAAGCAAGGGTTTCAAAAGTGGTGAGAGTAGGAGTGCAGAGATGTGAATCGGAGGAGAAGGAAGTGGACCCATGAGCTCTACCACCAGCAGGCGCATGGGAACACCATCACCTGCAAGTTCCCCTCCAAGTCACACACCATCCTGAGTCAAGATCCTGGAACTCCCTCCCTAACAGCACTGTGGGAGTACCTTCACCACACGAACTGCAGCGGTTCAAGAAGGCGGCTCACCACCACCTTCTCAAGGGCAATTAGGGATGGGCAATAAATGCTGGCCTTGACAGCGATGCCCACATTTCAAGAATGAATAAAAAAAGAGTGAAGTGTGGTGCAGTGATTGTAGGAGAATGAAAGGAAGCGTGGGAGGGGAGTGTTGCGAATAGTGGGTTTGGAGATGTAAGCAAAGAGTAATAGAGCAACCTTGACAACTCTTGCGAGGCCATTGACCTTTTTTCTACATTGCTGCCATGTCCTGGGAGCTAAGCTCCTGACATTAACCTCCTGAGTGACCTCTTCCCATTGACGGCGGAGGTGTTGCCTGGAGAGCTTTCTGCCCCACGGGGGGGATCACGATCTCCCTCCTCCTGTCCACCGCCTGGACCGAGGCCTACAATGCGGTATCAGAGAAACTGAGACCCAATCTGCAGGTCTAGCAGCCATTTATTTGTTCAGAAGTATTCCTTCCTGTCTGCAGCCAGAGTACACCGCCCCTTTAAGAGGTGCTGACTTCCTTTAAGTGTCGTCAGTGAAACCTAATTTCCTGCCCTCCCCAAACAAGTGCAAAGCCAATGAATAGCGCGGGTTCGTCCAGCTACACCGTGAAAGTTGTATACTGATCTCATAAATCATGGAAATGACCTTCTGAAATACAAATGAAAAGGAACTGCTTTATTTCTCTTTTGTTACAAAAGTCAATAAAAATCACATTTATATACGTCGACTATCAGTGTCATTTTTAAGTCCAAACCAAATGTTTCACATAAACAAATAAGCATAATGCTATCCCTTGGATTGTTTTCTTCAGAGAGACTGAAAAGCTACTTTAATCTCAACCCAATAATGATAATTATAAGCTGCTACTGATCCCCACCCTCACCGCCCAGGAACAGTAAAACCCAGCAGAGGGCGCTGCAACCGATTACTACAGACTGCAATCTGTTCTGGTCTCTTAGTGTTCTCATCATGCCAAATACAGTCAATTAGCTTAACTGTGGGGTTTTTCTCTTTTGAATCCGGAACTGGAAAAGAATTGTACAGTTTTTTTGGGGTTTTGAGGTAAGTTTGTATTAGTAACAGCTCAAATAAAAAAGAGGAACAGAATCATTCCAATGTGCAGCACCCATTTCCCGTCAAGCTACAAAAAGAAAATACAAAGCAACCACTTCACGATAGGATTTGTGCATCTATTGTGCCCCAGTTCTTTGAGTAGCTGATAGTATAGCAGTGTCATGCACTGCAAGGTCGGAAAAACCCAGCTGCCATTTAGGATTGTCGCCTTTTGCTGAATCTAAAACTGAACATGGGAGGGCCTTGGGACAGGGGCCAGGCCTTACGCAGTTGATGTGCTTATTGGCTGTATGTGATTCTCGGTTTCCCTGTGTGCCTGGGAGGAGACTTGTATCTTGTACATGCTTGAGTAGTTTTAGCTCAGAGAATACGATTTAATGGAATTCAGTAGGGAGCCCATCAGGCCCCAGTGCTTTAACAGGTGGCGGCCCATTTATTGCTGCTTGGATCTCCATGGCCGATATCAGGGAGTCCAACAACTTGGCAACGTGTGGGATGTTGTAAGGAGGAGGGAGGTTCACCAAATAATCTTTAGTTCCTTGTTAGGTAGCTTACGAATTTGAGCATAATCAGAGCATCTGGAACGTTAAAATCTGTAAACTCCCTGTTGATTTACTCAAAATAAAGATGAGATTGCCTTTCACTTTTCTAATTGGTGTGACCATTCTACTGTGCACTTGCTACTGAAGCATGTATGCTAGAGGGCCAATTTTCCAAACACACACTCCTAGTTTGGCGTCTCGCTTGCTGAAAGGGCATCTTATTTGAATTAACCGAAAAGTGTGAGGAGTGCCTCTATAATTTCCCAGCATACGCTGCCAGGCACTGACACAAAAATCCTCTGCCCTTAATTGCTGGTGCCCAAAATACCGCTCCCCATTCCCCAACACTGCTGGTGCATCATGGGCGGTGTACCCAGAGTCCAAGAAAAATACTCAAATAAGCCTTGCTGGGATCCCAAAGTTGGAGAATTACCCCTTTTGGGCTGAGCAAAGTTTGTCCTTGCTCTGATGATTAAGAAAGAGAGTCCGTGTAGGAAAGTTAATAAACAGATACTGGGTGATGACACCATACTCCAAATATGTCCTCAACAAAAACCTCAAATTTCAACAGCTGTTTCAACATGGCTGGTCCTCTGCTTGTCCTGATCCTCTCTCTTTGATTGTGTGCTGCCTTGGTTTGGCATCTGAATATTCTGATTCGTTCCATGCCTTCTATGGTTGAAGAGCGTGTCCGTATGGAAAGCTGGATATACTTACCTCAGCAATCCTCCAGGTGCCACTGAATTTGTGTTTTTGCTCCCAGGTCCACTGCATCTGGGAGATTGCATTAACTTGAAAAGGAAAAAATTGCAGGGCTACGGGAAAAGAGCAGGGGATTGGGACTAATTGGATAGCTCATTCAAAGAGCCGGCACAAATGGGCCAAATGACCTCCTTCTGCGCTGTAAGATTCTATGAACTCGCTCCGCATTCTTCACCTATGCAGCTCGGACCTGTGATTGAACAGGAGGGCGACCTTCAGCTCCAAACCCTTACCGACAACTCCTGCAGAAGGACCTCCAATGATTCATTTGGACAGAGAGAAGTCTTCATCCTCCCTCACGGAACATATTTTGTAAATAAACTAGGGCCGGGATTTTCCACAGAATTACTGCCTATTTGCTGGGATTTTTGGGCAGGTGGGTGGGAAATGCAGCGGGGAGCATTCCACTAGCCCACCGGCCTCCGCTGCCACTTCCAGGATTTTCCGCCAGACGTGACAGCAGATCTACCTGCCCATATTCAAACAAAATGTCAATGGGCTGGATTTTCATTGACCCGTGGAGGTGGGTTTGGAGGAGTGTGGGGGGTTAAAATTGCGAAAACTGGTGGGCGGGCATAAGCCCACCTCCACTCAATTTTCATTAAATCGTGTCTGCTGGTCCCGACTCCGTCCCGCCTCTAAGAGGCGGGATAGGCTGTTAAGGCCCTTAACAAGCACTAAATTGCCTCTATAATGCCATTTTGAAAGGCCTTTGTGATTTTAACCCTTTTTCTATGTGAAGCACGCCTGATCTGAACCATAAATGTGAAACCTGGCGGGAGCACATTTGGCTGGCTGGCTAGCTACATATCTGGGAGTGGTGGTGCAAAAATATCTGGGAGCAGACTTAGGGCTGCTGCTGCTCATTTTGCATCCAGGTCCTCTCACAGCAAAGGCCAGGCAGTCTTTGCAGACCTTCAATGCAGCAGCAATGATGACATCATCAGAGGCGACTTTCAGACTGAAAACACTAATTGGGTCATGGGTTCCCACATGCTGGAACTCAATTGCCCAATTAAGTGAAAATCGCATCAATCTCCCACATCCAATTGCAGTCGGGTGGATAACACGAAAAGTGGATGACCCGACCCCAACCCGCCCCAGTATCAAAATCCACCCCAATGACAGGAATACGACATCTATTTTGCATCATTAGCAGCTTAGCAATGCTGGGCATCAGGATTACCATTACTTCCTGGCGTCCAACGTTGCTGAGGAGGCGGAGGGAGATTTATAATTTAAGCGGCCGCAGAGTGATTGACCGAACTAGGCAAAGTAGTAAACTTTAAACTTCTCTTTTTTTCTTCCGCCAGCCACAATTTCCCTCCCTCCCATCCCCACCTGAGGTGGGCAACCCAGTGGGATCAAAAATACTGCCGAGGGCCCATCACAAAAATCATAATTTGCCTGATCGCAGTAAAGGGAGATGCGAGGGCATAACAGCTGCACGACTACCCATCCAGCTGAATCCCCACTGAATCAGAAAATCCAGATCATATACACACAGCTCCTCGCAATAATGGCACTCCTGCAGGTCACGAGAAGCAACAACCTAGACCTCTAGAGCTGGTGCCTTGCCGAATTTTGCACCTCCCAACCAATCACACAACAGGCCTACCTCCGTGCTGCTGGCACAGATGCACCTGCCTGATGGGAAAGCATAGCCCTGATTTTGCTGCTTTCACAAAATCAGGGTTTATATGTCTGAAAACTAAGCGATGAGTGATTCAGAGACGGGGCGTAAAGATAGAATTTCAAATGGTTATAAACTGCTCACTCTTCATTCTCACAGATTATGACACTCCTAATGTGATTTCTACCTTGTAAATGTCTCATGGGGTAGAAATTGGTATGCGCTGTACCCGTAAAATAGACGCAAAGCATACCAATTTAGCAATGGGACAGCCTGCGCCCAATCTGCACAGGGGTTGATCCCACTGTTCAATTCGTGGGGCTCTTTTTTCAGGTGTACCGGGTGAACACCTAAAACAGGCTTTAGACCCATTAAATATGTAAATTGGGGGCCTAATGCCTATTGAAGGACCCCATCCAGCAATTAGGCGCGAGGAGTTGCGATCGGCCCCCCTCCCCTTCGTAGCACATTCCAATCCCCCCCTCCAAGGTCATCCTGAGGGCCATTGCTGGCGAGGCAGGCGGCCTGACATTGATGTCTTCGCTCGGTTGTGCTGCCTGTGGTATGTTGATGAAGCCCGGGGAACAATTTCCATCGATTATCGGGATCTCGGTTTGGTCGTGCGCTGGTCACGTTGGAAGACCGAAGCCATTGTTTTCGGTCCCCTGCCACAAACTCCGTTCCCTAGCCACTGACTCCATCCCTCTCCCTGACATCTGTCTGAGACTGAACCACACTGTTCGCAACCTTGGTGTCATATTTGACCCTGAAATGAGCTTCCGACCACATATCCACACCATAACTAAGACCGCCTACTTCCACCTCCGTAACATCGCCCGTCTCCGCCCCTGCCTCAGCTCATCCGCTGCTGAAACCCTCATCCATACCTTTGTTACCTCTAGACTATTCCAACGCACTCCTGGCTGGCCTCCCATGTTCCACCCTACGTAAACTTGAGGTCATCCAAAAACTCGGCTGCCCGTGCCCTAACTCGCACCAAGTCCCATCTCCCCTGTGCTCGCTGACCTACATAGACTCCCAGTTAAGCAACGCCTCGATTTCAAAATTCTCATCCTTGTTTCAAATCCCTCCATGGTCTCGCCCCTCCCTATCTCTGTATTCTCCTCCAGCCCCACCACCCCCCTGAGATATCTGCGCTCCTCTAATTCTGCCCTCTTGAGCATCCCTGATTATAATCGCTCAACATTTGGTGGTCGTGCCTTCTGTTGCCTCGGCCCTAAGCTCTGGAATTCCCTGACTAAACCTCTCCGCCTCGCTACCTCTCTTTCCTCCTTTAAGACGCTCCTTGAAACCTACCTCTTTGACCAAGTCTGCCTAACATCTCTTCATGTGGCTCTGTGTCAAATTTTTGTCTTATAATACTCCTGTAAAGCGCCTTGGGATATTTTACTACGTTAAAGGCGCTATATAAATACAAGTTGTTGTTGAAATGGAAGTATTGGATGGAACTTTCAACTTCAGAGTGGGTGTAAAATGGGCTGCAGTGGATTGGCCGACGGTAATATACTCCACCCGATCTTTTTTCATTGACTTCAATGAATAATAATCAGAACCAGATACCTACCTGATTTCCACCCCTGCCCCACCTAGTCTGCTGAAAGGAGAATCAAACGTTTTTTTAATTTGCTCAACATTAGCAAATTGTCAATAAAATTAGCAGTAGGCTAATTTCTTGGTCCCCATGCTACCTGACATTGTCAATGGTTCCCTTTCTCGGGTATCAAACCTCTTCCCATCAAAACCTGCCATCATCACCCTTCTCCTCAAAAAAAACGCAATCCACCCATCCTTTCTAACTACTGCCTCATCTCCAATCTCCGTTTCCCCTTTCCTCTCTAAGGTCTTCAAATGTGCCGTCTTCTCCCAATTCTGCGTCCACTTCTCCCAACATTCACTGCTGAAACCTTCGATCACCAAAACAGCCTTAGCCAAAGTCACAGATGACAGGTTCTGCATATGCGACTGTGTTAAATGATCTTTCTTTATCCTTCTCGACTTTTCCATCACATTTGATACTGCTGACCACAGCCTCTTCCAACGCCTCACCTCCGTAATCAAGTTCTGTGGAACTGCCCTTGTATGGTTTCATTCCTGCCTATACACATGTAATCATTGTAACTCCAGTAATTACTGCTATATCTTCCCTCCCCCGCAGTACTACCTCTATCCTTGGCCCCTCCTCTTAATTCTCTAGATGCCGCCCTTCAGCTACATCATTCACAGGCACGGGGTCAGCTTTCATATGTACACTGATGACACCCAGTTCCACCTCTACATCACCTCTCTTAACCATTGCACTGCTTCCACACTGTCAAACTGCTTGTCCAATATCAAATCTTGTATAAGTCACAGTTTTCTCCATCTCAACATCAGAAGATGAAACCTATTGGGGGCAAAATTGGGTCGCACCCTCTTTGGGGCACTAACTTCGCCGGGGCGCTACTTAAAAGATAGCGCCCCCGTGCCCGAAATTCACTGGTAGTGCCCCAAGAGGGAGGCGGGGTGCTACTGCAGGCCTTCCTCCCCTTATTAAAGGGGAGGGGGCTTGCGCAGCACGACCCGAGCCCAGCTGGGCCACCAGGGATCGGAGTACCAGCAAAAGAGCCCGGCACCTGCAACAAAAATGGCCACCTGGCACCTCCCCTTTAATTTGCGCCGCCCCGGCCGCAGGTAAACCCCCCCATACCCTGTCAGCCATAGCGTCCGGTGGTAAGTCAGGGGGCGCTACCGAAGATTGCGGCCGGGGCGCGAGTGAGGCGCTGCGCATGGCGATGACGTCATTGCCGAAGGCGCAGTGCCACGGAGCGCTAACGGTTACCGCTGCCGCTAATCCCCTGCTGAATTTCGCGGGAGGCGTTAGCAGCGCCGCGCCCGGGCGCTAGTTGCTTTGCGCCCCATTAGCGCCCCCTTAGGGCGCTAACGGGAGGCGCAAATCAACCGAATTTTTCCCCCATTGTCTTCAGCTCCCACCACAAACTCCATTCCCTTATTACAGACGCCAACTCCTCCCTGGCCACTACCTCAAGCTGAGCCAGACAATTCACATTTTTGGCATCCTGTTCAACCCTGGACAGAGCTATTCATCAACAAGACCGCTTACCTCTACCTCCATAACATTGCCTGCCTCTGCACCTAGCTCAGCCCCTCCACCACTTAAATCCTTATAGATGTCTTTAATTGACTTCGACAAACGTAAGCTATCCCTTCTCGTCCTTCTAGACCTGTCTGCAGCCTTTGACACGGTTGACCACAAAATTCTACTCCAACGCCTCTCCACTGTCGTCCAGCTGGATGTGACTACACTCGCCTAGTTTAATTCCTATTTTTCCAGCTGTAACCATAGAATCACCTGCAATAGCTTCTCTTCCCGATCCCCGCACCATCACCTCTGATGTCCCCCAAGGATCTATCCTTGGCCCCCTCCTATTTCTCATCTACATGCTGCCCCTTGGTGACATCATCCGGCGACACAACCTGAGTTTTCACATGTACGCTGATGATACCCAGCTCTACCTCTCCTCCACCTATCTCGAACCCTATCAGACTGCTTGTCCGACATCCAGCACTGGATGAGTAGAAATTTCCTCCAATTAAATATCGGGAAGACCGAAGCCATTGTCTTCAGTTCACGCCACAATCTCCGTTCCCTTTCCACTGATTCGATCTCTCTCCCCGGCAACTGTCTAAAGCTGACCAAGTCTGTTCGCAACCTTGCCCCGGGAGCAGCGAGCTTTTTCTGCTGCATAAGCTTAAATGCTGTGCTACAAAATTCTCTTTGAATTCATGACCGCGCGCTCTGCCAATGCCTCGTAAGCTGGAGTTCTGAAGCCAGCTGTTGTCATTTTTGCTTTGCTCGCTTAATCTGATCCCACATCACGAACCCCCCTTTCTGCACCGTCCCTTCGGACTCCAGTCCCTAAACCCCCCTTTCGCCCCCTCTCCCCAATTCAACTACCCTGGTGTCCTGGCCAATATTTATTCCTCAACCAACATAACAAAACCAGATTATCTGGTCATTGTCACATGGCTGTTTGTGGGACCTTGCTGGGCGCAAATTGGCTGCTGCGTTTCCCACATCACAACAGTGGCTCCACTTCAAAAGTTCTTCATTGGCTGTAAAGTGCTTTGAGACGTCCAGTGGTCATGAAAGGCAGCGCTATATAAATGCAAGTCTTTATTTCTTTCTTTCATATTTGATCACGAATTGAGCTTCCTACCTCATATCCGTTCTCTCACTAAGACCGCCCATTTTCACCTTAGTAATATCACCCGTCTCTGCCCTTACCTCAATTTATCTGCTGCCAAAACCCTTATCCATGCCTTTATCACCTCTAGACTTGACTATTCCACGCATTCCTGGCCGGCCTCCCTCATTCTATCCTCCATAAACTTGATGTCATCCAAACCTCTGCCACCTGTGTGCTAACTTGCACCAAGTCCCACTCACCCATCTCTCCTGTGCTTGCTGACCTACATTGGCTTCCAGTTAAGCAACACTTCAATTTTAAAATTCTCATCCTCGTTTTCAAATCCCTCTATGGTCTCGCCCCTCCTTATCTTTGTAATCTTCTCCAGCCCTACAATCCCCCTAGATCTGCGTTCCGCCTATTCTGGCCTTTTAACATCCCTGATTTTAATTGCTCCACCATTGGCGATCATGCCTTCAGCTGCCTGCGTCCTAAGCTCTGGAATTCCCATCCTAAATCTCTCCACTTCTCTTTCCTCCTTTAAGGCGCTCCTTAAAAACTACCTCTTCGAGCCACATAAGGAGATGTTAGGGCAGATGACCAAAAGCTTGGTCGGTGTCAAATGTTTTTTTGATAACGCTCCTGTGAAGCACCTTGGGACGTTTTATTACATTAAAGGCGCTATATAAACATAAGTTGTTGCTGTTGTTGTCTTTCTCATCTTCATACTCAACTCAACTCCTTTCTGACCTCCCTTTCTTTAATCTCCATAAATTCCAACATGTCCAAATCTCTGCCACACTTATCCTGTCCAAATAGTGTTCACTTGTTCATCACCCTCATCTTTGCTTACCCGCATTCGGTTTCTTCACAGCTCTACTTTCTTGGTCATGATACACAGTGAATGCTTCAGCTCGTACCTTCTCAAAGAGCTATGGCCATTGTACAAATTATCTGACCGTGGTTACCTCTTTTCGTTTTCTGTCCTCCCATGTGTGCTGCAGCAACAAACTGAGGAAGAAGCACCAAGAGGAATGTGGCCCCATCTTCTTCAGGCCCTGTCAGCCCATCTTCACCCATGCGGCCATTCATTCTCTTTCTCCCAAGCACCAGCCCAGAGGCACCATTCTAGGGGGAGTAGTTAGTGAGCCTGAGGGGAGCGCACAGGGTGACACACAGAGCACAGGTGGCCAGGTGGATGCTCAAGGTGGAGATGAGGATGCATTTGTTACTGGCCAGAGGAGATATTGGCACTCGGCTGAGGAGCCAAGGAGAGCTGAACCTTCGGTCCAGCATTTAAAGCAAGAATGCTTGTAGAACATCACACTTATGCTCAGGCAATGGAGACCATGTCCTAGAATGTGCTGCTGCTGATGGTGACACTGTTGGAGGTGTCCACTACCCACATCTGCAGGACCACGATGAATGCATGTATAGACATGCAGTCAACCTTGGAGCATGTGGCAGCTCCAGAACCATCTGCAGCCACCCAGACTGGCTGAAAAAACAAGGCCGTAGTGTCCTGGGCTGAGTCACATGGATTTGCCCTATTTCCTCTCATGTAGGAAAGCATCCCACTTTCACTGTCTCTGACAATAGTTTATTTTCACACAGTAGAATGATTATCTGGTTCAGTGCTTTCCTCTATTGTGTGCTATTTTGCACCTTTACCCAAGGATCCCTAGTACTTCTGTTAAGTTTGAACATCTCATCATTCCTACTTAATTGAATTTATTGTTCTGCTTGATCAAACCAAGGGAACTTGAGCTACAATCCAGCCCACTTTGTCCTTCCTGCCTTCAATGTGGATGAATATTGCCACAGGGATAGGCCACTGGGTTGGTGGGGGGGGAAAGAAAGGGAAGGGAAACTATGCTTCGAACAATGTACTGGCATTAACTGTTCCTCTTGCTGGTATGTCTTTCTGCTGTTGTCTGTGTTTTTTCTCTAATAAAGACTTACAGCCAATTATGTCACCACAACCGAGCATGTATTTGTAACTATTCTATCCCACCCCACAACTCGCTGTGGTACGTCTCCTTGTGGTGTACTGTGACGGAGGGGGGTAGAGACCAACTTTACACATTGACGACCCACCTTTATTTCTTAAGGCAGCAGAGCATATCTGATGGAACCTTTGCATGGAACAATAATCCTTCAGGGAGAATGGCCATTAACTAATTTTTTTTGTATTGTAAGGCATATATGAAGCCCATTAAAATTAAAAGTTGAATATTTATTTGGCAGCACAAATAGTAAACCTAAATGCACTGCTTCGAAACACTGGGATAGACACACCCTTGAGTTACAGCTCTTTAAACTAGTGCTGTCCTGTCTGCACTTCAATGGACTGCCTTGTGTTAGAACTTGATTAACACAGTTGTTTACTTTTGGTGAAGTGGACTCTTTCAATGCCAGTAAAGTTGTTGTTGCTGAGGGGGAGGGGAATGGGAAAGGGAGTGACGACTGCTCCTGGTCAGTTTGTTATTTAGTCAAGCGTCTGAGGGAAGTTAGCTAACTCACTTTTGCCAAAATTCCTCTGAGAAGGGAGAGCGTTTACAGGAAACAACTTTTGATTAATCTATAAATTAATTACATTGATACATAAAACAAATGGACTGTTTGTAGCTGCCAAAACACTGCTGCATATACAGTCAATATCACGAGTAAAAACAATTTCACTGATTTAAATGCATGCAAGTACCTCTCCCACTGACTCACAGGGTGATGTTGCACTGAGCAATAAAACTAGAAAGGTTCCAGGTTAATAATAAAACCAGAAAATGCTGGAAACACTCAGCAGGTCAGGCAGCATCTGTGGAGAGAGAAACAGAGTTAACGTTTCAGGTTGTTGACCTTTCGTCAGAACTGCAAGAAATTAGAGATGTAACAGGTTTTAAGCAAGTACAGAGGCAGAGGGAGGAGGAAAGAACAAAGGGAAGGTCTGATAGGGTGGAAGGCAGGAGTGATTAAATGACAAAAGTGATGATGGTGCAAGGCAAACGGGAGTGGTAAGGGGACATGTAAAAAAATAAAAGATATGTCTAGAGGAGCTGTAAGTGGCAACAGCAGAATCATTACCAGCACCTGCTGTCCAAAAAAATAGGAGCAGTGGTTATGATCAGAAGTTATTGAAATCAATGTTGAGTCCAGAAGGTTGTAAAGTGCTTAATCAAAAGATGAGGTGCTGTTCCTTGAGATTCCATTAAGCTTCATTGGAACAGTGTAGGAGGCCGAGGACAGAGAGGTCAGAGTGGGAGTGGGACGGAGAATTAAAATGGCAGGCGACCGGAAGCTCAGGGTCACACTTGCAGACTGAATGGAGGTCTTCAGCACAGCGATCACCCAATCTGTGTTTGGTCTCCCCAATGTAGAGGAGACTGCAGCAAATACAGTAGACTAAATTGAAAGAAGTACAAGTAAATCGCTGTTTCACCTGGAAGAAGTATTTGGACGGTGGGGAGACCAAACGTAGATTGGGTGATCATTTTGCTGAACACCTCTGCTTGCCATTTTAATTTTCCATCCCACTCCCACTTTGCGGCTCATCCAACACAGAGACAGTGGAGGGGTCAAGAGAGGTGGTGGTGAGGTAGAGCTGTGTGTCGTCTGTGATATGCTGTGCCTCCCAGTTACTATGATCTTCTGGAGAGGAATTCTCTCAAATGTTTTTCCTAAATTATCCATACTTTCTCTTTTTTTTTTGCATTTCCCAGGAGATTATGCAGCTGGTGGATGGGGGGAGGGGCATATAGTCAGGTGATGGTGTGCTTAATTTGCACCATGACAGTATGAGACAGGATCAATGGACCTTTTATTGTCCTTCATTTTCGTAAAACAATAGTGATCGTACTTTAAAATAATTAATTGTATGTGAAGTGCTTCAGGAGTTGTAATAAGGCACTATGTAAATGTAAGTTTTTCTCATTAAGAGCCAATTAAGGGACCTTACACAAAATGATGCAACTTTAGACTTCCTACAGCAAAGACAAAGCTAATAGAATGCTGAATCATATAGTCAAAATATCAGAATCCAAGTCAGCGGAAGCCATGATTAAACTGTACAGGCTCTGGTTAGACTATGTATTGAGTACTGTGTCTATGAACTCTGGAGATGATGCAGGGAAGAGCCTTGAGACTTGATATGTGGAAATACCAGATAAATTTGTGCTTTAAAGCCTTGAAGGGATGTGACAGAGAAGTAACCTTATAGAAGAATATGATAATAAACAGAATAAAAAGGTCAATTCAGAACATTACTTCAAATTAACCTATGACAGGGAAACAAAGGACACCGGTTCAAACTAGCAAAGTTCAAAAATTTAGGACTGATACCAGGAAGTTCTTGTTCATACAATGAGTGATTATCAAATAGAATAGACTTCCAGGTAGGATAGTGAAGTCAAAAATACTGGAACCATTTAAGAAACAGCTGGACGCTGTGATTGTGGGACTGTACAGTTTTTCTGGCTGGGTGAACCTTCTTCATCTGTATTTATGTTGTGATCTCATTCAGAGCTGGCATTAGCGCAGTGGAGCAATAGGAAGGTGAACTGAACCAGACAAAAGGAACGAGTGAGACAGTGGGAAAGCTGAGGCAAATGCACAGAGTGGCATGTAGAGTATGGAAAGCTCCAGGTTGTTCTGATGGGAAAATGCACAACTTGCTGCAGCCCTATGTGGGTGCTTAGGGCATGTGTCAGCATTAATGGGAAGCCAAGCTGTTGTTTATCTGTGGCACTGCATGTCTTCACATGAGAAGACAGCACTGAAAGGAAGTAGAACATAATTGCATAAACATGTTGAAGCAAAATCTATGATGTATCCTCATAAGATCATTTTGCAGGGCATCCCATTCAAAGGCATTGGATTTTTCAGACCCCTCATTCTTTTGTAGAAAACTATTTATTCTAATTATAAATCCCAATTGTAACTCCGGGCTGGTTTTAAATGGGTGGATAGTGAGGTGAGTTAGAACTCACCCGCTGCTTCAGAAATGAGGCCCGGGCTATTTTAACTCCTGGACCTCATTTAAATCCTGCTAACCCACGTCCCACCCAGGATGGGCTGGAAGTCAGCAACAAGCGGTGGAAAATCGTGTGGCTCAGTTGGTAGCACCCTCGCCTCTGAGTCAGAAGGTTGGGGGTTCAAGTCCGACTCAACCCTCTGATCCTGAGCTTAATTACTTACCTGTGGGCCACTGCGCCAATAGTAGCCCAAACCTGGAGGACCTACCTCCTTCGGTAGTGTCACCTTCATGATCATGTGGACCAAAACCCAATATCCAGGGCTCCTCAGACCTCACCATTTGTGCACTCCTGAATTTAACCCCCTCTGTCTTCTACCTCCCAACCAATTTCCAACCCAAGTCAAAAGGCTAACTCCAATTTGCTGCGCTCTCATTTTTGCCAATAATCTTTTGTGTGGAAGTTTATTGAATGCCTTTTGGAAATCCGTATAGATATCCACAGATACTCTCTTCTCTATCTTATCAGTGACCTCCTCAAAAAAATTAACTCAGTTAGTCAGACATGACTTACCTTTAACAAAGCCATGCTGACTCTCTTTGATCAGCTCATATTTATTCAAGTGCTCAGTCACTCTTTCCTTAATGACAGATTCTAGTAGTTTTCCCACAACTGACGTTAAACTGACAGGCCTGTAGTTACCTCCTCAATCGCCTTCTCCCAGTGGCTGAAGAGTTCCTCCCAGAGTCACAATGCGGATTCCGCCCTCTAAGGGGCACAATGGACATGATCTTCACCGCGCGTCAACTACAAGAGAAATGCAGGGAACAGCACCAACCGCTGTACATGGCTTTCTTTGACCTCACAAAGGCCTTCGACACCATCAACCGTGAGGGATTATGGAGTATCCTCCTTAAATTCGGCTGCCCTCAAAAGTTTGTCACCATCCTCCGCCTGCTCCACGCCGTGATCCTGACCAACGGATCCACCACAGACCCAATTCACGTACGGACCAGGGTCAAGCAAGGCTGTGTCATCGCACCAACGCTCTTCTCGATCTTCCTTGCTGCAATGTCCATCTCACCCTCAGTAAGCTCCCCGCTGGAGTGGAGCTAATCTACAGAACAAACGGGAAACTGTTCAACCTCCGTCGCCTCCAGTCCAGATCTAAGGTCGTCCCATCCTCTGTCATCGAATTACAGTATGCAGACGACACTTGCGTCTGCGCACACTCGGAGGTCGAACTCCAAACCATCGTCAACACCTTCACCGAAGCGTACGAGAGCATGGGCCTTACACTAAACATCCGTAAGACAAAGGTCCTCTACCAACCTGCCCCCGCCACACAGTACTGCTCCCCGATTATCAAAATCCACGACGAGGCCTTGGACAACGTGGACCACTTTCTATACCTCGGAGTCTACTGTCAACATGGGCAGACGTCGATGACGAAGTCCAACACTGCCTTCAGTGTGCCAGTGCAGCCTTCGGTCGCCTGAGGAAGACAGTGTTTGAAGACCAGGACCTCAAGCCCGGCACTAAGCTCATGGTCTACAGAGCAGCAGTGATACCCGCCCTCCTGTATGCTTCAGAGACATGGACCATGTACAGCAGGCACCTCAAAGCACTGGAGAGGTACCACCAATGCTGCCTCCACAAGATCCTGCAAATCCATTGGCAGGATAGGCGCACCAACGTCAGTGTTCTTGCTCAGGCCAACATCCCCAGCATCAAAGCTCTGACCACGCTCGATCAGCTCCGATGGACCGGCCTCATCGTCCACATGCCCGATACGAGACTCCCAAAACAAGCTCTCCACTCGGAGCTCCGACACAGCAAGAGAGCCCCAGGTGGGCAGAGGAAACGCTTCAAGGACACCCTCAAAGCCTCCTTGAAAAAGTGCAACATCCTCACCGACACCTGGGAATCCCTGGGCCAAGACCGCACAAAGTGGAGGAGGCGCCGAACACCACGAGTCTCTTCGCCAGGAGCAAGCGGAAGCCAAGCGCAAACAGCGAAAGGAGCGCGCGTCAACCCAAGCACCCCAACCACCCGCCCCTTCAACCCGCCCCACCTGTGACAGAGACTGTAGGTCCCGCATTGGACTCATCAGTCACCTGAGAACTCATTTTTAGTGTGGAAGCAAATCATCCTCGGTTCTGAGGGACTGCCTAAGAAGAAGAGAAGAAGAGTTACCTGAATTCTCTCTCCCATCCTTCTTAAATAATAGAGTTACATTAGCAATTTTCTCATCTAATGTCATAATTACAGAATCAAGAGAGCTTTGAAAGATTACATAGAATTTGCAGCACAGAAACAGGCCATTCAGCCCAACTGGTCTATGCCGGTGTTTCTGCTCCACACAAGCTCTTCCCACCCTATTTCATCTCACCCTATCAGCATACTCTTCTATTCATTTCCCCCTCATGTTTTATCTAGCTTCCCCTTAAATGTATCTATGCTATT
This sequence comes from Squalus acanthias, assembly GCA_030390025.1. Taxonomy (NCBI): domain Eukaryota; kingdom Metazoa; phylum Chordata; class Chondrichthyes; order Squaliformes; family Squalidae; genus Squalus; species Squalus acanthias. Next base: position 25,353,851 of record CM059436.1, on the reverse strand, counting down.
CGCCTCAACTACTCCATGTGGTAGCGAGTTCCACATTCTAACCACTCTCTGGGTAAAGAAGTTGCTACTGAATTCCCTACTGGATTTATTAGTGACTATCTCAGATTTATGGCCCCTAGTTTTGGACTCCCCACAAGTGGAAACATCATCTCTACGTCTACCTTATCAAACCCCTTCATAATTTTAGAGACCTTGATTAGGTCACCCCACAGCCTCCTCTTTTCCAGAGAAAAGAGCCCCAGTCTGTTCAGTCTTTCCTGACAGGTATAACCTCTCAGTTCTGGTATCATACTTGTAAATCTTTTTTGCAACTTCTCTAGTCCTATATATCCTTTTTGTAATATGGAGGTCAGAACTGTTGCTCCCACTGAACTACAATCAATTCATTAGGGAGCCTCCTGAGGGCTACTTTCCCAAGGAACCGTCTTAGGCTTTTTAAATGTGTTCTGCACCTGTGGTCAAAATGAGGAAGGCAGTATTTGAGATGGTTGGCCACACCATCCTCCTCCAACACCACTCCTCCATTGTCCAGCTCAGGTGGCCGACCCTTGTTTGGCCCCAGTCTTACCTGTCCAATCGTATCCAGAGCATCTCCAGCAATGGCTCCTCTTTCCGCCCCCACATGGTTACTTTTGGGGTCCCCCAAGGATCTGTCCTTGCCGCCCCCCCCCCCCCCCTTCCTCATCTACACTCTACTCTTTTGCGACATCATCCGCACACATGGGGTCAGCTGCCACATTTCGCCCAGCTCTACCTCTCCACCACCTCTCTCAACCCCTCACTGCCTCTGTGCTGTCAGATTGCTTGTCCAACATCAAGTCTTAGTTGAGCTGTACAAGTGGAATATTTGCTCTTATGTATTGGTATGTATTGTACTAAATACTTCTTTGAATACCTCCTATTGTTTTTCTGCAGGCTTACCTGTTAACAGCTCAGCCCTGTTTAACGTGCTCGGCTTATGGTTCATTCCTTTGACATCAGCCTTACTTAAGTTTAAAATCCTTTGGTAAGTGGGTGATCTTTCTCCTTCTCAAACTCTATCATATTATGGTCACTGTTTGCAAGACGCTCCCTTACTGTCAGATTATTAATTAATTCTGGCTCATTACTAAGTCTAGTATTGCCTGTTCCCTTGTTGCTTCTAAAACATATTGGCCCCGATTTTAAAGGGAGGGCGTGTATGGTGCGCACGAGCCCCGAAACGGGCAGCGCAGTCGGGCAATCCTGCTCCTCCTGATCCAGAAGGAAACCTAAAATAAAATGTTAATACTTATCTTTGGCCCACTATCCACCTCTCAGCAGGCCTGGCCTGACGGGGAAGTCCTCACTGCTCCCCTGCTCAGAACTAAACTGCATCATCGGACTCGATCTGCAATATTTAAAGAAGGACCCCACTGCCTTCCTGTGGGTGTCCTGCTCGCCTGCTGAAAAGAGCAGGATTGGGGGGGGGGGGGTGTGGGGGGGGGGTGTGGGGGGGGGGGGGGGTGTGGGGGGGGGGGGGGGTGTGGGGGGGGGGGGTGGTGTGGGGGGGGGGGGGTGTGGGGGGGGGGGGGGGGGTGTGGGGGGGGGGGGGGTGCGGTGGTAAGTTGCTACCCTCATTTTAACTGAGCCCCCCCGACCGGTTTCCGCCAGGCAGTGGCCAGCTGTCTCTTTCGGGGTTGGTGGAGGGAAACTGATGTTTGGTGGAATAGTAGAGGAAAATTCAGCCCTTTCTTGATCAAAGATTTCTGTGTCTATAGGACAGACAAATCATCTTCAAGCAGCCATTTCAGTTTTAAATCCATTTTAGAACTAGGTTACCACAACTTCTAAATGATATACAAGCCGAATGGGACAAAAATTCTGGGGCTGAAAACCTGCAGCTCTTTAAAGGCACTCCTGCTATAACACCAGCGGCAGTGCGCAGAAAGGCTGGAATTTAGGGTGGGACCCAGATATGCTGGGAGCTGGAGCCTCCACCAGCACCAAACAGGGCCAGCAATGTAGGGTGGCTGGGGACAGGGGCAGGAACACCAGGGCTCGGAGCAGATTGGGCAAGCTGAGTGGTTGCTGCGCCCAGTAAAATTAGGCCTACCAGCCCATCAACTAAGATATGTGGGACCACTTCGGTGTCCAGGCAAGGGAGGTGTCTTGCACTGCCTAATATTGTCCTTCTGAGGATGCCCGGCACAAACCCTAGAACTGGCAGCATTCAGCTAATTTTCCAGCCTTTGAGGGAAGGCAGACACCCTAGGTGCACCCCCAGTAACATGGATAGCTGATCATACAAATTTTGGTGGAATCAGCGGCAGAGATCTTGGGTGGGTGCATCTTGGCATTTATGTCAGAATGCCTCCTCTCGGCTCTTCCATTTTTGTCACATATCTACTCCCACAATAATTTTAGCACTCCATAAAATTATATACCATACCTCCAGCATTAATCACCACCACAGAACTACCAATTATTCTTAATGAGATATGTATCATCACAATGCTATCCCACCAGATGATTTCAATTTACAAAACTGAAATAAGAAACAGATTAAGTGCTTATTCGAGTTCCGTCAGCTTTGGCAATCATACGCTATTCCGGAAAAACCCAGAAAATCCTCCATAAATATTTTGATTGCCTGCTCTACATATTAAACATTTTTGAGGATTCTTCTTCATTTGCACAGCCACATCAGGTAAAGAGGGGCGTATTTCACCTTTCCTTTTCACAGGATTTTCTTTAAGGTTAAATTGAGCTCTCCTCTTTTGCAGATCCCCAGCTATGTCCGGAAACATGATGTTCCAAGAATTTCCCACTTACAGATCCCCTAACTTCCTTACTACCTCTATGATTCTGGAATCTTAAGACACTTTTACATTAAGCACTTCTATAATTTGGATCTCTGGAGAGTGACACTCAACCCTTATCCTGACAGCACAACTGTAGGCCCATATAAATGTGGGTGTGCAATTCTGCCTTTGGTATAATGGAGCCAGTTTCAGCAATGTTGATATGGGAAACCATTGCACGAACAGCTCTCACATGATCTGAGCTACATAAATGCTAAATATAAAAGCGTCGTTAGAAGCTGGAAAGTTGTAGACATGGGCCTAGAAATTCGGTCACGTCCAAAAACAGGTACATAGGGGGCGGGGAGTACGCTGCATACACCTGTTTACTTGGGCAAATTGGTGCTGGGCCCTCACTATAATGGGTCAGGTGTGCCACCAGCGCTACCCGCACTGCTTCTTGGCTTTACACCTGTTTTAAGGCGGGTGGGGAGGGAGATCAGAAGTTGGTCTCTAAAGCCACTTAAAAGCAGCCAGCACCTCTTAAAGGGGAGGTGCACTATTGCTGCAGACAGGAGTGGATGCTTGTGAAAACAGAAATAACTGCAAGACCCCAGGATCGGGCCCCCAGGTTCTCCAGTGCCATTTTGGAGGCCTTAGTTTAGGCGGGGGGGGGGGGGGGGGGGGGAGGGGGGAGGTTGAGGGGGAGCAGAATGCCTTCCAGGCAACACCTCCGTCGCCAATGGGAAGAGGTGGCTAAGGAGATCAATGTGAGGAGCTTAGCTCCCAGGACGTGGCTGAAATGCCGAAAAAGTTGAATAACCTCAGCAGAGATGTCAAGATAAGAATCCTACCTCTCACCTCAGTTACTCTCTGCTCACACCTCCACCACTTGCAATCCCACTACTCACAACACTCCCATCCCTCGCTTCCTATCACTCTCCTACAATCGCTGCATCACATTTCACTCTATCTCTTTCTCCTCTGCACCCCCTACTCTCACCACTATTGCAACTTTCACTTCCCTACACCTCACATCTTGCACACAACATCTGCACCATTCGACCATGACAGGCACATTCTCAACACAGTTTACAATGCTGTCACTAACACACTCTGTTCCTTCTTGCAAGAGAAGGTCGGACACAATATGAGGCAGCAGACGGCAACTGGAGAACTCTCTCCCCACTTGAGGAGGACGTGCTGGACATCACGGGCTGGGGATGAGTCATGGTCGTGGTGAGCGGCAATGCTGGAGGAGACGTCGAGCTGGGGCTCTTCACACCTCGCCCACTTTTCCTCTTCTCACTTCTATCTCACCCAGCACACTCTGCATGACAAACTGCAGCTGCTTTAAAATAGCCGCACATCACTCTCTGCATTCCCAACACACTAAAATCTAATCCTTGTTCCTCTCTTTCATTTCATGCGCTGAAAATGTCAAGGCCCCTGCGCCAGTACAGGAAGAAGAATGCAGCCTTCCTGAAGATGCAGTGTCACTCAATCTGACCCTAGCACGCACCAGCTCAGAGCCTGCCACCAAACTTTAGACCATAGGCTGGAGGAGGGGTCTTCACACAGTGAATCACTGGGCACAAGTGTACATGAGCTAGAGGAGGGGTCTTCACACAGTGAATCACCGGGCACAAGTGTACATGAGCTAGAGGAGGGGTCTTCACACAGTGAATCACCGGGCACAAGTGTACATGAGCTAGAGGAGGGGTCTTCACACAGTGAATCACCGGGCACAAGTGTACATGAGCTAGAGGAGGGGTCTTCACACAGTGAATCACCGGGCACAAGTGTACATGAGCTAGAGGAGGGGTCTTCACACAGTGAATCACCGGGCACAAGTGTACATGAGCTAGAGGAGGGGTCTTCACACAGTGAATCACCGGGCACAAGTGTACATGAGCTAGAGGAGGGGTCTTCACACAGTGAATCACCAGGCACAAGTGTACATGAGCTAGAGGAGGGGTCTTCACACAGTGAATCACCGGGCACAAGTGTACATGAGCTAGAGGAGGGGTCTTCACAGTGAATCACCAGGCACAAGTGTACATGAGCTGGAGGAGGGGTCTTCACACAGTGAATCACCAGGTACAAGTGTACATGAGCTAGAGGAGGGGTCTTCACACCGTGAATCACCGGGCACAAGTGTACATGAGCTGGAGGAGGGGTCTTCACACAGTGAATCACCAGGCACAAGTGTACATGAGCTAGAGGAGGGGTCTTCACAGTGAATCACCAGGCACAAGTGTACATGAGCTAGAGGAGGGGTCTTCACACCGTGAGTCACCGGGCACAAGTGTACATGAGCTGGAGGAGGGGTCTTCACAGTGAATCACCAGGCACAAGTGTACATGAGCTAGAGGAGGGGTCTTCACACCGTGAGTCACCGGGCACAAGTGTACATGAGCTAGAGGAGGGGGATTGGATGCCACAGGCGCCAATTTGCTGGAGGATGAGATCATATACCAGCTCTGCTGCAGAGGACTCAGATGCTGAGTACCGAAGAAGCACAAATCAGGAAATGCGAGGTGTGCTGGGCAGCCTGCCAGCGAGCTTGCACACGATGGCTGAGAGCACGGAGGAGTTCAGCTCCAACTTGTGTCATGGCTTCGCGCAGAGCATGGAGACCACTCTGTCAGGCATGGATCGAGTGCTCAGTTCCAGGAACATGACAGTGGGGTCCACCGTCATGGAGCCTCTGGTGACAGCTCTGACAGCTTCCATGGTAGGTCACACTGCTCGGTGAAGCACAGGCACCTCAAACATTGCTCTTCTGTGAAGTTGAGGTCTGAGAAGTGCTCCCTGAAGATGTACGGTGGGTATGGCCTCCTGCACAGTGCCCTTCTCCTCCCTCTTTTGCCAGCTGCTCCTGCTCTCTCTTTCCCTTATTATTGATAGGGCTATGGCAACAGAAACAAGACTAATGGAAGCTTCAGTTCTCTAGGTTACATCCACTATTGTTTTGGTCTGGAGCATTTTTCTGAAATGAAACAGAACTCTAACCATGCGTGAGACTTTAAATTAATTTCCCTCCGATCTCCTTCCCTTTTCTCCCCTTCTGAAGGCCCAGGATGCATGCTGGGGTTTGGTTCCATGGGTGCCAACAGCCCAAGTGTGCCTCAGCCAATTGGACATTCATCAAATGGGAGTGTCAGCGGGTTCAACCATGAACGGTGCATCACAGCCAAGAGCAACCCTGTCCTCATCCGATGTTCACATGTGCAGAGATAACGTGATACTATTCTACAGTTGAGATTCTAGCTACTTTCTCCTGCCTCTCTCGCCCAGAGAGATGAAGTCAATGGTAGCGCCTCTACTGAAAGTCTACTGAAAGACTTGCATTTCTATAGTGCCTTTCATGACCTCAGGATGTCCCAAAGCACTTTACAATCAATTAACCACTGTTGTAATGTAACTGCTTCCCAAAGGTCAGCTAATTCAATACAGACCAGGGACTGGGCCTGAGACTTTCCCTGGTCTGTACAGTTTAGTAAAAGTGGGAGTAGATCTTATACTTTCTGCCCGGGTGTAAACTGGGATTGCAGATCTGCCTGTTATGGAAACTGCATGAAACCAATGGAATTGAAAACTGAGCGGTTTCTATAACAGGCGGCCAATGTGCAAGGCCAGTTTTACACCTGGGCAACAAGCTGAAGATCTACCCCAAGGTACATTTACCTACTAAGCCACTGTGGAGCGGAGGGAAATTGTTTTAATAAAAATAATTCTGTAAATAAAGAAAAACAACTAATATACCAAATGGGGCAGCACTGCTTCCTACTGCTCATGTAAAAAATGCTTCCACTGAAAAAAAGTGAAAAATTCTAGTTTTTAAAATGGTGCATAAAATACTGCTGTGGTCTTGGAAGGGTTACAAGAATTGAATGTGTATAAAGAAATAGCTACCTCAATTTGCAACAAAAATGAACATGACTTCCTCGCCTGCCCTTCCCCCAGCCAAACACTGGCTCTCTGAAATGGTTGCTATGGACCACGCCCTACCAACCATGATATGTTCACTGTTTGTGCTGCTGTAATTCAAAAAACAGGTATGTCCAGTCTCACAGCTTTTGGGCTGTTCTCACAATCTCACTACTTTATCTCATAAATAATACACTACATTTGTGCGTAACTTTCTGCTATAACTTTGTATCTCTCATTCCAATATTCTCCCTTCGGCTCCTGAAGTAATTGACTCTTAATGGGGTACAGTTGCTCAAACAGCAGCAGCCCACCACTCCCTTGGTCCCTTCATGTCTGAGCCTAGACAGTGAATGTCGATATACTATGCAACAATGTAAGGCATCAGATCCTCACTCCTCACTCAACATCGACATACGAGCACTTCTCATTAGGAATCAGTGATCAGGAGTGGGAACCCTGACTTACTTTTCCATTCTCCAGCCATGGGGTATTGTGGCCAATTCAAACATCCAAATCTCTGCTAGCTAACTCAGCATAAACCAGAGATCGAACCTGGGGCCGTTCCCTCCACGACACCCTGGTCCACTCTTCCATCACCCCCAACACCCGCTCCCCTTCCAACGACACCTTCCCATGCAAGCGCAGGAGATGCAACACCTGCCCTTTCACCTCCTCCCTTCTAATGGTCCAGAGCCACAGGTGAAACAGCGATTTACTGTACTTCTTTGAATTTAGTATATTGTATTTGCTGCTAACGATGCAGTCTCCTCTACATTGAGGAGACCAAACGTAGATTGGGTGATCGCTTTCCTGAACACCTCCGTAGAGTCCGCATGCATGACCCTGAGCTTCCAGTCGTTTGCCATTTTAATTCTCCGTCCCGCTCCGACTCTGACCTTCTACACTGTTCCAATGAAGCTCAATGGAAGCTCGAGGAACAGCACCTCATCTTTCGATGAGGCACTTTACAACCTTCCGGACTCAACATTGATTTCAACAACTTTAGATAATAACTAATGCTCCCAATTTTTTCGGGCAGCGGGTGCTGGTAATGGTTCTGCTCTTGCCCTTTACAGCTCCTCTAGACCCATCTTTTGTTTCTTTATGTGTCCCATTGCCACCCCCTTTTGCCTTGCACCATCATCCGCTTTGTCATTTAATGAGTCCTGCCCTCCACCCTATCACAGACCTTTCCTTTTGTTCTTTCATCCTCGCCCCCCCTTCTTTGTGTCAGCTGTGGCTCAGTGGGTAGCACACTCGCATCTGAGTCAGAAGGTTGTGGGTTCAAATCCCACTCCAGGAATTTGAGCACATAAATCTAGGCTGACACTCCAGTGCAGTGCTGAGGGAGTGCTGCACTGTCGGAGGTGCCATCTTTCAGATGAGACATTAAACCGAGGCCCCGTCTGCGCTCTCAGGTGGACATAAAAGATCCCAAGGCACTATTTTTCCAAAGAAGAGCAGGGGAGTTATCCCCAGTGTCCTGGCCAATATTTATCCCTCAATCAACATAACAAAAACAGATTAGATAACAGATTAGGTCATTATCACATTGCTGTTTGTGGGAGCTTGCTGTGTGCAAATTGGCTGCCGCGTTTCCCACATTACAACAGTGACTACACTCCAAAAAGTACTTCATTGGCTGTAAAGCGCTTTGAGATGTCCGGTGGTTGTGAAAAGCGCTATATAAATGCAAGTCTTTCTTTCTTTAAACTGTTAAATCTCTATCTTCCTCCAGTTCTGACGAAAGGTCATCGACCTGAAACAATAACACTGTTTCTCTCTCCACAGATGTTGCCTGACCTGCTGAGTTCAAGCCCCACTCCAGAGATTTGAGCATGTACTTGAGGCTGACACATCAGTGCATTACTGAGGGGGTGCTGCATTGTCAGAGGTGATAGCTTTTGGATAAGATGTTAAACTAAGGCCCTTTCTGCCCTCTCTGGTGGATAGCACTATTTCAAAGAGTAGGGGACTTCCCATGATGTTCTGACCAGCTTTTATCCCTCAACCAACATCACTAAAATGGATTATCTGGTCACTTATCTGATTGCTGTTCATGGGAACTTTCTGTGCGCAGATTAGCTGCATTACAGTGGTGACTGTACTTCAAAAGTACTTCATTGGCTGTTAACCATTTAGGGATGTCCTGAAAGGCACTACATAAATACAAATTATTTCTTTCCTTTACCCACTAGCCATTACTGAACATATTGTTTGCCAATTTCCTTTGTTTGGGACCATAAAATCCAGTGTTTAGTATCATCCAACACAAGGTGCAATGTGCCTACACGTGTGTGATTGAGGAAGTCCACAAAGAGAGAAATTAATTATCTATAATATGTTTGTTTCTTTAACAACACTGATAAGACAGACCGCAGACAGCATTGTTCAATTCAGTAATCTTATCAGCCTAACACTATCAAGATACCTCGCTGGGTCTCAACTTTAAGGCTATTAGTCTTCAATGCCAGATGACTCACCATAGAGTTGTAGCGAACAATATGTCAGAGCACTTTACAAAAAGGTGAGCACCAAAAAGGAGGAAAATGTGAAATATTATTATTATACATTGGCGCAGTAAACATGGATAAGTGTTCTTTTGTTCGGTGGTTGTTCAATTAAAAGATAATGGCCCCGAAATTCCTGTGGACCATTTATGTCGCTGTTGTGGTCTCAGACGGGACTTATGCCAATTGATGATGTCCAGCAATGACCCCCCGTCCTTCATTGTCACTGGATCAATATCCTAGAATTATCTACCTGTCACCATCATGGGAGCACAATCACCAGAAGGACTGCAGCAGTTCAAGGAGAAAACCCACCACCATCTCCTCTCAGCAACTAGGAAGAGGCAATATCACCCACATTCTAAGACAAATTAAAAAAAAGTGTTAAACTCATTTGCATGTCCTTTGGCGGTTCATTAGCGCAGATCCTGTGTAACACAGAGTATTACACTGGGGGTCCCTGGAAATTAGATATTGTAGTGAGGATGTGGCACCAGGTGAATCACAGAGCACAAGGGAACCAGAGGAGTGGGTTGTTGGTGAACAGGTGCCACCTTCCCAGCGGAGGCCAAGACCTTAGAATTATGGGATCTAGATCTCATGCGTACTCACCTGAAAAGAAAGATATTCGAGGAACAACAGAAGTTATTTAGACTTCCAGAAGGTATTCGACAAGGTGCCACATAAAAGATTATTGCTCAAGATAAAAAAATCACTGGATTGGGGGTAATATTCTGGCATGGGTGGAGGATTGGTTATCTAACAGGAAGCAGAGAGTTGGGATAAATGGTTCATTCTCGGACTGGCAACCAGTAGCCAGTGGTGTTCCGCAGGGGTCGGTGCTGGGTCCCCAACTCTTTACAATCTATATTAACGATTTGGAGGAGGGGACCGAGTGTAACATATCAAAGTTTGCAGATGATACAAAGATGGGAGGGAAAGTAGAAAGTGAGGAGGACATAAAAAACCTACAAGGGGATATAGACAGGCTGGGTGAGTGGGCGGAGATTTGGCAGATGCAATGCAATATTAGAAAATGTGAGGTTATGCACTTTGGCAGGAAAAATCAGAGAGCAAGTTATTATCTTAATGGCGAGAAACTGGAAAGTACTGCAGTACAAAGGGATCTGGGGGGTCCTCGTGCAAGAAAATCAAAAAGTTAGTATGCAGGTGCAGCAGGTGATCAAGAAGGCCAACGGAATGTTGGCTTTTATTGCTAGGGGGATAGATTATAAAAACAGGGAGGTATTGCTGCAGTTATATAAGGTATCGGTGAGACCGCACCTGGAATACTGCATACAGTTTTGGTGTCCATACTTAAGAAAAGACATACTTGCTCTTGAGGCAGTACAAAGAAGGTTCACTCGGTTAATCCCGGGGATGAGGGGGTGGAGATGTGAGGAGAGGTTGAGTTGTTTGGGACTCTACTCATTGGAGTTCAGAAGAATGAGAGGCGATCTTATTGAAACATATAAGATTGTGAAGGGGCTTGATCGGGTGGACGCGGTGAGGATGTTCCCAAGGATGGGTGAAACTAGAACTAGGGGGCATAATCTTAGAATAAGGGGCTGCTCTTTCAAAACTGAGATGAGGAGAAACTTCTTCACTCAGAGGGTAGTAGGTCTGTGGAATTTGCTGCCCCAGGAAGCTGTGGAAGCTACATCATTAAATAAATTTAAAACAGAAATAGACAGTTTCCTAGAGGTAAAGGGAATTAGGGGTTACGGTGAGCGGGCAGGAAATTGGACATGAGGCTGAGTTCGGATCGGTCAAGGCCCTGTGGGTGGCGGAGCGGGCCCAGGGGCTGAGTGGCCGGGTCCTGCTCCTACTTCTTGTGTTCTTTAGATTTGAGGTTAGGATCAGATCAGCCATGATCTTATTGAATGGCGGAGCAGGCTCGAGGGGCTGATTGGCCTACTCCTGCTCCTATTTCTTATGTTCTTATGTTCTTACCCCTAAATGCAGGGTTTGAGGTCAGCCAGCAAGGATTTGCAGAAACTGATACGGATGCTGCAGAGTCTATAACCTTCATCTGCAGCAACAACAGGAAAGCATCATCTATTTTACAAAAAGCAAAGAACAGACAGTACTCTTTCCTATCCGCTTTCAGACCCTGGGGCCTGGCATGCAGGCTTCTGTCTCACAGAGCTTTCAGAACAGGATAGCTGCCATTAAGCCAGCCAAACCACTGGTTAAAACGAACACCAATGCAGGACCCAGTGGAATGAGAATGAGATGGAGTTGACCTGCATCAGGCTGCCGTTTTCCAAGACCCAGCTACGTGGGAACCACCGAGTGCATCCTGCACCTTTCGGAAGCCAAGAAACATCATGAAAATGTTTGACCTTGTTTCACTGCTGCGATGCCAAACTGGAAGAACTTCCCAACTCTCTGGAAAATGTGTCCATTACCTAACAAATTCATGCCCAGATAGCACCTGGCTAATATTACGCAGATCTCCCATGACCGCCTTACATAAAGGTTGAGTGTGGTCAGCTGTGCAGGCAGATGACTGTGGCCGCAGGTCTTCAACTAGTAGCTGGCACAGCTTCCCTATTGCGTCTTTGATGGAGTGTACTCTTTTAACAGAGCTCTTCACTAAGGTCTGTATAGGATCTAAATGTCCTGTAAATTGGTTGAGGGGTATTATCTTGAAGGGTGCATTTTCCTGATATGCTTCTTCACTCTCCTTTCCTACATCTTCTCCTGCTATTCCTCCACCTCCATTATAATGGCAAACAAAGAAATGTCTATTGGGAATCCAATACCTGTTCCTCTGTACCTCTTACTGTAGGTGAGGGAAAATGCCAAGGGTCTCACAGTCCCACACGCATACCCGATGACCGAGGAAACTGGGTCAGGGTTGCAGCAGTGTCGCAAAGGCAGGCGGAAGTCCCGCTCTGCTGGAACCCTGCTACTGGGAGGAGAATCCTAGCCCAAATAACTTGTTCAAAACTTATTTCTTATACACTTCGATAATCTGCAAGACTTTTCGAAGGCACAGGCTTTTGAATATTTCCTGATGCAATGTTTGTACATGGGTGGGATGATATCCTTGTCTGCTGGATGGTGTTCAGCCATCAACTTTGGACATAACTGACACTGATCTAAAATGTACAGGAAAGGTTGCTGTATGTATTCCTAAATAAACAGGTATCTGAATAAAGAACTGTCAAGCCAGTTCTTCAACAACAACAACAACTTGCATTTATATAGCACCTTTAATGTAGTAAAAATGTCCCACGGCTCTTCACAGCAGCGTTATCAAACAAAATTTGACACCGAGCCACATAAGGAGATATTAGGGTAGATGGAGGTAGGTTTTAAGAAATGTCTTAAAAGAGGAAAGAGAGGTAGCGAGGCGGAGAGGTTTAGGAAGGGAATTCCAGAGCTTAGGGCCTAGGCAGCTGAAGGCACGGCTACCAATGGTGGAGCAATGAAAATCAGCGATGAGCAAGAGGCTAGAACTGGAGGAGCGCAGTGATCTCGGAGGGTTGTAGGGATGGAGGAGGTTGCAGAGATAGGGAGGGGCGAGGCCATGGAGGGATTTGAAAACAAAGATGAGAATTTTAAAATCGATGTGTTGCCGAACCACGTACCAATATAAGTCAGTGAGCACAGTGGTGATGGGTGAACGTGAGTTGGTGCGAGTTACGATATGGGCTGCAGAATTTTGGATGAGCTCAAGTTTACAGAGGGTGCAAGGTGGGAAGGGGGCCAAGAGAGCACTAGAATAGTTGGGTCTAGAGGTAACTCTAGTTCAAAGATACAATGGTGCATTCAGTGCATAGAATAGCTTATCGAGTTGATATTCGTATCACGGATGGATTTTGAATAACAAATTAATGCTTTGACTATATATATGATTATCCCAAGAGCAAAGTTCAACATCCTGACTCACCTGCAGCTGACAGACAGCAGGTCTCTTCCATAGCCTCTACACCAGAGTGTGCAACCTTCAGGGACAAAGTTCATTGGCCAGAGACTTGTAGGCAGTGCACCCACAGTTTTTTGATAAACTGCCTACAACACAATGCGAAGCCTTGTTAGTGGCAGAAGGTATCAGAAAACCTTGCCCAATATTTATTTTATTCGTAAGTAAATTGGATATTAGTTTTAGCCTGAAAATCATGATGAGAGAGTTTGCTATTTGCCATCTTACTTAGGATATTTATGTAAATAATGAGGAACTTAATGAAGAAGTCTCTACTGCTAACCGTCTTCTTAAACCCCTCTCCCCTGTCACCTCCACCCTCACCTCTGATAACAAGTGTGAGGAGCTCATGGACTTCTTTGTCTCTAAGATTGAGTTCGTTCAGCTGCCTCTGCCACTTCCCTTCCTTCCCCTAGCCCACTGGGCCAAACTTCCTCTAAGGTTCCTCCCTGCCCTAGCCCTGAACTCACATATTTCTCCAGTTTCTCTCCGATCTCCCCTCATGATCTCTCTGCGCTCATCTTGTCCATGAGACCCACCTCCTGCTCCCTCGACCCTATTCCCACCAAACTGCTGACCACCTAACTTCCTTTTCTGGCTCCCATGTTAGCTGATATTGTTAACGGTTCTCTCTCCTCAGGTACTGTCCCCCTCTCCCTCAAATCTGCCGTCATCACCCCTCTCCTCAAAAAACCAACCCTTGATCCCTCCGTCCTTGCAAAGTACTGCCCTATCTCCAACATCCCTTTCCTCTCCAAAGTCCTCGAACGTGTTGTCGCCTCCCAAATCTGTGTCCATCTTTCCGTCAATTTCATGTTTGAATCCCTCCAATCAGGTTTCCGCCCTTGCCACAGTACCGAGATGGCTCTCATCAAAGTCACAAATGACATCCTTTGTGACTGTGACAAAGGTAAACTATCCCTCCTCGTCCTTCTTGACTGGTCTGCAGCCTTTGACATGGTTGACCACTCCATCCTTTTCCAACGCCTCTCCACCGTTGTCCAGCTGGGTGGGACTGCACTTGCCTGGTTCCATTCTTATCGATCTAATTGTAGCCAGAGAATCACCTGCAACGGCTTCTCTTCCTGCTCCCGCACCGTTACCTCTGGTGTCCCCCAAGGATCTATCCTTGGCCCCCCCCCCTCCTATTTCTCATCTACATGTTGCCCCTTGGCGACATCATCCAAAAACACAGTGTCAGTTTCCACATGTACGCTGACAACACCCAGCTCTACCTCACTACCTCTTCTCTCGACCCCTCCACGGTCTCTAAAATGTCAGACTGCTTGTCCGACATCCAGTTCTGGATGAGCAAAACTTTTCTCCAATTAAATATTGAGAAGACCGAAGCCATTGTTTTCGGTCCCCGCCACAAACTCCGTTCCCTAGCCACTGACTCCATCCCTCTCCCTAACGTCTGTCTGAGGCTGAACCACACTGTTCGCAACCTTGGTGTCATATTTGACCCTGAAATGAGCTTCCGACCACATATCCGCAGCATAACAAAGACCGCCTATTTCCACCTCCATAACATCGCCCGTCTCCGCCCTTGCATCAGCTCATCCGCTGCTGAAACCCTCATCCATGCCTTTGTTACCTCTAGACTTGACTATTCCAATGCACTCCTGGCTGGACTCCCACATTCCACCCTACGTAAACCTGAGGTCATCCAAAACTCGGCTGCCCATGTCCTAACCCGCACCAAGTCCCGGTCGCCCATCACCCCTGTGCTCACTGACCTACATTGGCTCCTGGTTAAGCAACACCTCGATTTCAAAATTCTCATCCTTGTTTTCAAATCCCTCCATGGCCTCGCCCCTTCCTATCTCTGTAATCTCCTTCAGCCCCACAACCCCCCCGAGATATCTGCGCTCCTCTAATTCTGCCCTCTTGAGCATCCCTGATTATAATCGCTCAACCTTGGGTGGCCGTGCCTTCTGTTGCCTGGGTCCGAAGCTCTGGAATTCCCTCCCTAAACCTCTGCGCCTCGCTACCTCTCTTTCCTCCTTTAAGACGCTCCTTAAAACCTACCTCTTTGACCAAGCTTTTGGTCGCCTGCCCTAATTTATCCTTATGTGGCTCAATGTCAAATTATTTTTGTCTTAAAATACTCCTGTGCAGCGCTTTGGGACGTTTTACTACATTAAAGGCGCTATATAAATACAAGATGTTGTTGTTGTTGTTGTTGAATATATGTATTGTCTCAGTAAAGCACATTCATTAAATTAAGTTCAGTTTGTGGCACCTGCATGATACCCAATTATCTGCTACTGTAAACTTGGACATTTTTGTATACACAAACATATTTCCTTCGAGCATAAATCAATAGTTAAACAACTGAAATGGAAAGAAACAAATAACAAAATAAAAAGACATGTAGCAAAATTTTTATTTTGGAAACTTTGGAATCCACCAAAGATAAACTGAGGAAACAAAATGTGTTCCTTTCTATTCCCACCCCCAAAAACACATATTTGTTTAAAAAATAGTTTAAAATATTTAATTTAAAAGTGGATTGTAGGATATTGAAATATTAGCCAATTATTTATGTATATATTTATATTTCAACCCTTAATTTTCATATGCTACCACACACATATGGCAGTCATAAACACCCCCAATTTCCTCTGTTCTTTGCTGGGGTAGCAGGAGAAATACTAAATTACATAAAAGGTATAAATATAATGTTATTGTACATACTTTTTGCCAAAATAAAACCTAAAATGAATTCCAAAAGTATGCCTTTTCAGGCAGAAGTTGAAATAGATTCTCCAATAAAACCAACATTAATATAACCTAAAACAATTGTCCTAAGCATTACTTATCTTGTCCTCACCTTCCACCCCACTAGCCTCCACATTTAACGGATCACCCTCCGCCATACGAACCTACGAATTAGGAGCAGGAGTAGGCCACTCGGCCCTTTGAGCCTGCTCCACCATTCAATAAGATCATGGCTGATCCGATTACTCCACATTCCCGCCTACCCCCAATAACTTTTCACCCCCTTGCTTACCAAGAATCTATCTACCTCTGCCTTTAAAATATTCAAAGACTCTGCTTCCGAGGACTCTGAGGAAGAGAGAGTTCCAAAGACTCACGACCCTCTGAGAAAAAATTTCTCCTCATCTCTGTCTTAAATGGGCGACCCCTTACTTTTAAACAGTGACCCCTAGTTCTAGATTCTCCCACAAGAGGAAATATCCTCTCCACATCCACCCTGTCCAGACCCCTCAGGATCTTATATGTTTCAATCAAGTCACCTCTTATTCTTCTAAACTCCAGCGGATACAAGCCTAGCCTGTCCAACCTTTCCTCATAAGACAACCCGCCCATTCCAGGTATCAGTTTAGTAAACCTTCTCTGAACTGCTTCCAATGCATTTACATCCTTCCTTAAATATAAGGAGACCAATACTGTACACAGTAGTCCAGATGTGGTCTCACCAATGCCCTGTATAACTGAAGCATAACCTCCCTACTTTTGTATTCAATTCCCCTCGCAATAAACGATAACATTCTATTAGCTTTCCTAATTACTTGCTGTACCTGCATACTAACCTTTTGTGTTTCATGCACTAGGACACCCAGATCCCTCTGCATCTCAGAGCTCTGCAATCTCTCACCATTCAGACAATATGCTTCTTTTTTATTCTTCCTGTCAAAATGGACAACTTCACATTTTCCCACATTATACTCCATTTGCCAGATCTTTGCCCACTCACTTAACCTATCTATATCCCTTTGTAGCCTCCTTATGTCCTCTTCACAATTTACTTTCCTACCTATCTTTGTGTCATCAGCAAATTTAGCAACCATACCTTCGGTCCCTTCATCCAAGTCATTTATATAAATTGTAAAAAGTTGAGGCCCCAGCACTGATCCCTGTGGCACACCACTCGTTACATCTTGCCAATCAGAAAACGACCCATTTATGCCTACTCTCTGTTTCCTGTTAGCTAGCCAATCTTCTATCCATGCCAATATGTTACCCCCTACACCATGAGCTTTTATTTTCCGCAATAACCTTTGATGTGGCACCTTATCAAATGCCTTCTGGAAATCTAAGTACAGTACATCCACCGGTTCCCCTTTATCCACAGCACATGTTACTTCCTCAAAGAACTCCAATAAATTGGTTGAACATGATTTCCCTTGCACAAAACCATGTTGACTCTGCCTGATTACTTTGAACTTTTCTAAATGCCCTGCTATAACGTCTTTAATAATAGCTTCTAACATCTTCTCTATGACATGTTAAGCTAACTGGCCTGTAGTTTCCTGCTTTCTGTCTCCCTCCCTTTTTGAATAAAGGAGTTACATTCGCTATTTTCCAATCTAATGGAACCTTCCCCGAATCTAGGGAATTTTGGAAAATTAAAACCAACGCATCAACTATCTCACTAGCCACTTCTTTTAAGACCCTAGGATGAAGTCCATCAGGACCCGAGGACTTGTCAGCCTGCAGCTCCAACAATTTGCTCAGTACCACTTCCCTGGTGATTATAATTTTCTTGAGTTCCTCCCTTCCATTTCCTGATTTACAGCTATTTCTGGGATGTTACCTGTACCCTCTATAGTGAAGACCGATGCAAAATACCTGTTCAGTTCAACTGCCATCTCCTTATTTTCCATTATTAATTCCCCAGACTCACTTTTTATAGGACCAACTCTCACTTTGTTAACTCTTTTCTTTTTAAAATATCTATAGAAACTCTTACTATCTGTTTTTATATTTATAGCTAGCTTTCTCTCGTACTGTAATTTTTCTCTCCTTATTAATCTTTTAGTCATTCTTTGCTGTTTTTTATATTCTGTCCAATCTTCTGACCTGCCAACCATCTTTGCGCAATTATATGCTTTTTCTTTAAGTTTAATACTATCTTTAACTTTTTTAGTTAACCACGGATGGTGGGTCCTCCCCTTGGAATTTTTCTTTCTTGTTGGAATGTATATATTCTGTGTATTTTGAAATATCCCCTTAAATGTCTGCCACTGCAACTCTATTGACCTATCCCTTAACCTAATTTGCCAGTTCACTTGCTCTGCTTTCATGCCCTCATAATTGCCCTTATTTAAGTTTCAAATACTAGTCTTGGACCCACTCTTCTCTCTCTCAAACTGAATGTAAAATTCAATCATATTATGATCGCCATATTTGCCACCTCCAGCGAGATGCCACCAACAAACACATCTTCCCCTCCCCTACCCTTTCAGCATTCCGAAGGGACTGTTCCCTCCACGACACCCTGGTCCACTCTTCCATCACCCCCAACACCAGCTCCTCTTCCCACGGCACCTTCCCGTGCAATGCAGGAGATGCAACACCTCCCCTTTCACCTCCTCCTTTCCACTCACCCCAAACACTTCTTCCAGGTGAAACAGCGATTTACTTGTATTTCTTTCGATTTAGTATACTGTATTTGCTGCTCACGATGCAGTCTCCTCTACATTGAGGAGACCAAATGCAGATTGGGTGATCGCTGAACCCCTCCGTACAGTCCGCATGCATGACCCTGAGCTTCCGATCGCTTGGCATTTTAATTATCCTTCCCATTAGGTACAGAAAATAATCAAAAAGGCTAATGGAATGCTGGCCTTTATATCTAGAGGACGAGAATACAAGGGGGTAGAAGTTATGCTGCAGCTATACAAAGCCCTGGTTAGGCCACATCTGGAGTACTGTGAGCAGTTCTGAGCACCACACGTTAGGGAGGATATATTGGCCTTGGAGGGAGTGCAGCGTAGGTTTACCAGAATCATACCCAGACTCCAAGGGTTAAATTACGAGGTGAGATTACACAAAGTAGGGTTGTATTCCCTAGAATTTAGAAGGTTAGGGGGTGATTTGATCGAAGTTTTCAAGATATTAAAGGCAACAGATAGGGTTGAGGAGTTTAGTCTAGGGCACAGTGTAAAAATTGGAGCCAGACCTTTCAGGAGTGAAATTAGGAAACACTTCTACACACAAAGGGTGGTAGAAGTTTGGAACTCTCTTCCACAAACGGCAATTGATGCTAGATCAACTGTTAATTTTAAAACTGAGATTGATAGATTTTTGTTAACCAAAGGTATTAAGGGATATGGGCCAAAGGTGGGTATATGGACTTAGGTCGCAGATCAGCCATGATCTCATTGAATGGCGGAACAGGCTCGAGGGGCTAAATGGCCTCCTCCTGTTCCTATATGTTCCTATGTTCACTCCCACTCTGACCTCTCAGTCCTCAACCTCCTACACTGCTTCCATGAAGCTCAATGGAAGCTCGAGGAATGCCTCATCTTTTGATTAGGTACTTCACAACCTTCGGGACTCAACATTGATTTCAATAAGTTCAGATCATAACCACTGCTCCTACTTTTTCGGACAGCAGGTGCTGGTAATGGTTCTGCTGTTGCCATTTACAGCTCCTTTTACAGACCCATCTTTTGGTTTTTTTTTACATGTCCCATTACCACCACTTTTGCCTTGCTGTCATTTAATTACTCCTGTTTTCCACCTTATGGTAGATCTTCCCTTTTCTTCTTTCCTCCCCTCCCCCCTTTTCCTGCCCCTGCCTCTGTACTTACTTAAAAACTGTTACATCTCTAACTTCTTGCAGTTCTGACCAAAGGTCATCAACCTGAATTGTAACTCTATTTCTCGCCACAGATGCTGCCTGACCTGCTGAGTATTTCCAGCATTTTCTGTTTTTATTTCTTCTTTAAACTTGTTTATATATTTATCTGTAGTGTTTCAATTTATTTCATCTATAAAATATTGTAATGCAGAACAATAATTTGCTTACTAAAGCATGTTTTAAAAATATATACATATATAAAATGAGTTTTGAGTGACTAGGCCCCACGTGAGTTTGTTAGTTAACATTAAAATAAGCATAAAGAAAAGCATGGTCTGGATTCGGATGATCTCACATTACAATTTGAGATTACGTGATTCTCTCGGTCTACACTTTCTGGTGAGGGTGATTGAACAAAAAACCTCAGTGATTCAGTGTCACGTCCTTGTCGGTATTCTCCACTTTTTTGGGTGGGGTGAAGAGGGAAATTTACATTAATCTTTTTATTTTGCTCTCAACATTCCCAGAGAGGCGTAGATACGCCCTTTTCCCCAGAAGAGGAAAAAACAAATATGGTGTGGAACAAAGAGCAGAGACTGAAGCGAAACGCTGATCTCACCTCACAGGAAACGACTCGTCCCAGTTTCATCAGGTAATGAACTGACGTCAGCTTCCTCACAGGCATAAATACCTGAAGCGAGGGGGGGGGAAGTGGCATTGAGGCTGCAACGGGGAAAGGTTGACACAGGAACTGCGGTGCTGCAAACAAGTTGCTTGTTTACTGACAGTTAGCATATCGGGGCCAATTGTCGTTGGTTTTTTCGGCCAACCACAGAAGAATTAACTTTTTAAGTCAAGAATTCATTTGTTGGGACTGACTAGGAAGTGAATCAGACCTGAAACTTGTCCCTTGACTCTTTCTTTCCTACCTGTTGACGAGGACCTCGGGAAAGCGGCTGCTGGGCTTCTCCGGACGCGGTGGTCTGTAGACATTGTGCGGGTTTTCTCTCCCGTTGAGTTTGTGAAGGGTGGCGATGCGTGTCCTGGGCTCGCTGGTACTGGCCGTCTTGGCGCTGGCCGCCTTGGCGCAGGAGGAGGAGGAGAAGGGTGAGTGAGGAGTGCCGACCTGGCGCTTTGTTCTCCAGGTGCGGCTCCACCCAGACAACCTGGCCGCTACTAACTTTTTACATGGCTTTAAATCCTGAATTAATTCACTTTTCTACAGCAACAATAATAAAACTAACCCGTGCTAATGGATTAACTAAATGTGTTTTTTTTTAAATTTAATCTGTACCTGTATTTAGTTCGTTTGGACATATATTTTTGAGCTTCTAGACTCGTTTAGTTGGGTGGTTAGAATTGTGTCGTGGCTTCGAACTGTTGCCCTCACTCATGCGAAGGGTTTGGGCTTCGTGGTTTGCCGCTGTTGGGGCGCGGGCCGGTGTCCCAGCGTTGGTCGCTAGGGTGCGCCAGGGGGTGGCCACCCCGGGTAGTTGCTGCGCCTTGGGGCAGGCGCCGCTGTCCCTCTCCCGAGCGGGTTGCTGCAGCTTCCTCATGGGTGGCTCCAGTGCAGCCAACGGCAAACCCAATGGAAAGGTTTTATGTCTAACCTCTCTTTCTACCCCCACCCCCAAATTGGTCCTGGTTTTATATGCTCCTTGAGCAGAGGGTGCTGTTAACTGAAGGCACACCTCTCCCTTTGACTGATGGGAGAGGGGCCTTCTTCCCTCTGCTGCCCCCCACCCACCCAAACTTCCTGTGCGTATTCCGGTTGAATTTTGGGAATATCGGGACTCCTGATTCGTTTAAACTGCAGGTTAGTTCAGTAGGTAATAGTCTTGTCTGAGTCAAAAGGTTGTGGATTAAGAGCTGCATAATCTAGGCTAGCACTTGTCGTCATTGTTTGGTTTAACATCATGTTGTTCAGGACCAAATAAACACCCACTGGTCCATCTGGCGGAGATGTTCTGTATAGTCAAGGGTGCAAAATTTCTGATTGCCCATTAATATTCTGTTTGAGCTTCGAACAACTGGTTCATTTGTACTTTTGTAACTGCATGAATTGTCTGATTACGGTGTGGCTATACTGAATTTTGAAAGCTCTGGTTTCTGGCTAAGAAAGCCATTAATTGGTCCAGGCAGCGGGCGGTCGAGGGGGTCGTTCGGCCTGATTGCCTGCCTCTCTTCCGTGGCCATGTTTGCGCCCGGGTGGCCCTGGAGATGGAGCACGCGGTGTCCGCCGGCACGCTTGAGTTTTTCCGCGACCGGTGGGCGCCGCGGGGGCTGGAGTGCATCGTCACCCCGGACTACCAAATTTTTATTTGATTGTTAAGTTTCCTTTAAAGTTTTATTTAGTTACAGATAATTGATTGGTTTGATAAAAAAAAAATACAAGTTTGAGTTAATTTACTGAGTGGGAAGGCAGTGAGAAGGAATTGTAATTACCATTTTTGTTTTAACTAAGGTCTCTTATCATTTGAGTATGAACTTAATATTTGTCAGCTATACCAGTGTTGTAAATTGTGTATAATTTTGGACTTGACAAACCTCATCTAATGTATAACTTTTTTTTTCCAGACTGTCCTGTATGTATGACGAACCAATTTGCCAAATGTATGGGTTCCGCTTGTGAGTGTACCTTGGTGCTATCTGCTGACGGTTCCCAGTCAGTAAATTGCAGCACATGTAAGTTTTAAGACTTATTTTTAAAAAGCAATAACAGTTTTTTAGAAGATCTATCTAGAGTAGGACATTGGTAAAGGAATGTACTTTGAGCAGGATATGGTTTTGTGAAGAATACATGTACCTTCAGTTTGCTTACACATGTCCCTTGTGCAATATTTTGCTGTGTAAATCACTACTTGCAGTAGAATTGAGTTCCTTTTTTATTTAGCATAATTCTTGTCTGGTCTTAAGTTTAAAACATAAGTGTAGTATGCTTGGGAGAAACTGGTGACTTTGGATCTATGGTTTCCCACCACTGGGGGCTTTCCTCACCTTGTGCCTTGGTCTGAGATTTATTGCCATGAGTAGGATTTATCATGTGACTACCATGATGGTAGATGGCAAACTAGATGGACCTTGATATTGCTATTCAACCTTGTTTCTATCTTTTAAGACTCTCTGGACAAATTATTTGGTTTTAACATGTATAGTAGGACATCAATCAATTAATTGCATGGCTGGTTCCTCAATTAACTACCCATAATTTGCATACCCATTTAAGCTTGATCCAAAAAATCCTGGGTCAGGAGCATTGCTGTAAAATTCAGTTCTTCAATCAAAATGCCTAATGGTAATTTTTGAGATCTCGAGCTATCAATCATGTTTATCTATACATTATCTGTCCTTTATATACAGCATGTGTGCTGCATCTCAAGTGAATGTAGAACAAAACTAGTGATTGCTCCACATTTGGCTAATGACAAACGTTAACTAAACAGAGCTAATCCATAACCTAAACAGAGCTCCACCCAGAGAATCAAATAGCTTGGGGAAAACTCTCTATGCTTTTGGACCCATTGCAATATAGCAATAAATTAAGCATGAAGTACTACACTTCTGCATTGTGGGTTAGAATTTTATGCAACTTTCGCTAAAACACAGGCTTGCCTCTCTTTGAGACCTAGTTACTTCTCCATCATTTCTGGAGCCAACAGTTTCATTTATTAACTTGATGTGCACAACTTCAGTGTCATTTCCATAGTTTTAGTACCTTTCATTTGGGTAAGCATTTAATGTCCCTTGCTGTGTTTTATACATATGTGACTGGACTGTAGTTTGCTTCGCTTTCCTTCCCAAGTGCTACTCCTGGTGTTGCTTCCATGCGGGTGGGGGGGGGGGGGGGAGAAAGGAAAAGGTGGTGTCAATGTCCTCTTCTGACCAAGAAAACAGCCATAATATTTACTCGCTACATTGCAGAGACACTGGCTAATGATGCTTGTACCTGACACTATAGTAAGTAGGGGATTTGCACTTCAGTGAGCCATGGGGTACTTGGAAATTTGAGTTGATCACTGACATCATGCTTCACTGAAAAGTTTATTTTGACTGCTTTTCATATATGGGTACTGTACTGACTAAATATTTTGATTTGGCTAGAGATAGGGCAAAATGCAACATTAAAAAAAAAATTTGTAGCAGGATAATACATAGTGGAAATGGTGCTGTATTGCCTATAGGGACAGTTCAATGGGGTAACTGTTAATGAAGTTTTAGAATTTGGCCATTCTGCTACTCCATCCTTTGCTGTTCAATTTAGGGGGACTCCATTAACTGAGCAGTTAGTGTTGCCTTTCCATTCTAGTAGAAAATTGAAGTTTTGTTTTCCTGAATCCCACTTGTCTGAGTTTATATTCTGGTGGCCCTCAAATTCCAACTGGTCGGGAAGTAGCGAGGTGAATTGAGAGTGGTGCCAAAGCTGCTGGAGGCTATGCCAGCGATTGTGGGGTGAAAACGGGGAGAAAATGCTGTTGGAAGGTTTGCATGATCTAAATATAGGATGGGCAAGATCAAGGCGTGACTTGAAGACTAAAATGAAGAGTTGCATTTAATACACTGGAGGACAAGGATCCTGTGTAGCACTGCAAGGACAAAAGTGATGGGAGCACAGATTTAATGACAAACCGGATACAGATAGTTGTGCTTTGGTCAAGTTGGAGTTTGTGGGTGGGGATAAGGGTTTTAGCAGCTACATGGGGCCAGTGATGTTTTGCAGATGGAAATTGGGGGGGTGGGGGGTCTTGATGGCATATAACCCATGTTAGTGATGGATGGCAGTTCAATAGGTATGGGTCTCTTCAATTATTCTGGAAAGGATGTGAAAAACATTGAAGGAAAAAGTTTACCATCACCTTCAGGGCAATTTTGGATGGGCAATAAATTACTTTGTCATTATTGCCCACATCGAGAACTGAAAAGAAAATTGTATAATGGAATTTGAGGATTGGATACATTGCATAAGTTAAAGATTCTTTTGAATTGAGCCTATTTGTCAAATGTCAACATACAATTCACTTTTGAACCCTTTAGTGACTAGCAAATGCTGGATGATGAAGCATGAAATGTACAGAATAAAAAATGGAATTGGAACCCGCAGAAAGCCCACCGAGCATGCTATGTTGGATAATGATGGCATCTATGATCCTGAGTGCCAGGATGACGGACGCTTCCATGCCAAGCAGTGTAATCAGACTAGCACCTGCTGGTGTGTAAACAGTGCGGGTGTTCGAAGGACTGACAAGGGAGATGAAAACAAGCAGTGTTCTGAACTTGTGACGACTTTGTAAGTACATTGCAATCCTAGGTATTTTGGAGGGTGGGGTGAGTGGTCAATGGGAGGGGGCTGGTTGGTGGCAGCCCTGTAATGCTGAGAGTAGCACTCCTGCTCCTCCTGGCTGTGCAATTTTAGTTGGCTAAGCTACTGTGAAGGAGGTAATGTCCTGACGCCTCAACACTGCTACCATCACTTGAGCTGTCTGGACTTGGTAAGAGCATGAATCCTGTTGGGCAAATGAAAACCCTGCAGGTAGGTGTAGGTTTATTAATGGATACATGGTGATGTGATACCCAGCTGACAGGAAAAATAATTCTGAGAATCACTTTTAAATACAGTTTCTGTAAAAATTTCAAAAATTCCCTGATGTACACTGTATCTATCTCATCCAAATAATAACTTAACAGTCTCTCTCTTTTTATTGCAGTTGGTTTCAAATTCAACTGAGGCACAAACCCATGGATAAAGCAATGAATGAAGCTAAACTCAAAGAGTAAGCATCACTACTTTTCAAACCGGTCAAAGTGCAGTGTAGTGTCAGCTTGTTTCCAGTCGTAATGATGTCCTGAGTCAAAGGTTGTCGGTTCAAGCTCTACTTCCTAGACTTGGAGCATATAATTTAGGTTGACATTTTAGTGCAGCACTGAAGGAGTGGTGCATTGGCAGAAGTACAGTCTTTCACATGAGATATTAAACCTTCTTGGGTGAATGATCTTTCACAAACAGCAGAGTTCTCCTGGTGTTCTGACCAACATATATCCCTCTACCAACATCACATTATCTGGTCCTTTATCTCGTTGCTGTTCGCAGGACCTTGCTGTGTGCAATTCAGGTGCCCTACATTACTACAAAGTACATTTCAAAAAGTAATTCATTGGCTGTGAAGCACTTTGGAAAGTCGTGACAAGTGCTTCTATAAATGCAAAGTTTTGTTCTTTAATTGGGTGTGGAACACTTGCATTTCAGGCACATGATGTCTCATCAAAAGCAACATTGTTGCACCATTGTGCCAGGCCTTAGTCAGGCTAGAGTTGGACAGTTTTGTTCTGCAGGCCACCTGTGGGGAAACTGGATTGAGACTCTAAACTTGCTTCAGTTCATTTAGCCAGCAGAGGGGTAGTTTTTTTTATCGTACTTAGGCTCAATTTAAACCTAGGTTGAGGCCAGTGTCTAATCTATTGTGGGAGCCCATCTTCTACATGTTGCAGTAGTACATTTGATGGCTAATGTGTATACACTTTGCTTACAACCTTTTCTTTCAACAGCGCTATCACGAAGACTTTTGCTGCCTACCAGGTGGACCCAGGCTACATTGAGAAGATTGAGGTAGTCAAATGTTCATGGACTATTTTCTCTTTTTTAGAAGTGGGTTAGCTATTTCTGAATTTTTTTTCCTGTAATCAAATACTAAACCATTTGACACTGTGCCATGTGGACCCAACAACAGTAGAGTCAAGTCTTGTGTGTCCAGTTTAATTTCTCTACATTGGGTATAAGCTGTGGTAACCTATATTTATGCAATAGTTGCTAGGTAATATTTTTGATAGTTTTTTACTGCACATCCATATTGGGGTATTTGCAGTAGTGCTGCAATAGTACTTGAGATGTACTGCTATCATGGAATTTCTTGTAACTTTTATAGTTATTGCAGAGTATAACTTGACATTAATTATAGTGCTGGTCTCTACCAACTGATTCTTCCAATTGACTGCTGGATTCATGTGGAAACTCTGCCATTCCAATTCCCAGTTTTCTGACTTGGAATTAGTGAACCTGCAGATATTTCATTACTCGGATAGCTATTGTTTAGCTTTCCAATGGCCAAATCCAAAGCGCAAAGAATATGAATGAGATTACTTGTGTGATCTAAATTTAAAGGCTCTTGGCAGCAAGGCTAACTACACTTCTTTTCTAAGCAATTACTTTTTTTTTCAGACTAATTTTTAGCTAGCTGACTGCTGACTGCTTAAGGACTTTTCTTTCTCTTCCGCTCATCCTTCTTCCCCATCCCAAAAAATATATTCTTGGCCAAGATTTCTCCTAGTTGCTTTCCCAAAAGAATGAAGTGTAATCTTTTATAGGCACTGAAGTTTTAATTCCAACAGGCTGTAACTTGTCATTCTGTTTTTAGTATCTTAAGGAGGACCGGTATATCCTGGTGGACCTGAAACAAAATTTAACTGTGAAGTCACCATCTGATCTTGCTACTGCTGCATATTACCTGGAGAAGGACGTAAGTTGCATTTAAACATATCCTACAAACTAGATGCTAGCTATAGCTCACATTTTCTCACTCTTATTCAAACTATCATACCTCAAGGTTTGGAACTAATAGCCAAAACTTTTATCAACTAGGAAGGAGTATTGAATGCCACTAGCCTGTCGCTTCCCCTTGAGCAGAAGGC
Source organism: Squalus acanthias (assembly GCA_030390025.1). Classification (NCBI taxonomy): domain Eukaryota; kingdom Metazoa; phylum Chordata; class Chondrichthyes; order Squaliformes; family Squalidae; genus Squalus; species Squalus acanthias. Next base: position 25,326,473 of record CM059436.1, on the reverse strand, counting down.
TTTGGAAGATGACTAGAGTGGTGATCTTGGCTAATGCAATGGGAGACTTTTTTAAGCATAACTCTTATTAAAATGTTTGTGCTTGTGAACTGAGCTCCCCATAGTACTAATCCTTAGAAGATAACTTGTTTCTTATGATGCACAATCTTGACTAGCTGCAATAAAACATTAACTGTAAACCTTTTTCTTCCCTGCCAGGTCAAGGGTAACAGCTTGTTCTCTTCCACGTATAATCGATCAATTCTAGATGATGGGATCCCATTTGATGGGGTTAAGCTTGGTTTTGAAGAAGCTTATGTGTACTATATTGATGAAAAGAATCCAGAGTTCTCCATGAAGCGAATGACCCCTGGCATTATTGCAATCATCGTGGTGGTGTGCCTAGCAATTGTTGCTGGACTCGTTGTGCTTGTAAGTATAAATGGAGAGAACGTCAAAAGCTGCAGTTTGTTACTAGAAGATTAATTTTGTACCTATACCCAACAAACTTGAGCTGAGTTAAGTGCATTTTTGTGTGAACCTGGGACCCAATTGGTGTCTTAAATAATTGCACACCCATCTTTGACAATCAAACTGAAATAGGTTTGTAGTCTGCTTTGTAGCTTAAGCAGGAGGAGAGATGTCTGCAGTATAAGGAAATAAAGGACTGTCTTGCGATGTCTTTCATTTCACTGTTCGGAGTCTACAATAAGTTTTGAGGACTTCAAGCCTCTCTCGCTCTAGTAATTTAAAATTTGAGATCGATTAGATTTTTCCCAGTCAAAGATATTGAGGGTTATGGAGTTAGGATACAGATCAGCCATGATCTCATTGAATGGTGAAACCGGCTTGAGGGGCTGAATGGCCTACTCCTGTCCTATGTTCCTAACCTAAATGAAACCTTAGTGCTAGCATGAATAATTTCTTGCTCCTCCACAAATCTACTTCTGGGTTGTGTACTTGCAGTTTCCATGTATTATGAACTGCCATTAGTAGGTGCAGCATGTATTTGAAAAGATTCCAAGTCTGCACTATAAGCGGTGACCAGCTGAGTGTTTCAAACTTCTATAGTTGGATAGAGTTTAATGCCTTGTGTTCCTCTTGCAGTTTGTTACCAGAAGGAAGGCAGCCAAGTCCCACATCTATCAAAAGGCTGAGGTAATTTTTCTGCCATCTTAAGCTGCAATTTTTTTTTAAAAGATCAAAACATTTCTATTTTAATGTTTGCATTCTTCTATTACAGGGAAGAGAATTGGATGAAATTCAGAAACAGCAGCTGACTACCTCCTAATCTTATAACTGGCCCCATGTCAATATCCACCCTGAATTTGGGAACATTTTGAACTAATGAGAAGGCAATGCAAGTGGACAGTTACCTAGTTTTTGGTTATCTACAAGGTTGCTGTGCAGCTCCTTAATTTCCATTCACTTAATTTAACTACATGCCATCCATACCACTTGCATTTGGAAGAACATCACTTGATCCAAAATGATACTGTTACAGGACTTTCCCCCCAAGAAATTGGATGCAATATTTCTCCAAGCCCAGCCTTTTATTGGATTAAAATGATTTATTTTGTACTTGGTCTCTTAATAATTGTCATCTTAGCATTAAAACTAGGACTGTATCTTTTTTGGGATAGGATGGAAGGAACTTTGCAAATAGTCAATGTAATTCATAACTTTTTTAACTGCTGTACAGTTCAACAGCCTGTTTTAGGTCACTATGCTTTGATACTTTGGCAATTCAGAACTTGTGTATGAAGTACTGTTTTTTAAATTACTATGTAAAATTTCATTTTTAATAAAGACTGTTGTAACAAATACTTCTGAAGCAGAGTTTCACTTGTTAAATTGAAGTCCAGACTCTTAATGCAGTGATTTGTAATGGTGCTGTTTCTCCTTTTCCCACCTCATGAAGGCGTGGTTGACTTCTGTACTACTTGCTGCTGCTCCTTCCCTGTGCCCCTGAATTTTGGTGAGCTACTTCGTCCCAAGCTATTAGTCCTTCACACAACAAGGAAGGATTAGCCATAAATCCTCGCAAACTTTTTCTTCCCTCCCTCCCCCACCCCACCCAACCCAACCCAACCCAACTACAGCCTCATTGCTGAACTGGCTAAGTGTAGTTCTAGTTACTCAGTATGCTAGTATTAATTGTTTCTCATAGGCACTACAGGAACTTTTTTAAACTGTGAAGATTTGCAATTTGCTTAACTACATCAAATGCACAAGGAGTGGCTGTAGTGGCTTTTTGGTTGGTAGCTACTGATGATTTTCAGCCAGCAGAACTTCATGGTGCTTTCTACAAATTGACTCCACTACCCTATATGGACTTTCACAGTGCTCCACTCTGGCTGTGTGGTAATTTTTTTTTATAGACTGGGTATAGCTAGAAGAATGTTACAAAAGTACCTGAATCACAATTTATTATAGACAATTGCATAGCTGCTATTTTTTTATCTAGTAAAGTATGACCACTTTCTATTTTTTTAATAAAAGGCAGCATCCATAATGGCTGAGTATGATCTGGGATAAACATCCAGTATACAACTTTCAAATTCCAATGTCAGGGTAATGAGAGAAGACAGTGGGCAGGGGGAATTTGGTAAAGGGGTTCCAGTAAATATCAGTTGAAGACAAATGCTGTACAATAAATACACTAATGAAATGTGACCACTAACTGGATTAATGACATTGATTTTAAAATCAAACTCTCAGCAGAAAAGATGAGGAAACTGCTGGGAAGAGTGCAGGAACTTTTAGAAAATCTAAAGGTGGGGAGAAGAGTGGGAAGAGGGTTAGTAAAGAGCTGGCGCAATTCTTCCCACGGTGCTAGTCCAAAAAAGTTGCATCCTTAAAAGGATACACATTGGGTTGAAGTTGACTAAAATGCTTGTCCTGGAACATTATGCTCAATGGCATTAACATCCTCATCCTCAACGATGGCAAAGCCCAGCATATAAAATGAAAAACTAAAGGCTGGTGTTCACAATCAACAGCCAGAAGGACAGAGTGGATGATCCTTTTGTCTCCTCCTGAGGTCCCCATACCAGTCATCTTCTAATTCGATTTCAGTGACATTAAGAAAAGGCTTGAGTGCGCTGGACACAGCAAAGGTTATGGGCCCTGACAACCTGGTTCTCTGTGTTGAAATGTGCTCCAGAATTAGCCACACTCTTAGCTAAACTACAGCTACAACACTAGCATCTACCTAACCATGTGGAAAATCAGCTGGGTATGTCATGTCCACAAAAAGCAACATGGCCAATTATCACCCAACCCCACCCCCTTATCAGTGTACTCCCAATCAATGTTCCCCCTAAGCTGCACGGCACCAATCAGGAGGTCCCGTGCAGGCCACTCACCAGCTATTCCACTGGAGAAGATATTGCGCAGCAAATTTAAAGGGACCGCACACCAAAATTAAAAATTAGAGGGAACAGTGCTCCCAATCAGTGAAATGATAGGAGTCTGCAACAATGCTATAAAGTGGCACTTACCAATAACCTGTGCACTAATGCTCAGTTTAGGTTACTCCAGAACCACCTGGCTCCAGACCTCATTATAGCCTTGGTCCAAACAGACACGAGCTGAATTCCATTGATGAGAGTGACTACCCTTGACATCAAGGCAGCATTTGATGAGAGTGGGGTACCAAGGAGACCTAGTAAAACAAGTCGATGGGGCTCAGATAGAAAACTCTCCAGTGGCTAGAGTCATAACTGGCAGAAAGGAAGATGGTTGTTGGAGACCAATCATCTCAGCCCCAGTCTAGTCCAACTATCTTCAGCTGCTTTATCAATGACCTGCCCTCCATTATAAGGTCAGAAGTGGGGCTGCTGGCTGATGATTGCAGAGTGTTCAGCTCCATCTGTAATGCCTCAAATAATGCAGCCCATGTCCACATGCAGCAAAACCCAGACAACAGCTGAGCTTGGGCTAATGAGTAGCAAATAACATTCGCGCTACAGTGTCAGATAATGACCACCTCCAACAAGAGAGAGCATAATGGCATTACCATCGCCACGTCCCCCAACATCAACATTCTGGGGTTCACCATTAACCAGAAATTGAACTGGACCAGCCACACAAATCCCGTGGTTACTAGAGCAGGTCAGAGGTTGGGTATTTTGCGGTGAGTGTCTCACCTCCTGACTCCCCAAAGCCTCTCTACCATCTACAAGGTACAAGTTACGAGTGTGATGGAATACTCTCCACTTGCCTGGAAGGGTGCAGCTCCAACACTATAGAAGCTCAACACCATCCAGGACAAAGCAGTCCGCTTGCTAGACACCCCATCCACTGGCTCCACAATCGTCATACCGTGGTTGCACTGTGCACTATCTACAGGATGCACTTCAACAACTTGCCAAGCCTTCTTCGGCAGCACCTCTCAAACCCACAACTTGCACCACCTATACGGATATGGACAGCAGGTACATGGGAACATCCTCACCGCCAAGTTACACACCATCCTTATTTGGACATATATCGCCATTCCTTCATTGTTGCTGTTAAAATCCTAGAATTCCCAACCTACAGCATTGTGGGAATAGCTTCACCACATGGACTGCAGCGGTTCAAGAAGAAGGCCCACAATACCTTCTCAAGGGCAACTAGGGATGGACAATAAATGCTGGCCTTACCAGCAATGTCCACATTCCGAGAATGAATTAAAGACTTCCAAAAATGTAGTACTCCCTCAGTAATGCATTATAATGTTAACATAGATTATGTGCTAAAGTGTTGGAGTGAGGATTGAACACATAACATTCCACCTCCACAACACTGACTTTACCTCACCCCCACCAGAGCTGAAACCTGCCTTTGTCACTTCCAGGCTTGCCTTCTCCAGCGCTGTCCTCACTGGCCTCTCGAGTTCCATCTACTTAAATTCCAACTAATCCCAAAACTGCTATCTCCATCCTTTCCCACACTGTTTGCAGTGTCACCCCTTTGTCTTCAGTAACCCTATTGGTTCCTCAACCACCTCCAGCCACATGTGCCAGTGCACATCTTCTGCCCTTTTGACCTCCTCATCTTGGCAGGCCTCCCATCGTCCAAACTCCAAATTGTTCAAGATTCAGCTGCCATATTCTACACTAAGTCCTGCTCACCCATCACTCCTGTACTCGCTGACCTTTACTAGTTCCCTGTTTCCCAACGCATTGAATTTAAAATTCACATCCTTATCTTCATCTACAAATCCCTACATGCCTTCACCCCACCCTATCTCTGCAACCTCCTCCAGCTTTACCCTCCACCTTCCCCTGCATGCATTGTTCTGTCTTTCAACCTTTGCCCCAACATTGATCAGTCCTGGTCTCTGGTGCCTCCACCCCAACACCTGGCTTAACTTTACTCTCCACCATCTAAAATTCCTTTTTTTTTAACCAAGCTTTCAGTCACCACCTTTAATCAGCGCTCCAGTAAAAGTGTAGATCTGGATTCAGTGTGAGTCCCACATCATGGTGTCATAATACATGGGCTGCAGAAGGAATCCCTAGATGTTTTAGTGTCATGGTAACATTTGTTGCTACGCAAGCTCACTAGCCAAGCTATCGCAGCCAGTCTGTGCATACACAAAATGCAGAGATCAAGTTCGCAGCTGGTCTACATGGAGGCCAACTGCATTATATATGCATAAACGTAAGAGAGTAGCATGCTTAGGCCACTATCCTACAACCCGGCCCTCTTGGACCACAAAAGGTAAAGGCGGGTGATGCATGTTAACTCAGTTTCCTCATCTGATGCAGAAACACAGTGCAGCCAACCCATAACCTATTACTGTCAATGGTGAATGATTAGAGAATTTTGTTTTTAACAACAACAACAACAACTTGTATTTATATAGCGCCTTTAACGTAGTAAAACGTTCCCAGGGCGCTGCACAGGAGAATTTTAAGACAAAAAATTTGACACCGAGCCACATAAGGAGAAATTAGGGCCGGTGACCAAAAGCTTGGTCAAAGAGGTAGGTTTTAAGGAGCGACTTAAAGGAGGAAAGAGAGGTAATGAGGCGGACAGGTTTAGGCAGGGAATTCCAGAGCTTAGGGCCTAGGCAACAGAAGGCACGGCCACCAATGGTTGAGCGATTATAATCAGGGATGCTCAAGAGGGGCAGAATTAGAGGAGCGCAGATATCTCGGGGGGTTGTGTGGCTGAAGGAGATTACAGAGATAGGGAGGGGCGGGGCCATGGAGGGATTTGAAAACAAAAGATGAGAATTTTGAAATCGAGGCGTTGCTTGACCGGGAGCCAATGTAGGTCAGCAAGCACAGGGGTGATGGGTGAGCAAACAGATAAATGACATTAAAGTTATAAATTCTGAATTTAAAAATGAAGGTGATGCCTTCTAAAAGGTGATTCTAGAATGATCCCAGAGTTTAAATAGAAATTGCGCTGGGGCACTCGTGTTGTGTACATTGACGGCTAGCCACGTGCTTATTTTCTATTTCTATTGTCAATGCAGCTAATAAAAAGTTAATCATTGATGTTATGCGTATGAAGACAGCATCTAAAGAGAACACTATGTTTCCTGACTGAATTATAATGCACTGTAAGCTGAACTAATTTACAATATTGAATTTACAGCTGTAAAATAGTGTCAATTATTATTTTTATCTTTTACCCTACCAATTAAACAGGACCTTTGAAATAGTTTGGAAAAAAATGACTAACTTATTATTGTCTGGAATAATACAAGACATGCTATAGCTCCATAGTTTGAACTTGATGGTAAAATTAAATTAAAAAAAAACACTTCATCAGTAACTAAAACAGAAAATACAAGAAATACACAGGTCTGTGAGTATCTGAAAAGAGAAAAGACCAGTTAACATTTTGATCGGAACAGGAAGCTGGAAGATAAATGAATTCCTGAATAGGATGGAATAAACAAAAGTGGGGGGAGGGGGAGGGGAGAGACTAAAAGGTAGAAATCAAGAACCAGGAAAGCTGACTTCTGTCACACAGAGGAGTTAATGGAATAAATGGGCTGCAAATATGGGTTTTTTTTAAGTGGAAAGAGGTGAACACTGGCTGTGCAAAGATCACCACAGTGAAGCAATGAAAAGAGTTTCAAATAACCAAAGGGTGTGAAAGTTAAATAAGGCAGCGATAAGGCATGGGGAAAATATACATAAAAACAAAAAAATGGGAGAAATGAAAACTACAAACATACAGAATCTGAAATAAGAACAAGAAATCCTGGAAACACACAGCCAGCACCTGGGGCGTTGGCCTTTCATTTCTCTTTTTATGTGTTGGCAGATCTGTTGTGTGTTTCCAGCATTTTCTGCTTTTATTTTAGATTACCTGTTTTTTTTTTCTTTTTAAGTTTGAACACTTAATGGCCCAGAAATTGATCTCGCTCTGTTCCCGCGGGGGTAAGCCTTCCCCGCGATGTCTCACCTCGCTTATGCTTTTTCTGATCCAGCTCGCACGAACTTGATGTTCCAGACATCAGCTGTGCTGGGCTTGCGTATCCCAGCGGCGTAGTGAATTCGTGCGAGCTGTGGGATCACGTGACTCAGTTAGAGCCAATGGCAGCACACCATCTTCCATTCATAAGTCTCACAGCATGGCTGTGAGACTTATGAATCTTACACCCCCCCAAAATAACAGCTAAACCTCAATTAAATTTTTTTAAAAAACCATCACATTAATAAAATAAGTATAGTTAATTAAATTAACCATTTTAAATAAAAAATTAAATTTTTGAAAAAATTTAAAATCTTTTAAAAAGTTATAAAAATAAACTTACCTGTCTTTAAAGTCTATAAAAAAGATATACCTGTAAAAAAAAATTCAAAAAAATACTTAATTCACTACTTACCTTCTTAAAAGCGGGTCTTACTCCTCCTTTTTACATTTCCAAAATCTTCCCTACTTACCTGCGCGTCCAAAGCATGAAGTGCACAGCGTGCGCGCAGCCTGTAGCGCGCACGCGATGCACCCAGGCCCCGCCCCCTTTTCGGAAGAGCAATTGCCGGTTTTCAGCGCATGCGCAGGGCATGCAGAAAACCGGCAATTGGAGTGGGAATACGCGAGAGTATGCAGTGCGTACTCTCGCGTCCCGGGATCAATTTTCGGCCCAGTATCATTGATTTTGCTGGTGTACAGTATTACAGGGACCAGGAGTCCATTTGTGAGACTAGACAGACAAAGACTGTCCACACCTGTGCAATTCTATCCAGCAGAACTTACAATCAGAAAAAAAGAAACTTGTATTTATATAATGCCTTTCATGACCTCAAGACACCCTAAAGCACTTTACAGCACGGCAGCCAATTTGAACATGTCAAGATCCCACAAACGGCAATGGATAATGATGAGAAAATCTGTTTCAGTGATGTTGGTTGAGGGATAAATATCAGTTAGGACACTGGGGAGAACTCCCCTGTTCTTCTTCGAATTAGTGCCATGGGATCTTTTACATGCACCTGAGAGAGCAGATGGGGGTCTGATCCGAAAGATGACACCTCCGACGGTGCAGCACTCCCTCAGTACTGCACTAGAGTGTCAGCCTAGATTTTGTGCTCAAGTCCCTGAAGTGGACCTTCAACCTTCTGCCTCAGAGGCAAGAGTGCTACCACAGAGCAAAAACCCCAGCTGATCCTTCCACTTCCTAAATTAGTAGCACTGATCAATTCCCGTAACCATATCACTGTTCCAGCTGAGATCAGCACAGACAAAGGTCCTCTACCAACCTACCCCCACCACACAGTACTGCTCCCCAATTATCAAAATCCACAACGAGGCCTTGGACAACGTGGACCACTTTCCATACCTTGGGAGCCTACTGTCATCAAGGGCAGATGTCGATGACGAAGTCCAACACCGCCTTCAGTGTGCCAGAGCAGCCTTCGGTCGCCTGAGGAAGAGAGTGTTTGAAGACCAGGACCTCATACCCGGCACCAAGCTCATGGTCTACAGAGCAGCAGTGATACCCGCCCTCCTGTATGCTTCAGAGACATGGACCATGTACAGCAGGCACCTCAAAGCACTGGAGAGGTACCACCAATGCTGCCTCCACAAGATCCTGCAAATCCATTGGCAGGATAGGCGCACCAACATCAGTGTTCTCGCTCAGGCCAACATCCCCAGCATCGAAGCTTTGACCACGCTCGATCAGCTCCGATGGATGGGCCACATTGTCTGCATGCCCGATACAAGACTTCCAAAACAAGCGCTCTACTTGGAGCTCCGACACGGCAAGAGAGCCCCAGGTGGGCAGAGGAAATGCTTCAAGGACACCCTCAAAGCTTCCTTAAAAAAGTGCAACATCCCCACTGACACCTGGGAATCCCTGGCCCAAGACCGCTCAACATGGAGGAGAAGCATCCGGGAAGGCGCCGAACACCTGGAGTCTCTTCGCCGGGAGCAAGCGGCAGCCAAGCGCAAACAGCGGAAGGAGCGCACGTCAACCCAAGCACCCCACCCACCCGCCCCTTCAACCACCGTCTGCCCCACCTGTGACAGAGACTGTAGGTCCCGCATTGGACTCATCAGTCACCTGCGAACTCATTTTTAGTGTGGTAGCAAGTCATCCTCGGTTCCGAGGGACTGCCTGAGAAGAAGACAGAGCAAAAACCCCAGCTGATCCTTCCACTCCCTAAATTAGTAGCACTGATCAACTCCCGTAACCATATCACTGTTCCAGCACAGCACAGAGATGTAACTGGGACTTTATCTACTAAGCCAGGTTGTGCATTTACAGACTGAATTTTTAGAGAAGTTACAATGGCATCTTATGACTTGGTGCTGTGTGAGAGACGCTGTCAGGTGGGGTATCAACATACTGTACCATGACAGTCAGGTTTGACACCACAAATTCAATTGAGTTCCTATTTCAGCTATATTGGTCTGTGGAGGAGCTGAGCAAAGGTCAGGAGGTTCCACCATAGAGCAGGAAAGATCTGAGAAGAACAATTCTTGTGGGTGGTCACGAGATACTGGGGAAAGTGGAGAGAAAAAGAAAGAGGCTGATACTAATGCACAATAATTATATTTGTTCTAGTCAATTCAACACCTTTACTGCATTTTCAAACTCCACAGGGCTGGAAAATTCCGCTTACCAAAATAAGCCAAGTAGGAGTTACTTCCTTGCTGCACTGAACTGAAATGGAATAAAGGTCCATAGTGGAACTTTCTGAAACTCACCATAACGTCTGTATTGTGTGCATGTGGTTTCTGGTTATTGTGTTGATGTGTGACTAGCTGCAGCAACTTCCTTGTGCCGGTACAATAACCTTGTTGTTCCTAGCCTGCAGTTTCTCTTCTGGCTAAGTTGTCATTGGGTAACCTGTTCCCTTGTGTTGTCATCACAGTCCCAGCAATTGAACGATGGTTGTTTTTATTCACAAACTGCTTCTGTTTACAAAATAAAAATCTTTCCAATCTCCCCCAGTGCTTCAGCGGATGAACGCACCATGTGCTGTACGATTGAGTCAAACAGACCAAGAAAGTCCCAGGTTTGATCCATGGTGAATTAGTTAGTCGCAGGAAAGTGGTAAGGGTGTACAATCAGTTTCTTTACGCAAAGAAAGAACTCGCATTTATATAGTGCCTTTCACAACCTCAGGACGTCCCAAAGCTCTTTACAGCCATGAAGTACTTTTGAAGCATAGTGACTGTTGTAATGTAGGAAACGCGGCAAGCAATTTGCGCACAGAACATTTCCACAAACAGCAATGTGACAATAACGAGATAATCTGTTTTAGTGATGCCAGTTGAGGGATCACTCCCCTGCTCTTCTTTGAAATAGAATATTCAAGGGGCTCTGCTCACTGTCCAGTGAACCCCCTGATGAAATATTAGAATGTATGTTTGTGTGGATGTGAGAGGTGGAACAGATCAGACTCGTCTGTGGTCAAGTAGCTTTCCAAAGCTCACCGTCTGCGCTTACACATGAAGAACGGGCTCTTGGGTAAGGTATCAGCGAGCTGGCACCCATCAAACTGTACCCAGAAAGAGTTGGTACCTTCAGGAGGGAAGGAGAGAAAGTCAAAAACAAATTAGAAAAAAATTTTTTGCTTACTGTAGTTCTTTTTTTTAAATTGATTTTATTGACCTGATCCCCACCGATATTGCCAGCAACAGTTTTGAAATTGGCTCTCCAAACCAGTGAGCTATCTCATTAGACATTTTGTGTAGCGTCAGAGTAGAATTATTTTTAAAAATTTATACAGCTTCTGAGAAAGTTAATTCAGCTGTTGAGAAATGTTCTGAAGATTTAAATCAGTATGGTCCTTGAGCCAGGGAAAGAAACCACTGGGGAGATACATGCACTTTTATCACATTTATGCCACACACGAGATACAATGAGAATTTTGTAACGTGATGACATGCTTCAATGCAATTTGTGTCATCAATTGTCTGCAATTCATTCAAAATATTGCTGCTTTTGTCCTTAACCAACTCAAACCCTCATACTTCTATTATAGTGTAAGGCTCCCCTGGACCCATACAAATCATTTTCAAGCTCTTTATCCTCACCTACAAATGCCTCCATGACCAAGTTCCACCTTACTTCAGTGACCTCCTTCAGCTATGTCCCTGTTCGAATCCTTTGCTTTTCTGACACTGATCTACTCCTCATTCCCCACCTTTTTTGGTTTATCATTGGCAACTGCTCTTTCAGCCACCATGCTCCTGTCTCCTGGAACGCCCTCTCAAAATTCCCTCCACATTACCTCCTCCCTCTCTGTTCTCAAAAGTCGGTTAAAGACTTTCCAATCATTCTTTCAACCCTTCCTTTAACCACCATGCAACCACTTGGTGACCATTTCATTGCCTGATCTGTAAAACGCTCTGGGATACCTTTCCAATGTAAGGAGAGCTATCTAAATTAAAGTTCTTGTTGGGGTGAAAAATAAACTATTTCAAAAAAATTCCCCATTAAAAAGTTGTAGTTAGGTGAAAATGAGCTTAAGAACACTTAAGCATGCTTTTTTAATTCATTACAATACACAAAATTGTTATTTCTGTGAAGTCACAAAAAAATTAAAATACCACTGTCTTTATTGTCATACTGCACTCAGTATGAGTCACCAGCCCTGGGTCCTTCCATACTGCAGCAGAGAGCATGGCTAAAATCAAAACAACTCTAGTCAGATAAAAAAACAGTATTACATTTTAGATAGAAGCTGATGAAGTAACATATCTTTGTTTCATGTCAGTAGCCTAATCAGGCAGGCAATATGCTCTTTACAGAACCTCCATACAACAACAGCTTGCATTTATATTGCGCCTTTAATGTAGAAAAACTTGCCAAGGCACTTCACAGAAGTGTAAGCAGACAAAAATCGACGCTGAGCTAAAGAAGGAGACTGTAGGATGGGTGACTAAAAGCTTGGACAAAGAGGTGGGTTTAAGGAATGTCTTAAAGGAGGAAAAGGAGATTGAGAAGTGGAGAAGTTTATGAAGGAAAATACATGTCAACCATCCGTGTTTTACATAGACAGTCAGTATTTCAGACATAGTGGAGTAGAAATTGGATCCTGTCTGAATCGGGGTGCAATCCCGGTGCAGCACGTGCCGTACCTGCCGCGTTCAACGGTCCCCCTTTAAGGACTGCAGGGTTGACTGCTGAGCGCCTGAAGAAACTGATCGCAGCTTGCCCTGTGCATGCTGGATCATTCGTAGTCCAATTTGGCAAAGGGGGCCAGAAACAAACAATAAACAGGCCCCCAGTTTACAAATGGAATGGGCCTAATAACAGTTTCAGGCACACACCCTAGATACCTACTGAGCAGCCCTAACTAATATGGTGGGTGGTGCAGTTCCGTCACAGAATGAGCGCCTGCACGCTGCTTGCTATATTGGACTTTTAGGCACCCATTGTACCCCTGCAAAGTGGGCACAGCACCATCCAATTTCTGGCCCAGTGTCTACTTGTCTGTGTTTGTAGGGGAGCTGCTTAATTCAACTTTCACCGCTACCAAAACCTACTACTCTAGAGATAAGAATTCTGCTACAAGCTGTGAGTGAGAATTCCTGGTCTTGTGACAGTTTTGTGAGAACAGGAATTCCTCCCTGTAGAACGTAGTGAAGTTCCAATCCGCCAAATTAACAACTTCAGGTGGGAGAAGGCGAAATTACAGAAGTGGGGAGGGGTTGGGGAGAATGAAAGAAAAAACATTGTCTGCATGAACTGGGCTGGGGAGGGGGGAGAACTGGAGAAGAAGGAGGAGGAAAATCAGGGAAGAGTGCCAGGATGGAATTGGAGAGAGATGAATGCCAGTATGTCAATGTAATAATCTTACAAACAATTTAACAATTGTACTTAGCAACAGAGAGTACAAATACATAACCACAATGGCTTGCAATTTCTGTGCAAGAAATTAGCAAAAATCCTCCAAATTTCTGTCCTAATCTTTCAACATGCAAGTAATGAAATGTTGGGTATAACCACAGCTTAATTTAGGACTTAAGTTGTGTGCAGTTCTGGTCCCTCAGACACATTGGGGATATTTAGAAACTCTGAGTGCATTTCAGAGAAGCGCCATAAGCATGGTCCTTTAGCACTGAGATATGAGGAAAAACTTGAATGGGCTCCCAAGTAGGGTGGCAGAGGCAGAATCCTAGAACATTAGAACATAAGAAATAGCAGCTGGAGTAGGCCATTTGGCCCTTCGAGCCTGCTCCGCCATTCATCAAGATCATGGTTGATCCTCTACCTCAACTCCACCTTCCCGCACCATCCCCATATCCTTTAATTCCCTTAGTCTTTCGGATGAGACGTTAAACCGAGGCCCCATCTGCTCTCTCAGGTGGACGTAAAAGATCTCATGGCACTATTTGGAAGAGTAGGGGAGTTATCCCCGGTGTCCTAGCCAATATTTATCCCTCAACCAACATAACAAAAACAGATTATCTGGTCATTATCACATTGCTGTTTGTGGGACCTTGCTGTGCGCAAATTGGCTGCCGCATTTCCCACATTACAACAGTGACTCCACTTCAAAAGTACTTCATTGGATGTAAAGTGCTTTGAGAAGTCTGGTGATTGTGAAAGTCTTTCTTTCTTAGTTCCCAAAAATTTATCAACTTGAATATACTCAACGACTGAACATCCACAGCTGTCTGGGGTAGAGAATTCCAAAGATTCACCACCCTCTGAGTGAAGAAATTTCTCCTCATCTCAGTCCTAAATGGCCGACCCCTTATTCTGTTACTGTGACCCCATGTTCTAGATTCCCCAGCCAGGGGAAGCATTTTCCCAGCATTAACCCTGTCAAGCCCCTTAAGAATTTTATATGTTTCAATGAGATCATAGAATCATAGAATGGTTACAGCACGGAAGAAGACCATTCGGCCTATTGAGCCTGTGCCGGCTCTCTGCAAGAGCACTTCAGCTAGTGCCACTCCCCTGCCCTTTCCCTGTAGCCCTGCAAATTTTTTTCATTCATTTACTTATCCAACTCCCTTTTGAAAGCTGTGATTTAGTCTGCCTCCACCACCCTTTCAGGCAGTGCATTCCAGATCCGAACCACTCGTTGCTTAAATTTTTTTTTCATATGTTGCCTTTGGTTCTTTTGCCAATCATCTTAAATCTGTGTTCTCTGGTTCTCGACCCTTCTGCCAATGTGATCAGTTTCTTGATCTACTCTGTCCAGACCCCTCATGATTTTGATCACCTCTATCAAATCTCCTCTCAATCTTCTCTGCTCTAAGGAGAACAACCCCAGCTTCTCTAGTCTATCCACGTAACTGAAGTCCCTCATCCCTGGAATCATTCTCGTAAATCTTTTCTGCACCCTCGCTAAGGCCTTCACATCCTTCCTAAAGTGCCCAAGATTGGACCCAATACTCCAGATGAGGCCGAACCAGTGTTTTATACAGGTTCATCATAATTTCCATGCTTTTGTACTCTATACCTCTATTCATGAAGCTCAGGATCCAATAAGCTTTTTTAACTGCTTTCTCAACCTGCCCTGTCACCTTCAATGATTTGTGCACATATACCCCTAGGTGTCTCTATTCATGCACTCCCTTTAGGATTATACCCTTTTGTTTATATTTCCTCTCCTCATTCATTCTACCAAACTGTATCACTTCACACTTTTCTGTGTTAAATTTCATCAGCCTTGTGTCTGCCCATTCCACCAGCATATGTCCTCTTGAAATCTTGAGATCACCTCTCATTCTTCTAAACTCTAAGGAATATAGGCCTAGTCTACTCAATCTCTCCTCATAGGGCAATCTCCTCATCCCAGGAATCATTGAAGATTGGAGCATCCCTGTGAAGGGGAGTGGAACAGCTCAAGCATGGGCCTTTGTTCATCCCACAGCAATTGTGACGTTGCATAGCCCCGCCTCACAGTCGGCCTCGCCCATGTACACATTAGGCCCCGCCCCCGCTGCTTCTCTCCCGCCGCGGCGGCGGCTGACCCGTGGCCCCGCCCCTCGCTGCTTCTCCCGCGCTGCGGCTGACCTGTGACCCGGAGCTCGGCGGGATGGCGGTGCAGCCGCGGGACCGACTATGTGGAGCGGACGGCGGGCAGGATGGCGGCGCCTTCGTGGCCTTCTACAGGTCTATGCCCGAGCAACCCCACACTACCTTCCGTGTCTTCGACCGCAACGACTACTACACGGTGCACGGGAAGGACGCGCTGTTCGCCGCCAAGGAGGTTTTCAAAACCAACGGCGTCATCAAGTCCCTGGGATCCGGTGGGTGCTCGCTGGGCCTACCGGGCGGGGGGGGGGGATAAAGCCAAACCCTCCGGGACCACGGCCCGGCCGGCTCCGAGCAGTCCATCTGGGGCTTTGTCCTCATTCATTCATTAACGGGACAAGCCCCTGAGCTACCTGGGCCCTGGTTGTTTACGGGATGCGGCTCCGCTGTGTGTGCGGTGGGATCAATGGATTGCACTGGCCGGGTGTTTTTCTTTTTCTTGTTTCTAATGGAAAGATGCAAATGCAGAAATGCCCTCGGTCTTGCAGCGCCCGCCACCTTCAATGTGTGCAGCCGGTGTGACCTGATGACTCGAGTACAACACTTAACCCCATGTGTAAAACATGATGGGGAAGGAGTTTACACGGCGGCACTGAGAAACCTGCCTACCTGTTAGTAAGCATCAGTGTGTATGTTTGTAAATGCCCTCTAAATGATACAGCATAGGAAATTTGTAACGTGCCAGTTTAGGGGCATCTGGTTAAGCCGGTGAGTAGCTGAGCTATGTAGAGTTGGAAAGTCACAGATATGATTCCTGGCCGGTGCTAAATTGATCTCGGTTCGGATTAACTTGGGTAGTGAGGGAAACAAAAGCAGCCAGGGTGCTGCACCTTTATGGCAGGTTTTTGTCTTGCCTGGGCCACCAGATGCACACTATATGCAGGTTACATATAAAGTTTAAATGAACTGAATTCCATGTATCATAAGCTGTAGATATTTGTGATCCTAGTGTTCTGATTTAGGATTTATCCAGCAATGTGAACAGTACTAAGAATACTTGACCATACCTCCTCCAGGCCTATGAAATTCAAACAGGACAAACCAGCAAGTAAAAAAATATAACCACAAATAGAAGTGGAGTTTCTTGGAGCTTAGTGGGCTGGATTGCTGGGGATGAGGACAGAATTGGGCACGATTGGGATTCCTTCTGTTGTGGGAATATGCACACGTTAACTGTCTAAGCTCATATGTGAAGAATCACCACTTGGATGAATTATTGGATGTCTAATAATGGCTGTGGAATAGTCTCAGCCAGAATCAGTGCTCTCAGCAGGGAGTGGGGGGGGGGGGGGTGAGAAAAAGAAAGAAAAGTGAGGGAAAAGTTATATTGGTCACTACCATCTCTCTTTTTGCAGGCAACAATAAGATCGAAAGTGTTGTGCTGAGTAAAATGAACTTTGAATCTGTGGTCAGGGATCTCCTGTTGGTCCGACAGTACCGTGTGGAGGTTTATAGGAACAAATCTGCGAGTAAGTCCTCAAAGGAGAATGATTGGTACTTGGCCTGCAAGGTAAGTGTTGGTAAACAGTAAAACTGTTCAATTACTTTAACTTCCACTCTTAAACTAGAGAGTTTAAAAAATACATATGTTGTAGTAGGGAGTGGAAGGGTGGAGAAGAGAGTGATTGCCTATCAGATGGCAAGCTTTACCTTGTATCATGTCTCCGAGTGTGAAAGAGGTGTTAAAAGTGCTTCCCCCGGGTATTCAAGTGTTGGATGTAGCCCTTGGAGATGTCCAAGGCAATAACAGGCGATTCACCAAAGTGTTCAAAAGCAGAGTTCCAGGAGTGTGTGTTGTAAGCAATAAATTTGCTTATGGAACGGCTATGATGAAAACAATATTGATCATGGGTCATTCCAGATGATTAGCAGCTTCTCTAATTTTAGAAAGTACTGATGTATGGTAGGGCAGCAGTGAGGAGGGTAAGGGGGATTATCTTTCTTCGGAATGGGGTTAAAGACAGCAAATTTTCAAGAAGGAAAGGCAGACTAGGAGTAAGAAAGACTGATGAGATGGGACAGGGCAGGGTAAGTTTCAAGGCAAATATCTTGAAGATAGAAATATTGAAATCCTCTTTAAGGCATGCTGTAGCAAAAACATGTGATGCACACTTAGGCCCATTGGTCGGGAAACTACTGTTGCCTCATAGAATCAACCTTCAGAGGAATTTTATTAATTGTGATATACTTGTAATTTGAAAATCCCTAGAATTACTATCTGCTTGGTAAAAATCCCATTTTTCTACCTTTTTTCTCTCACTACAGGCCTCTCCTGGTAACCTCACTCAGTTTGAAGAGATTCTTTTTGGCAACAATGATATGTCTACTGCAGCTGGTGTAGTGGGTGTTAAACTGGGCACTGCAGATGGGCAGAGGTTAGTTGGTGTTGGCTACATTGACTCCACACTCCGGAAGCTAGGAGTGTGTGAGTTCCCAGACAACGATCAATTTTCCAATCTAGAGGCTCTGCTGGTGCAGATTGGGCCCAAGGAATGTGTGCTGTCAAGTGGCGAGACTGCAGGAGATATCACTAAACTCCGACAGGTAAATCTCTGGCTTTGTAATTAATGTTCGGTGAGAGTGGGTAAGCACGAGGTGTGAATTTTAGTTGCTACTCAAACTTGCAGAGCTAATATTTAGTGTTGCCATATTGTGATTGAGGCTCCCCATTGCCTCAGTTGGTGAATTTACTGCTTGGTGTAGAACTAAGAGGGGTCTAGGTTTAATCTGTTGTCTGTGCTGCGTTAACTGATCTCGGCTGCGGTGCTACAAACAGCTTTGGGATGGCTGATTGCTATCCAACTGAGAAGAGAAGGGTGGCTAGCTCTAGAATTGGGCTAAGGAAGACAGAGCAGAAGTGAGGTGGGCCCAAACATTTGACAGCAGTGCATTCCAGATCCTAACCACTCACTGCGTAAAAAAGCTTTTCCTCATGTCGCCTTTGGTGCTTCTGCCAATCATCATAGATCTGTGTCCTCTGGTTCTCGACCCTTCTGCCAGTGGGAACACTTTCTCTATCTACTCTGTCTAGACCCCTCTACTCTGTCTAGACCCCTCATGATTTTGAACACCTCTATCAAATCTCCTCTCAACCTTCTCTGCTCTAAGAGAACCAGAGGACACAGATTTAAGGTGATTAGCAGAAGAACCAACGGCGACATGAGGAAAAACTTTTTTACTCAGCGAGTGGTTAGGATCTGGAATGCAATGCCTGAAAGGGTGGTGGAGGCAGACTCGGTCACGGCTTTCAAAAGGGAGTTGGATAATTACCTGAAGGAAAAAATTTTGCAGGGCTACGGAGAAAGGGTGGGGAAGTGGGACTAGCTGAAGTGCTCTTGCAGAGAGCCGGCACTGGCTCGAGGGGCCAAATGGTCGTCTTACATGCTGTAACTATTCTGATTCTATAAGGAGAACAATCCCAGCTTCTCCAGTCTATCCACATGACTGAAGTCCCTCATCCCTGGAACCATTCTCGTAAATCTTTTCTGCACCCTCTCTAAGGCCTTCACATCCTTCCTAAAGTGCAGTGCCCAGAATTGGACACAATACTCCAATTGAGGCCGAACCAGTGTTTTATAAAGGTTCATCATAACTTCCTTGCTTTTGTACTTTATGCCTCTATTTATAAAGCCCAGGATCCTACATGATTTTTTTAACCGCTTTCTCAACCTGCCCTGCCACCTTCAACGATTTGTGTATATATAACCCCAGGTGTCTCTGTTCCTGCACCCCCTTTAGAATTGTACCCTTTAGTTTATATTTCCTCTACTCGTTCTTCCTACCAAAATGTAGCACTTCGCACTTTTCTGCATTAAATTTCATCAGCCACGTGTCTGCCCATTTCACCAGCCTGTCTATGTCCTCTTGAAGTCTATCATAAGAAATAAGAGCAGGAGTAGGCCATACGGCTCCTCGAGCCTACTCTGCCATTCAATAAGATCATGGCTGATCATCGACCTCAACTCCACTTCCATGCCCGATTTCCATATCCCTTGGGCAACACGGTGGCATAGTGGTTAGCACTGTTGCCTCACAGCGCCAGGGACCCGGGTTCGAATCCGGCCTCGGGTGACTGTCTGTGTGGAGTTTGCACATTCTCCCCGTGTCTGCGTGGGTTTTCTCCGGTTTCCTCCCACAGTCCAAAGATGTGCGGGTTAGGTTGATTTGGCTATGATAAATTGACCCTTAATGTTAGGGGGATTAAATACGTGGGGTTACGGGGATAGGGTGGGATATGTGTCGGTGCAGGCTCGATGGGCCGAAATGGCCTCTATCTGCACTGTGGGGATTCTGTGATCTTCTGTGATCTGTGATGATTCCCCTAGAGTCCAAAAATATATCTATCTCAGCAGGCTCAAGGGGCCCTATGGCCTACTCCTGCTCTTATTTCTTATGTTCTTATCGAATGCCTTTTGGAAATCCAAATATACTACATCCACTGGTTCCCCTTTATCTACTCTGCTAGTTACATCCTCAAAAACTCTAATAAATTTGTCAAACATGATTTCCCTTTCATAAAACCATGTTGACTCTGCCTAATCATGTTATGACTTTCTAAGTGCTCTGATACCACTTCCTTAACAATGGATTCCAGCATTTTCCCGACCACTGATGTCAGGCTAACTGGCCTGTAGTTCCCTGGGTTTTATTTCCCTCCCTCCTTTCTTGAATAGCGGTGTTACATTTGTGACCTTCCAATCCTCTGGGACCATTCTAGAATTTAGGGAATTTTGGAAGATCAAAATCAGTGCATCCACTATCTCTTCAGCCACCTCTTTTAGAACCCTAGGATGTAGGCCATTAGGTCCAGGGGATTTGTCGGCTTTTAGTCCCATTAGTTTCTCTAGTACTTTTTCTCTACTTATATTAATTACGTTAAGTTCCTCGCCCTCATTGGACCCTTGGTTCCCCACCATTTTTGGTATGCTTTTTGTGTCTTCTACTGTGAAGACAGATACAAAATATTTAATGTTTCTGCCATTTCTTTAATCCCCATAATTTCTCCTATCTCAGCATCTAAGGGACCAGCGTTTACTTTTGCTACTCTTCCTTTTTACATACTTGTAGAAGCTCTTACAATCTGCTTTTATATTTCTTGCTAGTTTTCTCTCGTATACTATTCCCTTTTTATCAGTTTTTTGATCAACCTTTGCTGGTTTCTGAAACTCTCCCAATCCTCAGGCTTACTATTATTCTTTGAAACATTATAAGCTTCTTCTTTCAATCTAATGCTATCCTCCTCACTGTTCTCTATACTTCCAAGTTTTGTGTCATCTGCACATTTTGAAATAGTGCCCTGTACACCCAAGTCCAAGTCATTAATATATATCAAGAAAAGCAGTGGTCCGAGTACCGACCCCCTGGGGAACACCACTGTATACCTTCCTCCAGTCTGAAAAACAACTGTTCACCACTACTCTGTTTCCTGTCACTTAGTCAGTTTTGTAGCCATTGCTGCCATTGTCCCTTTTATTCCATGGGCTTCAACTTTGCTGGCAAGCCTATTATGTGGCACTTTATCAAACACCTTTTGGAAGTTCATGTACTCTACATCAATTGCATTGCCCTCATCAACCCTCTCTGTTACCTCATCAAAAAACTCAATCAAGTTAGTTAAACACGATTTGCCTTTAACAAATCCATGCTGGCTTTCCTTAATTAATCCACACTTGTCCAAGTGACTGTTAATTTTGTCCCAGATTATCGTTTCTAAAAGCTTCCCCACCACCGAGGTTAAACTGACTGGTCTATAGTTGCTGGGTTTATCCTTACACCCTTTTTTGAACAAGGGTGTAACATTTGCAATTCTCCAGTCCTCTGGCACCACCCCCGTATCTAAGTAGGATTGGAAGAATATGGCCAGTACTACCTTTACTTCCCTCAGCATCCTAGGATGCATTCCACCCGGTCCTGGTGACTTAACTACTTTAAGTACAGCCAGCCTTTCTAGTACCTCCTCTTTATCAATTTTTAGCCCATCCAGTATCTCCTCTACCTCCTCTTTCACTATGACTTTGGCAGCATCTTCTTCCTTGGTAAAGACAAATGCAAAGTACTCACTTCGTACCTCAGCCTCCATGCGTAGATCTTTTTAGTCCCTAATCGGCCCCACCTCTTATAACCTGTTTACTATTTATATGCCTGTAGAAGACTTTTGGATTCTCTTATGTTAGCTGCCAGTGTATTCTCATACTCTCTCTTTGCCCCTCTTATTTTCTTTTTCACTTCCCCTCTGAACTTTCGAAATTCAGCCTGGTTCTTGTATTTTCAACCTGACATCTGTCATACGTCCCCTTTTTCTGCTTCATCTTACTCTCTCTCTCTTTTGTCATCCAGGGAGCTGTGGCTTTGGTTGCCTTACCTTTCCCCCTCGTGGGAATGTACGTCAACTGTATCCAAACCATCTCCTCTTTAAAGGCAGCCCATTGTTCGATGACACTTTTGCCTGCCAATCTTTGATTCCAATTTAACCGGGCCAAATCCATTCTCAACCCACTGAAATTGGCCCTCCTCCAATGAAGTATTTTTACTCTAGATTGCTCCTTGTCCTTTTCCATAGCTAATCTAAACCTTATGATACTATGATCACTGTTCCCTAAATGTTCCCCTACTGACATTTGCTCCACTTGACCTACCTCATTCCCCAGAATGAGTATGATGTGGCTGAGCCAAACCCAAACTTTTCCTTCCTCGATATGCCCTTGGTTAAACCACACTTAGAGTATTGTGAACAGTTCTGGTCTCTATATTACAAAAAGAATATAGAAGCACTGGAGAGAGAGTGTAAAAAAGATTTATCAGGCTGATACCAGAACTAAGAAGGTACAATTATCAGAAAGACGAATCAGGCTCGGGCTCGCTTCTCTAGCAAAGAGAATACTGAGCGGTGACCTGAGGTCTTGAAAATTATGAAGGGGTTCGATAGGGTCGACCTAGAGAGGATGTTTCCACTTGTTGGGGAGTCCAAAACTCGGGGCTATAAATACAAAATAGTCACTAATAAATGAAATAAGGAATTCAGAAGAAATTTCTTTACTCGAGTGCTGAGAATGTGGAACTCGCTACTACGTGGAGCGGCTAAGGCGAATAGTATAAATGCATTTAAAGGGAAGCTAGATACGTACATGAGGGAGAAAGGTATAGAAAGATATGTTGATAGGGGTGAAATAAAGTAAGGAGGGAAGAAGCTCGTGTGGAGTATGGACCAGTTGGGCAGAATGGCCAGTTTCTGTGCTGTACATTCTATATAATTTTATGTAAGCCCGATGCCTACACAAATATAATTTCCAGCAGGGGTCATTGGATAGCAATTAAGAGCAGCAAACCGGGTGGATCTTTCCTCCGTAGCTCAGGAATGGCCATGCCAATTGTAGCGTAGATCCATTGGGCCGAGTGGCCTGTTTCTGTACTGTAAAATTCAAGGTAACATCCATGGAGGTCACTGATTAGTAAGCTGGAGCCTGGCTAGTGTTTTGCTGTCCCTGATCCATACAAAGAGGCTGATTGCAGCACCCCATTTACACTGCCAGTGTGGATCACATCACCAAACTCATCACAGACCAGCGACTGAACTTGGGAGCTTTCTGGTCTTCATTCCTTAGCACCAGAACATACATGTACCAAATGAGTTTGGGTGCATTTTCCTGTGTATGAAATAATTATACTCTCTATTTTAAAAAGAGTGCAAGATATTTTTGTTGTTGCGCAGATTGCACTTTTTTGCCCCCTCGGTTTGAAGAGTTGGAGCTTGTGTGTGTTTCAGTCATTCTGCACTGGGGCAAAATGCAAGTTTACTTGCCTTTCTTCGATTATCAATCAGAGAGCGTGTCATATTGTATGGGTTTGAGCATAATTGTGCAATTTGTAACCAAACTATGAGCAGTGATGCATGTCATTGAACAATTGATTTTAAAGGACAAAGTGACTGGCAAAGTCCTTTTAAATGCAAAGTACTTCACTCTGTTTGCACTCCAAGGAGTTACTTATTAATTGACAAGGGAGACTGGTATCTGAAATTCCTTGGCAGGAATTCATTCTCTCTCTCTCTCTCTCTCTCTCTCTCTCTCTCTCTCTCTCTCTCTCTCTCTTTCCCCCCAACACCAACACCATGGTGTTACATTTAACCCTAAGTTCTTTAGTTAATTCTCCATTCTTGGCATTTTACCCACTCTGCCTGGCCTCTGGTTGCTGCTTGACATCCTTCCAGGCTTCGCTTCATTCCTGGGATGAGCATCAAATTGTGCCCAGATACTTCCCAGGCCTGCCGTGAGTGCTCCGTCCCCTCCCTATCACCAAGGCATAACTAAGTACTCGGGCTGCGCTCCCTCCCTTGCAGTCCTTTTAGGAAGACTGCTACAGAAGACTTTGCACCTTGAGCTCTTACACGTCTTAGATCACCCAGAGAGACCCAGGATGATGCATATCTGGCCACATTTTCTTTCTGGTCCCATCCCCTAACGCAAAAGCACCTTCCCGTCTTGTAGTAGGAACTCATAAGTGGGTAATGTGTGCAGGAGCTCAAATCCTGCCCGGTTGATGGCCCAGCACATTAGCTTTATGGTAAACGTGTTCGGGGGGGGAATCATTGCTGTTTTGGGAGGGAAAATCATGTGGCATTTTTAGTGTACTTACATTTGAGTTGCTATTGTATATAAACGGGTGGGGGTGGGGGGGGAATGGATGGATGACGAGCTTCTGTAATAACCATGCAGTGCCTTGATAAACATACTGTTAGTTTTCAAATATCCTGCTTGACTGAGCCAGTTTGTGTTTATTAATGTATAATACAGGTGGTGCAACGAGGAGGCATTTTGATAACTGATAGAAAGAAAAGTGAGTTTACAAATAAAGACATCGTACAGGATCTGAACCGCCTGCTGAAAGGAAAAAAAGGGGAACAGATGTCAAGTGCTGCTCTGCCAGAGATGGAAAAACAAGTGAGTAAAGTGTCCTTCGCTAACTGCTCTACAGAGGGAGGCAGTCACGCTCTACGTACCTCAACCCTGCGTCTTAAATAGTTAAACGGAACATTTCCATCTGAGCTCCGTCAAAATGTTTCGGACATTTAACCACTCTGTTTATTAAATTATTGAATTGTTTTTGTGCTCATCACAATAAGCAACAGTGCTGG
This sequence comes from Squalus acanthias, assembly GCA_030390025.1. Classification (NCBI taxonomy): domain Eukaryota; kingdom Metazoa; phylum Chordata; class Chondrichthyes; order Squaliformes; family Squalidae; genus Squalus; species Squalus acanthias. Next base: position 25,301,901 of record CM059436.1, on the reverse strand, counting down.
GAAATGGAGAACCTTTCGTTTATCATGAAGATAAGACTCTTTTTCCTTGGTTATTTTCTCTACTGTCCCCACTTCATACAAGGTCTGTGGCTAACAGGGTAGATGGGTGACCAACCTGTTTCCAAACCTCTGCAGTTGCCATCATGAAAGGGGCTGTAATGAAGTGTGGCAAGTGAAAGATTGACTTTCCTGGCCCTTCTGGAGGGGAAACTCCTGATCTCAGTTCCTAAACCCTCCCCATCCCCCATAGTAATATGGGTAAGATCAGCCCCTTCTGAATCATACGCGTGAGTCCACGTCCCACCGTCCTGTGCCACCTGTGGTGCTTCTAAAGTACTGCATCCACATTAAAATTTACACTCTGGAGGTTTATGCATTGAGTGGTGCCGAGGAAATATTTATTTATTTGGTGTTGTAAACTCTGAACTATTCGGTGTTTATTTCCCTGATCGATTACCTGTCTCACCATGAACTGGAAATGCTGCCTGGCCTGGAATGCCATCCTGCAATTTGGCCTCCTTCACTTAAAAGTTGTTTTTTTTAAATGCTGAGGTGGCCTGTTGGGTCAATGGTTAAATATTCTGACTGGTGGACCAGGTAGATCTCAGATTTGATTCTGTTGGTCTGAAGTATATGGAACCAAATTGACTGCCTGGGGCAGACTCGGTAATCCAATACCTGAGCCAGATATTAACAGTACTCCAGGGTATGGTTAATCATGGAGCAGGCAGCCTGAATCACTAATTGAAGATGGAGAGGTAGAACCTGCCACTGGAGATTGGGATTCTAAGAACATAAGAAATAGGAGCAGGAGTAGGCCATTTGGCCCTTCGAGCCTGTTCCGCCATTCAATAAGATCATGGCTGATCTTCGACCTCCTCCACTTTCCTGAACTGTCCCCATATCCCTTGATATTCAAAAATCTATCAATCTCTGTCTTGAATGTACTCAACGACTGAGCCTCCACAGCCCTCTGGGGTAGAGAATTCCAAAGATTCACCACCCTCTGAGTGAAGAAATTTCTCATCTCAGTCCTAAATGGCCGACCCCTTATTCTGAGACTGTGACCCCAGCCAGGGGAAACATCCTCCCTGCATCTACTGGTCAAGCCCTATAAGAATTTTGTATGTTTCCAGAGAATATAGGCCTAGTCTACTCAGTCTGTCCTCATAGGACAATCCCCTCATCCCAGGAACCAGTTGCACTCCCTCTATGGCAAGTATATCTTTCCTTATTTATTTAATTAACTGAATTGAAATTGCCCAGTTGCTGTGGTGGGATTTGAATTCACATCTCAAGTCATTAGTCCAGGCCTCTGGATTACTAGCCCAGTGACATTAACACTATGCTACTGTTCCCCCTGACCACTAACCAGACCTGTACCACTACCTAACCTAAGGGGTGTGACTGCCTCCTGGATCAAATTGTCCAGGTAACTCTCCCCATCTCTGATGCCCCGCAATGTCTGCACTTCAGACTCCAGCTCAAAAACTCTGAGCCGAAGTTTCTCAAGATGCAAGCACTTACTGCAAACGTGGTTGTCCGGGATCGCGATGCTCTCTACAAACTCCCACATGCTGCAGTTGCGGCACACCGCCTGCACTGCCATCCCTATATGACCTTGTTTTATATAATTAAATTTAATTAAATTTGTAATTAGGTAACTTAGTTTACAGTGTAGTTTCCTGACTACTTACTTGATCTAGATTAAGTTAAGGGTACTGCAATTAAATATCTACCTGTAACTCAAAGCACTACAAGTGGTGTAGGCAAAAAGCAACAACTCATTCCCACTCTTTCCAAATTCCCAACCAAAGCACTCTGTTCAAATCCACTCAGTTTAATCTATGAACTAATCCCACTCTATTCAAGAAACCCCTGCAAGCCAATGCCCCAGCTTTAAGGCCATCCTGGCTGAGCAGGAAGCTTACCAGTTCTGTGCTGGTAAACTAAATGGTGTTAGCCGATTAAACTCTGCATAGTCGGGGCTTCCTGAGCCATAGCTCTGCCAAGTTGCACCTAAGTGGGGCGTGTTTTTACAGAGGGTACACTCTATCAGGCAAACAGAAACTCTAGCTGTGTAGATTTTTCATGAGCTTGGAGACTCCTGCATGACAATGGCCTTCTGTGTGTCAGATATCTCGCTGACCCCAAAAAATAAATAATTGATTAGCATTGAAATTAAATTTGTTACAATGTGGGTACAGAAGAGTAAGATTGTGAAATAGGCTGCAACTTGCACACGTTACTACTAAGTTACAAATGATAGGCTCCTTCAAGGCTCGATCTTGTATGTAGTTAAGTGCATTATTTTTATTGTGGTTAGTGCAGCTTTACATACAGTAATAGTGACTACATGGCTAATGCAATTTTTTTTTCAATTTTAAAAGGTTGCGATGTCTTCTGTTTCGGCTGTGATCAAATATTTGGAGCTCTTGTCTGATAAAACTAACTTTGGCCAATATGAGCTAATGACCTTTGACCTGAACCAGTATATGAGGCTGGACAATGCAGCGGTCAGTGCACTCAATCTTTTTCAGGTGAGTGCTGGGTCTGACCCTTTGTACCTGTCAGTCTGAAGACAACTGTTCTCGCTTAGTGGTAGGGGAAGAGAAGATTCCAGCACATTAACCTGTAGCTGCTATGGAGCATGTCACACAGCTATGTGTTTCAGACCACGTTCTGTGACGGTTCCTATTTTCAGTGGTTTACTAAAGGGGAACTTTAGCATTGGGGTAAGTATGAAGAATTAATGTACAGTACTGTACTTTGCACAATGTGTTAGAAATTATTCAGCAGGAAAGAAAATCCCAGACTAGTGTAGAAGCACTATAAACATTACAGAAGCACAATCGCCAGTGGGGTGCAGGTGTGATGCACTGGATAAAATGCGCACAAGGCTCTTTGTGGAGCCCTGTAAATACAGTTGCACCAAACATTAATTGGGGAAGGAGGACAGTTATTGGTACATGATTCAGATCAGGGTAAGTTTATACACTAAAGTTCCATATTAAATTGCCATGTTCCTGAGATTATGCTACAGACTGAAACACAGCTGGTATGTATTGTTAAATGGGAGAGGTGGAAGAGTAAGACTTCCTATTTGATTCCCCAAGATATTTTCTCCCCTTCCCCTTTTAGATCTCCCTCAGTGCACTTTCTATGGCCGAGTGCATGGCGTAATCCAAGGTCAGTGATATCCTCAAAGTCTGCATTGTGCTCGAGAGTGGCATGGGAATTCTTTTTTCCCGTCTCTCCTCCCCCCCCGCCCGCCCCCCTTTCCCTTCATTTCTATGGGGAAACACTGCTTATAGCACACTTCCTGTAGCACAGCTGTGATTCGCACTTCAGAATATGGGGGTATTTTAAGAGCGAAGCTGGGTCCTTCTCTGGTAGCCCTCCATTGTTTACCACAATAAGTACAGATGAGGGAGGATATTTGGGCCATCTAGGTCATCCTTCCATAGCAACTTCCAGGACCCTCCCCCCTTACCTGTTGAATGACTCCAGAATTTTTGTGTCTACAATCCCTGGAACAAAGGAATTGATAGATTGGAAAAAGACCAAGGTCCATCTAGTTTGCCTTCTACCATCCTGGTACTTGCACGGTACAACAATAATGGAGTTGTTGACTAATCATAGCAAGCAATCAATTAATCTCTTATCAATTAGTCTACAACAGATCCAGAGATGAGGCGAAGAAAACCCCCAGTGGCGGAAAACCATAGGTCTAAGGTCACCTGTTCCTCCCAAGCATGCTACACTTGCCATATGTCATGATCAAATAACTTTTTTTTCCCATTTATTTTTGGTAGCTTCTGTCCTCCTATCTCCCCACTGCTTTCTTTTTACCACCCGTCTCCTCTGGAAATACAAAAACTTTGGGAAGTAATCACATATTTGAATGTTTTCAAAGTTGATGTCACAAGACCCTTGTGATTTATTGCCCCCTGCTGTGTGTGGCCTAATGTGTTGCAGAGGAGGCAGGTAAAAGAGAGGATGTATACATAATACAAAATATCAGTTAGGGAGGAGTTAAGGAAAAGTATACTGAACTCTGTCTTTAATAGGGTTTTTAAAGGCTGATAGATTTCCTTCATTCCTCTCCTGCAGCTAGGATATTCTGCTACCAGTAGATCTTCCATCTCTTGGCTTGGCTGAGATACAGTGAAACTCAGATCTCAGATTGAGTTCAGGTGTTCTAGTTCTTGCTAGAACTTTGCACGCGATGTGTTTTCTGTCGTAAGTAAATAGCAGTCAACACTTAAATGCTTTTGATTGTGACGTGACCGAATTTAAAAAGGTGTAAAAACAAATGGTTATCGTATTGTCACTGGTACCCACAAAAAGTTGCCCTTGTTCCTTTAGACAAGTTTTTCTGCAACAAATTAATTCAGGAGGCTAAGTTATGGAACCTTGGGCCTTAAAAGTTGCCTGATTTTTGTTGTTGAGAAAACTAGGTAAATGGTCCTAATGCAAGATTAAAAAAAAAAGATTATTTAACTAAATTTAATTTTGACAAAACTGAAATTTTAACAAATAATTTGCTTTTCAGTGTTTACTTAAGAAATAAGCCTGTGCCATCAGTTGAATGACACACACAATGTACACTGCCCTTTTAAATTCTGGAACGATAGAACAGCATTTTGGAGTTGGGCAAAAAAAGTAGGCTAAATCCAAGCGATTTGGTTTTTTTTCTGTTTTTTGTCCATTTCTGACTCATATTCTGTAAAGAATGCTATGGCAATTGTTCATTATATTGACAGTGATCAAAGATGATCAAATAGATCGCCGTTTAACAAAATGTTGTACTGTTATGAATACAATATCATGGTGAACCGCCACAAAACAATTAGGAGGGTGAAGAATATGACCAGCAATGTTCTCTTCGTCTTAGGGCTCATCAGAAGATGCCAGCAACACTCAGTCACTGGCCGGTTTACTGAACAAATGTAAGACCCCTCAGGGACAGCGCCTCGTGAACCAGTGGATCAAGCAACCATTGATGGACAAGAACAGGATTGAGGAGAGGTAGACAGTTTTATAAAAAGAAAAATCTTCTCTGTAGCTCTACAAGTAGCAGCTATTCTATGGTACCTTGCCCAAATGGGTATTCAGAGGTATGGGTCATTAGATTATTCGACAGAGGTGTGAGGGGTTGGGCATCTCGCCCGAGCCTGATCCCCTCTCGGCTGTCAACACGCTGTACTTTTCAGTAGGGGGTCACTGGCCAGTGACCAGAAGCAATATCCCAGACTGACTTTTTTTCCCCCCCTTAGCCTACGCATTTGAGGCCAATTGTATTGCTCCTGTGACCACAGCAGCTGACGTCTGTTAACTCGTGCTTGTGACCTTCCTGGTCTTTATGGCTTAGTTCCACTAAGGGATGTATATTTAACCACTGAATCGCTGGGGGATTATGGTCTACCTTATTTCGTGTGATTTGCAATAGTGATTAAGAGCTGCGAGTTGAAAAAGCATCTAGCCTGATAACATATAGGGGGAAAAAATAACAAACTTGTCACTATGTTCCCAGTGTAGACTCTGAACCCAGGAAATCACCATATGGCGTTGTCATTACAATCTCAATGCAAAGTACGTTCAGGCTGTTGCCAGTAAAATCCCAAAGGCAGTGTTCGGGAATGATTGAACAGCAAAAGTTATTTCCATTTAAGGCAGTTTTCTATTAACAGCATTTAATGATGCAGAGGTAAATTGAGCTGAGTAAAGAAACGTCATACCATCTCCCTCTCTATTAACTTGTAACCAATGTTAGAACTCGCAGTTCAAGTCTTGCAAGGTTTAGGCTGGTTTGAGACTGTTGTCGTGCCAGTAGTTAACCCTCTGTGCTACCAAAGTGTTTACTATTCACAGTAGGATATGATTGAGCTGGATGGGCAGGTGACGCAACTGCTGTTCACTTTTACAAACAAAACATGCACTAAAAATTGGATATCAAATATGTTAAAGTAATTTGGGAATACTTGACCATTCCCTGGATTTGTGTTTTTTAATGAATTGAAGCAAACATAATCCAGTGAAGGAACGTGATCTGTGAGAATGACTACTTTTATTTTTCTGATTTTCTTCCCTTCTCTGACAAAGTGAGGTGCCAGAGGTGTCAACAGCTCTTGGTATCTCTCAAGGCCATTTTTCACGTGCAAATTTAAGCAGCAAGTGCCAGCAGACTATGGAGAGCATCACAGTTGAACCCAATTCTGTTCTCAGTGTTCACACAAATGCACTTCCCAGCAAGGTCACTAGATATGAATTTGGACCAGGGAATCATAGCTGATGATTCTACTCCACCTTTGTCGCTTTCTGAGCTCCGAGGTGCTGAGGCCAGTTGTAGTGCACGACTGCTACCGTGGCAGAAATTAGTTAATTCAGCTATCGGTGACCTCGCATCAATGACCTTCCCTCCAACATAAGGTCAGAAATGGGGATGTTCGCTGATGACTGCACGGTGTTCAGCGCCATTCACAACTCCTCAGATAATGAAGCAGTCAATGCCCGCATGCAACAAGACCTGGACAACGTTCAGGCTTGGGCTGATAAGTGGCAGATAACATTCGCGCCACAGAAGGGCCAGACAATGACTATCTCCAACCAGCGAGAGTCTAAACACCTCCCCATGACATTCAACGGTCTTACCATTGCCGAATCCCCCACCATCAACATCCTGGGGGTCACCATTGCCAAGAAACTTAACTAGACCAGCCACATAAATACTGTGGCAACTAGAGCAAGTCAGAGGCTAGGTATTCTGCGGCAAGTGTCTCACCTCCTGACTCCCCAATGCCTTTCCACCACCTATAAGGCACAAGTAAGGAGTGTGATGGAATACTCTCCACTTGCCTGGATGAGTGCAGCTCCAACAACACTCAAGAAGTTCAACACCATCCAGGACAAAGCAGCCTGCTTGATTGGCACCCCATCCACCACCTTAAACATTCACTCCCTCCACCACCGGCGTACCGTGGCTGCAGTGTGTACCATCTACAAGATGCACTGCAGCAACTCGCCAAGGTTTCTTCGGCAGCACCTCCCAAACCCGCGACCTCTTCCACCTAGAAGGATAAGGGCAGCCGGCTCATGGGAACACCACCACCTCCAAGTTCCCCATCTAAGTCAGGGTGGTGTGTGACTTGAAGTATATCGCTGATCCTTCATCGTCACTGGGTCAAACTCCTGGAACTCCCTCCCTAACAGCACACTGGGAGTACCTTCACCACACAAGACTGCAGCGGCTCACCACCACCTTCTCTAGGGCAATTAGAAATGGGCAATAAATGCTGGCCTTGCCAGCGATGCCCACATCCCATAAACGAATAAAAAAAAATATAAGGGAATACTGAAGAAATAAGGAGTTCCACACTCTGAGTATGAAGGATGACTGTGTAGGGCAGTATATTTGGTGATTAGATGAAATGAGAAGATAGTTCAGAGGACAACTGACCATAGTTATAGATACAACACAGTCTTAAAATGCTGGTTGCTTCTGAACTGATCTTGTAATCTTTGACCTGAAATTGGGCAAATCTCCACAGTATTCCCTGAATAAACTACAATTAAACTCTGAATAAGCCTCCATTTACAACTGAGACTTTGTAGCCTTAAAGGAACACAGGTCTATTTTAGCAGAATAATACATTATGGATTATATGCTATAACATTCTTTCCCATATAAAACAAGCCTATCATCCGACTTGAGCAGCACCACAGATAGCCATTAGTTATGTAATTAAGAGTCTTGTATATAAGCAACAACTTGTATTTGTAAAACTTCCCCAGGCGCTTCACAGCAAGCATTGCACTTAAAACATGTTTACTTCGCAAAGAATTTGGCTCACTCTTCTGATTGATTCAAATAGGTGCTATCAATAAGTTCATCTTGGCCAGACTTTGCCCTACCTCCAGTGTTCTGAATTCGCTCTGAACCTCGCCATCAGGCCTGGCCCGCTACCTCTGTCCATTTGTGCCATCCCTCCTTTCCAGCCACCATTCCTCGGCCCAAGTCCCAGCCCATACAAAAAGCATAAGGGGGTTTATTTTAGGCTAAAGTTCCATCGCTTTGCGTGTGCGTGTTGGTCGTATACTCTGCTGCCTGATTTAACTTGTGCATTAACTGGCGTCTGCTGCACTTTTTGTGATCGTCTTTGTTTTTCTGCCAATTTTCTCCTGGGGGTGGGGGAGGGAGGAGAAGGCTCAGCACATGATGCCCAAAGCCAATCCTGTCCATTAATCAATGGCCTCACATGCCGCTCCAGCAGGGGTTGCTGGATAATCAGTAACAGGAGTCCAGTCTCATTCTGCCTGCCCCCCACCCCCCTCAAAGTGCTTCGGCCAATTGTAGGGCCCCTGCTGCTGCCCCAGCTCGGATCACTAATTTAGCACGGACTGGGATTTTTCAGATCCATGTTGCTCAGCCACTAACTGCTTCGGCCTCTTTTGTATCGCTGTGCAGGCTCTCCTTTTGCTTTTTGTGCATCTGTTCCTGTTTGCTAAATACTCTGTTGCTGTTCCACCGAAGAGGAAGGAATGATAATTATTTAAAACACTTCAAAAGGAAGCAAGTGAACAGTCGCATGGAGGATTCGGAGAAGCTGTAGCCGTCTTGTTTCTTTAGGTGGAGAGCTTGGAAGGTGGCTATTAGTCTGTGATCAGTGGAAACCAAACCAGCTTGATGAGACCTTTATCTCCGTGTTTTGTCTGTAAAGCATTTCACTGACTTGATTCATCAGCAGCGATGAGAAGGTTCCTGTAATCATTCTGTTAAAAGGAACATTGCCTTAGGGTGTATGAGTGTACCTTGAATAGGCATTCCCATTCTAACCAGTTCAAACAGGTTTCGGGTGCTGCAATTTCCTGCAGAGAATGGGCGGGCAGTTTCGGTGCGTTTGGATACTTGCTCTAGTGGGATAACAATTAGTCAGTGAGCTGACGAGTTCCAGTAAATACTTTTTTTTTATTTTCCTTTGACGCAATCTACTCCAAATATCCTCTTGGGTTCAACTAGACACAAGAATCCCCAGCAGTGTTTGTTGATGTTTTGAAAATGAATTGAGAATCTGATGGTACTATACAGTGACGGACGAGCCCTGCCCTTTACTTCTGTGCATGAAAACCAATAACTGCAAAGGGTTGGGCCCCTTCTCTTTAAATTGCCTGCAGTTAAGGAAACCAGCTTTAGCTGTTCTTAGGTGCTGGCGCCGAGCCTGAATGTTCAACAACAACAACAACAACCACTTGCATTTATTTAGTGCCTTTTAATGTAGTAAAACATCCCAAAGTGCTTTACGGGAGCATAATCGGACAGAAACCGAGCCAAAGAAGCAGACAATAGAATAGTTGACCAAAAGCTTGGTCAAGAGTTTAGGGCCTAGATGGCTGAAGGCATGGCTGCTAATAGTGGGGCGAAGTGAGGGACGCAGAGATCTCCGAGGACTGGATGTTAGAGATGGGGAAGGGCGAGGCCATGGAGAGATTTGAAGACTAGGATGAGAATTTTAAAATTGAGGTGTTATCGGACTGGGAGCCAGTGTAGGTCATTGAGCACAGGGGTGATGGGTGAACGGGACTTGGTGCAAGTTAGGATACGGGCAGCAGCGTTTTGGATGAGCTCAAGTTAATGGAGGGTGGAAGACGGGAGGCCGGCCAGAAGAGCGTTGGAATAGTCAAGTCTGCAGGTTTAAAAAAAAAAATGAGGGTTTCAGCAGCAGATGGGCAGAGGCGGAGAAATTACATCTTCAATCCTGCTTTTAAAATTTGTTTCCATTTCCAATTTTCTTCCCCATGCCATCTCCTGAAGGCAGTGACATGTGTGGTGTTTATGGCTTCTTCAGAGGCATTGGTTTAAGTGACCATTGTCAATGTGAGATCCTGGATACTAAGTGTCAACCGTCGGGATTTCATCTTGGCCGATCTTGATTCTGACCTCCCCTGACCTTGTTGACACGCACGCACTTTCCAGCAGGGCATACTGGATAGTGACTAGTAGCGGAAACCCTAGCCTGTTTCCCTCTGCTCCCCCCCCCCCCACCCCCCAAAAGCCCTGGACACTGAAGCTAACTATTGTCCCCACCAATGTCCTAACTTGTCCCAGATCGAATCAAAGCTGGGATCTTCTGCTCTGTATGATTCTGTATCGCAAAATACACTAGGCCATCAAATGACTTTGCAAAATTAGAAGTTTTAATTTTCCTCAATTTACTCTCTTTTTTCTGCCCTTTTTAAAACAATTCTTCGCAAAGATCCCTTTAGATCAGAATTTTAAATCAGGAGAACAAGATGGTTGTGTGAATCCAAAAATAAAATGCTCAAATACTATATTAAAGGAAAGAAATTTTGCCTTTTATTGATGTAACCAAAGATGTATCGGTGAAAATTGTTACTTCACATTGCAGCCTGAGATTACTGATTAAAATTACTGTTGACTGGTTGGAATCATTTGTGGATGGGCTGCACTCAGCAGTGCAGAACCATCCATAAAGGCTGCTGGCTTCCGAGCCAATCATGTGTGAATGGTGAGAGAGGGAAACCAGGGAATTATAGACCAGTTAGCCTAACATCTGTTGTCAGGAAATAACCTAGTCTAATTAAGGATAGGGTAACTGAACACCTCGCAAATTTTCAGCTGATCAGAGAGAGCCAGCATGGATTTGTGAAAGGTAGGTCATGCTTGACAAACCTAGAATCATAGAATGGTTACAGCACAGAAGGAGGCCATTCAGACTGTCGAGCCCATGCCAGCTCTCTGCAAGAGCACTTCAGCTGGTCCCACTCCCCCGCCCTGATTGAATTTTTTGAAGAGGTCACTAAAATAGTGGACAGGGGAATGTCTATGGATGTTATTTATATGGACTTCTAGAAGGCATTTGATAAAGTCCCTCCTAAGAGACTGTTAACTAAGGTTGAAGCCCATGGAATTGAAGGCAAATTATTGACCTGGTTAGGAAATTGGCTGAGCGGCATGAGACAGAAAGTAGGAATAATGGGCAGGTACTCTAATTGGCAGGATGTGACTAGTGCTGTGCCGCAAGGATCTGTGTTGGGGCCTCAACTATTCACAGTATTTATTAATGACTTGGATGATGGGATAGAAAGCCACATATCCAAATTTGCTGATGACACAAAGATGGGCAGCATTGTAGGCAGTGTAGATGAAAGCATAAAATTACAAAGATGTTGATAGATTAAGTGAATGGGCAAAACTGGCAAATGGATTTCAATGTAGGCAAATGTAAAGTCATCCACTTTGGACCTGAAAAGGATAGAACAGGATACTTTCTAAATGGTGAAAGGCTTAAAAACTGTGGCGGTCCGAAGAAACTTGGGGGTCCAGGTACATAGATCATGAGCAGGTACAGAAAATAATCAAAAAGGTTAATTGAATGCTGGCCTTTATATCTACAGGACTAGAATACAAGGGTAGAAGTTATGCTGCAGCTATACAAAGCCCTGGTTTGACCACACCTGGAGTACTGTGAGCATTTCTGGGTACCACACCTTATGAAGGATACATTAGCCTTGGAGGGAGTGCAGCGTAGGTTTACCAGAATGATACCCGCATCCAGGGGTTAAGTTGTGAGGAGAGATTACACAAACTAGGGTTGTATTCCCTGTAATTTAGAAGGTTAAGGGGTGATTTGGTCGACGTTTTCAAGATATTAAGGGGAACAGATAGGGTAGATAGAGAGAAACTATTTCCGCTGGTTGGGGATTCTAGGACTAGGGGTCATAGTCTAAAAATTGGAGCCAGACCTTTCAGGAGTGAAATTAGGAAATACTTCTGCACAAAGGGTGGTAGAAGTTTGGAACTCTCTTCCGCAAACGGCAATTGATGCTAGATCAATTAATTTTAAATCTGAGGTTGATAGATTTTTGTTAACCAAAGGTATTAAGGGATATGGAATTAGGTTGCGGATCAGCCATGATCTCATTGAATGGCAGAACAGGTTTGAGAGCTAAATGGCCTACTCCTGTTCCTAGGTTCCTGCCATTGTCAGCCAGTGGCTCAGTTGGTAGCACCCTCGCCACTCCAGAGACTTTAGCACAAAAATCTAGGCTGACACTCCAGTGCAGTACTGAAGGAGTGCTGCACTGTTGAAGGTGCCGTCTTTCGCATGAGACGTTAAACCGAGGCCCCGTCTACTCTCAGCTGGATGTAAAAGATGGCATTATTTCGAAGAAGAGCAGGGGAGTTCTCCCTGGTGTCCTGGCCAATATTTATCCCTCAATCAACACCACTAAAACAGATTATCTGGTCATTATCACATTGCTGTTTGTGGGAGTTTGCTGTGCGCAAATTGGCTGCCACGTTTCCTACATTACAACAGGGACTACACTTCAAAAAAAAAAAGTACTTCATTGGCTGTAAAGTGCTTTGGGATGTCCAGTGGTCATAAAAGGTGCTATATAAATGCAAGTCTTTCTTTAATTCATTCATAGGAAAGGAAGAAATGTGTAAGTATTAATACTTAATAGAAAAAAAATTGCAAACTTTCAAAAAAATCTGAAATAAAAAAATGGAAAATTCCTGAAATACACAGCGATCTATCAGCCTCTGAAAAGATCAGTTAATGTTTCAGTGTTTTGATGAAAGATCTAGACCCGGAATGTTAACCTGTCCTTTCTTTTTTCGGAGACTGACTGATTGTATTTCCAACATTTTCTATATTTGCTAATCTTACGATGAGCGATACTGGAAATGGCGCTCTATCTTGTGAAATAGATGCTCAGTTGGGCTAAAACCTGACCCGTTGACCATCTCAAACCCATGTTTCTGCTTTGTGTTTTCTTTTTTCAGGGAATGAATCATGTCTGTATTGGTAGTACTAGGCTTAACAAGCATAATGGTACTTGTACTCCATCGGAACACAGGATCAGGAGCAAGCCATTCAGCCCCTCGAGCCTGTTCATCCATTCAGTTAGTTCATGGCTGACCTGTTACTCAGCTCCATCTACCCACCCTCGTTCCATCACCCTTAATACCCTTGCCTAATTGAAATTTTCAATTGACCTAGCCGCAATAGCTTTTTGTGGGAGAGACTTCCAGATTTCCGCTACCCTGGAAAAGCAGTATGTGTCAGTATGCTTAATGTTGTGCAAATATGTGCGCTTTAAGTGTTGTGTGATGCTCTTGATTCACCCACATCAGCTTGCGCCTGCCTCTATCATCACCACTACCAGTGACAGATCTGTAACCACCAGCACCTCACTAATGTTATACAGTTCAAAATACTCTGTCCAGACACAACCCTGGAAGGGCAGAACTACAAATACTCTATTGGGTGAACAAATACAGAAAAGCACACTTTCCTTGATAGCCAGTAGGAGATTGATATACAGGGTATTGTGAGCAGGAAAATTCCTGTGGTTTAAAAAAAAATTCTCTTCTTGCCCCTCCCCTTTTTCTGAAGGTCACACGGTCTGTAGATCCCTGCTGCCCTCCTTTATCGTGAGTTTTGCCCTCACTAGCCTAGGAGAGCAGAAGCTAATTTGTGTCCCCGTGTGCCGTTCTGGTTCAGATCAGCTGACTTTGCGCTGAGCAGGAATTGAGTGCCTCCACTTTTCATGCGGGAAGGCCCAAGAACTTCAGAGAGGACCTCGAACAGAGTCACCAGACCTGGATTTTACTTGCGCAGCACTGGGCAATGAGAACTTTAGGCGTGGAAGCTTTCTTCATGCATTGTCAGTCCTGTGGTTAAACAGTAACTGCTTTTGTACTGCTGTGCCCTTCAGAGCTGCTGTTTCTCTGTTTTGGTAGCTGGTCACGCAATGCACTTGTTGAACTGGTCCTGTGGTTGCCTTGCCAGTTTGGACGTGCTCAGTTGAGAAGTATATTCTACTTCTGTTTTCGAATTGCTGGCCAGAAGTAGTCTGGGAGCAGCCATTTTGTGTAGCCCCCTCCAACCTACTCCCCATGTCCTGTGACATTAAAGTCACACTATTGCCCCCCCCAACCCCTGCCATTTTTCATACTTAAGATGCTGTTGATTTTCTGGCTTTCCATAGACACTATTGTTTGAGTTTCTTTCTGTCTAGACCTGTTGTGACATGTCACTGGGAGGGCCTGCTTTTGTTGGAACAGCTCCATTCAGCTTTATGTTTTTACTGTAGCTTCGAGTTTATATTCACATTTTGTGAATATTTTTGTTGCTGTACGGCTTTTGCACTTTGGGAAGTTGTTTGGATATTTTTTGGGGGGTCGGGGCAGTGATGCCAAGTGAGCCTCCAAAACTGGGCCCCAGGGTTTGGTGTGTCCCAGTCCTGGTGGACATGATGCGGAGATGCCGGTGTTGGACTGGGGTGGACAAATGTGAGAAGTCGCACAACACCAGGTTATAGTCCAACAGCTTTATTTGAAATCACAAGCTTTCGGAGCGCTGCTCCTTCGTCAGGTGACTTATCAGAAGCTAGAGATGGCAGGTTTTGGGCAGGGCCCTCTAATTATGAGGCTAGTCTTGGGTTTTGTGTTTTTTAAAATTCGTTCATGGGATGTGGGCATCGCTGGCAAGGCCAGCATTTATTGCCCATCCCTTATTGCCCTTGAGAGGCGGTGGTGAGCCGCCGCCTTGAACCGCTGCAGTCAGAGTGGTGAAGGTAGGGAGTTCCAGGATTTTGACCCAGCGACGATGAAGGATCGGCGATATACATCTAAGTCAGGCTGGTGTGTGACTTGGAGGGGAACTTGGAGGTGGTAGTGGTCCAATGCACCTGCTGCCCTTGTCCTTCTAGGTGGAAGAGGTCACGGGTTTGGGAGATGCTGCCGAAGAAGCCTTGGCGAGTTGCTGCAGTGCATCTTGTAGATGGTACACACTGCAGCCACGGTACGCCGATGGTGGAGGGAGTGAATGTTTAAGGTGGTGGATGGGGTGCCAATCAAGCAGGCTGCTTTGTCCTGGATGGTGTCGAGCTTCTTGTGTTGTTGGAGCTGCACTCATCCAGGCAAGTGGAGAGTATTCCATCACTCTCCTTACTAGTGCCTTGTAGATGGTGGAAAGGCTTTGGGGAGTCAGGAGGTGAGCCACTCGCTGTAGAATACCCAGCCTCTGACCTGCTCTTGTTGCCACAGTACTTAGGTGGCTGGTCCAGTTAAGTTTCTGGTCATTGGTGACCCCCAGGATGTTGATGGTGGGGGATTCGGCGATGGTAATGCCGTTGAATGTCATGGGGAGGTGGTTAGACTCTTGCTTGTTGGAGATAGTCATTGCCTGGCACTTCTGTGGCACGAATGTTACCTGCCACTTATCAGCCCAAGCCTGAACGTCGTCCAGGTCTTGTTGCATGCGGGCATGGACTGCTTCATTATCTGAGGAGTTGTGAATGGCGCTGAACACTGTGCAGTCATCAGCAAACATCCCCATTTCTGACGTTATGTTGGAGGGAAGGTCATTGATGAAGCAGCTGAAGATGGTTGGGCCGAGGACACTGCCCTGAGGAACTCCTGCAGCGATGTCCTGGGGCTGTGATGATTGACCTTCAACCACCGTGGTAATGTTCTCTGTTGTAGCCAGTAAAATGGGCTGTATTTGGCTGTAGAAGTCTTGTCACTATGATAATGGAAACAATACATATTTATTGTCACCTCCCCTTATATCTATCTTGGCGTGGCATCCATTTTTCCTCCTTGCGCCTCTAGAAAGTACCTCGAGACATTTTTCTACAGTAAAGGCAAATTTGTTATATAAATGCAATTTGTTGTTGGTGAATGTCTGGATTCTTTCAAAATGGAGGGTGGTAAAATTTGAAAAATGAAGATCCTGCTGCCCTCTGCTGGTCATACCGTAAAACTTCAGAATTTTGTGCTATGAAACCATGCAGGAAAAGGTTGCGATCAGTGTTCCCTCTAAGCTGCGTGCGTGTGTGGCCGCGCAGTATTTCCAAGGGACTGCGCATTGAAAGAAACCGGCCGCGTAGAACAAAACGCAGCTCACAGGGAACATTGATTGAGATGGTATGAAATTCTGCTCCAGGAATTATCCTGAATATGACCTGTGGCAAGTAAGGGATTAATATCAAAATGGAGATTTTCCTTTCTCCCCAGTTATCTTCCATTCTCTGTCCTGTCGTTTAGCAGGCACTAACTCCTGCAACAACTTGCATTCACAGCACCTTTTAATGTAGCAAAACATCCCAAGGTGCGTTATCAAAAAAGTGACATCGAGCCACATGAGATATTAAAACAGGTGACCAAAAGCTTGTTCAAAGAGGAGAGAGGCGGAGAGGTTTAGGGAGGGAATTCCTGAGCTTGGGGCCTCGGCAGCTGAAGACATGGCCGCCAATGGATAGCAAGAGGCCAGAATTGGAACAGCACATAGATCTCGGAGGGTTGTAGGGCTGGAGGAAGTTAGAGATAAGGAGGGGCCAGATCATGGAGGGTTTTGAAAACAAGGAGGAGCCGGACCGGAAGTCAGCGTAGGTCAGCGAGCACGGGGGGTGATGAGTGAACAGGACTTGGTGCGAGATAGGAAACGGGCAGCAGTGTTTTGGTTGAGCTCAAGTTTACAGAGGTTGCAGGGTCGGAGGTCAACCAGGAGAGCATTGGAATAGTTTGAGTCTAGAGTTTATGGTTCCATTCGCCCTCTAGTGCCTCTCCTGAATGGATATTCTTCATGTATGAGCCTAGAAAATGAGTGTTGGGGAGCTACCTGACTGCAGTGGGCATCGTAGCCAAGCCCATTTGTGTCGTCACATGATTGATGTCCATACCTGCAGATTTTCCAACATGGGTCACTGCATAGTGATCAGTAGTGGCTTTTTTCCCCTCTTCCTTTCTCCCTAGCCCAGGGGCACTGAGGCAGAATGTACCACCACAGCTGCCCTTCCTAACTCGGCAGAAACTGGGGATCAAACCTGAAACCTTCCTGACTGTATGGCTCAATACATTTACATATCTGGCAGTGCCCACTAAGCCATCAGGAGTAGTTAATAGAATTGTACAGCACAGAAGGAGGCTATTCGGCTCACCGTGCCTGTGCTGGCTTTTTGGAAGAGCTATCCAATTAGTTCCACTCCCCTGCTCTTTCCTCATAGCACCCACCACAAGCTTTTATGTAATTCCCTGTTGAAAGTTACCATTGAATCTGCTTCCACCACCCTTTCAGGCAGTGCATTCCAGATCATCCCAACTCGCTGCGTTTATATTAAAAAAAAAATCCCCTCATGTCGCCTCTGATTCTTTTGCCAATGACCTTAAATCTGTGTCCTCTGGTTACCGACCCTCCTGCCAGTGGAAAGCCGTTTCTCCCTATTTACTCTATCAAAACCCCTCATAATTTTGAACACCTCTATTAAATCTTCCCTTAACCTTCTCTTCTCTAAGGAGAACAATCCCAGCTTTTCTAGTCTCTCCACATAACTGAAGTCCCTCATCCCTGGTACCATTCTAGTAAATCTCCTCTGCAAGGCCTTAACATCCTTCCTAAAGTGTGGTGACCAGAATTGGACACAATTAGTTATTTAGATATAGGAGTCTAGATTTTCCACTTGCATATAAGCTCCACTGGAAGTAGGATGGTGCAAGAATACTCCCACCCCATCGATCGTGTGTTTCTGGGGTCAGTCTCATTTGAATATTTTGGGTGAGCTCATGTGGAAAAGGCCTGCGATTGGTGTGCTGGAATCCGTGTGCTGGTGCAGGATTTAAATTTCAGCAGCTGCTTAAAGGAGCAGGCATTGCAGTCTGGCTAGTTTGGAATATACCCAAGATTATCCAAAAACAGTAAAGCTCCTGAGGGGTGCAGAAGGTCCGAAGGAAACGTGGAGGAGAAATATTGGCACCACGACAATTGCCACAGAAACTTCTGAACATTGTGAACGGAAAAAAAAAGGGGGATGTAATGGCCTGAAAATTTTGGAAACCATCTTTCTGCAGAGATCGTTTAAATGAGCTTCCACATCCAGCTCAGTCACGAGCAACCCTGGATGCCCATTTTATATGGGCGGGGAGATGACTTGAGTGTTGTATGCGCAAGAACGTCAGGAAAATGTGTGATGTCTATAAATGACATAATTGGGAGTTCATTAAAATATCCTCACCAAAAAAAGAGTGAAAAATGGAGTGAAGACCTGCAGAACAATCAGTTACACCCTCTTAATGCCCAAATCAGGAAGAAGAGACTGGTATCTTTAATGTACTGATTGTAGGGGCATCATTGTGAAAGATGGGGTACAGTTAGAAGAGAAGTACCTTTTTAATGGGGGGGGCGCGGGGGAGAAGAAAAAAAAGGATAATACATTTTTGTGTGGCGTCTTCATGGTTTTTGTCTGTACTACTCCTATGGCCACAGGGTGGCAGCATAATACCCAGGACTGTGATTTATTTGTGAGTTGAAAGGTTAAAAATAAATGTATTTACTGATGGCGGCAGAATACAGAAAGATTCAAAACCAAGAATGCAACATGTTAAAATGTTAGAAGTAGGATTTCTCGTAACCTTCAAATTATGGTTGTTATATTTTTTTATGTGTTTATATATGATCCCAATTAAATTGGAATGCTTCCACTCAAACTAGTTTCCCATTATTTGGTGAAGGGCAGTGGGAGAGGAGGAGTGACTCACTGGCAGAATCCTCTTTGCACTTTCAATCCTTGCAACGTAGAAGGCTACCTCTGCAGTCATAGCAAATGCTGAGAGGCTATGTGACCGTGGGCTCTCTCTCGATCCTGACCTCACCCAGTGTGTGCTTAGGGGGTGGGGGGCCCGGCCCGGCCCACTCTGAAAAGCAATCAGGAGCAAGAACCCTGGCTCTCTGTCTGCCCTCTAATCCAGGGGCACTGCGCAAGTTCTAGTGTTCTGGCTGCCTGGTGGTTGAAGTACAATAGCTCAGCACTGATTAGATGCATTTCTGAGGTGGACTCAGTTTGTACAGGGATTGGTCCATGAGTTTCATACATTGTAATAGTGACTACGCTGCAAAAGTACGTCATTAGCTGTGAATGCTTTGAGGTATCCTGAGGTTGTGAAAAGTGCTCGACAAATGCAAGTTCTGTCTTGTGAGCAGGAATTCTTATTGTAGGCGCTGGTGTTTCTGTTCTGCTTGGCAATCCCCAAAGCAAGGAGGGGTAGCGAGGGCTGTTCTTTACCTCCGTTTTATTCCCTGCCCTGACTTTCTCCTCAACCCTCCCCTCTGATTTGCTAGGCCAGGGATCAAAGCCACAAGCTGAGACTGTCCAGCCAACATGCTCCCAGGCCCCTGCCAGTGTCGCTGTGAACTTGACACTAGAACCTGCATGATAAGAGTCAAGAAAGTCTTTCTCTTGCACCTTCTCTCCCCCCCCCCCCCCCCCCAAAAAAAAATCAGATCTGGTACCCCGCCTTTGTTTGACTTCTTTCCACAGAAATAACATAAGACGCAGGAGCAGGTCATTTGGCCCCTTGAGCCTGCTCCGCTATTCAATAAGATCATGGTTGATCTGATCTTGGCCTCAACTCCACTTCCCTGCCCGCTCCCCATAACCCTTGACTCCCATACCATTCAAAAAATCTATCTATCTCCACCTTGAATATATTCAATGACCCAGCCTCCACAGCTCTCTGGGGAAGAGAATTCCAAAGATTCACGACCCTCAGAGAAGAAATTCCTCCCCATTTCAGTTTTAAAAGGGTGCCCCCTTATTCTGAAATTATGCCCCCTAGATAAAATAGGGAATTGGACAGTGCAGCTGCATGTCAACTCTCTATGGTGACCCACATTCCGTGTGCCGTACCACAGCTTCATATGGGTGAAGGTGTTCTCTTCATGGGCTGTTTTCCTCTCCATTCTGTGAGTTTCTAACTGAAATAACATGTTGTTCAGTAGTTTAAAGCAAATGTCTAATGAGTTCCTATCAATTGCCTTGCAAAGGCTTAACCTGGTGGAGGCTTTTGTGGAAGACACTGAGCTTCGGCAGAATTTACAAGAGGATCTGCTTCGGCGATTTCCTGACCTCAACCGCCTGGCGAAGAAGTTCCAGCGTCAGGCGGCACTCCTACAGGACTGCTACCGGATTTACCAGGCTGTCAATCATCTCCCCAATGTGGTGCAGGTGTTGGATAGATATGAAGGTAAGAAATAACACATTCAGAAATTGTCATGTTCGATATATTTAGTGTTCTTAAGTGCTGCATCATGCAGTTTTGGGAACCCAGGAGTCTTTTTCATTTTTATGATCTGCAACAAAATTAAGTATAAACTGGACTCTTCATTTCAAATCCTGTAGATAACTAAGCCCCATTTGGCTGTCCTTGTTTACTGGCCACCCCATGGGCTTTGCCTTTTTTAGTGAGAGCCTATCGTTGCTATTTTGTGCATCCAATTTTTTTGTGAATTTTTCTTCAAGCACTTCCACTTCACATCTAGCCGAGGGCACTGGTTTTAATTTTTTTTGACGGAAAGCAGACCAAATTTGGGAATATGATCCCCAAAACACTAGTAAAATCCTGGAACCCCCCCCACAAAATCGCAGTTTGATTTATTCGGTCACTGATTAGCGATGCCAACTTTGTTTATTACTAGCAGTGCTACTAATTTCACAGAAAAACCTGCAGAATCATTGTGTGATCACCCCTCCCGAAAAGCCGAGTAAAAATCGCAGAATCATGTATATAAAAATGGAATTTGAGTTATTATAAACTAGTTGCTCAGGATGTTTAGATGCATAGAAAAACTTCCTTTGCTCTGCCAAACCCCTACTACACCATCTCCTACGCCATACATCCAGCGGCCTGTCTTAGTGAGATTGTCAATAGGGGCATTTTAATGCTGTGGGCTCGTGGGCGGGGAACAGTGTTGAGACTGAAAACCTATTTTACTTCGGACAGTTGCAGCCAACAGACAAAGGATTTGAACCGAAGTCACGAAGGAGAGGGCTGTGTGCAACCGACTTAACCATCCGGTGGTGCTCACCGCTTTGGATTTCCTTCCACTCTCGTGGCTGCCATGTATTGGTGATGGCAGGAATGCTAGTATGGTGCCCATTTTGACTTGCTGATGATCCGTAAAGTTGAAGGAGAAAGAACTTGCATTTATAGGGCACTTTTCAGGACATCCCAAAAGGACTTCATAGACGATGGCCTCGATATTTACGGGGAGGTTAGCGTGGGGAAAATTTAACAGTTGTCGCCCGGGTTTCCCAGGGCTTGGGAAACACGGCAGTAACTGGGAGGCAGGAGCTGCCAGCTCAAGAAGTTAAGTGCCTTTTACAGCACTCCTTGTGTGCCAGGTGGACCAGGATTGCTCCCCCCAGCCCCTCCAGGAACACTTCTGCCTCTCTCTGCACCTCTCCCCCTGGCTGGGGACACGGATCCTACTGAATTTAATGGTAGGACCACATTATAATTTTCTTGTTCAGTTTCCCGTCTGGCAGCCGGCCAAATTGACCGGATGGCCGGCTGCTGGGCGGAAAAGCTAGCGGCAGGAGGCTGCAGCCGGGGACCCTTGGGGAGGGTCCCTGGCAATTTGGGGGGGGTGGGGGGGCGGAGAGGGGGTAGGGATCGAGAAAGAGAGGCCATTGCGGGACGGAGAGATCGGGGCTTGCTGGGGGAGGGGGGTTTGCAATCGCGGCAGGTGGAGAGAGAGGCAGAGGGGAGGCAGAAGTGTTCCTTCAGAGGCTGGGGGGAGCAATCCTGCTCTTCCTGGACCACAAGGAGTGCTGTAAAAGGCACTTGACTTCTTGAGCCGGCAGCTCCCACCTCCCATTGACTACCGGGTTCCCAGCCCCTGGGAAATGTGCGTGGCAATTGTTAACTTTAAATCATGCTCCCAGTTGCACTGTGGGAGCCTGATTCCAATACGTTCATCAAGTGTCCCACCACCCGATGGCTGGACACTCGCATGACTCGTACATGCTGGGTTGGGGACGTTTTTCCTGTTTTTATATTTATAACCCACCCGTCGGCCGGGGGTGGTTAATATCAAGGCCAATGAATTACTGTTCTTTAGGCCAATGCGACAGCTGATTTAAGCACGGCAAGATCCCACAAACTGAGGTAATGAACAGTTCATTTGTTTTGATGGTGATGGTCAAGGGACAGATATTGGACAGGACACCCAGAGAAATTTACTGCTCTTCTTCAAATAGTTCCAGAGGAGTTTTTAACTTTACCTGAATGGGCACGTGGGGCTTCAGTTTAACTGAATTTGGGCCTTAACATCGCATCTAATAGATATCTGACAATGCAACATGCGTTCCGTACTGCACTGAAGTGTCAACCTAGATTGTGTTCCAAAGCTGATTAGCAGAAGTATCGAACAGCTGGAAATCCAGCTAATACCACTTCATAAGAATTATGGTTATTTGGCCATAATTTGCTGTGGCAGGGCATCTAACAGTCTCTGCCATTAGTTAGACTTGTCCTTGCACATTTAGGTTTTAAAAATTTTTTGCGCGGAAGTTGCTGGAAGTGCATGTTGATAACGGCTCAGTGAGGGAAACCGGGCATCTGGGACCCGAGTGACCAGGGCAAGCAACTCCTTAACCAATCCGATTGAAGGATTGTGAAATTAACAGTGCAAGGATTAAGAAGGAAGTGTAAATTAGAATGAGTGAATTCAATATAAAATCAAGTACAGAAAGAAATAGAGGGGGAAAGAAAGATTGGATTAAGATAGAGAGGAAAAAAAGACACAGGGAAAGTTTAAAAAAAAATTAAAATTTTACTTTTTAAAAAAATTCCCAACAACAATTAAAACCTGAAGGAATGAGACTCTACACTTGTTAATAGTTCATTTTCAGTGCTGGTGAAGTTGACTGGCAGTCGTTAAAAGGGTATTTAGACTGAAATGGACAAGAATTAACTTTCTGTGGTGAGTTTAGTTCGTATCTACCCACTCAATTCAGCAATTTCACATCATTGAATGCATTTCAATGGAGATGTAGTTTTCGCAAAGCTAACAGCGAAGCGCATTTCAGACAGCAACTTTGGATTTCCGTGTTTAACGTCGCATCTGCTCTTTGCCTGAAGTTGCTGTACCATTTGCGCATAAATAACGGAGAGCACTATTAGACTCAGTTATTTTGACAGCAAATTGAGTCATTTTGTTGTACACTCAGTGGAATGTTGATATTTGTGTGCTGGAATATTATTCATTAAATAACACACTGTATACTGGAATAAATCTCTCTACCCTTTTGCTGCAGGTCACAGCTTGTCTAATGTGATTGACACTAATTGTTTTCACAGGCGTACACCAGATGTTATTGAAAGCTGTGTTTATCTCCCCATTGACGGACCTTATCTCTGACTTCGCCAAGTTTCAGGAATTGATTGAGACGACGTTGGACCTGAATCAGGTATGTGGCTAAATTGAGCGAGTTAATGTGCTCGGCTCTTTCAGGTGTGAATCAAGTTTGTGCCAAGACGAGAGTGAGTCTGTGTGGGTTAAAGAAAGAAAGAAGAAAAGGTTATATATTATATAGTGCCTTTCAACAGGTCGAATTAATTTAGGAATCCAGCCACTGCTGGCAGTGAAAAAAGGAATGGGATTCATTTTGCAGCATTTTCAGAAAGTGCTGCTAGGCAACCTAATTAATTTCTTGAACGTCATAAAGAATGAAATTTGGAGAGGCTGTTTAAATTGCTCTTATAATAATAAATTATCAAATTATATCTGTTGGTGGGAAGGACTGTAATTTTTAGCTTGTATTATATCTGGTAAAACATGAATTTTAGAAATTCCTGTTCATCAGATTTGTGCTTTGGATATAGTGTCTAAAGCTGTATCCCAGTGCCAGCAAAAGAGCTGCCCACGATGCATCAGAAGGGGCTCTAACTGCACCACTAGCATCTGACTAGGAACTGCTTCTGAGTTAACCCAAGAAGACACCAGCTCCTGAGGGCCGTTCCCAGAAGTGGTATTGACGACAAAAGACCTACTTGGACTTGAGGAAGCAAGTCCGTCTGGAAAGTACTTGCTCTAAGTAGTCTGGGGTGGGAGACAGGGGTCTATCTCTGACTTACTTGAGCCTAGGTTGAGTGAACCCAACTCCATTTGCAATGTTGGTGCTGTCGGATAACGGGAAATGCCCTTCATTAGTCTGTTATGGGCCATTACACACTAATGTTTGAGTGCTGAGCAGGTGCTTTTCAGGTGGAGATGAAAAAAGGAGTTTCATTGGTGATGGGCCTGTAAACAATTACTGCTGGAGAAAAATATACGTAAGGGGATCTAAAATTTGTCTTTAGTAAAACCACTTGATCATCTTCATAGTTGGTGCTGCCTTCACTCTAGATCCACAAAACTGTGGAAAAATGAAGCAACGGTCAACTGATTTGTAAAGACGAGTGATCTTGGTGTTTGTTTCTGTATTTCCTACATAACAGTGACTACACTTCAAAAGTACTTCATTGGCTGGAAAGCGCTTTGAGGTTGTGAAAGGTGCTACAGTATACAGTGCCAGTCTTCCTTTGTGTTATAAATAATTACTTCAGTCCCTCCCAGTATCTTTATCCAGTTCCATTCCTGTGTCTGTTTATTTCTTAGTTTCTCTGGTATTAATTTTTTTTCGTTTGTAGTTTATTTTGACTTCCTTCTCCTATAGTCCATACAGTTTCCCTATGGAGGCTGGAGACCTGCTCTCAAGTCTTTGCTCAATGCAGCTCTTTAGCTGGGTTAAAAGGAAAGAATTGCAGATGGATTACTGTTTTGGTGGAGAATGATGAGTGAACCCCTGAAATGCTAATCATATTTTCTCCTTACAGATGCTGACAGATTTGTTTCCTGTTTCTTGCACTTTTGTTTTCATAGCTAGATCCTCGTCGGGATCCACCAGATCGTCACTTGATTCTCCTCTTCTCTCTCTCGTTCTCTCTCTTGCTCTTTCTTTCTCTTTCTTTCTCTCTCGTCCTCTTTTCCTCCTCCCCCCTTCATTCATTTTAAAATGGAGAACTCACCATGTACAATAGAAATAGAAGTTGGAAATGGGCACTTAAGAGCTCCAATGTGCTGAGCGGCCTTCCTTTGCAATAATAAAGGCATTAATTAGATAAGGAGTTGTTGTAACTATCTCAACATTAAAAGCAATCACTTGATTTAACAGGTAGAAAACCATGAGTTCCTAGTGAAGCCATCCTTTGACCCAAATCTAACTGAACTGAGGGAGAAGATGGATCACCTGGAGAAAAGTATGCAGTCAGCTCTCAACCAAGCTGCCAGGGAGCTAGGTATGAAATAGATCTGAGATAAACCTGTACTTTTTTTTCACAGTAGCAATTGATCAGAGTAATTCTACTTTTGGTGTTCATCAAACAATAACTTTGCATTTATATAGTGCCTTTAACATAGTAAAACATCCCAAGGCGCTTCACAGGAGCGTTATCAATCAAAGTGATAGGTATCAGCGCACTTTCCATTTCGGGCACTTCGTGTCAGCATTGAGCATGGTTAAACGCAGAGTAAAGCCCCTGCTCTGCCTCAACAATGTCCCTTGACCCAACCTTAGAAGAGCATTACCTACTGAACTAGTGTGACAGTTGTCCAATTCTCACATCAACCATTCTGTCACCTCCAAGAGTGAGAATACCAGTCAGTACTAAATTAGGGTCAGTTTTCCACTGGGGTTCCATCCCTACCAGGAACTGGATTGAGACTCTTTGTCTTCCTACTCCTCTGCGTCTTCCTCTTCCCTCTGCAAGCAGATGCTGTGAATGTGAAATGACAGCATAAAATGCTGGAAATACTCAGTTGGTCAGGCAGCATGTCGACCTGAGACGTGAACTCTGTTTTTCTCTCCATGGATGTTGCGTGACTTGCTGAGTATTCACAGCATGTTCTGCCTTCTCAAAGGCCTTTATTTACTATCCAAGCCCTTGCAAGCATCCAGTAGCATTCCCTACACACTTTAAAAAAAAACTTTTCACATCTATTGCACCACTTCAATAAAATAAAAAAAAACAGTCCAACCCTTTAAATTTATCTGAATGATGTATGTGTCCATTTAAGAGCTGCAGACATCGCCACCGTCGGCCTGCTTGCACAGCAGGTTAACCTGGCGTGCTTAGGACCCAGTGCTGGGGTCGAAGTTCGCTTTGGTGGCGTTAAGTTGGCGTTGCACGCCGATTGACATCACCACGCCGCCATTTTTTTCCCCCCCCAGGGCGCTGCCAGTTACCGGCAGCGCAAAGGAGAGGAATATGGTGGCCGTCGCGAGACCCGCCACCAGCTGGCGAAAGAGCGGCGGCCGCCATTTTATCGCCATTTCATGGTGCTATGGAGTGTCAGTAAGTAGATGAATTTCTAGCCCTTAGTCTTTATTCAGTGCCATAATAAGTCTTTTTAACTTGCCTTATGGATACTGGGATAGCTTCCAATTGGTAATCCTTTACTTTCTCTGACGGGACGGCACTAAATCTGAGTTCCGCTGGCATCCTCTTCCATTCCCCCCCCCCTCGGGCAACACCGCTGTGGGTGGCAGGTCAAGGTCAAGTGGGCCACAAGTGACACCTGGACTATACTAGGTGTATCACTGACCTATAGTGTCAATGTGAGTTAATAAATGGGGATTGTTTAGCACTGCTTAAAGTTGAAAAGATGTTATTGGAAGAGGACGGGAGCATTTAAAAAAAGAATACATTGTAATTGAATATCTGTGGGACGGTTTTAGCAAATTATTATCTGCTTGATTGATTTATATGTAGGTCTTGAAGCCGGCAAGACTGTGAAACTGGAGTCAAACGCTCAATTGGGTTATTATTTCCGCGTCACCTGCAAGGAGGAGAAGGCTCTTCGCAACAATAAGAAATTTAACACTATAGATATCCAGAAGAATGGAGTCCGGTTCACTAATGGGTTAGAATCTGTTTTTTCCTTTCTAGTGCCATAGTCAGTAGTTTGGTTAGTTATCATTGAGGCCTGTCATACTGGATGGATGTCCAAAGCTACACTTTCTATCTCTGTTTTGGAAATATTAATATTATGATTTGAAGGTTACATTGTATCAAGTTCAATACTGTAGTATAAATTATTAGATATTCATAACATGAAATTCTTTATTTAAAAAAATCCTTTTATGGAAGCTGGTTGGAAGCTTTATATATGGAAGTTGAGCTGCTTTCAAAGAATTTATTTAAATTTCCTGGAATTTACTTGTGCTTAAACTCAGTTGGAGTCTGCAAGGACTTTGTAGCAAGAATACTAGCCTTTAATAAAGAAAGTCAGCCTGATGCTGCATGAACCAGGTGAAATTGTAACATTTGCTCAAATGCACAATCCAATGTGGAGCTGAGCCATCCAGACCAGAGAGGTTGCAGGTTTGATCTGTACTCGGTGCTGAATTTGCTGCTCTTAGCCAAAGTTGCAGTTTGCATACTGCAGTTGGCCTTGCTGCTCCTGGGCTACAAGGTGGAGGGGAGTGCGGGGAGGGGGAGAGCAGACCAGCCAAGCCAGGGCTCCTGCTCCTGATCGCTGCTGGTAGGTGAATGTGTGGGGACATTGGTTTAGGGCAGGCTCAGCTGTGATCCCCAGATGCATTCTCCATGGTCGTTCTCCATATCCTTCAATGTAGTTGACCATCGCAGTGACACCATGGTTCCATTCCGACCTAACTCCCACTAGCACACGTGCTCCATTGACTTCTCCTTCTTTATCGCATGGTCACTTTTGTCATGCCTCCTCTTCCTCATTTTACATGCTGCCTCTTGGTGACATTATCTGTAAGCATGGTGTGAACCTCTGCATGTATGTTGATGGCACCCAGCTTTACCTCTTTGCACGATTGCTGCTGTGGTATGTGACAACCTGTCTGACATCATGGACGGGTCAGTTCCCTCCAGCTAAACATTGGCAAGGCTGAAACGCTCAACTTTTACCAATGTCCTCCTGGCTGGCCTCTTGTGCCCACACTATGCAAACTCCAACTCCTCCCGACCTCCACTTGCTGCATCCTAATTTACATTAAATCCTGCTAACCTATCACCTCTGACATCCATGAAGTACCCAATCCCCTCGCAAATTGATTTCAAAATCCTCTGTTTTTGGCCTTGCTCACTCTATCTCTGCAGCCTCTTTCAGCCCTATATCCCAGTTCACATCTCTGCTTTTGAGTCTGGATTAGAATGCAGCACCCCTCCCTCCATTCATAGCCTTTAGCTATCGTATTTCTCCGCTCAGGAATTCTATCCCTAAATCAGTCTCTCTTAATACATCTCTTCCTACTTTCTGGGGGGGGGGGGGGGGGGGGGGTGAGGTACACCATACCTTCCTGTTCCTGCTGGTGAATATATAATTCACAGTGTAATTTCAGAGCAAAACGGGTCAAAAATTAAAATTAATCTGTAGTCAATTTAGCTGCTGTAGAAACTGTTGTTGCAGTTGGGACTGGGAGCCTAGTATTGGAGCATGACTTCAGGGATTGCTTCTCCAATATTAATGCATCATTAGTCTACAGAATGTAATATTTAATTGGGTAATAGGTTATGAGAAACCAAGTGCACAGCATTAAGATGAGTTAAGTAGGTGAACTGTCTGTTGGTGCAGGGCCAGAATATATCTCATGACAGGAATGTACAAGATTAAAAAGACCATTGAGGTCTGTTTGGTTGCTCCCAGTGTCTAGGAAATACAATGCATCTGAATCCCTATCAAGTTTCTCTCGATACTTATCCAACTCTCTGAATTTGCTGATACAATCAGCTCATACTGCCCCCGCTTGACGGTCCATTCAATGCAGTCACCGCTCTGCATGAAGTAGTTAAATCTAACCTGTCTTTTTCATCCTCTCTCTTCTAAGTTTGAAGCTCTTGTCGAATTTGACCGTTAAACTATGACCTTGTACAGAAGGTTGCTTAACCTCACTGGACACAAGTTTGGACGGGCTGTATCCTAACCGCACTATCCTCCATGCCTAATATTTCGACGTGCGCTCAGCGTACACTGCTCTGGGAGCACAAAAGTGGAATATTGCCCCTACCTCCTTTCCCTGCTGCGGTGCAGTGCATGCCACGCAGCCATCTGCTTTGGGTTCTGCTTGCCAAGTGCAAAGATGAACATGCAATAGCAAAATACTGCACTGCTTAAATCAGAAACAAGAAAGGCTGCTCAGCTGGTGATAGTGAATTTGTGAAACAAGAACTCATAAATCTATCTTCCTTCCTTCCTTCCAGTAAGCTGAGCTCCTACAACGAGGACTACATGAAGAGCAGGGAGGAGTATGAAGAAGCCCAGAATGCGATTGTTAAAGAAATCATTAATATCTCTGCAGGTAAGATGTTCTGGAACAAATTGCTCTGCATGTTTTTAACTTCAGATGCGACATTGAACAGAGGTTCAGCTGATCAGTTCATTTGAACGTTAACGATATCATTCCATAATTGGAAGAAGTGTGGGTAGTTTATTAATTTAGTGGCATTTACATGTGTGGTTGGAGTAGAGTACTGTATGTTTTGTAGAGTATTGGTAGTCTGGGTGACTGGAGACTCGTTATTCGATGTGGTTCTGTACAGTGTCAACAGGGCATAGATCTATTGTGGTAGCAACCTTTGGCCACCTGCCATGTTACTGTTAAGCAGATTACATTTAGGTGGGGCAAGAAGAGGTGAAACTTTAGTGATGCCCAAGATGAGTGTCATTAGTTTTTAAGCAGATTTTATTCTTAAAGGGTAAAAGTCAGACTTGAATTAGATCGCACCCCGATTATATTGATTTTTGATGGTAGTGCAGCTCATTGGCAGAAACCTCATACAGGAAACTCTTGTTTAACCGGCACCTAAATATCCGGCATTCTCTCTTAACCGGCAAAAGTCATACTCCGAAAACTCCTCTCAAATAACCGGCAATGTTGCCGAGTCCGAGTCTCCCGCGAACGCCGAGTTAGTCAGTGGGGGTAGTTCTCCAAAGTGCCACTACTCTGCCTCCTGGCGCTGTCGTTAAAAATAGCCTCGGTAGATATAACTCTCCGTTATCCGAAACTTTTGATCAACCGGCACCACGTCGGTGCCGGATACCAAAGAGTTTCCTGTAATATAATTGTAGCTGGTGTAAGGATTGATGTCCAGTACTGAAATAAGAGTTTTAAGCTGCACTGCTGATGGCAGTGCCTCCTCAGCCATCAATATAAAGCCTGCCATAGGAAGCAAAGGCAGCCAGAAAAAATTGAAAGCAGTTTTGCTACAGTTGTGATGTGTGGAACTACCCCAGTCATGCGGGAAAATAGTGGCATTGCAGAAAAAAATTGCACGTGTAGTTTGTATGGCTCAGTGGGTAGCTCTCCTCTGAGTCAGAAGGTCATGGGTTCAAGTCCCACTCCAGAGACTTGAGCACAAAAATCTGGGCTGACACTCCAGTGCAGTGCTGAGGGAGTGCTGCACTGTCGGAGGTGCCGTCTTTCGGATGAGACGTTAAACGAAGGCCCCGCCTGCTCTCTCAGGTGGACATAAAAGCCCCCATAGCACTATTTCGAAGAAGAGCAGGGGAGTTAACCCCTATGTCCTGGTCAATATTTATCCCTCAATTAACATCACGAAACAGATGAGCTGGTCATTATCACAATGCTGTTTGTGGGAGCTTGCTGTGCACAAATTGGCTGCCAAGTTTCCAACATTACAACAGTGACTACACTTCAAAAAGTACTTCATTGGCTGTAAAGTTCTTTGGGACGTCTGGTGGTCATGAACGGCGCTATATAAATGCAAGTCTTTCGTTCTTTTTACTTTTGTGCTGAGGTGAAGGATATTCAAGCTGGCGAATGGAAAGTTTTCTGTTTCAGGCACTCTGTCAGCATTGAGCACTGCCAGGCCAGGTATAACACAGCCAGATGCAAAGTAAAAGCTCCCTTTACTCTGTCCCCAGCAATGTTTCTCAGCCCCAACTTCAGAAGAGCACTCCATACTGTGCCAGGTGGGCACTTTGTTTCCACTTCCCACACCTTGCTTTAGCTGAATGGGGTTGTAATTGGTGCCTAATTAGGGGCAGTTTTTTTTTGCTGTGGGCCCATGCCCACCAGGAGCTGGATGGAAGCTGCACAGTCATTTCATATGGGATCTTTATAGCCAACAGACAGAGGAGATTTTTATCCCATTGGTCTAGGCTGGATTTGATCCCAGAGATGAAAGACTCACTGCACCACCCAGTTCATTGCAGTTGTTTTTAAGTCATTTTGGAAGCTTTAGAAATTGCCATGCGATACAGTAGTGAGGCTGGGAGCTGGTACAGGGAAACCTCTTCAGGAAGTGGTTGTCCATTTATAACTGCAGCATTAATCTATTGAATTTGATTAATTTTAGTTAGATAATGGGCTTTGAGACTCCAGCTAGTAATTGATCTTTAGGATTTTCGTGTATGGATAATTTGTGTCTGTTAAATAAATCTTCCTACTGAAGGTACAAATAAGGTGCTGTAAATGACGCTTAAATTCTAGCAACATTATGTAATCAGAGCAGTGAACAGTGTTTTGACATGCTCTAACCTTGTACTGCAGCATTGTGGGTTATTGGCAGTAACTTCCTGTGTTGTTGAAATTGTCTCATATATCTTCAAGAGTTTGAACATCAGCATTAAATTGCAGATGATACCCAGCTTTATGCCATCTTCAATTTTGATGGTAGTTTGTATGGTCTCGGAAAGAATCAAAAAGCATGTTCATTATAGTCAATTTAGATTAATGTTGCGTTATTCACAGGAGGGTACAATAAAGCAATTATTTTGCATTTTTAAAGCAAAATTATGAAAGTTTTAAGTGCCCATGCGTAACTTAATATCTAATTCCTGATTAACTAATATCTCCGCTTGCTAACAGTGGGCATGCAAGTGTGATGATAACTTGGGCAAGTCTGCCTCCTAATGTGTTGATATAAATTCAGGACAACGGAATAGTCAGGTTATTGGCTAAGTGGATGGCTTCAGTTAGACGGCACCTGTGAATGAGTCTTCCAGATCGTCTGGGTTCAGTTGATTGAAGTGAATTTATTTGAAAAAAGCTTTTTTAAATTTGTACCTCATAAATATTTTATGGTTTTTATGGGGAATGTTTATCCTTTTCAGAGAAAGCATTACCTTCATGTTTATGTTCTAACAGTGAGACAGCCATTGTTATAGCTTTCTTACTATAAATCCATCCCCACTATTTTAGTTATTATTGAGGAAACCTGTAATTTATCATTCCACCTTTGATTTCAGACGTGTTTCCTGTCTCTATTATATTTGTTAATTCAGTCTTTATTAGAATATCTGGTTGGGGGGTGTCATCAATTTCACTATGTAGGGTAAGATGATGACAGATGGAGTGTCTGCTAAATGACATTGATCCTGGAATGAATGTTGAGTATTTCAGTAATTTTTTAAACAATGTTTGCGATTAAGGCATGATTAGAACAGTTTGTTCAGCTATAATACAGTGGCTTCATGATCTGTCTTTGAGAGTGAGTGATACCTTTTAGTTTCTGCTTTAAAAGATCCCTTAAAAATCTTAATGTAATTTACAGCTCTGCTGCATTCCTGCTGCGTAGCTTAGCGTTGATGATCCCTGGCTGTTAAACTCAGCCTCTATTAAATTGCTTTCATTTTTTGTGGCGAAAGAAACTGTTTCAGTCAGTGTCAGCGTTGAGTGCTCCTAAGTCTGGTATAGCATGGATTAGTGACAGAGCAAAGTTCCTTCTATTCTGCCCCAATAATATGCTGTACCTACAACCATATTAGAGCTCTCTTTACTGGGCAATTTGACATTTTCCCTTTCCATATCAGCCTGCCTTATGGCCTTTCTGAGTAAGAATGTCAGTTGGTGCTGAATTGTGGATATTGCCTGTTGAGAGCTGGATTGAGATTGCTATAACTTCATTTCACTGAAGATCCTGTCGGCTGTTAACGAGAGGAGACTGTCACGTCCTCAATATGGGCCGGATTCACATCCAGGTACTACAGGTGGAAGGAGTGTGCCAGCCAGTCCCTTATTCAGTGCAAAACCAGCTAGAGTTTCCAAAACATTGCAAATGGTTATAAAATAAAATGGATAGCAGCGGAAATTGAACCTCCTACAAGTAGATCCTGATCGACTTTGAGCTGTGGTATTTCCAGAACTGGTGCTGTAGTAGCATTTTAACATCAGGAATAATTCTGGCCAGTTCAGTTACCTGTTGCTTACCTGTTCATTGGAAACTATTGCAATGGGCGAAGGGGGGGTGGGTAGAAATCCCATTTAAATCAGTACCGTTCTTGTGTGACGTCCTTAATTCTTCATCTTTGCTTACTCCCACCATTACCCCCAGTGATGGACATCGACCACTAATACTTCACCCTAACGATACATCCCAAAATTCTCTCTCCAACTGCAACCCAGCTTTGGAAAGGCAGAGTCTAACTGTGCTGCTGGTTATTCTTCTGCAGATCAAGTGGACATAGTATGAGCATGCCACATGCATCTTTTGTGCTTTACTGAAATACGAGTGAAAATGAGTCTTTTGCGTACCACTGCAAACTTCAGAGCCCCCACCAGGGGGGCAGTTAGTATAACGGGTGTCCGTTACCCCCACCGATCCCGCTTCTTTCCCGCCGTGTCCTCATATTAATCTGCTGTTTTGAGCAGGGCGCCACAGGCAGGAAGCGGGGTTCTGTTTTAAAACATGCAGATTGGGTCCGATGATGTCATCATGACCCGATCTGCAATATCAACCAGAGACCTGAGCAGGGGGTGGGGGCCAGTGTCCGCATCCCCGCCAGGGAAAATCTGCTGGGAACCGGATCCTGGGCCAGGACAGGCCCAGCAGGTAAGTTTAAAATGTATTTTTCAGGTTTTCTTGTAGGCCACGAGTGCTCCTCTGGGCCTCAAGGAGGCCGTGGGCCTTCCTTGCCCTGGGCTACCACCCCGCCCCCCCGGGGCTAGGCTGTGAAGCGGACCGGGCGGCAGGAGACTGCAGCATTTTATTTAAATGATGCCCTGTCGTTAAGCTCGGCAGGGCCTCCACGTCCCCGGCTGTGCCGGGTTTTTGACGCGCTCCCCGTGCCCTCCCATTAATATCGGGGCCCAGATACCCACAGTTTCTTTGCACTGAAATCCTAGTGACAACACTGAACAGTATAGGGTGTTTTAGAATAAGTCAGACAAGCTATCTTTCTTCCTACACTTGCAGGATATGTGGAACCTCAACAGACTCTAAATGATGTGATTGCTCAACTGGATGCAGTAGTCAGCTTTGCCCATGTAGCCAATGGAGCGCCTGTACCATATGTGCGGCCTGTGATCCTCGAGAAGGGCCACGGTCGGATTATCCTGAAGGCTTCCAGGCATCCTTGCATCGAGGTCCAGGATGACGTGGCCTTCATCCCCAACGATGTTACTTTTGAGAAAGATAAACAGATGTTCCATATAATAACAGGTAAGTGTTGGTGCTTTTACTGGAGAAATTACTAATTAAAGGATAAGGTAGGAAGAAATGAAATATCATTTAACATATTTGGAATTTTTGATGAAAAGAGAAAAGGAG
Source organism: Squalus acanthias (assembly GCA_030390025.1). Taxonomy (NCBI): domain Eukaryota; kingdom Metazoa; phylum Chordata; class Chondrichthyes; order Squaliformes; family Squalidae; genus Squalus; species Squalus acanthias. The sequence continues at coordinate 25,267,508 of CM059436.1, read as the reverse complement.
TTACATATTCTACTTTGGTCACCTCTCGATCTGTTTGAGGGTTTCCTTGAGATTGTTCAATGGTTGCTGTCCTAATAAAATAATATCCTGGTGTTCAGCTAGGTTTAAAAAGGATTGAAACTGTCGCCAGCTACCTGCAGAACACTCTAGTGCAGAGGTTCCTAAACTGGGGTGCTGCTATGAGGTTATCGGGGGTGGGTGGGCGGTGGAGGCACGAGCAGAATGGACTGGCCTAAATGAACAATTATGAGAGCCACTGATACAGCCTCGTATAGCCAGAGGTCTTCTTTTTTTAATTCATTCTCGTGATGTGGGCGTCGCTGGGACCATCCCAAATTGTCCCCGAGAAAGTGGTGGGTGAGCCACCTTATACAACTGAGTGGCTTACTAGGCCATTTCTGAGGGCAGTTAAGAGTCAGCCACATTGCTGTGGGTCTGGAGTCAGGCCAGGTAAGGACGGCAGATTTTCTTCCCTAAAGGACATTAGTGAACCAGATGGGTTTTTACGACAATCCGGTAGTTTCACGGTCACCATTACTGATACTGATTTATTTAATTGAATTTTAATTCCTCAGCTGCCGTGGTGGGATTTGAACTCTCGTCTCTGGATCATTAGTCCAGGTCTCTGGATTACTAGTCCAGTGACATAACCCGCCATGCATTATGTGGTGATCTCGGCAGAGCGTGGGATGTTTGATTACCTGCTGATTTCTAGTAGCGAGTGCTGGACCTATCACAGCTGCCTGCCGACTGAGCATTTGTGTGAGTGAAACCTCTCTATAATGCCGATATAAAATTATACGGTGGAAACAAAATTTGATTTTACTTGATAGGACGGCAGCTGATTGCAGGCGTGGGATTCAACTCCCTGTCGTCTGCACTCCTAAATATAAAACAGCACGACCCGTAGGGAACAGTGTCCCAGGAAATTGCAGGTCTATAAATCTGCTGTTGGGTTAAAGGCTGCTGTTCCAGTAAAGGGAAGGGAGATAATCCAACACATCAGAGGCCAGCATCCAACAATGAAAGCATAATCGAGAGGGTGAGCCAGCACAGGGAGGTTGTGACCCGCAGTTAAGAATGTCCGGTCATGTATAAGCATCCACGTGTCTGGCTTGATTCTGAAACTGAGCACGGTCCCTAACCTAAAACACTGAACATTGTGCACCATCAAGAATAGTGGAAAACATTCTCCCTGGGATGGCAAAGTCCTGTCTCCTGTGCTTCATGTTACCATGTGCACAATACAGTTTTGAATTCATAGCTCCTTTCCACTTGTGGAGAGACAGGGAACTAACCTGGATGGCTCTGCTCAGAATAGTCAAAGATTGTCTTCCCTCTGGAAGTGCTTCTCTTGTGTGAAAGATTGACTAGCAGTCCTTGCCGATGCATTATTAAAGGCTTTGCGACTTGATGTGTGATTGGAGGAAGACTTTTGATGCAGGGAGTTTTTGTGGTTGTGGTTCCAGCTAAACAGCTCAAAACATAGCTGTTTACTGTGTACAAATACCGCTTTGGGATAGAGATGCTCTAACTTTTGAGAGAAAATCTCCAAAGGGTGGCGCAGCAAAAAAAGTTCTGTGCAAAAATATTGTTTCTTAGAAAAGGGGGTGGGGTGGTGTACATGGACATTAATCTCCAATTGGGGGGGGGGGAGAAAGAGTGTGGGGGGCTTGGGCTCACCAGAGTCTGGGAACCTCTGCCATAATGGAAATGATCACTGACTGAGGCTGTCTGTTATAGACTTCAATGCTCCTTGGATGGGGAGTGGGGGAGGACACCCCAGAGCAGTACAACTGATATCGGGAAACTCATTTAAACAACTACAACAACAGGTTCCTTCCTTCATAGAATTCTGAATGGCGCTGGATTGCAAATGTGATTCACTGTGCTGACTTTGTAAACTCCTTTTGATGGTGCTGATCTAGTTTGCCTTTGTTTATGTGTGCCTGCATTTAATAGGTCCAAACATGGGTGGTAAATCAACATATATCCGGCAGACTGGCGTGGTGGTTCTGATGGCCCAGATTGGTTGTTTTGTACCCTGTGACTCTGCAGAGATCAGTATCGTGGACTGCATCCTAGCTCGGGTTGGTGCTGGTGACAGCCAGCTCAAGGGTGTTTCGACCTTCATGGCGGAAATGTTGGAGACTGCAGCTATCTTGAGGTAGAGTGTTCCTGTCACAGCTAACTTAGTGCTCCACTTTCCTGAAAGGGGCGTGTTCCATGGGTGATGGGTATGCATTCTCTCTTTTATTGCCTGCAATAAAAATTGTTTTTTGTCAAGAGCAACTCTAAAGCAGACAAGGCAGAAGGTGGGAATAAAGAAAGATACATCTGTATCTGTTGGCATTGAAAGTGCTTATCCCCAGACTTGTACCCTCCTTTCAGTGCAGTCTTGGTTCATACCACTTTTGGAGCTGTGCTTTCCTTAGATCTTTTTGTCTTCTACAAAGTGTGCTGGACTAAGGTACTACTCAGCAAGTTATTGTATCTCCATTCAGTCCATTAGCAAAGTGGCCTGGAGAAATGGGTATTTAACTTGTGAACCTTAAGCATGAGTGACAATTGAATAGGGTCATTTACTTGAATTTACAGTAATATATAACAGAGTATTTGAGCATAAATCCCAAATTATTGAATGAAATTAATCTTTTACACATCTGTCTCAAACAGAAGCTATATAGTTTCTACTACAGGCTGTGAAAGAGTACTGTTCACATGATTTTCACTGGACTGTTTCTTAACTAAATATGGGCGTGCTAGCAACATGAATTTTGAGAAGAGGCGTGCATGTTGCAGGAAGTTGTGCACTACTGATAATTGTCACATTGAAAGCACTAATTACTGACTGCTCTTTTTGATACATTCTGATGACTTCCATGTTGCTGTTGTGTTAATCCACCATAATAACTTACATTTTTGTAGTGCTTTTCTTCAATGAAATGTCACAAGGCACTTAAACATATCAGTTTTGTTAATTATTTTTAAAATTATAGGGAACTGGATGTTGCAGTGGGTTTAGACACTGATGTTTCACCTCTGGGGAAAAATGTTCAGTGGGATGATTATTTTCTGACGCAATTGCTACTACAGCCCCTACCAACTTCCCAATTTCTGCTGTATTCTTTTCACCTTTTCAGCTGGTGCCAGCCTGCCCACTCTCAGCCTCTCGCCTGGTGCATGCCTACCTCCCTCACACAGCCTCTCGCCTGCTGCATGCCTGCCCCCCTCACACAGCCTCTCGCCTGCTGCATGCCTGCCCCCCTCACACAGCCTCTCGCCTGCTGCATGCCTGCCCCCCTCACACAGCCTCTTGCCTGGTGCATGCCTGCCCCCCTCACACAGCCTCTTGCCAGCTCCCTGCGGGACACCACTATTCGCATCCTGCCAATTTGAGTACCTACCCATTATCCCTACTCTCTGTCTCCTGCCGCTCAGCCAATTTCCTAACCAGGTCAATAATTTGCCTTCAATTCCATGGGCTTCTACCTTCGTTAACAGTCTCTTATGTGGGACTTTATCAAATGCCTTCTGGAAGTCCATATAAATAACATCCATAGATATTCTCCTGTCCACTACTTTGGTCACCTCTTCAAAAAATTCAATCAGGTTTGACGGGCATGACCTGCCTTTCACAAATCTATGCTGGCTCTCTGATCAACTGAAAATTTTCGAGGTGTTCAGTCACCCTATCCTTAATTATAGACTCTAGCAATTTCCCAACAACAGATGTTGGGCTAACTGGTCTATAATTCCCTGGTTTCCCTCTCACCATTCTTTCCCCACCTTCCTACCCGAGGGATACTACAGCCAATTGTTGTACCCCCCAATTAACTTGACACAGCCATTCCTAGTATGTGTAGCTAAGGAAAGTGAAGTCTTTCATGTTAATGACACCTACACTTTAGTGAAAGGAAAAAAAGCTTAAACCCAAAGAACATCTAGCTTTGATGTCCACGCAATACAAAACCCCAGGTGAAAGGCAGCATACTGGTGAGTTGGAGAGTAAGAGAGAAGATAAATCAGGGAATGGTGATCAGTTATTGCCAAGTTTGGGTTTTAGAAGGCTGTAGATTGTAGGGGGAGCAGAACACTGGGGGAGGTAGAGTTGCAGCTCAGACCCTGGGAATGAATGAGTTAAAAATAGGAGTCGGTGTATCAAGTCTTGATTTCAGCACAGTAAGGTTGCAGGGATAACTAAGTGTGTGGGATGGTCTATGTGGAGTTCAGGACTAACGGGAAGAAAATTTGGGTGTCTATGGAGAGAGAGGTTGGAAGCTAAAGGGAAGGGAAGGACAAGCCTTTTTTTGTATCCTGTCTAGGAGAATGCAGGTGTTTACTTGAGGGAAGAATATATCTATATCTATCTATCTTTGGATGGTTGAATGTTAAAATGCACTTTGCAGGTTTGTGACAAACCTTTTGGCCCCAGAATAGGAGGTATTAAACTTAACATTATTATTGTTTACCAGATCGGCAACTGAGCACTCCCTGCTTATCATCGATGAATTGGGAAGAGGCACCTCTACATATGATGGCTTTGGCCTGGCCTGGGCCATATCAGAATTCATTTCCACCAAGATTTGTGCATTTTGTATGTTTGCCACTCATTTCCACGAGTTGACTGCCCTGGCTGACCAGGTACCAAGAGTCAACAACTTGCATGTGACTGCGCTCACCACAGATGAAACACTAACCATGCTGTACCGTGTGAAGAAAGGTAAAGCACAAACATACAGCGGCAGCAACTCAGTTTGAAATGTTAACTGCTCTATTCACTGAGTGAATGGTATTGTATAGAACAAATTAACGGTAATGGTGCTTACAGCGTTTCCTATCTGTCTACATGAGAGTACAGCAGATTGCTGGTTACTATGGAATAATTGTGCAACATAAATAGCTTTCTGCATTGATAAGTGAGTGATTTCTCTGTGTATTTTAAATGGTAACTACAATATCTGAACTAATCTACATAGTAAAGATTTCATCCATCAATTACTGAGGTATCCTTTATGGGGAATTCCTGGGTTCCAAACAACTGTGATTGAATACATTGAGCATTCCTCTTAATTTAAAAAGAATAATCTCTACAGACAAGGCAACATATTTACTTATTGTCTGTTCCCTCCTCAGAATTATATGGGGTTTGTCAAGCATGGTCATCTATTTTGAAATAGAGGAAATACTAGCAGAAGCAATCTCTCAAAAAAAAATGTTCTATTCTGACCCACAAAATGTACCTTTCGATGGAACTACTTTATTCCACAAGAAATGAGGCTGCCAAGACTGCAGTCAATTTACAGCATTCCCATTCCTGGTTTAATGAGGCAGATTGTCTCCCAAAACTTGGTCAAATCCAAAGTTTGATTCCAATTCTCTCCAGTTTCTTCCCCAACCTCTTCGAAGAGTTCATGAAGACCATGTGACAAACCCATTGGGTTCCCTTTCATAGAAATAGGCAGGCTTTGGGAATGAAAGACAGTGGCAGAATATGCTGCAATTTTTAAACAAGAATATGGTTTTGGAAATGTTTCAGTAATGTCATCCTTCCATAAACATTCAGGCTCTATATCTCGCTTTCTGTATGTGAAATTGGGCAGGCTACCTGCTCCCAGGATTCTACTTGTGCTGCTTATGAACGATCCTTGGGTCTCTGGATGACTTCTTCATCATCTGTCTGTTTTCTTCCTTCCTCTCTTACAAGCACTGCCTTCTACCCACTTCTGGTACTGCAACTGACATCTATTTTAATACATACCTGACAGGGACTTGAAGGCCTGTAAATGCGCACTATTGTTGAATGTAACAAATTTGAATGCTACACATGAATTTACAAAGCTCCATGGAGGAATAATGTTTTGATATCTAAAATTCCAATATTTGTTCTGACCTAAAACCATGGTGGTGGGGGGCGGGGGAGCTCCAAATTTAGTGACTTGGGCATGTCATAAAAGTTATAGGAGAGATTTTTATGTCTACGAAAGCAAAATACTGCGGATGCTGGAAATCTGAAATAAAAACAGAAAATGCTAGAAATACTCAGCAGGTTAGGCAGCATCTGTGGCGAGAGAAACAGTTAACATTTTGGGTCGATGACCTTTTAAGATGTGCAATTCACTTTAGCAGCTTTAGAGTTCGGATAGAAAGTCCTGAACTGGCTTGGAGAAACTAGTTAAATCTAGTAGTGCAAAAAGTGGATGACTGAGTTTCTGGTGATGTTGACTCAGCTGCTTCACACAGTTGGGCTCAGTAACCGGTTCAGGCCACTGTGCCAGCTGATATTAGCAGTCAGTGTTTGAGTGTAATAAATATATTTTTTTTAAATAGCAGAGGCAGAAAATATAGGATACTGAAGTTAATCTTAATTCTTTTAAAAGTGGCGCTGATGGCAAGGCTCCCTCTGTTATATAAATGGATATGACACGGGGCAATTACTGTTGACTAATAAAAGTAGGATGAGTAATGCACAGCTAGTGTAGGAGGATTGGGAGACCTGGGGTTCAGCTCATTTTGAGCATTTGTAAGAGTGTCACTATTTCAGGAAAGCAGTTGGTACTGGATGATTTAAAGCCCAGCAAGTCTGTGCTGGCCCCTCATTTTCAAGCTTATAATTAGCATGTGGGAAGGAAGCATTTGTAACTGAGAACAACATGTTGAGTTCAAAGTGTCTTGAAAGCTGCATCTGCTGCACACAGCCCAAATCCATCTTGCGCTTGTTAATACAATTAGCCTTCACAAGATCTTGCTGCTGTAGATTTGTTACTCACCCTCCTCCTCCTCTCCCCTCTAAAGTTGCTTCAGCTTCAAGTTGCTTTATTTCCCTCCCACCCTCTTTTTTTTTGCCATATAGTTTCTACCCCCTTGCAGATGTTGGCTCACAGGTGCCAGCTGTCCACCTGTACCTTGCTTGTGTGGTCATTCATCATGTGTGAAAACCAAAGATGAGGGAGGACATTTGGCCATTGTAGCTCATTCTTCCTTTGCTCTCTCCTCCCCATCCTTGGCCATCACAGCCTCTAACTGCCTCTTGAATGTCTTGAGTTTTTGTCTTCACTGCCCTAAAGAATAATCCAGTTACTGATAGTCTATATGAAGAAGTACTGCCATCCCTTCTGATCTTGCCGTTTACCAGTTTATACCAAGTTCCCTTATCCTGGTTTAACTTGAAATAGTGCTCACGGTGAACCTTTTCTATGATTTAATAATATCTTGTACACTTCTATAAAGTGTCCTCTCAGTTGCTTCCTTTCAAAGTTCAGGGGTCCTTTTCTAATCTATTCACATAAGTCAGTACTCTAATATTAAAAACCAGTCTTGTTGCTTTTCTCTCCCATTTCCAGGGCTTGGATCTTAACCTTGTGCTTCGGTGACTAGTACTGAATGCAGTATTCAAAGTGTAGTCTGACAAGAGCACTATACAGTTTCAGAACTTGGCCTCAGACTGTGTATAGTCAGCTCATTTGGCAATATAGTTCAGCATTCTGTTTGCTTTGTGGATTGTTGCTCTGCAATGAGTGCTTAGTGTTGAGTTTGAATTCTAATTTTGAAGTACTGATCGTTCTGCTTTATATGAACTGGACAGGACGTGAACTGCGACAGGTTTTCTCAAATCACTAAATGTGGCTTCCCCGGAATTTTTTTAATTGTCTACTTGGGGTTCTGGAAATCAAAACAAAAACGTGGGATGTTATTTATTCTAGAAGAGAAGAATTTAAAATCTATTGTCATAGCATTTCACCCAGAATTGGTATTCGGTTCTTGTGGGCTTTATTTTGGCCAAAGTAAAAAGAAGCTATATTACCGGACGCCGTTAGATTCAGAAGTGATGCAGTAAGATGGGATGGTGGGTGTATATTTTCCTGTATTTCTCAGGACTGCTCAGTTTCATTGTTTCCTCTGTGCCCGTCGGGGAGGAAGGGAGAGCCAGTGGCCCTCTGTACTATTACTGCAGTCAGTTACACATCACTGAGCAACCAGGAGGAAATGCATAACCATTGGCTATAAACTGGTTCATTCTAGCACTGGATAGGATACTTTCAATAAGGATGCAGCTGACCACTAAACTTCTTTTTGCAGTACAGCAGACAAAACCAGGGCTTAAAATGAAGCCCTGCCCCAGCCCCCTCCCCAAGGAGGTGTTAGCTGAACAGGAAATAAGTCGTAGGGCACAGCACCACAAACTGCAGGGGGTTGTAAAGAAAGACTTGCATTTATATAGCGCCTTTCACGACCACCGGACGTCCCAAAGCGCTTTACAGCCAATGAAGTACTTTTTGAAGTGTAGTCACTGTAGGAAACGCAGCAGCCAATTTGCGCATAGCAAGCTCCCACAATCAGCAATGTGATAATGACCAGATAATCTTTTTTTTAGTAATGTTGATTGAGAGATAAATATTGACCAGGACACTCCTCTACTCCTCTTCGAAATAGTGCCATGGGCTCTTTTACATCCACCTGAGAGAGCAGACAGGGCCTCGGTTTAACGTCTCATCCGAAAGACAGCACCTCCGACAGTGCAGCACTCCCTCAGCACAGCACTGGAGTGTCTGCCTAGATTTTTGTGCTCAAGTCTCTGGAGTGGGACTTGAACCCATGACCTTCTGACTCAGAGGCGAGGGTGCTACCCACTGAGCCACAGCTGACACACATTTGTATTAGCTTTTGTTTTTTGTGTTTTGCATCTCAATTGGATTTCGGAAATCAATTTATTTTGACCAAAGTGCAAGTCTCAGTATTTTCCTTTTTCCTTATGTGGCTTGGTGTCAAATTTTTTGTCTTTTAATACAACTGTGAAGCACCTTGGGACGTTTTACTACGTTAAAGGTGCTATATAAATACAAGTTGTTGTTCAGCCCCCACCCCCTGTACTCTTACAGCTTGTAAGCACTCACTAATAATATTCTGCCTCAGGGCTGGCACAGCAAGATCTTTTCTAGCTAGAAGACCAATTAATACTTGTGGAAGTCAACAAATTTGAGTTGTTAAACATTTCATCTTCAGTATGATGTTTAAAAATTAATAACGCTGATAAAATATGCATTGTGTTAGTGTTAGCTTTCAAGGTTCTGCAGGCGCCTAATGAATTCCTGATTAACAAACAAGGGAGATGAGGTACAGTCATCCCAAGGATTTCAACGTGTCATTTGCTGTGAGGATAGAAAGCTTTCCAACTTCTGGTTTATGCTGGCTAGTGACTAACATCCCAGTAATATAGTGTGTTTATAGGGCATGACTTCCTGATCTCGGCCTGGAGCTCCACTTCCCCAGCGCCTGATTAAGCACGAGCAGAACTTAAATGCTTTTATTTTTAATGCACATAGTTGAGTTTCCTTGCAACACTGCAATAGAAAGTTGTATGGAAAGTGCAGTTACTGCTCTTGTGCATTAAGGAGGTCTTTTGCTTGGTCTCTTATAATAACTTGCATGGTGTGCTGAGGGCATATTTTCCTTTTAATATTGGACATTTTTGGTTATCTGTGCTTGCACACTGATGCATTGTCGTAAAGGAAACAGGTTTTAATTGTACATCATTTTTCCTATAATATACACCCAAGGTCAAGCTATCAATTTTTAAAAAGCTGTTTCTAATATGAAACTCCTTGCCACAATTGTGAGCGCTTTGTAAGTTGAAGCTCTTATTTAGTTGGACGTGTGTTTATACACACAAGTGCGCTTGCATACACTCTCGCTCTCTCTCTCTCTCTCACACACGCACTCCCTTCTCTCATACACCTTGCTCACCATCGCACGCACACCTCGCTCGCCATCGTATATTAGAATGTCTTCTACATTTGGTATTTTTTTCTTGGCCAATGCTCTTGATCTGATCAGAAGAATGACCACATTTACTGATGCGTGTTGCGAGTTTTGAATCCGTATTCTTGTGTAATACTCCTGAGATTCAACAGTTAAGAGTTTCTGTTGTTGCTGGATCCTGAGGCCTCATTGAATTCTTATAAAATGAAATTATGCTATACTTCAGTTCATCTGGCCAACAATACTATCAACTGCTGAAGTTTATTGATCTCATTGATGTCCTGTGATCAATTTAATTCTTGCCAAGTTTTGTTTATATGAGCATTCCATAATCTGAATTGCAGAACACATTGCAGAAATTAAATCTTTCATTATTGCAACTTTTCTTCCATCTTCCTGCCCCAGCCCTTTTAAAATCCAGTAATTGTATGGTATTGAAGGCTTTAAATATATTTTTTATTTCTTTCATTTGTAGGTGTTTGTGACCAGAGTTTTGGGATTCATGTAGCTGAGCTTGCTCAGTTCCCCAAACATGTTATTCAAAGCGCCAAAGACAAAGCCCTGGAGCTTGAGGAGTTCCAGAATACAGGGAACTCAGAAGATTCTGATGAAGGGCCTGCGGCCAAGAAATCCCGCCAAGAAAAACAGGTTTGTGCCTGAACTAACGGGCCTTAAGTCTTTTTAAATTATTTAGAATTGTTTTGCTTTTCAAAAGTGAGAATGTCAGTGCTGAGGAGTTAGAACATTCTTATAATGGACCCAGCATTGACATTAAGCACTCAAAGATCATACACAGAACAGGATAGACTGTACTCTCTCAGCAATGTACTTTAAACCTGACCAGAAGAGTACCCTGTACTGTGAACAGTATGATATTGCATTTATCTCCACTTTGTGGGCCCTCTAATGCTAATTAATCCTGAATTATGGGAAGTTTTAGGTTATGGTTCAATCTCCACGAAACTCATTTAACTCAGAACCCCGATAGCCAGCAGGAAGAGGATATTTACATTGTATTAGTGTCCATCGTATTGGATTTCAAGCTGCAATTCATTTGTAGCCAGATTCTCTTGTTTCATCCAAAGCTACTTATAGAGGGGAGTGCTCATCCCTCATAGGCCTGAGCCAGGAATGTGCAATTTTTGTACATGGGGCACAACCTTTTTTTAGGATTTCAAACAAGGCAGCCATTTAGTAGCAGGGTAGACTGGAACTATTTATTGTGAGTTCCTTACTCAACAGGATTACTTGTACAGGAACTCTTTGCATTGGTGGAGAGGAAGTTCGAGCCAGGAACCCCACAGCTGAAAAACCACCTGGCGACAAATTATTTAAACAAATTATTTCAACCATAAATTGCAAAGCAAAAGAATGTTGTTAATTATGTTTAATTGTAACGATTTTATCTTGGAAAGTGGTACTGGTGACAAGACTTCAGGCTCCTTCCCCTCTTTTAAAATCTTAAAAGTTTCCTCATCAGTATTAGTAGTTGCAATATTAAGACAGTTGCTTGTACACACACTGAGCGGTCTGGAGGTCCTCTGCAGGCCGCTCACTGGTTTTTCAATGGGAATAACCGCGCATGCACAAAAATTTGAATGGGTCGCACAGCCAGTTAAAGGGACCGTGCACGGAAAAAAAATTACAGGGAACATTGGTTGTGGGTGTGGGGTAGGGTTGGGCGGCTGGCAGCTTCTGTGGGATTTCCAGTATCGTGAGGCTGTCTTAAATGTATTTGGTTAAATTTAATGCAACAGTAGACTCAGAATAATTTGCCTGGAATGCTTAGTCTCTGAGGCACTGAAATATTGAATAATTACAGAGTAACAGACCATCGTAGTGAGAGATGTATACTGTAATCCAACAACATGGAATAATATTTTCCCTTCCATTTTGTAGGATGGTGAAAGGATCATTGCAGATTTTCTGTCAAGCATCAAAGCTTTACCCATTCCTGACATGTCTGAGGAAGATGTGAAGCAGAAGCTGATGAAGCTGAAGTCTGAAGTGCTTGCACAGAATAACAGTTTTATCAATGAAATGATCTCAAGATCCAAGGTCTCGGCGTAAGGTCGTGGTTTTAAAGCAAAGTTAACTTCGTAGAATATACTGAGATGTACGGTTTTAAACAGGTGAGGGAGGGGGCGGGGAGAGCAAAAGAATCTATAACTTGAATCCCACTCAAACAATATGGCCAGTCATGGGGAAGGAGGAGATAAAGAAGTAGTTCCTTCCCTCACAGCGAGCACGGTGTGTTAGTGCCTCTGCAACATGTAAAAATGTCAGGTTCATAAATTGTAGTAGAGGGGTTAATATTTGAGAGCAAGAAAAGCATTGTTTTTGGCAATGGCAAAGCCAGTCATTTTTCCCAAGAGTTCAGCAGCCATGTAAATGGCAATGCTTCCCATGTGAAACGCACGTGTAAAATAGAACATAGCTTGGAGGAGTGCTGTTCTTGCCAAAGTCTGCTTTTATATCATTTATGCTGCATACTGTAGCTGCAATGTGAGTCCACATTGCACTTAATTTTGTTATGATTAATTTTCTTTTTTTCTGAAAGATGACATTTACAATAAAATTATTAAAATCTCCTACTGTTTGTTTATTTTGTGACTTGAACAGTACAGGGAACAGTAGTATAGTGGTTATGTCACTGGACTAGTAATCCAGAGGCCTGGACTAATGATCTGGAGATGTGAGCTCAAATCCCACCACGGCAGCTGGAGAATTTAAATTCAGTTAATTAAATAAATCTGGGAAAAGTAATGGTGACCATGAAACTATCCTGTAAAAACCCATCTGGTTCACTAATGTCCTTTAGGGAAGGAAATCTGCCGTCCTTACCTGGTCTGGCCTATATGTGACTCCAGACCCACAGCAATGTGGTTGACTCTCAACTGCCCTCTGAAATGGCCTAGCAAGCCACTCGGTTATAACAAACCGCTATGAAAACCGTACCACCCGTCAGCGACATAGGCCGCAGCTTCAGACGCAAACGGCACACCCAGTCGATCCTGAAAAGTCCTCCTCGCTAACATCTGGGGACTTGAGCCAAATTTGGGAGAGCTGTCCCACAGACTAGCCAATGTCCCAGATGTTTGCAACCATTTTCAGTCAGAAGTGCTGAGTGGATGATCCATATCGGCCTTCTCCTGAGGCCACTACCATCACAGAAGCCAGACTTCAGCCAATTCGATTCGCTCCATGTGACATCAAGAAATGCTGAACACACTGGATATAGCAAAGGCTATGGGCCCCGACAGCATCCCGGCTGTCGTGCTGACATGTGCTCCAGAACTAGCCGTGCCTCCATCCAAGCTGTTCCAGTACAGCTACAGCACTGGCATCTATCCGACAATGTGGAAAACTGCCCAGGTATGTCCTGTCCACAAAAGCAGGACAAATCCAATCTGGCCAATTACTGCCCCCATTAGTCTACTCTCCATCATCAGCAAAGTGATGGAAGGTGTCGTCAACAGTGCTATCAAGCGGCACTCACTCACCAATAACCTGCTCACCGATGCTCAACTTGGGTTCCGCCAAGACTACTCGGCTCCAGACCTCATTACAGCCTTGATCAAAACATGGACAAAAGAGCTGAATTGAAGTCAATGAATCATGGTGGGGGGGGGGACTCTCCCCTGGCTGGAGTCATACCTAGAACAAAAGAGGGTGGTTGTTGGAAGTCAATCATCACAGCCCCAGGACATCGCTGCAGGAGTTCCTCAGGGCAGTGTCCTAGGCCCAACCACCTTCAGCTGCTTCCATCAATGACCTTCCCTCCATCATAAGGTCAGAAGTAGGGATGTTCACTGATGATTACACAGTTTTTCAGTTCCATTCGGAACTCCTCAGATAATGAAGCAGTCCATGCCCGCATGCGGCAAGACCTGGATGACATTCAGGCTTGGGCTGATAAGTGGCAGGTAACATTCACGCCACACAAGTGCCAGGCAATGACTATCTCCAACAAGCGCAAGTCAAACCACCACCCCTTGCCATTCAATGGCATTACCATCGCCGAATCCCCCACCATCAATATCCTGGGGTCACCATTGACCAGAAACTTAACTGGACCAGCCACATACATACTGTGGCAACAAGATCAGGTCAGAGGCTGGGTATTCTGCGGCAAGTGTCTCACCTCCTTACTCCCAAAAGCCTTTCCACCATCTACAAGGCACAAGTCAGGAGTGTGATGGAATACTCACCATGTGCATGGATGAGTGAAGCTCCAACAACACTTGAAGCTCAACACCATCCAGGACAAAGCAGCCCATTTGATTGGCACCCTATCGACCACCTTAAACATTCACTCCCTCCACCACCAACGTACCGTGGCTGCAGTGTGCACCATCGACAAGATGCACTGCAGCAACTCGCCAAGGCTTCTGCGACCTCTTCCATCTAAAAGGACAAGGGCAGCAGGCGCATGGGAACACCATCACCTGCAAGTTCCCCTCCAAGTCACACACCATCCTGACTTGGAAATATATCGCCGATCCTTCATTGTCGCTGGGTCAAAATCCTGGAACTCCCTCCCTAACAGCACTGTGGGGAGTACCTTCACCACACGGACTGCAGCGGTTCAAGAAGGCAGCTCACCACCACCTTCTCAAGGGCAATTAGGGATGGTCAATAAATGCTGGCCTTGCCAGCGATGCCCACATCCCAGGAACAAATAAAAAAAAAAATTGGGTGGCCACGTGGCAAATGAACACCACTTGTGATGCTCTGTAAAATAAAAAGGAAAAACTGAAAATGCTGGAACTCAAATAAAAATAACAACTTGCATTTGTATAGTGTCTTTAACATGGAAAAATGTCCCAAGGTGCTTCACAGAAGCGTAATCAAAACAAATGACACCGAGCCAAAGGAGGACAAATTAGGAGGGCTGACTAAAAGCTTGGTCAGAGGTGGGGTTTTAAGGAGGATATTGAGAGAAGCGGAGGGGTTTAGATAGTGAATTCCAGAGTGTGGGACCGAGGCAGTTGAAAGCACGGCCGCCAATAGTTGCGGGAAATGCACAAGCGGTCGGCGTCTGGAGCTGAGGAGAGCTGGAAGAGGTTACAGAAGTAGGGGGCAGTGAGGTCATACTGGGATTTAAACATGAGAATTTTAAATTTGAGGTCTTTGCTGACTGGAAGCCAATGTAGGTCAGCGAAGTTGGGTGAGAGGCAAGTGGAACTTGGTGTGGGACAATATAGACTGCAGAATTTCAGATGAAGTGAAGTTTGTGGAGCACGGGATGCTGGCCAGGAGAGTATTGGAATAGTTGAGTCTGGAGGTGAAAAAGGCATGGATGAGGGTTTCAGTAGCAGATGGGCTGAGGCAGGCGATGTTACAAGGTGCAGGTATGTGTTCTTTGTGGGAGAGGCTATGGGATCGGGAGCTCAGCTCTGAGTCGAATAGGACACCGAAGTTGTGAGCAGTCTGGTTCATTCTGAAACATTAGCTAGAGAAGGGAATGGCATAGTTGGCAAGGGTACGGAGTTTGTGGCAGGGGCCGAAGACGATGGCTTCAGTCTTCCCAGTGTTTAACTGGAGGAAATTGCAGCTCATCCAAGACTGGATGTCTAATAAGCCATCTGACAGCACCGAAGCAATGAAGGGAACAAACAGAAAATACATAACAGGTCAGTCAATATCAATAAAGAATAAAGACAGGTTCTGATATTTCAGGTGTGTATCAATCATCAGAATTGTGATGATGGAGATGCCAGGTTTAGTTCTAGGTCCGTGCTGAATTAACTTTAATAGAAACATAGAAACATAGAAAATAGGTGCAGGAGTAGACCATTCGGTCCTTCGAGCCTGCACCGCCATTCAATGCGTTCATGGCTGAACATGCTACCTCAGTACCCCATTCCTGCTTTCTCGCCATACCCCTTGATCCCCCTAGTTGTGAGTATTATATCTAACTCCCTTTTGAATATATTTAGCGAACTGGCCTCAACAACCTTCTGTGGTAGAGAATTCCACAGATTCACCACTCTCTGGGTGAAGAAGTTCCTCCTCATCTCAGTCTTAAATGGCTTCCCCTTTATCCTTAGACTGTGACCCCTGGTTTTAGTTTTCCCTAACATTGGAAACATTCTGCCCGCATCTAATTTGTCTAAACCAGTCAGGATTTTAAACGTCTCTATAAGATCCCCCCCTCATTCTTCTGAACTCCAGAGGATACAAGTTCAGTTGATCCAGTCTTTCTTGATATGTCAGTCTGGCCATCCCAGGAATCAATCTAGTGAACCTTCGTTGCACTCCCTCAATAGCAAGAATGTCCTTCCTCAAGTTAGGAGACCAAAACTGCACACAATATTCCAGGTGTGGCCTCACCAAGGCCCTGTACAACTGTAGCATCACCTCCCTACTCCTGTACTCAAATCTCCTTGCTATGAAGGCCATCATGCCATTTGCTTTCTTGACTGCCTGCTGCACTTGCCTTCCCACCTTCAGTGACTGATGTACCATGACGCCCAGGTCTCGTTGCACCTCCCCTTTCCCTAATCTGCCACCATTCAGGTAATAGTCTGCCTCCCTATTTTTACCACCGAAGTGGATAACCTCACATTTATCCACATTGTACTTCATCTGCCATACATTTGCCCATTCACCCAACCTGTCCAAGTCACTCTGTAGCCTCCTAGCATCCTCCTCATTGTTCACACTGCCTCCCAATTTAGTGTCATCCGCAAATTTGGAGATATTACAATTAATCCCTTCGTCCAAATCATTAATATATAATGTAAACAGCTGGGGCCCCAGCACCGAACCCTGCGGTACCCCACTGGTCACTGCCTGCCATTCTGAAAAGTACCCATTTACTCCTACTCTTTGTTTCCTGTGTGCCAACCAGTTCTCAATCCACGTCAACACATTACCCCCAATCCCATGTGCTTTAACTTTGCACACCAATCTCTTGTGTGGGACCTTGTCGAAGGCCTTCTGAAAGTCCAAATACACCACATCTACTGGTTCCCCTGTTAGGGGAAGAAAATCAGCCACGGATCCCGCTCCTTATCGTTAACCTCGCTGTGCAAATGCGCAGACTGACTCAGACATAACGCGCGTGTCACTGCAGTCAAACAGCCGAGTGACACGCACTCGCATGAACAGTGACGTCTTGGGCACGTACCAGAGAATGCCCATGGAACCTTACCTACTAAAAGGCTGGAACTGGCGCTGCGCATCAGCCATCCGTTACAGAAACCACAACATGACTGCGCACTTCCTCTTTGTCACACTCACTTTCTATGTCATGATTTGGTCACACCTGGGTGTCAGGAGGTCTTTGGAATGCTCAGGCTGACTTCTCATTAGCCTATTCCAGCCAAGTGAACAAATCCCTTCTTATGCATCCCAGGTCTATCTCCCAACTCCATTCAGATGAACAGATCAAACACTAACACTTCACTCTTAATAATTAAAAACATTTTAAAATCTACTTTTATTTAATCTAAACTTCTATTTAATCTCTTTGTTTTCCCTGACCCTCACATTTTGTGAACAGATTTAATTGTAAATTGATTTTGTTGGTTAGTATTTAGTTAAGTGTTTTGGTTTGTTTTACAGTATATTGTTTGCTTTTAAAAAGAAAATCTATAATGAATAGGTTTTTAATCAATTGCTGAACATCTGTATCTCAACCCAGTGTTTTTGGCCAGTTTAAGGATGTGAATGTTTACTCATTTTTAAAAAATTTCACTTGGAAAAAAACTATTTAAATGATGGAATTCTGCCACATATACTGGAGATATCGAATTGCACTGAAGTGAAACTATAGCCCTTGGCATGGAGACCTGACACAGCCAATATCTCTTCCATCCCACCCTCACAAAAAAAACTCTCTAGTCTCCAGTCTTTCTGGTTCTACTTTTTCCACAGGTTTAAATAATTCAAACAGCCAGTTAATACTAAGCTGTGTCAACAAAGAAAGAAATCAGGTTTAGGATCATGAAGAGTGAAGCAATTGGGACCTGTTCAAATGGAGCTGAGTTAATCTTTTAAGAGTGGCATGTATCAAAATAGGCCATTTGTTTAAAAATGAAAAGGCCTTTTTTAAATGACCTATTTTAATGCACATCACTCAAAAAATGTAGTAGTATTCTTTGTGATCAGGAATTTTGCTTCTAATTTCCTCTGTTGACAGCTCTGATGTTAAGGAACTTTTTGGGTTCTTTATATTTTCGGGGCTTAAGTGGGTTACAGTTGTTTCAGCGCCTCTGGGCTAGGGTTCTCTTGATTGCATAGGAACAGGAGTAGGCCATTTAGCCCCTAGAGTCTGTTCCGCCATTCAATGAGATCATTGCTGATCTGTGACCTAACTCCATATAGCCACATTTGGCCCATATCCCTTAATACCTAAAATTAACAATTGATCAAGCATCAGTTGCCATTTGCGGAAAAGAGTTCCAAACTTCTGCTATCCTTTGTGTGTAGAAGTGTTTCCTAATTTCACTGCTGGCTCTAATTTTTAGAAAATGCCCCCTAGTCCTAGAATCCCCAACCAGTGGAAATAGTTTTTCTCTATCTACCCTATCTATTCCCTTTAATATCTTGAAAATTTCAATCAGATCACCCCTTAACCTTCTAAATTCTAGGGAATACAACCCTAGTTTGTGTAATCTGTCCTCGTAATTTAACCCTTGGAGTCCGGGTATCATTCTGGTAAATCTACGCTGCACTCCCTCCAAGGCCAATATATCCTTCCTAAGGTGCTCACAGTTCTCCAGGTGTGGTCTAACCAGGGTTTTGTACAGCTGCACCATAACTTCTACCCCCTTGTATTTTAGTCCTCTAGATATAAAGGCCAGCATTCCATTAGCTTTTTTGATTATTTTCTGTACCTGTCCAAGACATTTTAATGATCTATATACCTGGGCCCCCAAGTCTCTTTGGACATCCACTGTTTTTAGAGTTTCACCATTTAGAAAGTACCCTGCTCTATCCTTTTTAGGTCCAAAGTGGATGACCTCACATTTGCCTACATTGAAATCCATTTGCCACAGTTTTGCCCATTCACTTAATCTATCGACATCCCTTTGTAATTTTATGCTTTCATCTACAATGCCGCCTATCTTTGTGTCATCGGCAAATTTGGATATGTGGCTTTCTATCCCATCATCTAAGTCGTTAACAAATACTGTGAACAGTTGAGGCCCCATCACAGATCCCTGTGGGACACCACTAGTCACATCCTGCCAATTAGAGTACCTGCCCATTATCCCTACACTCTGTCTCCTGCTGCTCAGCCAATTTCCTAACCAGGTTTTAAAGGGCACATTAGTGGTGAGGCAGAAACTATGTCAACATTCAAGATTAGATTGGATAGGTGCATGAAGGAAAAGGGTTGAAAGGATATGGGAACAGACTGACAAAATATGATTAGAACTATTGGGTAAATGCAGACATGGGCTGGTTGGGCCAAGTGGTCTGCTTCCGTGTTATAACGTCTATATTTTGAAGTGTGTGGTTGTTGAGTGGGGATAGAATTGGGCTGGTCTGCGGTGCAGCACATGATTGAATGACGTTCATTATCTCGGTTAACACATGAAGAACGTCCACTTGGGTGAGGTACCAGAGGGGGGCCAGCACCCTCACAGAACTATACACAAGTGTTAGGTGGCGTCGTCAGCAGAACAAGTAAACTGGATGAAAAATTTTACAAAATAAGTAAGTGTTACTCCTGAGGAGTGAGACTGCACAGGTCTAATCATGGTTTTTTTTCTGCTTTTAACTTTCTAGCTCACTTAGGAATGGTAACTAGTGAAATGCAGATTTTTTTCTTAATCCTCTGGCTATAAAAAGATTATGAATCAAGAACTGTGTGTCTCTGCAACTCAGTAATTAATGCCCTTGTGGGATCACTGTAAGTCTTATCCATTGAGCGTTGCTGGATTCCTAATGCAGAAGTGGAGTCATTATTTATTATAGAGACTGGGACTGTTTAAATCATAATCATTAAAGTCCTAGCACAGGGCAGGCTGGCATTCAGCGGTTCAGGGTAATAATAGTAGGAGATTTCAACTTCCCCAATATTAACTGGGATAGTCAGAGTGTGAAAGGCTTAGAGGGTGCAGAATTCTTAAAGTGCATCCAGGAGAGCTTTTTGAGCCAGCATGTAGAAAGTCCTACAAGAGAGGGGCGGACACGATGGGCCGAAGGACCTCTTTCTGTGCTGTATAACTCTATGAGTTCATGAGCACACCTGACACACTGACCCAGTGAAATAGAAAAGCAATGGGTGGAAATCAATGTCAAATCTATTTTTTGCGGTGGTTTTATATAAAAAAAACTTTGAAAGGTACCTGAGTAACAGTATTTTGCAGCAGTATTTACAAATGATGGTAGAAGTGAAAATGTGAATGTGCTAGAGGAGGATGTGCAGCATTTGTTCAAGAAAACTGTAGAAAAGGAGTTGGTTATAAAAAATAGCAGCATGGATAAGTTACTGGGCCCTGAGGGGAAGCATCCTAGGTTGTTGAAAGGAGTCAGAAAATAAAAAGCTGAGGCTCTGGCCACAATTCTTCAATCCTCCTTAAATATGTAAATTGTGCAAAGGGACTAGAAAAATAGCCAATGTAACACCTTAAGTTCAAGAAAGCAGAGAAGGATAAACTGCATAACTATAGACAGTTAGTCTAATGTTAGATGTGGACAAACTCTTAGAATCTACAAATATAAGTAAAATTAGCGAGCATTTAGTAATGTGGGCTAATCAAGGAGAACCAACACAGATTTGTTAAAGACAAGTTATGTTTGATTTTTTTGAAGAAATGACCAATTGGCTAGATGAAAGCAATGCAGTAGATGTAGTGTATTTGGCTTTTCAAAAAGCATTTGATAAGGTATCACAAGAGGCTTGTTAGGCAAGCTCATGTATGTTAAAAGAGGAAATGTAGCAGCATGGATAGAAAGTTGACTGATGGATGGGAAATGGCTGTTGCTCGGTTGGAGAAAGGTTGAAAGTGATGTACCCAGGAGTCAGAGTAGGCTCCACTTTTTCTCAATATAGGTGATTTAGACTTAGTCATTGGGAGCACAATCTCAAAAGTGGGGTTTGGCAAAGAGAAAGAAAGTCTTGCATTTATATAGCGCCTTTCATGACCACCGGATGTCTCAAAGCGCTTTACAGCCAATGAAGTACTTTTTGAAGTGGAGTCACTGTTGTAATGTGGGAAACACAGCAGCCAATTTGTGCACAGCAAGGTCCCACAAACAGCAACATGATAATGACCAGATAATCTGTTTTTGTTATATTGGTTGAGGGATAAGTATTGGCCAGGACACCGGGGATAACTCCCCTGCTCTTCTTCGAAATAGTGCCATGGGATCTTTTACGTCCACCTGAGAGAGCAGACGGGGGTCTCGGTTTAAAGTCTCATCCGAAAGACGGCACCTCTGACAGTGTAGCACTCCCTCCGCACTGCACTGGAGTGTCAACCTAGTTTTTTATGTACTCAAGTTTTTCTTATGATCTTAAAAGAGATTGTTGTACTTAAAGAAAGACAACAGTTTAATTATGAATAGAAGCTGAAGCATTTTTCAAAGCTGATATTTACTAAAGTGTTAATTTTCTATGGTTAAAATAAAGAACTTTTATGGGTTATTTAAAGGGCTATCCATAATTGTTATAACATAACCGGACAAGAGAAATGGATTAATACTTTATGTACACCAATTCATTATCTATAAAAAATATACTTTTGGATGGTGCAGTAAAACTATACGTGAAGGAGTAGACAACAATTATGGATATCCCCTAACTAAAGCTGTAAGAATGCAAGTCAGCTAGCATTTTCAGACATTGAGGCCTAGTCCTGACCTCACTATGGTAAAGACATCAGCGGCTTAATTTATATTGAAACTACATAGCCACCTAATGATGCTTTTGCTTTTAATTGAAAAGTGAAGGGCGATGCAGAATCCCATTTCAATTACACCGTGTCCCAGATGACTCCAATGGATCTGTTGATATCTCGCTCTGTGGGACTTGACCAACAAGTAATCAGTTTTACTTGTGTCTGGTAAAAGGTCAACTGCCTCTGATGTGAGAGAGTATAAGAAATAGCATAAAAAATAAGTCCTATTGCTGCTTCTGAAATGATAATTGCACCGCTAATCTGTTAGTATTGGGGATATAGTGCAATTTCACAAAGGTCTGAGGACTGAGAAAACGATTTAATATCAGAAGGCTGCACAATGTCTGTTAGAATATAAAGTTATATTAGCACCACTTACAAATGTAAGCAGTTTTTCTTAAAAGGGGCTAATGCAGTTTGTATCACAACATTACAACATAACCTATTATCTCTCTGGCCCAATGGATAGGTAAGCTTTTAATGCCTTTCATTTGTTTTTACAGAGATGTTAAAATGAGTGCATTTCCATTCTTCTCACACCCCATCAAACACAGATTTGTATTCCCAGTACAGAATGCAATTCAAATCTGTCTCTTGTGCTTGCTTGGAGAGACTGCAGGTCAGTGATTTGAAAATAGTTACCTTTCCTGTTTCTTATGTAAGAAGACATGGAACAAGAAAAGGCCATTTGGTCCAAGCCCTCAGCATCCACAGACCACATACAAATTGCTTTACTTAATCCACGTTGTCTACTGGGGAAGATTTTGCAAGTTTCAAGGTCAACTGTCTTAGTGACAAGACATCCCTCATGTGCCTACAAAAACAAGGCCGACAAATTCAAACTGCAGTGTTAATACCAGTGGTTCACAAACATTTTTGGTTGAAGGACCCCTTTTCAATCCTAATCATGGACCCCCCCACCTAAATTCTAATACTATATAATACTCAGAATATTAAAGTGCTGCATGTAAAGAGTGTTTTAATAATGCTTTTATGAAAACAGGTATTTACTTAGATATCAGTGAGATGGATGTGCCGGCTTCGCACACCAATTCTGGGCACTCCGCAGGAACAGGTGCCCACTATTAGCCACTTAGTGCTGGACAGTTTTTAAAGGCGTCAGCAGGCGGGCCAAGGTGAGAGGGCACGAGCGCCCGTGCACATGCTGGGATGCTGCTGGAAGCATGACTCACCGCCACACTGTCCCACTGGCATGTTCTGTAACAGCAGCACTGTGGGATTGTATGTGTTTGTGTGAACACGTTCAGGCACGTGGTTGAAGGGCCCCGCAGGCGCTCTGATCACGTGTCGGGACGATGGCGTAGGGTCGCGGCGCCAGGGAGAGGAATCGGCTCGACTGGCAGGGAGCGCTCGTTGCAAAGTGAGTCAGAGCTGTGGGCCTCTCTGAGGAGGCAGGGCCAGCTGGTGAGGATAATTCGCAAGAACTGAATCAGTGTCGGTTTTATAAAGAGGAGCAGGTTTAAAGTACCTCCGGTCGCGGACCCCCTGGAAAGTCTCTATGGACCCCCCCCCGAGGTCCGCGGACCCCAGTTTGAGAACCAGTGTTAATACTACTGTGCAAAGCACTGGTGTGCTGATGGGTAGCACCATAAAGTAGTAAAAGGTGGTTGAGAGCGTGCTATCACCACAATTTCCCACGAAATAAGTCCTGGACCCCAGAATCATCTTAAGGGAATACTGAATGAAAGCCTGGCACACATTCATAGATTCAGGGAGGGAGATGAACCCTTACTGCTCATACACCTTCAAGCAGGCTATTGTAGATGCCGAGGAATAGGTCTCTTAGTCATGGAGTAAGAAAGAAAGAAAGACTTGCATTTATATAGCGCCTTTCACGACCTCAGGACGTCCAAAAAGCGCTTTACAGCCAATGAAGTACTTTTGAAGTGTAGTCACTGTTGTAATATAGGAAACACGGCAGCCAAATTACGCACAGTAAGTTCCCACAAACAGCAATGTGATAATGACCAGATAATCCGTTTTTGAGATGTTGATTGAGGGATAAATATTGGCCAGGACACCGGGGATAATTCTGCTCTTCTTCAAAATAGTGCCATGGGATCTTTTACATCCATCTGAGAGGGCAGACGGGGCCTCGGTTTAACGCCTCATCCAAAAGACGGCACCTCCGGCAGTGCAGCACTCCCTCAGCACTGCACTGGAGTGTCAGCCTAGATTTTTGTGCTCAAGTCTCTGGAGTGGGACTTGAACCCACAACCTTCTGACTCAGAGGCAAGGGTGCTATCAACTGAGCTACGGCTGATACAAAGAGCAATAGATGGGGTGGAAAGAAAGAGTTGACGAATGGAATAACGGAACCAAAATATTTCCCACTTCATTGCGCCAGTATTCTGGATCCTTGCAGAATAATCTAGCTTCTTGGCTGGGTTAATAATTTTTCTGGTAAGCAAGTTAAGAAGCAACAGTCAAATTTCAGTCAGTTACAGAGGTTACCAGTGATGTTTCCTTTTCTTTGTGGTTAGAATGTCAATAGCAGAAGAGGGTAAGCACACCTTGTACTCAATTCAGCCATTAATAAAATTGACTCAATTTAATATCCTGTGCAATCAGCTGTTTGATGGAGTTTTTGATTAAATGTTTCCCCAATCTACAGAGCTCCATGGACAATTATATATTTTCCATTATAGATTGAGAACTAGCAAATGGTGGCTAAAGCATGATATTAGTGCAATAACTGTACAGCTCAAGAATAAAATCTAGAATTGCTTTGTAATAAAAATATTTAGTGGCACACCATGTTTACTGAACCAGGGACTAAAGTAGCATTAAACATTATTTATAATAAACACACTTTCCAGTTATAGCTGGCAGTCTGTAAGTTCGTGGCTTGTTCCACCAATATGGAAGTTGAGCAATAATAGGCTCGATGCTATCAATTATTAACCATGGCAGTTTGCTTAATAGATAAATCTTACGTTGGATAACCACTTCAGCAAAAAGATCAATTATGTTATAACCTTGGATTAAAACATGAACAGGCAATGGCTACGGAACGGCCACATGGAAGAGGAATTTTTACCATTCTTCGGAAATTCATGTCAGCGAGTCATGATCTCAAGTGAGTGATGGCAGTGGGTGATGTAATGGAAACTCCTCCCCACTACTACAGATCATAGACCGTAGCCTTCCTGGATTGGGTGAAAACACTTGCGATTTTTGAATTTTTTTTCAAATCTATTAATCCAATAGTTGACTGAAGTTTTCAGCCTGTAATTGGTGAATGATTTCCCCTTGGGTTACTGAAACGGCTCACACTTCAGTAATATTTCCAGCAAAATCTGCGGGTAATCGATTACTGCAGTCGCCTTCTACCCTAGTTAATAATCTGTAGAGTGGAATATTTTTCTAATGCTGTTCTTGGTGACAAAGTTTCATTTTATCTGGAACTAGCTGACAGGTGTGTGTGACAAAGGACATGGACATTTAGTTGGAGCTCGACAAGATAGGTGGGACCAGACAAAGTTAAGCTGTGGTGCATTGTGTTGATCTGCCAACATGATGTGCCACAGAGGTGTAGCACTGATTCATTTCTGCAATTCTCCACACAGGACCACTAATCTCAGCCAAGTTGTGGAGTGGAGATGATAGACTTCTGTTTTGTATTCCCTTACATTTATAAGGTTGAGGGAGATCTAATTAAGGTCTTGAAAATTATAATGGGATTCGATAGGGTAGATACAGAGAAACTATTTCCTCTAGTGAAAGAATCGAGAACAAGGGGGCACCATCTTAAAAATAGAGCCAGGCTGTTTAGAAGTGACATCAGGAAGTACATTTTCACACAAAGAGTAGTGGAAATCTGGAACTCAGTCCCACAAAAGGTTGTGGAGGCTGGGACAATTAAAAATGTTAAGACTGGTATCGATAGATTTTTGTTCGGTAAGGATATGGATCAATGGCGGGTAAATGAAGTTGAGGTACAGATCAGACATGATCTAAGAGAATTGTGTCACAGACTCAAGGGGCTGAATTGCCTGCTCTTCTTCCTTTCTTCTCATCATCCTATCCTATGCTCCTATCATAGTGTTTGGTTAATTGGAATCATTACATGGCTGACAGTGTACCCATTATTAATTGTTTGTAGCTGAGGTAAAATTATTGGAGTCTGATTTTTAAATAAAGATATATAATGGGAATATATTTGGTTTCATTTAACTGAAAAACCAACATCTTGACTCAAACTGATTAGTATGCAGTTGTAGCTTTCACGTAGAATCATAGAATGGTTACAGCACAGAAGGAGGCCATTCGGCCCATCGAGCCCTTGCCGGCTCTCTGCAAAGAGCACTTCAGCTAGTCCCACTCCCCCACCCTTTCCCCATAGTCCTGCATATTTTTTTCCTTCAGGGACTTATCCAATTCCCTTTTGAAAGCCACGATTGAATCTGCCTCCACCACCCCCTCAGGCAGTGCATTCCAGATCATAACCACTCGCTGCGTAAAAAAGTTTTTCCTCGTGTGGCCTTTGGTTCTTCTGCCAATCACCTTAAATCTGTGTCCTCTGGTTCTTGACCCTTCTGCCAATGGGAACAGTTTCTCTCTATCTACTCTGTCTAGACCCCTCATTTTGAATTTTGAACACCTCTATCAAATCTCCTTTGGAGAAAATTTTAGGCATCAATGCTCTTCAGATGTGAAATCTTAAGCCATTGTTATTTGCCTTTTGGGGCTATACGTTTACAGTGGCCACCCTCTAGTACCTTGCCCAAGTGACCATTCTCATGTATGGACCTAGAGACAGGAGTCTCTGACTTTGCCTCTCCCTAACGCAGGGTGACTAAATCCGACTGTAGGCCCCTCCACCCCAGCTGAGATCAACTAGCTCAGCATGGACTAGGGCCGTTTAATTTTGGGGTTAGAAAACACAATAATGTTCCAAAAAATATGAAGAAATCATGCTATTTTTTCATAGCTTTTATTTTGTGCTTTTTTAACAGAAATATCTGCTTCAGTGCTTTGCAACAATGTCAAGTGCATGTTACAGATTATTATTTTACAATGGTAAGCAGTGGGCGGATAATAATTGAGATTATTGAAATAGCAAATGAGATTGGAGTGGGAGTACAGTAATTAACTGAAATGATTGAGATTTCAGTAGGTGGATAACATGCCTTTGAAATAGTTTTCAGGAATGTATCAAAACCCCACCAATCCCTTTATGGTTCAAAGATTGAATAGTATCATCAACCTATTGACTCGCCCCATTATCCACTCAGCGCTACTTTTAATAGGATTTCAAGTTCCTGTGTGTTAACCAGTACTATTACAAACAACCCAGAAAACTGCAGAGCCCCCAAAAATGCTGCATAATTATATTTTCTGACATACAAGAAGAAGTTAGCGATGTCTGCCTGCTCTGAACTTTAAACCATTTTTTTCTGATCATGACGATTTTGGTTCAAAATGAGGGTTATTAATGTTAGACATTGTGATATTTTTCCAGTTTTTAAAGGTCCACATTTCCCTCAGTATGGTGTCAGAATGGGTGTGGCAGCCATTGCAAGTATATTGCAGTGGGTAAGGAGGAGGGAGTGGTCGGCGAGCACAGAAGGTGTGTATCTCACAGCAGGTCAACTGTAATACGGTCAGCTACCTGCACATGGTAGACGGGCAGTATACAGGGAGGCTGTGATTGAATTGTGCCACCTGCTCACAATGACTTGCAGGGACAATCTTCCATTTGCAATGCACTACAGTGGCAGTGAGGTCATCAGTTCCTTTAACTTAATACCACTGTGTAATTCCAGGTGCCTACAAGGTAATCAACCATTTAATCTTTTGCACCATGAAAGAATAGGAGATAGATATATTTCTTAAGGCTAAAGGGATCAAGGGATTTGGGGAGAAAGCAGGGACAGGGTACTGAATTTGGATGATCAGCCATGATCTCATTAAATGGCGGAGCAGGCTCGAGGGGCCGAATGGCCTACTCCTGCTCCTATCTTCTATGCTAATTACAGACTGCATAATAAAGTAAAAGTGAATTCATTTTATTCAGTTGTGCTGTGATATTGGTGTACATGTTTAACCAATCATTCTGCCAGCGCAATTTACACTTCATCTAGAGCCATCCTTTGTTTCTTAACCTGTCCCATTACCATCTCCTTTTGCCTTGAATATCTCTTAATGTCTCTTAACCTCTCCTGCCATCTATCCTATCACAGACCTTCCCCTTTGTTCTTTCATCCCCTCCCCCATTTCCCAGCCCCTGCACTTGCTTAAAAATCTGTTCCATTTCCTGCTTTTTTCCAGTTATGACGAAAGGTCATCGACCTGAAACGTTAACTCTGTTTCTCTCTTCACAGATGCTGCCTGACCTGCTGAGTATCTCCAGCATTTTCTGTTTTTATTTCAGATTTCCAGCATCTGCAGTATTTTCTTTTTGTACATGTTTAATGTGTTTGCTAGCATGTTTGTCTCTTGTATGTTATAAAATTCTCTGTGCCCTGTTACTAAGTGCTCCCCTATTTGAAGGAGCAGCACTGGTAGGTGACTGCAAAGCCTTCTGTAGAGCTGGACGGTATGCAGAAACCCTGCCACCTGTATCTGCAACTAACACTGATGCACTTGCAGCAGTGCTGGGGTCCCCTTTGCTAGAATCACTGTGATCTCATTGCTTTCAGAGGTGGTGCCTTCTGCTTTGTCACTTATGCAGAGGCTACACAATGGCACAGCACTCATGTTTAAATCCTTTCGTGACCTCGCCCCTCCCTATCTCTAACCTCCTCAGCTCTACAACCCTCCAACTCTGGTTCTTGTGTATCCCCCCCACTCCCTTCGCCCCACCATTGGTGACCATGCTTTCCACTGTCTTGGCTTTATGCTTTAGAATTTCCTCCCTAAACCTCTCTGCCCCTCCATCTTCCTCGCCTCCTTTTTAAGACCCTACTAAAACCCATCTATTTGACCAAGCTTTTAGTCAACCCTCCTAATATCTCCTTCTTTGGCTCAGCAACCATTTTTCTATGTAAAGGCACTATATAAATGCAAGTTGCTGTTAAGTGGTTGCTATTTTGTCATTTCTGTTAATGAAATAACACTGAATGGAATCACATACTTTAAAACTGCACACTCCCTTGATTTTATTAGCAGGTTTTAAATTACAAGCAGGTGATTCTCCTTTTTTCCTCAAACAAAGAATGGAGCCCTTTCTTTCCAGCATCAGTATTAGATGTTCCCATGGCTCCCTTAGTAAGACTAGCTATTGCATGCCAAATTACGGGCAGTTTTACATTTGGATTTATGCCAAAGAGGAATTGGATTGAGATTTTACAAGCTCAGCCAGCAGTGGAAGAAAGGAGAGTTTCACCCACAGAACTGGAACTTCGGGGTAAAGAGTACCTCATGATTTTTTAACACATATATTCATGTTTTAGTGAACATCATCCATATACCCACCTCAAAAATATTCCAGTGGATGCTTTATCAGAACAAAGTAAAGCCATAATTAAGTACATTTTCTTGTGGATTTCAGAAACAGAAGGAACAACATGTAATAGTACAGAGATATTGCTGTCTTTCAACCTCTGCTCTGGCTGCTAGTAAGCTGTACTCTTGCCAACGAGTCTAACAGCTGACCTCATTTATTTGCATAGGCAATCAGGTGTTTTTTATACTTGCAAGTCTTCAAGAAACTTTCAAATTGTTCTACATTATTAATTCCCACTTAACAAAATGTGTTCCTACAGTAATACATGATAAGACTGTGACAATATTCTTATAGGGAAGTCTCTACTGTGGGGGGGGTGGGGAAGGCGATCAGGAGGGTGCCGGCAGAGGTCTTGAGGACCGCTGTGGAACCAGTAGGAGCAGGAGTGCTCTTCCTAGCTGCACATTCAGGTAAGCATTTTTTTTTTAAATTTCCTTTTTGGTGGCAGCCTCAAGTGGTTCCTTTAAAGACCGCTGGTTAGGCCACAGGTAGACCTGGTTCTCCTGAATGCAACAGGCCCGGCACTTGCTGTGTTCCGAGCAGCTCAAATTTGGAAAGGGGCTTCAACCAGGTGTTAGGCCCCCAATTTGCATAGGCAAATGTCCAAATGCCCGTTTCAGGCCCTGGATACTGACACCTATACTGGAACCTTTACCAATATGACGGGCGGACCACTACATCCGCAGAATGATCCGCACGCCATATTGGACACTTAGGCATCCATTTTACACCTGTATAATGGGTTCGGCATCAATGAATTTTTAGGCCTATATGTCAAGTGAGGACTGAGAAAGACCCTTTTGTCAAATAGGCCCACAATCGAATAATTGCCACTTGAGTGAGTAAAATTATGAGGGGCATAGATAAAGTGGATAGAAAGGACCTATTTCCCTTAGCAGAGGGGTCAAAAACCAGGGGGCACAGATTTAAAGTAATTGGTGGAAGGTTTAGAGGGGATTTGAGGGGAAATTTCTTCACCCAGAGGGTTGTGGGGGCCTGGAACTCGCTGCCTGAAAGGGTGGTAAAGGCAGGAACCCTAACCACATTTAAAAAGTACTTGGATGTGCACTTGGGATGCTCTAACCTGCTACGGACCAAGAGCTGGGAAGTGGGATTAGGCTGGATAGCTCTTTGTTGGCTGGCGCGGACACAATGGGCCGAAATGGCCTCCTTCCATGCTGTGACTTTCTATGATTCTACTGGAGGGCTGTTAGTTCCTTTGGAGTTCTACACCAGTGTGAGTCATTGCCTTCTGAAGAAGCAGAAAAAGAGAGAAAACATGGAGTGCTATTAGGGGCTATAATTCAATTAGAATAGATTGTCTTCATGCTATTGTAATGAGATGTCTTGCTGCTATTCCAGTAATACATGTTTCTGCAATTGCAAAAAAGAAAAATGCTTTCTTGTGGTAATTGTAACTTTTGCAGTTCCTGTTATTATAGTTAGATTTGTTCATAGTAGCAATAAGCTGTCACTGTCATGAAATAGGTTTGCTGTTAACTACAGGAGGGAGGCATTGTTTATC
This sequence comes from Squalus acanthias, assembly GCA_030390025.1. Taxonomy (NCBI): domain Eukaryota; kingdom Metazoa; phylum Chordata; class Chondrichthyes; order Squaliformes; family Squalidae; genus Squalus; species Squalus acanthias. The sequence goes on along the minus strand of CM059436.1, from coordinate 25,236,892 downwards.
ATCAATCTCAGTAGTCAGTACAGACATTTTTTTGTGAGGAGATTGTTTAGTTGACAAAGTGCTTTCTTTAACCTTAACATGATGAATGATAGGCAATGATTCGCATCAACTCTTTTCACAGTCTGTAGTCCTCTTGCCTTCATCATCAATAATACACTACAACTACATTCTGTAACAGCTGGATTTGAGGCCATCATCTTTCATTCCCCTGAGTAATGAATAACATTGCTTTTTACATTATCTTACTCGCAGATAGTCAAACTTGATTTAACTGCACCTTTGAACAAATCCAGTTTTTAGCACTACTTCCCTTTTTCACCACACATTCTTATCACCCACAGCTCCACATGTATCGAGGGAACTATTCTAGGTGACTAAATTATTCAGTGAGGGAATGTCCAAAACAATATTAAGAGATAACCACTAATGGATCGGCTCAATACTATAACCTTAGGGAATCACACTGGTTCAAGAAAACTGAGAAACAGAGTCTAAGACCTGAAGGAAAGAAAATATATATATTTTTTAAAAATCGAAGAATTAGAAATGTTCCGCCAAGGCTAAGTGAATGAATATGCTGCAGTGCAGAGGTGATCCACCTAGATCAAGATGGTCACAGATTTGATCACAGTCTGTGTTGGGTTAGCTGATCTCTGCCAGGATGGTGGCAGGGTACTCTACAATTGTACTCGGCGCTCCTGGCAAGGGGACAAAATGAGCTGGGTTGCTGTATGGGCTCGCACAGGTAGAATGATGAGGTACTGGAAGGCCGCAAATGGCACCCCACTTGCAATTAGAGGTACAGATCAGCCATGATCTAATTGAATGGCGGAGCAGGCTCGAGGAGCTGAATGGCCTACTCCTGTTCCTAGAGCCTTCAGGAGAGGAGGCAGGAAATTGGGGGAAAAATATAAAAAGAAATACAAAAAAGCAGGGAACAGAGCCAAGTTTGCAATGATGCGGTACTTATTGTGCTTGTGTGCATAAAATGCCATTGAAAATCTATGACTCAGTGGGATCTGTTAGTGAATGTTCAAAGACTTCTCTATCAAAACTTCAATTTAAACTTTATTGAATTATAAAAGTACAATCATTGGTATAAATGTGCAACTTGCAACAAGTACTCATTTTGCATACATTGGTGCAGCACGATGCAAGCACTACATTACTCATAAGAAAAATACACACATGAATCTCCTGGGTCTACCTCACTGCATTGCAAGTAGTAAAACTGTTGTGTGTTTTTTTTCTTGGAGAAGGATGTGCACATTGCTTATTCCGATCCATTGTAATCAATGGAAATACATTTTGCAAATGCAAAAACAATTGAAATGTGGTAATTAGCTGGGAAAGTTTGCTTCTGATTAGGGTTGCCACCTTTTGCCAAGACAAAAGCTGGACTGGGATACAGAGCTGGTCCATGACTTGGGTTCTAATGTTTTCTCTGCCGCTGATGAATATTTGTTGAAAATGTTAAACTTAATGACTGACATCTTCACATTATAAGACAAAAAGTGGGAAAAAAATAGCACTCGTATATTAAAAATATACAATTTGTGGTTTGAATTTGAGTAATTTACAGACTCACAAACTGGATTGTTCAGTCCAAAATGAGAGAGGTGGCAACCCTGTCCTGCTTATTAAACAGATTCTAATTGAAAAGGGAGCGAGTAAAAGCAATTAAAATAAATTTCATTTTCAAAGTTACAAAGCCAGACATGCATCATTGCACAGACGGCAAAATCTTCTTAAAATACATACGGCTGCAAACGTCAAAAGTAGCAAGGATCTTTGTTTTTTTTCCCTCCATTTTAGAAGTATCCAGGAGATCTCTTCCCTCCTTTACATGCACACGTGCATTGACTTGAGTTTGTGCCTTTATGATGTATCAATTACAGTCCAACAGACAGATATGTAGATGAGACACCGTCACTAAAACTGGCCTGATGGGTTTAGTTGATTATTTTGGCACACTGATTTCATGTAGGTTTTTTTTTAATATTTGGAGACAAATATCAGTGATTGTAAACAGGATTACCAGTTGTCTGTGAATACCTTTTGTTGTTTTGCATTTCTTTCCCCTCTTTTGGACTGTGAACTGTGTGCTATCAGTTTTGTTCAATTTAAGCATGGTGTCCACAAGATGGAATTTGTTTGTTTAGTCAGAGGCATTGAATCAGATCGTTAAACTTGAGAGACCAAAATGAGGGACAGATGGGATCACTAAAATGAATGAAGCACATTCCCTGGTAGTATGAAACAGCAATACTGCAGAATCATCAGTGGCATATGCCCCTAATTTATATATCTATCTGTGGTTGGAATCCGACAGTCAGTGACAGAAGGACATTTATACGCACACACAAAAAGGAATTGTTGGGAAAGGAAATAATGAGAAAAATTGCACCATAAAAGTACAGTTAACAATCCGGATTTAACACTGCAGAAGTTGCTTTAATAATAAAAATTATCTTCACCTTTAAAAAGTGTGTGCTACTACAGTCAATGCAAAATGTAAGCATTAAGATACTTCCACCTTGTTTAGTATTTACATTAGTAAATTCTGCACTCCCAGCAAGGAGCTGCCCTCGGAGGAAGTGTGGGCCGGAGCATGGCGTTGTAGTCCATCTCTGACCTGTGCTCCCTTGATCATGGCTTTCCTGCTGGCGTGTAGAATATACTCTTGTAAATACCAAATAAGATGGAAGAGTAGAATTTACTCTGTAATATATACCAACAAAAATTTTCCGTAACCTGTATAATTATATTATATATTATTCCCCAGTAATCAATTGCTAATCATCACTCGATTAACTTGCACTGATCATATCACAGTTCCTAATCCTTCATTACAGATATCATCACCCACCAGTAACATGGCACTCACTGGCCATTCTGAATCTCATTAACCAGAAAAGAATAGACTCAAAACTGATGAAGCCTGTGATAAACTCAACAGTGTTCTATAAACTAGAGGAACTCCACGGTGCTGCTCATTGTCAGCTGGTGTGAATGCTGTTTATCGCACTACGTATTATCAGGGCCACTGATTTATACTGATTGAACAAGTGGAAAAAATGGTAGTGGACTTACACCATAACTTCAGCATATCTGGGTCCAGGTGGAGTTGGAAGCTGTTCCAGCTGTCGGTCCCCCTACAATGCCCACTGACATTAGAGGGAGGTGGGCCGTGGGGAATACCGACCGGTCAGGAGTTCCTGTGCCCCAACCCTAGGTTGGGACGCAACTGGTGTGGACTGAAGCTTGGACTCCCGAAGATAAGGGGCAATTAAAAAAAAAGTTCCAAGAGGCCCCCTGATATGGAGAGGGGGTGGGGTTAGAGACCCAACATCGTCCTCTGGCCCAGCAAGCTTTGGCTACTCATGGCTCCTCCCACTGACCCGTTGAACTTTGGCAGGGGTGAGCAGTGGAGGCTGCGGTCGGTCGGGAGTATACATGAACTTGCACTGGGATGTGCCTCCTTTTCTAGGCCAAAGTATTTTTAAGGGTTTTTTTGCAGGTTTTATTTTTAGTGCAAAATAAGGGAAAAAAATCTGTGCCTCAAAAAAAACCCCATCAAATTTGGGGAAAATCAGTAAAAAGCAGTTTTTAATTTGAGCATCACTAAAACTCAAGAAAACAAACAAGGGACTTAAATAGGTAGAGTTAAACTAAATGACAATCCACAATTATTTATACAGGTCATGGACACCGCTTTTATGGTTGCTCACCATCAGACTTTCACTGAAATAGTATTTTTTTAATTAAAAGTAAAATAGAAAAGCCAGGCTCCAACATTCCAGTCTCCTACCATAACCCTGGTGGGAGACCAGGGAAGAGGATGCTGAGAAGGCTCATTGATGGAAAGCAGAAAAAGACAAGAAGGTCTTGCAACTAAAGGAAAAGGACCGAAAAAGACCTGGGGAAGTGGTGTAAATCGCTGTTTCCAGCTATGCTCAGTTGATGAACACAAGTTTTTCTTATATGAAAGATGACGATGGAGTTAGAGTTGTGACAGAGACTTCAGAAACTCATTCCACAGAGCCACCTAGTGATTTCAAGGTCATAACAATTTCAGGTGATGGTTATAAACCACCTAAGCTTCACTCTTCAGTGTGTTCATCAGTGAGGAATGCCAGTACTTGGGCGGGCGGGGGGAAGAAACAAACTTGTTCCATTTCCATCAACCAGGGTCAGCATCAAACCCACCAGGATAGTTATGGCACCACCATTTGCAGAGAAATCTTGCTCCAACAATGCACCTTGACCCCAAACTCAGAAGAGCAATTTTAACACATCAGAAAGGGGGGTAAAGTTCGCAAAATAACCCCAACTATTATCCATGGTATTAACCACAGTCAGTAGTGGGAAATCACATTCTCTCATCTGCGGCCAAATTTTTGCCAAATGCATGTTGTGTTTTAGTTTGAAGGTGCATAATACACAAAGAGCAATGGGTGGCTAACAGGCAACTATAGACCATTTATTCAATCTAAGACTTCTGATAATAACAACTTGTATTTATATAGTGCCTTTAACGTAGTAAAACGTCCCAAGGTGCTTCACAGGAGTGTTATAAAACAAAATTTGACACTGAGCCACATTAGGAGATAGTGGGGCAGGTGACCATAAGCTTGGTCAAAGAGGTAGGTTTTAAGGAGCGTCTTAAAGGAGGGAAGAGAGGTAGAGAGGCAGAGAGGTTTAGGGAGAGAATTCCAGAGCTTAGGGCCTTGGCAGCTGAAGGTGCGGAAAGCAATGGTGGAGCGTTTAAAATCGGGGATGCTCAAGAGGCCAGAATTGGAGGAGCGCAGATATCTCGGAGGGTTGTGGGACTGGAGGAGATTACAGAGATAGGGAGGGGCGAGGCCATGGAGGGATTTGAAAACAAGAACTGAGAATTTTTAAATTGAGGCGTTGCTTAACTGAGAGCCAATGTAGGTCAGCGAGCACAGGGGTGATGGGTGAACGGGACTTGGTGCGAGTTAGGACACAAACAGCAGAGTTTTGGAGGACCTCAAGTTTACGGAGAGTAGAACATTGGAGGCCAGCCAGGAGTGCGTTGGAATAGTCAAGTCTACAGGTAACAAAGGCATGGATGAGGGTTTCAGCAGCAGATGAGCTGAGGTGGGGAAGAGTCAATGATGATGTCATAAAACAGTGAGAACAAACCTTAAATAAAAACAGCAAATGCTGGAAATACTGAGCAGGTCAGCATCTGTGGAGAGAGAAACAGAGTTAATGTTTCAGGTCGATGATCTTTTGTCATGTCATAGACCTGAAACGTTAACGAGTTCTGACAAAAGGTCATTGACCTGAAAAGTTAACTCTGTTTCTCTCTCCACAAATGCTGCCTGACCTGCTGAGTATTTCCAGCATTTTCTCTTTTTATTTCAGATTTCCAGCATCCGCAGTATTTTGCTTTTGTATTAGAGAACAAACCTTAAGTAGTTTCTGAATGTCAGCTCAACTGTGAGATTAGTTTTCTTATATGGAGCTCATATGCTGGCTGCAGTAGAGGTTTTGTGATGTATGTCAAACATAATGAAAAACAGAAAATGCTGGAAATATACAGCAGGCCCATGAACATCTGAAAGAGAGAGGTTATTTCTGATAAAGGCCTACATCCCAAATGCTAACCTACATAACAAGAGCAAAGAAATAATGCTAAGTTTGTACAAAACATTTGTTAGGCCACAGTTAGATGCTGAGAGATTGTTTCCCTGGCTGGAGATTCTAGAACTAGGGGTCATAGTCTCAGGATAAGGGGTCAGCTATTTAGGACTGAGATGAGGAGGAATTTCTTCACTCAGAAGGTTGTGAATCTTTGGAATTCTCTACTCCAGTGGGCTGTGGATGCTCAGTCGTTGAGTATGTTCAAGACTAAGATCGATAGATTTTTGGACACTAAGGGAATCAAGCGATTATGGGGATAGGGCAGGAAAGTGGAGGTTGAGGTAGAAGATCAGCCATGATCTTATTGAATGGCGGAGCAGGCACGAGGGGCCGCATGGTCTACTCCTACTTCTAATTCTTATGTTAGGGTACCTTGTGGAATTTTGAGTGCCACATTATAGAAAGGATGTTAAAGCCATAAAGAGCATATGGCATAGAATCTGGATGAGTGCAGCTCCAAAAACACTCAAGAAGCTCGACACCATCCAGGACAAAGCAGCCCGCTTGATTGGCACCCCATCCACCACCTTATACATTCACTCCCTCCACCACCGGCGTACCGTGGCTGCAGTGTGTACCATCTACACGATGCACTGTAGCAACTTGCCAAGGCTTCTTCGGCAGCACCTCCCAAACCCGCGACCTCTTCCACCTAGAAGGACAAGGGCAGCAGGTGCATGGGAACACCACCACCTCCAAGTTCCCCTCCAAGTCACACACCATCCTGACTTAGAAGTATATCGCCGATCCTTCATCTTCGCTGGGTCAAAATCCTGACACTCCCTCCCTAACAGCACTGTGGGAGTACCATCACCACTCCGACTGCAGCGGTTCAAGAAGGCGGCTCACCACCACCTTCTTAAGGGCAATTAGGGATGGGCAATAAATGCTGGCCTTGCCAGCGACGCCCACATCCCATAAACGAAAAAAAAAGAATCACCAGGTGTGGATGGGAGCAGCAAGTTACAAAGGGACATAGACAGATTAAGTGAGTGGGCAAAACTGTGGCAGATGAAGTTCAATATGAAAGAAGTGTGAGGTATTCCACTTTGGATCCAGGAAAGACAAATCGGAATAATTTCTTAATGGCGAGAGACCAGAAACTGGAGGAGCAAAGGATTTAGGTGTCCAGGTACACAAATCATTAAAAGTTAGCGCACGGGTACAAAAAATAATCAAATAAGGTAATGGAACATTAGCCCTTATCTCAGGGCGAGTTGGAATACAAAGGGGAGGAAGTTATGTTTCAGTTGCACAGAGCCTTGGTCAGACCCATCTGGAGGACTGCGTTCAATGTTGGGCACCGCACCTCAGAAAGGCCTTGGATGAGGCCAGAATGATACTAGGGCTTAAAGGTTTAAAATATGAGGACAGGTTACATACACTTGGGTTGTATTCCCTTGAGTTTGGAAGGTTGAGGGGTGATCTAATTGAGGTGTTTAAAATGATAGGATTTGATAGGATTTGATAGGGTAGATACAGAGAAACTATTGGAAATCCCCAATGTTTGCAATAAATTAGTATTCATGTCCAAACCTTATCACTACAGCTACCACAGGAGCTGACACTTAAGAGCACTTAAATTCTAATAAATCATCTATCTTTAACTGTATAAGTAATTGACACTTTATTGGCCACTTCTAAATCAGGGTACTCCAGTCTGAAACTTGAAATCTTTCAGCAAATGTGCAGGCAGAAATCCTGAAAAACAAAGACTTTGATTGGGAACTTTAACCAGTACATTATGCCTCTCTCAGCAGCTGGAGCATGTTACAAACTTACTTACACTGCACCCAGAGGAAATTATCCCCACAAATCGCCATCATCTACACAATCACGACAGCTGTAATAGATGGTAGATATTTCTGGTATAGCACCACCGCTAAATCTCCTAGATATTGCTAAGTACTATAGGAATGTTCAAGAGTCCTGAGATGGTTGGCAGAACCTTTGTTGCCCTACTTTCGCCCTTACCCCTATTTATTCCCTTTGTCTCATACTTATAATCCTGGCTTTTAAACCAAAATCTGGCATCACTTAGCCATTACTACTTGATTTACCTCTTCTTTTCTTCTATTCTCTTCAACTTTGAGTTTCTCAATACATACATACATACATATATAGATGAAACTTTCCTTTTATTTGTTCTCGGGATGTGAGTCATGCTGGCAAGACTGCATTTATTGGCCATCCCTAGTTGCCCTGAGAAGGTGGTGATGGACCTTCTCCTTGATCCACTGAAAGTGTCACTGTTTGCGATATGATTTAACTACTTATTTTTTTGGCTAGTAGCTCTGTACTGTTGGTATTTCTGCATTGTGCTGTGCTGAAACATTGAATGTTAGATGCCCTGAATACATTTCTTTCAGTACATAAACTATTCTGGATTCACTCGGGATCCTCAGCCACTCTAGTACTATGATGTGGAGATGCCGGCGTTGGACTGGGGTGGACAAAAATGAGAAGTCGCACAACACTAGTACTAGTCATAGCCTTAATTTTCTGTTTCTTCACGAGGTTAAAGGTTATTCCTTCACTGTATGTTTCATAAGGCTGTGCAAGGATACTGTCTCTCTCTAAGAAGTGTCATTCATTTCAAACTGTTCCCAAACATTTAACAATCCTCATTACCTCACGGTTTGTATCTACCTTCAAATTTTATCCCGATTTTGGTTAGATAATCAAGGAATAGATTGTTGAGTGTATTTGGAGATTTTTTCTAATTACTTGTCATTGTAACCTTGTGGCCTGTTCACCAGAATCTGGACGTGGGATGGGAAGGGACAAAATGTTGGGTTTTGGTTATGCTGTATTGCTGAAGATTTTCCACCATGTGCTACTTGAACATTTTAGTAACATGCACTGCCATGAATTTTCATGTTTGGGGGCTCGGCTCAGAGAGGGAATAGCCTAACAGAGTGGAGGGACATTAAAGAGACATTTTCACCTCGGCATCACATTTTTTTTCTGACAATGGGAAAAGCTAAGTAAATGAAATGGAATGTAAATAAGAGCCAAACCCTGCACTCTGTGAATCTGGTGTTTTACAGCATGGTAACAAAGTGTTAATAAGAACACATACATTGACACATGACATAACAGTTAGACTGGAATATTATATTGAGAATAACACTCTGGAGTTTGTTACATTTGGGATAACATACAGGCTGAAGTGGACAACACACAGTTGGAAAATGTTAAAGGGGACAACACAAAGGATACAAAAGGTCTTACTTTACTAATGTAGAAAAAACAATTCAAATTTACCCATTTCTGTTCATGAGTGACATCTGTCCATCAAACTGGCAGGTAGACCTGAATTTCCTTCACTCAGATTAAGCTTCTCATGATTTTGATAATCTTGCCTGACAAGCTGGCCAATCGACTAGTACCTACACTGATGCTCATTTTCACACTTGTCAAGCAGTTAACAGACTCTCTAATCACTGGTAAATACAGCTCTGCTGTGAGGTTATCAGAATGTACAGACAATGGTGCAAGCTCCACTTTTCTGATTGGGATCTCAACATCCATTTTTGATAGCCTGCGTGACAAATAAGATGACCTTTGCAGAATCAGATATTTCAGGCCCATTAACCAAATGAAGGTCCAAACTGCTTGGACGTGGATAATGAAGCATATCAAAGCGGGCTCAGAAACCCAAAGGCATGAAGGATGTGGGGCAGAAGTACCAGGATGTGAGGGTAGCCACCAAGGTAGTGCAGAAATTAAACTGCAAATGCTGCAGCGTGTACTGTGCATTATATTCACATTTCTCAATCTGATAACTTAAAAGTGTTGGAAATTTCTTCATCCAAAGCCACACTTAGCTCGGTACTGACACAGATATAATTATGTAAATACAGTGATTTTAAAAAGCATGTAATGTTCCAAGAGTTTCCCTGTACTGTCATGCATGCAATGATAGTACAGGAAAGCTAACTTTATATGAACCTTGCTGAATGAACACTGCTAATAATGTCTTGTGTCACATTTGCAGAAAAGCATAGCACACAACAGGGTCTAGACTGGTACCAGTGGCAGCAATGCAATGAAACCCTTGACCACCTTTGAACAAAGGATGTTGACATGGGTCAATATGGTGTCAGTAGAAGCCATTCTTTTGAGGAGGTTTTGAGATACACAACTTAGGTGTGATGAGCAATTACATCACAGAGCATTTTATTGTTGAAGTCATGACTTTACAAGTCAGTGCCACTTGTACAATATATTATAGAAGGGATGGCTCCAGGCACTGATACTGACTTGGCACTTAGCTCTCATCAGTGGCTCCCAGTGCTTTGGCAGCATGCACATCCTGGGCAATTGTCTCAGCTCACAGGCAAATTTGAGAGTAACTGATAGTCAAGCCATCAATGGATACAGAGGAACACCTGCTCTCAAATGCATAAATCTATTGTGATGGATCCAGTGGAGGAATCTTCACCTTGTAAGTTCAACGGCATTGTAGCAAGGTGTTGTGGAGCACCTATAACATTAACCGGTCGAGTTCCACTCACCTGTCACCCATTTTCGCTGACCTACATTGGCTCCCCGTCCCCTAAGGCCGCAAATTTAATATTCTCATCCTTCTGTTTAAATCCTTTCATGGCCTCAGCCCTTCCTATCTCTGTAATCTCCTCTAGCCCTACAACCCCCCCATTCTCCATTCCTTTGACTCTGGTCTGTTGTGCACGCTTCCCCTCCCCACCCACCCTCCACAATTGGCAGCTGTGCCTTTCAACTGCCTCCGCCTCATGCTCTAGAAATCCTTTCCTAAACCCACCTGCCTCTCCACCTCTCTCTACTCCGAAAACCCCCCCAGGTATTTTACCAAGCTTTTGGTCGCCACTCGTTAATAGCTCCTTCTTAGGCTAGGCATTCATCTAAGGAGATGCATTGGAGGATGATGATGTGGTCGCCTATATTAAAGGCTGTAGAGAAGTCGAGGTGGACGAGGAGGGATAATCCACCAGTCAGTCATGGAGGATGTCATTCGTGACTTTAATTAGGGGTGTTTCAGTCCTGTGAAAGGGGTAAAACCTGATTGAAGAGATTCAAGCAAGGAGTTGCTGGAAAGATGGGTGCGATTTGAAAGATTCAAGAACTTTGGCGAGGAAAGGGAGATTGGAGATGGGGTGGTAGTTTGCAAGGTAAAAGGGGTTGAGTGTGGGTTTTTTTGAGGAGGGGAGTGATGATTGTACCTGAGGAGATGTAATCATTGATATGGGCCAGGAAGGGAAGTTGGGTGGTTAGCAGTTTATTGGGAATGGGTGTCAAGGGAGCAGGAGGTGGGTAACATGAACAAGATGAGGTCGGAGAGGGCATGAGAGGAGATGGGAGAAAGACTAGGGTAAAAGGCAAGCACAGGGAGGACTCTGAGGAGAGGTTTGGCTTGGTGGGAAGGGGGAAGGAGCAAAGGCAACTGAACGGATGGTCTCAACCTTAGTGACAAAGAAGTGCATGAGCTCCTTTCACTTGTTGGAGATGGGGGCGGAAGGGGCAGGGAAGAGGAGTATAAGGAGATGTTGAAGTAGAGAAAATAAGCCGTGGGTTATCTTTGCTTTCCAGGATGATCCTGGAGTAGTGGGTGGTTTTGGCAGAGCAGAGCAGTGCCCTTATAAAGGGCATAGGGAGGTTCAGCAACTTATACAGTCCCATGGATACTTGCTGCACAGGTCGGGATCCAGCGTATCCTGATCCTGGCCTGTTTTCTGGCCCTCCCACTAGAGCTGTTGCAGGAATGCATCAGGAGGGCTGTGGAATTTTGGCTCCTGTATATCTGTCCAGTAAAGAAAGTATATTAGTATATTACATACTTCACATTAAATTGCTGCTCCACAGAACTGGATGGGGTTGAAGCCTTGAGGTCATGAATGACCATGTGTGAATACGGAGATTGGGTGGGAAATAACAGCAGGATGACCACTTAAATCCCTCTGAAAGCAGCCACACTATATCACATATTGCAGCCTGCCAAGACTTGGGAGTACATTTTCCTATGTATGTACAATGAAAATGTAATTGTTGAACCAAACTCTCATTGGTTTGTACAGTTTAGTAAAATAATTTTTTCTTAACTTTATACAATGAGGAAAATATATCTCTAAGACAGCCACATGTCAGTTCAGGAACTACATTCATCTCTGAATTGCTTCTAAATTAAGCATCTACTGTTTCTTTGTAGGCACCCCTTGAAAATAAGTGCAAAACAAGTTTTTTTTCCTCTCTTTCCTTTGGCTATTTACATACCATCATTTCTTGAACAGAAGAAAATCACCTTCGGGTGATAATAAGGGAATTTACAAAAAAACAAATTGATGTCCTCACCAGTTTCATCAGTATATCTTTTTTCATAATGGTGTACACCATCAGAAAAATATGGGCCTATGCTTCTCTAATCTAGGATAGGTTTTCCGAGGACAGTGCCAGTTTTTAATGTAACGTGACATAAACAGCACAGCATATGTTGGAAAGCCTTGCCTACTTCCCATGATGTAGCAGGAGGAGCATTGAAAATAACATACACTAGGGATATTTAATCATGACTTTTCCTCAATATAGAGTCATAGAGTTATACAGCACAGAAAGAGGCCCTTCGGCCCATCGTGTCCACGCCGGCCATCAAGCCCTGACTATTCTCATCCCATTTTCCAGCACTTGGTCCGTAGCCTTGTATGCTATGGCGTTTCAAGTGCTCATCTAAATGCTTCTTGAATGTTGTGAGGGTTCCTGCCTCTACCACCCTTTCACGCAGTGAGTTCCAGATTCCAACCACCCTCTGGGTGAAAAAGTTTTTCCTCAAATCCCCTCTAAACCTCCTGCCCCTTACCTTGAAACTATGCCCCCTGGTTATTGACCCCTCTACTAAGGGGAAAAGTTCCTTTCTATCTACCCTATCTATGCCCCTCATAATTTTGTACACCTCAATCAGGTCCCCTCTTAGCCTTCTCTGCTCTAAGGAAAACAACCCCAGCCTGTCCAGTTTCTCTTCATAGCTGAAGCGCTCCAGCCCAGGTAACATCCTGGTGAATCTCCTCTGCACCCTCTCCAATGCAATCACATCCCTCCTATAGTGTGGTGACCAGAACTGCACACAGTATTCCAGCTGTGGCCTATCTAACGTTTTGTACAGCTCCATCATAACCTCCTTGCTCTTATATTCTATGCCTCGGCTAATGAAGGCAAGTATCCCATATGCCTTTTTAACCACCTTATCTACCTGTCCTGCTGCCTTCAGCGTTCTATGTACATGCACACCAAGGTCCCTCTGATCCTCTGTCCTTCCTAGGATCCTATCATTCATTGTGTATTCCCTTGCCTTGTTTGTCCTCCCAAAATGCATCACCTCACTTTTCAGGGTTAAATTCCATTTGCCACTGTTTTGCCCATCTAATCATCCCGTCTATATTGTCCTGTAGCCTGAGGCTTCCCTCCTCGCTATTTACCACTCCACCAATTTTCGTGTCATCTGCGAACTTATTGATCATACCTTCTACATTCATATCTAAATCATTAATGTACACTACAAACAGCAAAGGACCCAGCACCGATCCCTGCGGTACACCACTGGACACAGGCTTCCAGTCACAAAAACAACCTTCGACCATCACCCTCTGCCTCCTGCCACTAAGCCAATTTTGGATCCAATGTGCCAAATTGCCCTGGATCCTATGGGCTCTTACCTTCTTGACCAGTCTCCCATGTGGGACTTTGTCAAAATCTGTAATAAGCAATGTTTCTAATAGACTAATATTAAAAATCCATTTCCCATGGGAGCATGGCTGCAAACCATCTAATCTATCACAAATGCACACTTTTCACTGGCAATATTAGATCCTGCCTTATTTCTAAAGGAAAAATAATTGCTGTAGCAAGTTACAGATTTATCAATTACAGTGACTGACAGGTAGTTCTGTCTGACACAGCAAGAGGATGATGTGTTGTGCAAGTCATAAATATCACTTGTGCAGTTAAGGATCCATGGTCAACAAATGAGGTAAGAGACAGCATCAAGCTGAAAGAAAAGGCTTACACAAATGCAAGGAAATCCAGTGGACTGAGACAGCTATAAAAACCAACAAAGCGATGCAAAGCAAGTAATATGCAGTGCAAAAAGGAATATAAAATAAAACTTGTAAGGGATATCAAAGCTAACAAACTTTTTTAAACTAAATATATAAAGAAAAAGGGAGTGGTAAGAGGGAATGTGGGCCCATTAAAAACTATAATAAGGAAATGGAAGACTTGTTACATGAGTACTTTGTATCCATTTTCACAGTGAAGAAAGAGGATAAAATACCAATGGGACAAGGAAACCTAAAAATAAGGGGAGGAACTTAGTGGATTGAATATAATTTTTTAAATGGTAATAGAGAAAATAATGGAACTTAAGATAGACAAGTCTCCAGGACCTGATGGTTTGCAGCCCTGCTCCCATGGGAAATGGATTTTTAATATTAGTCTATTGGAAACATTGCTTATTACAGACTTTTAAGGCCTTGTGAAAGGCCAATTATGAGAACCCAGTAGAATTACTCCATTGAGGGGAGGGTGGGATTGAAAGTAAAACTGAGATTTTATAGACAGAGCTAAACGATCCCACAACCAATGGATCAAATCAAAGCTCTGTAGTCCTGCCACATCCAGTCGTGAATGGTGGTGGACCATTAAACAATTAACGGGAGGAGGAGGCTCCATGAACATCCCCATCCTCAATGATGGAGGAGCCAAACGTGTTAATGCAAAATACAAGGCTGAACTGTTTGCAACCACCTTCAGCCAGAAGTGACGAGTGGATGATCCATCTCGGCCTCCTCCCGACGTCCCCACGATCACGGAAGCCAGTCTTCAGACAATTCGATTCACTCCACGTGATATCAAGAAATAGCTGAGCGCACAGGATACAGCAAAGGTTATGGGCCCCGACAACATCCTGGCTGTTGTGCTGAAGACTTGTGCTCCAGAACTAGCCAAGCTGTTTCAGTACAGCTACAATACTGGTATCTACCTGACCATGTGGAAAATTGCCCAGGTATGTCCTGTCCACAAAAAGCAGGACAAATCCAATCCGGCCAATTACCATCCCATCAGTCTACTCTCAATCATCAACAAAGTGATGGAAAGTGTCGTCGACTATCAAGTGGCACTTACCAATAACCTGCTCATTGATGCTCAGTTTAGGTTCTGCCAGGACCACTCGGTTCCAGGCCTCATTACAGCCTTGGTCCAAACATGGACAAAAGAGCTGAATTCTAGGGTTGAGGTGAGAGTGACTGCCCTTGACATCAAGGCAGCATTTGACTGAGTATGCCATCAAGGAGCCCTAGTAAAATTTAAGTCAATGAGAATCAAACTCAGCACAAAGGAAGATGGCTGCAGTTGCTTCATCAATGACCTTCCCTCCATCATAAGGTCAGAAGTGGGTATGTTTGCTGATGATTGCACAGTGTTCAGTTCCATTCGCAATTCCTCAGATAATGAAGCAGTCCATGCCCGCATGCAGCAAGACCTGGACGACATTCAGGCTTGGGCTGATGAGTGGCAAGTAACATTCGCGCCACACAAGTGCTAGGCAATGACTATCTCCAACAAGAGACAGTCTAACGACCACCCTTTGAAATTTAACGGCATTACCATCGCCGAATCCCTCACCATCAACATCTTGGGGGGTCACCATTGACCAGAAACTTAACTGAACCAGCCACATAAATACTGTGGCTACAGGAGCAGGTCATAGGCTGGGTATTCTGCGGTGAGTGGCTCACCTCCTGACTCCCCAAAGCCTTTTCACCATCTATAAAGGAACAAGTCAGGAGTGTGATGGAATACTCTCCACTTGCCTGGATGAGTGCAGCTCCAACAACACTCAAGCAGCTCGACACCATCCAGGACAAAGCAGCCTGCTTGATTGGCACCCCATTCACTGCATTATACACTCACTCCCTCCACCACGGGTGCACCATGGCTGCAGTGTTACCACCTACAAGATGCACTGCAGCAACTCACCAAGGCTTCTTTGGCAGCACCTCCCAAATCCGCGACCTCTACCACCTAGAAGGACAAGGGCAGCAGGCGCATGGGAACACCACCACCTCCAAGTTCCCCTCTAAGTCACACACTATCCTGACTTGGAAATATATCGCTGTTCCTTCATCGTCGCTGGGTCAAAATCCTGGAACTCCCTCCCTAACAGCACCTTCACCACATGGACTGCATCGGTTCAAGATGGCAGCTCACCACCACCTTCTCAATGGCAATTGGGGGTGGGTAATAAATGCTGGCCTTGCTGGCGATGCCCGCATCCCATGAATGAAGAAAATGAATAAATTAATTCACTTCAGACCAGTTAGTTATAATTAAAGGAGGGTGAGATTTCAAAATACCAGCACAGTTAGTACTTAATGTTTAAAAATAATCTAAATATATACAGTGCTGCCAGATGACTACACACACTCAAATGAAAATATATTAAAACAAGGGACTGTTGAATGTTTTGAATATAATAATTGATATAAAAATACAATGACTATATGGAATTAACAACCTCTTGTATATAGAATAAAACCATACTACATGTAAAGATATTTCCAACAAAATCCACTTGATTGCAACGTAGAAGTAGCAGCACTTTTCTAAGATTCAAGTATGATAATATTTATTCTATTCACAGAGTTTACTTTCTGTTAGATATATTTGAAAACAGGAAATCTCTGGCTTCTGGTTATTTTTGGCTAAGAGCTGCATATGTTCATTTTGTTCTACTTTTGAAAAAAGCATTGGGGTAAATTTTGACTTTGCACGTTAGTGTAAAACGAGTGATAGCGACTCGACAGTCCATCTTACATCTCCTGAATTTTATTTTGATTGAAGTCAATGGAAATAAAAATTGGGAGAGATGTAAAATGGGCTGCCGTGTCACTATCACCCGTTTTACACTACCCCATTATCCTTTTGACACAATAAAAGAATCATAGACTACAAGATATATTCATAGTGGCAGGCTGTATTATTGACTGAATGCATGTGGTGTTTGAGTGCACGTGGTATTTGAGGGCTTGTGGTGTTGACAGCATGGGGCGTAAGGACCCAAGATGCTTTTCTGAGGTGTTTTAAATTGCCCCTTGTGATTCATGTACTTCTACATGTTGTTTCTGCTCCATTTCGAAGTGCTCCCCCGCTGAGGTAAAGCAATGATGCTTGGCTGCTGAGTCGCTGACAGGCTGCCTATGGTTCAGAAGGCCTGTTACTTGCATCTGAGACCAACTCTGATGTATGTGCAACAATGCCATATATTCTGTACTCCACTTGCTAGGTCCGCAATGCTTTCTTAAACAGTGGCTGTAGTCAATTGTACAGGACAACGTGATGGCCCAGAAATGCCACTCCCCCTGTCAGTTGAATGCTCCTTTGCTTCTCTACACTACTGGAGAGCATTTCCTCATGAGGCACACATCTGTCTGAGGGTAGAACAGTGAATCTCTCCAATGTGCTGAAGAACCCTATAATGCCTCATCCTCATTGACAAGTAATGGATGCGACGTGTCTGTATTTGGACTGCTGATTGATGCAAGTGATGATGGTTCACAACACACAGTACACAGTGTGGAATATATGATTAATATAATACATACCAGCCCTCCACCCTCCTAGAGCTCCCCTTCCTACGAACTGCACCATGTACTAATCATGTTTTGACAAAGGCTTCTTCCGGACAGTCCTGCTGCATAAATTGCCCTACTATTCAGGACAAGTTGGCCTTCAATCATAAGAACAATGTGAATTAACAATGGCACTACATTCATTCATTTCACTGTGAGAAGACTGCATTTCTTTCATTCAGCTTTTTAACAAAGTATGTGATCTTCAACTCCATATTAGGGCTCATGTTCCTTATGGCATTACATTCATTCATTTGACTGTTTCAGGGTATTTATGTAATTCAATTTTTAACAAAATACACTAAAAAGAATCCTTAATATATGTCCTTCAATGCATATTAAGAAAGGGTTATACTCTTGCTTTACCTTTGTGCTCTTATCAAGTTGTAGACTCTCTTCTGACTTTTGTCCAGACTCTGGTGTGCTCTTTGGATCCAGTGTGACTTTGTGGGCTGTCCCCTCCTCCC
Organism: Squalus acanthias; assembly: GCA_030390025.1. NCBI lineage: Eukaryota > Metazoa > Chordata > Chondrichthyes > Squaliformes > Squalidae > Squalus > Squalus acanthias. The sequence continues at coordinate 25,219,092 of CM059436.1, read as the reverse complement.
CGGACACCTTCAGCATCAGCCTAAAAGGTTCAGCACATTTTTTTTCCAGAAAGTTACCAATCGTGTCTTTGATGCCCTGGTCCATGAAATGGTTTATCAATTTCTATTTCGCTCTAGTTTCACAGAGCTCTGTGCACGCCACAGCTGGATGGGCTGAATACTCACCGTTTGTACCAGTGCACTGGCAGTACAGATGCTTGAAAAGTGTGAATGCAGTCATGATCGGCCGCTTTCCTTTTCGTCCCACAGTTGCATTCAGATAACACGGACATGTTGAGCAAAAAATGGCCATCTGCCTCAAATTCAGCACTAATTGGCAATCTCAGTGATTGAGCGTGCAGGACAGATGGTGCGGGAAATGGAAATTGTCGTAATAGTGAAGTAGGGGTGCTCTTCTGAGGTTAAGGCTAAGACACATTGTGAGGCAGAGGTTTGTTCGACATCCAAACCTCCTGAAGGCAAGTTGAGCAAAACTACATAACAATCATCCAGCCTCATATTCTCCGCTCTTCATTCCTGACTGGTTTCTTTTTTTGTTCATGGTCTCAGCAACCACCATGTTCCATACAGCGTGAGATCATCTCTGTCTGTATTTATCTATTTATTCCTCATTTCTGTTTGGCTCGATTTTTTTTAATTTTAAAACTGCTAATTGACTTTGGAGGTTATTTCAAATACACTGTTGGAAAAATCCTACTAATTCTGAAAGTGGTGAAACAATGAATAATAACAGTTCACTTTTAACTTTAGTGTGTTGTTTACACACCAGTGTACTCTTTTGTGTGGACACTAAACCAAATCAACTGTAACTAATAAAACTTTAAATAAAACTTAACAAATTAAATTAAAATTTTGTTGGCTGGGGTGATGATGCACTCCAGTCCCCGCAGCGCCCATTGGTCGCGGAAGGCTTCGAGTGTGCCGGCGGACACCGCGTGCTCCATCTCCAGGGCCACCCGGGCGCGAACGTCGCTGCGGAAGAGAGGCGGGCAGTCGGGCCGAACGACCCCCTCGACCGCCCGCTGCCTGGACCAGTTAATGGCCACTTTGGCCAGGCCCAGGAGCAGACCAACGAGGAGGTCCTCCGATCTGCCCGCTCCCCTCTGCACCGGGTGACCAAAGATCAGGAGCGTGGGACTGAAGTGCAGCCAAAAATCGAGGAGCAGCCCCTTCAAATAATGGAAGAGGGGCTGCAACCTCTCACACTCCATGTAAACGTGGAACATGGACTCCTCCAGGCCGCAGAAAAGGCAGGCGGCCTGGGAGTCCGTGAACCTACTTAAAACCATATTGCACGGGACTGCTTACACACCAGCTGCCTCCTTGTTAACCCAGTAAACATTCCTATGTAACAATATTTAGTCGCGACTTTACTCAGTGTGAAACATTGGGAGCGATTTTAAGCATACACCCAGGACGGGCCTGAAGTCGGATGAGTGGCGGTGCTTCCCATACAAAGCCAGCGTCAGGAGGCTCAAAGCATGTTCAGGTTAGGACCTCATTTGAAAGCTGTCTCCATATGTGCCTAGCTGCAGCTCGCTGGTTGTGGGAAAGCGGGAAATCGTCAGGCTCCTATCCTGATCCCAGAGAGGGGGAGGGGGGCGGTGGCTGCGAGCAAAGGCAGGCAGCAGGCTGCAGTACTTCTGTGGAACCAGGAGCAGTCCTCCTCGCTCCATAAAGAAAAAGAGGTCCGGGGCCTTTGTGTGGAGTAGTCACTTTAAGTTCCACTGGTTAGGCAACTCACCCCCTGGTGCAAATGGGCGGAGTGTCCACGGCACACGCCCCGTCCATTTGTACTTCAAAATTGCAATCAGAGTCCTACAATGGCACAGGTCCCCAATTTGCATATTTTAAAAAACCTCCCGCCCAAATCAGGTGGAAGAATTATGCGCCCATTTACAAGCCCACCTGAAAATTGTATTAATTAAGTCTTGGGCATCCAAGGGGGAACCGAGGTTCCCTCCCTGATTTTCCTTAAGCGAGAAGCAAGCGAGCGGCAGTTCAAAATCGTCCCTTTTGTGTCTACTCAAGCCCTAAAAAGGCTGGCATTCGTTTTACAAGTATTATCTGACAATACAAAGTAGTGCCATATCACTTCTGTTCTTCCGCAGTGACAGTGTTAGTATTCTAAATGCAGGCTGGCCAATTACTCATGAATTACTAGTAGACTTTAAATCTGGATTATATTGGATTTCATGTGGTTTGTGCTGACCCCTGTAGAGATATGAGGAAGATCCTCAAAATGTTTTGAGTTAGATGGAGTGGTAGATGAGATTTGTTTTAGTGAGGGAGGATCTGGTCGGGAAATTTAAATTTTGATTCAATTTTGGTACATTGTAAATAGCTGGTCAGAAACCAAACTGATCCTTTAATCTAAAACAAAAGCAAAATACTGCGGATGCTGGAAATCTGAAATAAAAACAGAAAATGCTGGAAACACTCAGCAGGTCAGGCAGCGTCTGTGGAGAGAGAAACAGAGTTAACGTTTCAGGTCGATGAACTTTCGTCAGAACTGGAAAAAGTTAGAGATGTAACAGTTTTTAAGCAGGTGTAGGGGGCAGGGAAAGGGGGGAGGGGAGGAAAGAACAAAAGGGAAGGTCTGTTACAGGGCGGAAGGCAGGAGAGATTAAATGACAAAAGGGACGATGGTGCAAGGCAAAATGAGATGGTAATAGGACAAGTTAAGAAACAAAAGATGGCTCTAGAGGAGGTGTAAATGGGAATAGCAGAATCATCAACACTTGCCATCCGTAAAAATGGGGGCAAAGGTTATGATCTGAAATTGTTGAGCTCAATGTTGAGTTCGGAAGGCTGTGGGGTGCTGTTCCTCGAGATTCAGATCTCCAGCATTCGCAGTATTTTGCTTTTGTAAAATCTTTCCTCTACATTGGGGAGACCAAACGCAGATTGGGTGACCGCTTTGCGGAAGACCTCCATTCAGTCCGTAAGGGTGACCCCGAGCTTCCGGTTGCCTGTCACTTTAATTCTCCGCTCCACTCCCACTCTGATATCTCCATCCTCGGTCTCTTACGCTGTTCCAACGAAGCTCAATGTAAGCTCGAGGAACAGCATCTCATCTTTCTATTAGGCACTTTACAGCCTTCTGGGCTCAACATCGAGTTCAACAATTTCAGATCATAACCTCTGCCCCTATTTTTTTTGAGAGGTCGCACAACACCAGGTTATAGTCCAACAGTTTTATTTGAAATCACAAGCTTTCGGAGCTATCGATTGCTCCTTCCTCAGGTGAAGATAGCTCCGAAAGCTTGTGATTTCAAATAAAACTGTTGGACTATAACCTGATGTTGTGCGACCTCTCAATTTTGTCCACCCCAGTCCAACACCGGCATCTCCGCATCATGACCACTATTTTTTTTCACATGGCAGCTGTTGATGATTCTGCTATTGCCATTTACACTTCATCTAGACTCATTTTTTGTTTCTTAACTTATCCCATTACCATCTCCTTTTGCCTTGCACCATCATCCCTTTTGTCTCTTAATCTCTCCTGCTTAAGTCATCCTCGGTTCCGAAGGACTGCCTAAGAAGAAGAATCTCTCCTGCCTTCCATCTTATCACAGACCTGTTACATCTCTAACTTTTTCCAGTTCTGACGAAAGGTCATCAACCTGAAACATTAACTCCGTTTCTCTCTCTACAGATGCTGCCTGACCTGCTGAGTATTTCCAGCATTTTCTGATCTTTTAATCTGTTCTATTTATCTCTTTGCGAGTCTGATTGCGAGTCATTGACCTATTCATTGGACAGTTGTTCATGCAATACTTCATACTTTGCTTTTCAGGTTACAGCACATATCAATATTTTATGCTGCATTTTCCTGATTTCCTGATCACTGATATAATTAGAATATGAATAATATATCATGCCCAATACTACCAGGGCTTTGCTAACCTGACCAATCCCAATTTGCAAATAAAGTAAGTACAACGCTCTTCTTTGTGACCTGTATCTGAGTACCAGAGACTGCAGGGACTCGATATGTGTTATTTATTTCCAAAATGAAAAAGAGTTTTCTCAGCAGGCACATTTCTGTAATAAGGGAAAAGCCAGATGATGAAGGTTTGGAGAAGTTTTGAACAACATGGTTCAATCTTGATCTTGCTCTGAATCCCCACCTATTGGAAAGAACCATATAAACTTACAAGGAAAGACTGCAAACAACAAAAAAGCAAATGAGGAGAGGGAAATACCCTTTAAACTGGGAGAGAAAACTCTGACAATAATAGATGCAGCCTCAGAAATGTATATATATTAAGTTGAGTCCTGTAGACCTTGGGACTCTATGTGGAGTGAGATGTAATGAATCACTTTGGGTATAATGGAGATGTGCTGTAGAAGACACCAGGATGAGTACTCTGTACATTTGCTGAATAAAATCTGACTGCCCTGATTGCTGCTAAAGCTTTTTATTTATTACCTAGTTTCACTGGTTTCTGCTAACCTGTTATTCATAATGGCTAAAGCACCCACCCCTCCTGAGAAGCCATTCTGCCTCGTGTTGACGCAAACTGTCCGAGGATAACCGTTGGCAGTTTCTGACAGCTGCTTCTGCAGGATGGCGAGTGACACCTTGTTGGAGGCAGTGAGGTCCCTCATAGAGATCATTTCCCCAGAGAGCCTCCTTCCCTCTGCATCACTGTCACACGGCCCATCTGTATCTGCCAAGACGTGGTTCCTACGGATACGAGATTGTCCCGGCGTGATAGCATTGCGCCGCCCAGTGCGCATCTTTCCTCTCTGGCACCTTGGGCAGCACCTACATTCTAGTTTCTTCAGTAGCCAGTTAAGAAACTGCTTGATCACAATGGAGATGACATTGAAGAGCGAATAGATACAGCATACCCCCAAGAGTATGAATACAAAATTACCAAATCTGTACAATCCCTGATTTGTATAGGCTGCGTTCTGACTGCTGACTAGATCCCCAAAGCCAATAGTACTGAACGTGACAAAGCAGAAGTATAGCGAGTCGGTGTAATTCCATCCTTCCACTGGCGTGTACATTGCGGAAGCAGAGCAGGAGATTATAATCGCTGCGATCCCCAGGATCAGCATGACGTAGTACACAGACGGCTTCCATCCGGTCAAGCTGCCCGTGTCCATGATGGCGGAGCGTCGGCGAATGATGGGTGGCAGCAGGCCTTTACTCCGCAGCTGTCTCTGGTAGCACGCCTTCATGACAAAAGCCAGCAGGGTAATGATGCGCTCCAGGAAGAGGTTGAAAAACAGAATGGTTCCTGCACATCCGAGTAGGCCATAAAATATCAGAAACACTTTTCCTGCCACAGTTGCTGGAGTTGTCATGCCAAAACCTAAAACAAAACAAAGAAAAAAGAGTGGGTTTTATGGGCTCGTCATTCACACTTCCGAGCTTTTAAACATGTAGTGGGGAGCCATTTACCGGGTTGACCAACATCAACAACTTGTATTTATATAGCGCCTTTAACATAGTAAAACGTCCCAAGGTGCTTCACAGGAGCGCTATCAATCAAAATTTGACCAATTATATAAACCAGATGGACCTTCCAACATGCCCAATGTGGCTAATTGTTGTACTGACTAACAGCTTCAATGCTGAATTAATATAACTCAACAGTTCAACACTCAAATTAATATATGTTCAGTTCTATAAATTACTCACTTATACAAACAGGGCTGTTTCCCAAACTGAAAACAAATTCCCATTCCATCAGACATTGTTTTCAGCTTTAACTGCCAAACAGGCTTATTAAACATTAATGAATTAAATATAACAGTAATTCAAATTTTTTTTTTTTTTACAGAAATAGTTAAGCTTATTTGGCTCTACATTGTAGAAAATAATTAATAACTCGCAACTTCTATGCTAAGCAAAGTTTGAGTTACATTTTATGCATTGTTGTTCTGTAGTCAGTGAAAAGATAAAAAGAAGTTTCTGGTTGACTAACAGTCTTTGGAAATTTCTGACAGATTTGCTTCAAAGATTACAGACAGCATCTTGCCTCTTTGAAAGTTTCATATAAACGTGTTAATTTGAAAAAAATCAGACAGATTTATCTCTTTAAAAACAGTGACTACAGTCAAGTGGAATTTAAATAGCAATCTATAAAATTTTAAAAGCTGACGATTAGACACGTAGTTGAACAAATCACACAGCATGTTTGTATTTGAATTGAACAGCTCACCTCCTCCCTCAATCAAACTGCCTGTCAACAACAGACTAATCGTCACAATGACACATTGAATGAAGCTGGGACATGATTCCTGTGAGTGAAGTTGATTTTCAATTCTTTGTGTGCTGTGACGGAATTAAAGCCAATACAAACTAAATCTTAGACATAAATGCTTCATTTTCCTCACAGAGACTTTACATAGAATCTGCAGCACAGAAATAGGCCATTCGGCCCAACTGGTCTGTTTATATTCCACACAAGCCTCCCCCCCTCTAATTATCTCTTCTCACCTCACCCCCATATCCCTCTATTCCATTCTCCCTCATGTGTGCAAGCCTCCCCTTAAATGTATCAACGCTTTGACCACTCCATGTTCTCACCACTCTCCATGTAAGGAAATTACTCCTAAATTCTTAATTTCATCTGCTTACTTTTTATCTGTAGTTAAAATTGTATTTCTAACATTGATTTTAGTAGTTAAATGTTTTAAAAATACCAATTTTTAAAAAAATCTCTACACCCCTCCCCAGATCATCATTCCAGACTATTCACCCTTAATGTGAAGAAGTGCTTCCTGACATCAGGTTTTTACTTGCCTTTTACAAGTTTGTATCTATGCTCCCTTGTCCTGCAGTTGTGGTTTGACTTGAAATTGTGCTGAGAATTAACGCTTTAAGAGTAGCTTTATTACTGGAATATTATGGTTTGCTTCACACTGTGCGTGAGCTGAAGACTTACAAAACTGATAGTCTAGAAAGAACTGAGTTTCCCTTGAACTGCCAACAGTTGAAGAGTTGATTGTATAATTTGCATGATAAAAATCCTCTGTTACATGATGGCTGAAGTCACATCAATTAGTAAAAGAGTATTTGCATTCTTGTTCAAGAATCCTTGCTGTTTAATTGAGGCTGCGGGTTTATGAGCATTGTTAAATGACAATAACCAGTCTTAAGCATTTTGACATAATTGCGTATTAAGGCAAATCCAAAGGGGAATTACTTCCATGTTTTCCACACAGTTACCTTTTTATCCAGTATGTGCTAGTAAACCTACTTGGTATTTTGGCACCAGTACACTGTAGCAAAAATCTTGACGTCAATATGCTTTAATACTCTTCTCATGCAATACTCTTGCAAGAGGTCAGGGATGTGAGAAGGCAGGTGTGAATACAAGGAGTTTGACCTGAACTGGAGTTCAGCACTGAAGTGTAGTTGGCTTTCAGTCATTATATTGTCTGAACCATTTGTGTCAATTTATTATAGCAGGACAGTGGAAACAAGTGTTGTGGGAAATGTACATGATGTGGGAGTTTCTGGAAACTACGAGTGTCCAGGGAAACCACAAGTGTAAGAAATGTTTCCAGGTGGATTTTCTCAAGCTCAAAATGACTGAGTTTGAGGAACAGTTGGAGACACTCTTCACCATAAGGGATGAGGAAGGGTTCCTACAGCACAAATTGTGGGAAGTGGTCATTGTACAGCTAGAGAGAAAGAGTGAAGCAGAGAAAGGGAAACGGATGATCATGCACCAGGAGGGAGGCGAGGAAGGAGGACTCCAGTAGAGGCAGTGCAAGGAAACTCTTGGTAGTCTATAACTGCCTGATAGTTATGCAGATACCTATGGAAATCACAAGCATCGTGGAACAAGATAGCATCTTCTGGAATTAGTGGTAATCTACTGCACTGGATTGAAAATTGGCTGAAAGCCCATAGACAGAAAGTGGTTGTCAATGGACTTGGGTCTGCATGGAGACCAGTCACCAGTGATGTCCCACAGGGATCGGTGTTAGGACTTTTGCTATTTACTATTTTCATTAACGATCTAGATGTAGATGTTGGGTGAATGATCTGCAAGTTTGCTGATGATGCCAAGATATGCGCGAGAGTTAGGACTGCAGTGGATGCTCGAATACTACAAGCCGATCTAGATGCACTGGGGGATTGGGCCCGTGACTAGTAAATGACGTTTAACTTAGAAAAGTGCTTGTGGGCAAGTCAAATGCTGAACATACATACACCCTTCAGGAAAAAGAATTAAAGCCAGTGGTGAAAGAAAGAGGTCTGGGCATTTTAGTGCATCATCTCTAAAGATTCATGACCAATGCCGTGAAGCAATAGCTAAAGCGAATAGAGTGCTAGGGCCAAGGGTGTATTTACAGTACAATTCACTATAAAGCCAAACATACCATTTTGTCCTTGTACAAGACCTTGGTTAGGCCTCAGTCAGAATACTGTGTCCAGTTTTTGTCTTTGAGGCTTTGGAAAGAGTGCAGAGGGGGGCCGCCAGATTAATTCCCAGTTTAAAGCATCTTAGTTACCCAGATAGGCTCAAAAGAGCTGGATCTCTATACTTTGGAAAAGTGTAGACTCGGGGGCCATTTGATCAAATTGATATGATGAAGGGATTAGATTGTGCTGGTGTAGTGCAATTGTTTCTACTGAATAAGTTAGGGTGGACTAGGGATCACTCTTACAAGTTATGTAAGGGCAGAACTAGGTTGGATGTTAGGAGGTTCTTCTTTTCCCAGAGAATAGAGGACCTATGGTACAGGCTGCTGGCTCGTGTGGGGAACGCTGATTCGCTGAATTCCTTCTAGCGAGAGCTGGACCTGTTTTCTGGCTGGGGCGGAGATCACCTTGTACGAGAGGTAGGTTAATCGATGTTAATGGGGTGATACTGACCCCAGTTTGAGGCCGTTAGCGCCTTGTTAATGCCGATTTGACCTTTTAAATCTCTCCTAGCAGCAACAGATCTGTAACCAAATAGGCATAACCACCAACAAAATGACGGTAGGGCCACAGTGCATTTAATTTAGTGGTGTCGGTAAGAATCAGATATTCTGATTTACTTCTTTGGCTAAATGGACTAATCAAGGTTTTACACTTAAGGTGAATTCAATGCGGAATAATCAGATTTATACAGTTGAAGAGATTGCTCATTTCTCCCACCTCACACATTTCACACATTTCCTTCCCTTCCTGCTTGAACGGCACCAATAGATTTCTGGACTTTCAGACTAGTGATTGAGTCAGTAACTCCCAACAGCATTTCCAACACCTAACCACATTATTTGTAACATTTCTAGTGCAAGGCACACAATAAAGCAGCTCCTCTATTGGGCCCATGCGCCTTTGTAGCCTGTGGCACTCTGAGGCACTTCCACCGTATAGGCCGGTCAGGCTAATTTATGCCTCTGGTGTTTGCTGACATTACTCTTGTCTAATAGCTGAGTTATAGGAAAAAGCAAAAGAAAGAGAGACTTGCATTTATATAGGGAGTTTCATGACTTCAGGAGGCTCCAAAGCGCTTCACAGCCAATGATGTACTTTTTTGAAGTGTAGTCACTGTTGTGATGTAGGAAATGCGACAGCCAATTTGCACACAGCAAGCTCTCGCAAACAGCAATGTGACAATGACCAGATAATCTGTTTTCAGTGATGTTGGTTGAGGGATAAATATTGGCCAGGATACCGGGGAGAACTCCCCTGCTCTTCATAGGCCTCATCCGAATAATAAAGGGCCAAACCGGGCTGTGCCTGAAGTTTAAAGAGCGAGTCTCGCCATCAGGAGCTCCTTTTAAAGAGCGATTCTCCCCATCAGGAACTTATTTTAAACACCGAGGGGCGATTTTAACCCACCCCGTCCAGCGGGATCGGGGCGGCCATGCAGTTAAAATCATCTCGGAAAACATGCCCGCTCCATTCCCGCCCGCTGCCTCTTTAACTGGGCCCTTGTATTAGGCAGCCGAAGTACCCACCTGACTCAGGCGGGAGCCTCATTAATACAAGCAAAACATTAATACATACAAAACCTGTCCCGGGGGGGGTGGGGAAGCGGAGGCTCTAAAAGGTCGCTGGGTCAAAATCCTGGCACTCCCTCCCTAACAGTACTGTGGGAGTACCTTCACCACACGGACTACAGCGGTTCAAGAAGGCGGCTCACCACCACCTTCTCGAGGGCAATTAGGGATGGGCAATAAATGCTGGCCTTGCCAGTGACACCCACATCCATGAACGAATAAAAAAAAGATAACTTTTAACTGGGCCCTACAAGGAAAGTCTGGGCCTCTGCTGCACTGAGGTCCCCATCACCTGGAAGACCCTGCCATAACCCTCGCGCCCACCCGCGACTTACCCAACTTCCGATGGACGGCCTCCGGGTCATCAGCCAGCGGCTTTTTTATGCCTATTTCCGGCGGGCAGCTGCCCAGACAGATGTAAATGATGCCCGGGAGTTAAAATAGCCCGGGCCTCCAATTGAGAATGTTGGGGAGGGAGGTTGACGCTTGCCCCTGCCCACCTGTAATCCGTTCCTAGTTAAAATTCCCCCGATGCTCATCATTAGAAAAGAAATGATTACAAAATAGTCCTTTTAAAATTTTACATCTTTTTTTCCCCTGCATATTTCTGCAGTTTCTTTTATTATTTGTTTTCAAAATCCGTGCCGTTGATACCATTGGGGAACTGATATAAAGGAGTTCATGATATCAGTTGCGTCAAGCAGCTAAATAAATGTTCGTAGCTGCAGCAACTCCTGGCTGGAATTGTCCTGTGTGCCGTCAGTTGGTTACGTTGTTAAATCAATGGAAAATAGTTTTTTGGGGGGGCGGTGGTGGGGAGGAGAGCCAATCTACTATAAGCATCGCGGGGTAGAGTTTCCGCTTTGGCTGTAATCGGGAAATTGCGCTCAAAACTGCACTGGTTAGGTTACAGTTCAAGTTTTGGATAAAATTAATTTGCATCATCACAAAGGTAAAATCATCCGTGACCCAGAGCAAGCGGGCAGCGTAATAGAATGTAATCGGGTTTTTCTTTCTATCCATTAAAAAGTATTCCTTGATGTATTGAAGAGTGGTGACCTGGTGCTTAATACAGCTGAAAATGGGTTTATCAGCAGAAAGAAGTGTTTTTAATAAGAGTGCCCCGTCCTCCACTTGTGAGTAACCTGATTTAAGAATCATTGAAAATGACTTTAAAAGCTATACTGAATCATTTACCAGTTTAATTGGTGTACACTAGTCAGTTTCTTAGAAATTAAAACAGTTTTGATGTGAAAAAACGTGCCTACTAGTGCCTGTGCACCTGAGAAAACGAGCACAATTTGAAGAGCCTTTCCGAATCCGCGCAATCGGTGGAATCTCTCAATGTTGACCTGGGGGGCGGGGCCAGTTTTGTGGGCAGGGCCTATTCCGGGCGAGTTAAATCTTAAATCAGCGTAAAAGATCACGGAAAACACGAACGCAAGTGTTTTTGGGTGTAACTCACGTTTGCACTGGTTCGGCTGGAATCTGGGTGAAAAAGTGGTGGAAACTCTACCCCCATGACTCCAGTTACATTTTGCACTGTTAAGCAGAGTTAAATATCACTACCCGTGTGGAAGATTAACAATACACTCTAATCCTTGTAATCTGAAGCTGCTTCATCGAATTATCTGTTAACATTTTCTTGCACAGCAGCCAGGTTCTGGGGACATTTTGCTTTGCCTCCTCTCTCCATGTCTGCTGACTAATTTGTCTTGGCACCTAGTTCCCAAGGGGAGGGGTGGAGTGGCGGAGGGCGGCGAGAGGATTCCCTCCTGCTGTTCACTTGGTCAATGAGCACCTCCACTGCTGCATTCGAGAATCTGGGGGCCCTAATCGAAGTCAGCCTGCTTCTGCTGCACACCATCACTGTCCGCTATTCACCACTGAACAAAGCAACCCCTCTTTCAAGGTGTTGCAGGCTGCCTTTAAGTAGCGGCCGCAACATCAGATCTCCCACCCTCCCACAGGACACGTATTTGGCACTGGCTGCTCGCCGATTTAATTCAAATGAGGCCCCACCACAAAAAATAGCTCCGGTCCCATTCATATACCTTCAGGCGCACACCTCACCCACCACCTGATTAACGCTGGAACTGAAATCATTCCCACAAACTCATACGGTGAGTATATAGAACATAGAACATAGAACATAGAACAGTACAGCACAGTACAGGCCCTTCGGCCCTCGATGTTGTGCCGAGCATTGTCCGAGACCAAGATCAAGCTATCACACTCCCTGTCACTCTGGTGTGCTCCATGTGCTTATCCAATAACCGCTTGAAAGTTCCTAAAGTGTCCGACTCCACTATCACAGCAGGCAGTCCATTCCACACCCCAACCACTTCTGAGTAAAGAATCTACCTCGGACATCCCTTCTATATCTCCCCCCATGCACCTTATAGCTATGCCCCCTTGTAACAGCTGCCTCTACCCGAGGAAATAGTCTCTGAACATCCACTCTATCTATCCCCCTCATCATCTTATAAACCTCTATTAAGTCGCCTCTCATCCTCCTCCGCTCTAAAGAGAAAAGCCCCAACTCCCTCAATCTTTCCTCATAAGACCTCCCCCCCAAACCAGGCAGCATCCTGGTAAATCTCCTTTGCACTCTTTCCAATGCTTCCACGTCCTTCCTATAGTGAGGTGACCAGAACTGCACACAATATTCCAAATGTGGTCTCACCAAGGTCCTGTACAGTTGCAGCATAACCTCACGGTTCTTAAACTCAAACCCTCTGTTAATAAACGCCAACACACCATAGGCCTTCTTTACTGCTCTATCCACTTGAGTGGCAACCTTCAGAGATCTGTGGATATGAACCCCCAGATCCCTCTGCTCCTCCACGTTCCTCAGAACCCTGCCGTTGACCCTGTAATCCTTATTCACATTTGCCCTACCAAAATGAATCACCTCGCACTTATCAGGGTTAAATTCCATCTGCCATTTTTCGGTCCAGCTCTGCGTCCTATCAATGTCTCTTTGCAGCCTACAACTGCCCTCCACCTCATCCACTACTCCACCAATCTTGGTGTCATCAGCAAATTTACTGATCCACCCTTCAGTCCCCTCCTCCAAGTCATTGATAAAAATCACAAACAGCAGAGGACCCAGCACTGACCCCTGTGGCACACCGCTGGTAACTGGTCTCCAGTCCGAAAATGTTCCATCCACCACCACCCTCTGCCTTCTATGAGATAGCCAGTTACTTATCCAATCGGCCAAATTTCCCTCTATCCCACAACTCCTTACTTTCTTCATGAGACGACCATGGGGAACCTTATCAAACGCCTTACTAAAATCCATGTATACGACATCAACTGCTCTACCTTCATCTACACACTTAGTTACCTCCTCAAAGAATTCAATCAAATTTGTTAGGCAAGACTTACCCTTCACGAATCCGTGTTGACTATCCCTGATTAAGTTGCCCCTTTCCAAATGATCATAAATCCTATCCCTCAGGACCTTTTCCATTATCTTACCAACCACCGAAGTAAGACTAACCGGCCTATAATTACCAGGGTCATTCCTATTTCCTTTCTTGAAGAGAGGAACAACATTCGCCACTCTCCAGTCCTCTGGCACCATCCCCGTGGACAGTGAGGACCCAAAGATCAAAGCCAGAGGCTCTGCAATCTCCTCCCTTGCCTCCCAAAGAATCCTAGGATATATCCCATCTGGCCCAGGGGACTTATCGACCCTCAGGTTCTTCAAAATTGCTAAAACATCTTCCCTCAGAACATCTACCAGTATATCTGAGGTACTAATCCAATCTCGGAGTTACAGGCAATGACACATTACTCGAGCGTCACATTTCTATGATGAGTGTCATCTGAACTCCACAACTGGATTAATGTCCTGCCGTTCATAGAAATGAAACCATTATCCCCTCAATACGTACATTAGGAACCAGCCCTGCAAACAACAAAGAGCAAGAAACTCGGAGTCTCAGAGCTCAAGCCAATTAACCAATACTTCAAGGTAGACAGAAGGAAATCGGAAGAAAGATCTTTAGAATACTGACACTCACATTACATTGCCTTTTCACAGCGTGACTTATGTAGTTCATGCTTCCTGAACACCCAGAACTGCTCCCATTTATCTTCCACATGCAGCACTGCACTGGGATTAAGCAGACCATGTGACATCTGAAGTGCCAGGATTTTTTGGGGGTGTTATTTATCTGTACAGTCATTGCTTTCTTTTTTCTCTCCCTGGAGAAATTGTAGCAGGAAGCTGGGAACGGAGGTCAGAAAAGGATATGACACCATCTAACACAATCAAAGAATTACGGCCAGCTAAACAGTAGTAGTTTGACTCGTAAATCATTGGGGTATATTGGTAGAAAACGCTGAATAGTAATTACTTCAGGTCAATCCTTTAACTGATTCGAAGCAAAGCTCAGTGAATCTATCGTGGCAGTGAGGCCTCTCTTTAAATTGGAAGCAGCAGGACCTTAGACTATCCTAATAGTGATCTGAGACTGTATGCTGCAGTCAGAGGTTTGGGCCTGGCATTTATACAATGGACAGTGAATGTACACTCTTGCTGCTACGAGAGTGATCTGTGCTCGGAGCACGGGCACCTCAGGGACAGCTGGCACAATGAGATGATCCATTCGGTTCAGATGAGAAATAGACATTAAAAAAAAAAATTCCGATAATTATTTTGAAAGTGCTTTTTGTTTTTAAATATAAGCACTTTGAATAAATGTTCCTTTACGCTTGTCTTCTCCTTTAATGTTCACATGTCACATATTGTGGCCAGGATTCTCCTCTTCAGGCCAGAGGTCTGGCAGCATGGTGATACTCACAGTGTCAGTCACACACTGTGGGCTGAATTTTCAGGCCTCCCGCCGGGTTGTTCCCCCAAAAAACGATGGGCAATGGCCTAACATCCGGTTACCACCGTCGCTGTTGCCGCGGCGATGTTCCTGTGGGCCTACCGCTGGGCGGCCTGTGAGTCAGGCGGTAGGCCCATTTAAAATGCTAATCAGGGTCCCATGATGCACAGAGGGTCCCGATTGCCATTTCTGGTCTGAACTGGGTGGAGCGTGTGCAGTCCACGCTCTGACTAGGTATCAGCTGGCAACCCTGTCGAAGAGGATCCCAGAGGGAAGTACCTCTTCATTTTTGTGGGATTGGAAGAGCAAGACTGGACCGCTGCGGCTGCGGCTCCCCCACCCCACCTCCAGAGATCGGGGCCTTCCCTCCTCCTTCCCTTTAGTGGCCAGAAGCTGGCTGGGCCGCCTGATATTGTGTCGGCTCAGAGCAGCCGGGCTGCCCCGGGGCACTTGTTCTCATTTGTGTCCTGGCCAATATTTATCCCTCAATCAACATAACAAAAACAGACTATCTGGTCATTACCACATTGCTGTTTGTGGGAACTTGCTGTGTGCAAATTGGCTGCCGCGTTTCCCACATTACAACAGTGACTACACTCCAAAAGTACTTCATTAGCTGTAAAGCGCTTTGAGACGTCCAGTGGTCGTGAAAGGCGCTATATAAATGCAAATCTTTCTTTCTTTTCTTTTATTAAAAAATACTCCTGGACATATTTGGGCAAACATATTGGCCCAAAAATTAGTGAGGGAGCCTTCGTGCGGGGGTAAGGCTTCCCCGCGATATCTCACTGCGCGCCGGCTTTTTCATTCCCAGCTCGCACGAACTTGATTTTCTAGACAGCAGCTGGGCAGTGCTTGCGTATCCCACAGGCGCAGTTAATTCGTGCGAGCTGTGGGATCACGTGATTCAGTTAGAGCCAATGGCAGCACACCATCTTTCATTCATAGTTTTCACATCAAGTGCTGTGAAAGCTATGAATCTATACCCCCCCAAAAGAACAGCTAAACCTCAATTAAATTAAAAAAAAAACATCACATTAATAAAATAAGTATAGTTAAATAAATTAACCACTTTAAATAAAAAATTAAATTTTTGAAATTTTTAAAAATCTTTTAAAAAGTTATAAAAATAAACTTACCTTTCTTTAAAGTCTCTAAAAAAGATATACCTGTTGAAAAAAATTCAAAATAATACTTAATTAACTACTTACCTTGTTAAAAGAGGGTCTTACGCCTCCTTTCTTTATGTGCAAAATCTTCCATGCTTACCTGCGCGTTCAAAGCACTAAGTGCACTGCGTGCGCGCAGCCTGTAGCGCGCACTGCGGTTCACTTAGGAACCGCCCCCTTTTGAAATCACCAAGTGCCGGTTTTCAGCGCATGCGCAGTGCATGCAGAAAACCGGCAATTGGAGACAGAATACGCGAGAGTACACAGTGCGTACTCTCGTGTAGAGGCACTAATTTTTGGGCCATTATCTGACCCAACTCACCTCCGACAAACGATCCTGGAAGTGGTGCGTGGCGGCGAGGAGCTGGCAGAGAGGCTCCTTCATACTGTGGACAGCTGATGGCACTGAATCTACCCATTAGCCCATTTCTCTTCAGCCTACCTGGGCGTCGGGTACCCTCTTCTGGAGTGGCTGGGTGCTGCTCCGACTCCCACCTCCTCGGTGAAGTGGGCGCCTCTGTCGCGCTGCTATGGGCACATGGCTTGCCTCGAGTATCTAATAATCCCTTCGCTGGGATTTGAGATTGGGTCAGTGGCAGGGCAAAGTGGTGGGCAGAAGTTCCCCATCCCCCACTGCACTTCTTCCCCCCTCAAAAGGGTCTGTGAAATTTCTACTCTTTATTCTTTATCGTGTTACAAAGCATCAGGTTGTGGATGAGGCAAAATTTCCTTTCGCTTAAGGTCGGAAAAACTGAAGCCATCGTTTTTGGTTCCAACATCAAGACATTTGACGCTGGTGCCATCAACTTCCCTGGCAACGCACTAAGTTGAACCAGATGGTATGCAACCTCAGCATTCTGCTCGACCTTCAGCTTGTTCTTCCTACCCCATGTTTGGTCAGCTGCCAGGAGCGCATTTTTCCACACCTGCAACACTGCTTTCCCTTGTCAAAGAACCCTAATATAGGCTCTGATCACCTTGAGCATAGATTTCTCTAATCCTCTTCTCATGAGCCCTCACCTTTCTTTCCTTCACAAACTCCAATTAATCCAGAGCTTTTTAGCCACAGATCTGTCCCATGTATCCAACACTCTTGTCGATGCAAATTTTTTTTGGCTCTGTCCACTAGTGCATCAGCTTCAAGATCCTAATCCTCATTTTCAAATCTCTCCACCTTTTCAGCCTGCCTTATCTGAATGATCTCCAGCCAAATGTCCCGGCCTACACCCTCCCATCCACACTGGATTACTGCTCCCGCAGAGTTGAGCATTCAGTCACCACAGTTTGGAACTCTCTCCCTAGTACTTCAGATTTTTAGCTTCCTTCATACGCCTTTTAAGAACCACTCTTTTTGATTGTGCTTTGAGGTGGCACTTTAATCCTTCCCATCTCCTGTAAAGTACTCTGAGGTCTTCTTCTACGTGAGGGGCACTATAAAAATGCAACTTCTTGTTATACCAAATATTTAAAATGTAATTTTCTATCCTCACCTCACCTGATTGTCGGGGACTGTTCCCGTGGGCTTCCTGCCAACCGAATTCCTGTTCCCACCCACCGGCCAGGCAGTGGTTTATGACGGGTTCAGGCAGGAGTTAGAGCCTGAATACTAAAATGAGGCTCAGGAGTTAAAGGGGGAAAAATTGAGTCGCGCCCCCTTTGGGGCGCTACTTTTAGTGCCCCCGCAGGCCGAAATTCACTGGTAGCGCCTCAAGAGGGAAGCGGGGTGCTACTGGAAGCACCCCGCCTCCCTCTCGGGGCGCTGCGAGTGAATCTCGCGGCGCTACATGCCGCAGCGCCATGCTCTGTGGCACATCGCGCCGCAGTACTGCAGGCCTACCTCCCCTTATTAAAGGGGAGGGGCCTAGCGCAGCGCGACCCAGGGCCCAGCTGGGCCACCAGGGATCGTAGTGCCAGCAAAAGAGCAGCCGGCACTCCGCGGGGGGGGCTGCTCAGGAGGCCGGGGATGGCAACGGGGGCAGGTGCTGGCAGGCGGCCAGCAGCAAAAATGGCCGCCCGGCACCTTCCCTTTAATTAGTGCCGCCCTGGCCGCAGGTAGGCTCCCCTGACCCCGTCGGACATAGCGTCCGGTGGTAAGTCAGGGGGCGCTACCGAAGATTGCGGCCGGGGCGTGAGTGGGGCGCCGCGCACAGCGATGACGTCATCGCTGGCGGTGCAGCTCCGCAGGGCGCTAACTGTTACCGCTGCCGTTAACCTCCCGCTGAATTCCGCGGGAGGTGTTGGCGGCGCCAAAACTTTTCCGGGTCCTGACATGTGAGCTTGTTGCTCGCCTAGAACGATCCCGCCCTGCGAGAAAATCAGCGCCATTGATACTTTAAAGCTTCTCATCAGTTAACTAGCCACTTTCCTGTTTAAGAAGCTTTAAAGTATCAATGATACACTTGGAAGTGTCCTGAAGTTCATTAGTCTAGCTTTGGAGTGTGTAATTTTGCTGGTAAATGGCACAATAAAAAAATAATAAAATCCACAATTTACCCACAAGGCTCTTCATGTCAGTTCTGAGTTTCCTCCATCAGCATGATTTGAATCACAATAAGCCAATGCTACATGACGAGACTCAGTCAAGCCTCTGATATAACAAGGATATCATGGGATACCTTTTACAGGTCTGCACTGGCAGCTAAGTAGCTTGCCCGCTGCCAACTATATTGGAAAATCGTAGGCTATAGACAGAGCTAATCAATCCCACACCCAATGGATCAGAACCAAACTCTGTAGTCCTACCGCATTCTGTCGAGAATAGTGAAGCCTGGGAAGTCCTCTGACATGCCCCTTTGAATGCCAGCGGATGATTATCCCGTGGTTCCACTGACTGGAATTTCTAGGATCTGGTCAAAATGTAGTGGAATCAGAGTGCTAATAATACTTTTGGCAGCATAATAGGTTTGTTCATAGGAGCAAGGCAACCGTGAAAGTTTTCAATTAAATATATGCGCCATGTACTGAATTGAATATATAACTCGTCTTCTCTCATGGCATTGCACACAGTAAGTGGCAGAATATGGTCACTGTCTTACCTGTCTCTGATGTTTTTGTGTGGCTGATTCTCTCTGTCTTGCCTCTTCTGACTCTCTCTCTTCTCTGCTGCTCTTTTCTGTCCTCTTCTGCTTCTCTCTACCTTTTTCTTTTGTTCTTTCCTTCTGGGTGGGAGGAGGTGGGTGGTGTGACATGCAGGCTGCATTTGGCGTGAGGTTGTGGGGTAAATGCGGCCCTCAGCAGGTCCCTTCTCATCTCCCGCCCCCAATCATTCAAGCTTCTCCCATGCCTTTGCTCTCATTTGTATCCCCTATCCCTTCATGTTCCACTAGCCATTCTCCTTCCTACCACCCCTTCACTCGCCATTCTCCTTCCTACCACCCCTTCAATCGCCATTCTCCTTCCTACCTTTTCCTCTTTGAATGAGCCACTCAACCCCTGTCCCCTCTCTTCCACCTTGCTCCATTGTCTCACCTCCCCACTCCATCCACTCTCACCCTCTCACTCACTTCTCCAAAAGGTGGGTACTGAGAGGCCAAAGGCTACATCACCTTTAACCAGTTTCCTTCTTACCCTCTCTTCCTATCTTTGTTGGCTTTCAAAATTTGACTTTTTTTAACCAGAGAAGATCATGTTAGAATGAGGAAAGAATCCCTGTCTGCCTTTCTTTCTATCGGTCTCTCTACCCCTTTGACTTACACAGGTGTTATAAATTAGAAGCTGCATCTCACAGGTGTACGTGATTAGCATTAACTTTTTCTAACCGTCAGGTGAAGATAATTAGTTGATTTCAAAACTTAACTATTTTTTTCAAAATTGAAGTAACATTAAAATGAAGACAGCACACAGTCTCTCTTTCTTTCTCCCGAACCCCAGTCTCTTCCTCTCTCTCTCTCCCTTAATTTTACACACATTTTATAATTTATAAAACAAAAACCTACAACAGATATGCATTCAGAACACTGCCATTTCTTTTTCACTCAGACAGACACACACGCTGCCTCTTACTGTTAAAAGAAAACACAATATAAATTTTACCTCAGTAAAGCTTTTGAAATTTGTCCTCTTGTTTTTCAAAATTATTTGAAGAAAAACTACTGGGTAGAAAGTGCTAGGAGGTAAAGAAAAATATTCCATCAGTACAGTTGACTGAACAGTACTGATGCATCCTGCGAAATTAGGCATACTGCACATGTTTAGATTGCATAATCCAAATTTAGCTCGAGTCACAGCTCTAGGCAAAAATATCATCCCAGAATTTCCTGCAGTAAGTGACACACGGCGTAAATCAGGCAGTTGCGGTCTCCGATCTTTCCGCACTATACTTACGCCACAATTTCCTCGAAACTACAATGAGCTTAATGATTAACCAGGGACTTGTTTGCGGCGCGGTCAATGGCTTACCCTGCAGACCTACCACTTGGCACTATAAAAAGCTGAGAAGACGTCATCTTGGCATTGGGTGGTAAGTGCATCGTCTGTTAAACTCATTTTAAATCAATTTTAAAAAGTTACATTTAGTTAAAAATTGTTGTGTAAAAAAGCACTGTAGAAGTAATTTAGAATCATAAATCGTGCCTGTGCCGGCTCTCGGAAGGAACTGTCCAATTAGTTAATATCAGTGCTCTTCTGAGGGCCCTCCTCAATGAGATTGAGCAGAGACGAGACGGACCTATTTAATGAAGTTGGGTGCCCTGCAGAAGAGGGCACCTGTCAGCTGTTGAATGCAGGGTCTCGTAGCTCCTTGGCTAATGTTACAGAGGTGTCCAGTGCCTGACTGGAAGGAACTAGAGCTGTAGACATTCTGGGCCATCGTCCCCTTCATTCCCACTGGTGTTGGTTTTCCTTCAGCATTTTGCAGAGGCGTCCTTGGTGAAGCACAGTCTGTGAACACAAGCTCCTCTGACAGAGCCTCGAATGACATTTGCTTCCTGTACACTCTCTAGAGCAGGGGAATGCCCAGCGTATAGATGATTGTAATCCTTTCACCTTCTTAATGTGTAGAGAGGGACAGGGGAGGCATTCTGAAGGTATTGCTTTCAGACACTCACAGGACTCCGGATGGCAAGACTACCAAACTGAGAATTTCAGAAAAGAGAATCGGAGAACAGTTTCCAGACTGCAGGCATCAGGCTCCACAGCTTTACTAAGCCCTTTGTTGTTCTCTAGGCTGAGAGTCATGTGAGGGCCACAAATCACACCAATATCAGGTCGACTGCGCCATTCTTTTTCAGGCTAAGTGGATACGGTGAGAAAATGGAGGTGAATCCAGGAAATTTGCGATCGGCATTCATGGCAATGATGGGCGGAGCTATGAAGATAAACCTTTCTCGGTTTCATCAAGGGTATCAGCGAAGTGGTCCAAAAGTACCAGGAAATTATGGCCAAGCGCAAACAATAGCATAATTCACATACACTATTATTTCCTGGAACTTCTACTCTGGAATAATAGCGCATGCCATTGATGCACCATTACTATGATGCAAGTTTCCAGGAAATTCCAGGCCTTCAAGTGAGTATTAAAAACACAAAAAAAATCCCAAATCAATTGATACATTTAATGATGTTATTGTGAAATATGCATTTTGATCACATTTAAATGTGGCGCAATAGGCTTTGAAAAGAACTGATGTTTTATTTGGGAGGATAATTCCTTTAAGAACACATTTTCCTCTGTTTACTGCCCCAAAACAGGCGGTAATTCAGAGGAGAATGCAGGCCATTCTCATCACAATATCATCAGGAAAAACAAATATATTCCCACTGGACTAGCAGGAAAAGAGACATGCCGTTTGGTTAGACCACCATGGAAAGATTGAGAACAGGAGGTGATATAGTGAGCTGATGCGGGCGGAGGGAGGGAGATCAGTCCCACAGTCATGTTTAAATCCAATTCAATTCCCAGACCCAGATTCAATCCCAATCTGTGCTGAATTAGTTAATTCAATTACAGTGGCAGCAAAAGCTTTCATGGCCTCAGTACCGCTGCTCTTGGTAAGGGTTCCCGCTCCTGATCGCTATCTGGTGACCGCTGTTGGAAAAGTGCACGTGTGTGAACCTATAGTGAGAACAGGATTGGATTTAGCTGTTAATACTCCCCATGGTAAAATGGCATTCTGACCTTTATCTAATCTCATGTTTAACAAATAGTTATTTGGGTGAGGAACCTAGGTGGGGTTTGGTGCCCCTGGAAGCGTATCCCAGAAAGTCAGGAGGGGAGAAAGGGGAAATAAATTAGGAAAAATAAAAGTAGGTTAGAATGAGAAAAGACCATTCACACCAGTCGGTTTGCTAAATTACCCAGATCCTGTTTCAGGATTCAACCTGATTATTTAAAAAAAAATCGTTTTCCCTTCTCACACCCTGATCCCTTCAACTTTGTCAGTATGTTCTGCATTCAGTGTCAGTCTATGCCGGAAATCAGTGAGACTAATCAATTAGAAGATATTCCTTCAAGTGAGCTTGAAGCTCTTTTGTTTTTTAATAAAGAATATTTTTTGTGTAATTTTATAATGGAGAACTACCATTGTCATAACAATGCATTCTAGTCACTTTATTAAAGATATATATATATATATTATTATCCAATGGCAGGCACTTATAGTTGTCACTTTGTGATAAATGATTAATGTCTGTGAAACAGCACTCCAAGCATATCGCACAGATGTGAATTTTTGGTATCCTTGTTAATGTGTGTTCTCAATTCAACAATGTCTGTTTTTGTAATGTCGTTTTTTCGAACATATTTGGGAGCAGCATCAGTAAATCCTAGCAAAACTGGAGGTCAGTGGGAGGCCGAAGGGCGAAGTCCCTTCTCCCAGTCTGGAGCGCCTGCTCAGGAGCATTTGGCTGAAGGCCAGGTCATGCAAATGAGGTGAGCCCAGAAATTCAGTCAAGGTTCAGCTGCACTGCAATCAGTTGCGACGCAGCCGGCTGTCGCCCGACTGACGCGAATACAGCGGAGGGCGGGAGATCAGTCCCAGAGACATGCTGAAAGTGCAGTGGGGGCTTGTCCTAACTTAAGCTGCGGGTACACCAGCATTCCAGCACTTGTACACACACAATGATGCCAAAAAATGTCAGGAGTTTCCTTCGCTTTTTGCAGAGGGCCATTGTGGCGATGCAATGGTACTGTATTTTGCTGAATCTGGTTGTTAAATTATTTATACAGCCATCATAGCAACACAGAAGCACAATCAATTCTCAACCCAGTTCACACGGCACTCCTCTCCTTGCTCCCTCCCCCCACCCAGCTATTAATCTCCCACCACCCTAGCTGATGCTGGTACTCCTCTACATTGTCCTTCCCCAGTTCATATCAGTGCTCTGCTCCCTCTTCCCCATTAGTTCATCCAAGCACTCTCCTCCTGCTTTAGTTCATGTTGGCACTTTTCTCCCGTTCCTGTCAGTTCATGCTGGTACACATCTACCTGCCTCAGTTCATGCTGACAATCTTCTCCCTCAATTAATATTAGCATTCCTCTCCTCCCTCTGGTCGGGGTGGAGCTGGTACAGCGGTGAGGTGGAGCTGGGCTCAGTGGTGAGGCGTGGAGCTGGGCTGAGGGGTGGGGCTGGGAGCAGTGGTGAGGCGTGGAGCTGGGCTCAGTGGTGGGGTGGAGCTGGGCTCAGTGGTGAGGGGTGGAGCTGGGCTCAGTGAGGGGTGGAGCTGGGCTCAGTGGTGAGGGGTGGAGCTGGGCTCAGTGGTGAGGGGTGGAGCTGGGCTGAGGGGTGGAACTGGGGTCAGTGGTGAGGGGTGGGGTCAGTGGTGAGGGGTGGGGGTGGGAGCAGTGGTGATGGGTGGGGGTGGGAGCAGTGGTGATGGGTGGGGGTGGGAGCAGTGGTGATGGGTGGGGGCAGTGGTGAGGGGTGGGGGTGGGAGCAGTGGTGAGGGGTGGGGGTGGGAGCAGTGGTGAGGGTGGGAGTGGGAGCAGTGGTGAGGGGTGGGGGTGGGAGCAGTGGTGAGGGGTGGGGGTGGGGTCAGTGGTGAGGGGTGGAGGTGGGATGGGGGTGGGCTCAGTGGTGAGGGGTGGGGGTGGGGGTGGGAGCAGTGGTGAGGGGTGGGGGTGGGATCAGTGGTGAGGGGTGGGGGTGGGAGCAGTGGTGAGGGGTGGGGGTGGGAGCAGTGGTGGGGGTGGGGGTGGAGTCAGTGGTGAGGGTCTGGGGGTGGGGAGGTCAGTGGTGAGGGTCCAAAGGGGAGCAGCGGTGAGGGGTGCTGCTGATTTTCATCCACTGACTCCAAAATACTAATGTCTGAATGAAACATGGACAATTGGCATGTATAATTTGTTAAAGAAGGGGAGTTTATTTGGAAAGGGATGGATGACTCCGTGTAGACTCTGTATTGGGATCGACATCCTGGGGGAAGGATCTGTTACGGGTGTGAAATTATTTCCTGACATTGGCCGCTCTGTCTACTGCTGGAGTTTTCTTTGTTCGCACGGTGACATCAGCACTTTGGGAAGAAGCCAAGGGTGATATTAACAAACTGACTCAGAGCAGCCAAATCTGCCCGGCACAGTGACATTTCGCATATACCTCCACTCCCTAATCCGCTCTCCTGCACACACATGTATCAATTAAAAGACACCGTCGGCACGTCTCACAGCCAGCAATCTCACTATTTATTGGACACAAAAAGCTGCAACTGTATATTATTAGGTGTTTGGATTCTCTAAATAAGGCCTCAAAACGGAAATGATAAAGTTGTAAAGAAAAAGCACTGACGAACACATTGCGAATTGATGTTGGCCATTACAGTACTGGCACTCGATTGGCTAAAAAGCAACTCACAGGCCAATTTGGCCGGTGTGAGTCTGACCTCCAAAATGCATAGTTGGATCAAGAGGCAATGTAAATTAGGTAAGAAATGTAAAAAAGATAAAGGGGGAAAAATTAGGTCGCGCCCCATTTGGGGCGCAAATATCGTCTGGACGCAAATATTAGCGCCTGGCGCTAATTATCGTCACTGACTGGAAACTTCACTTTTACCGCCCCGGGAGGTGAGTGGAGCGCTAAAGCAGGCGCTGCACACCTGTCTTAAGGCGCAAAGGCCAAGGAGTGAGGCGCTACCTCAGAGCGCTGGCGAAGCTCATGTAATGTCAGTCAGCAATGGAACACACACACAATGGCACGGGCCAGTTCTTAAAGGGGATGGTTAATCTTGCTTTCCATCCACATCCTACTCATTGCAGCCTTGAATCTCGGCCTGGAGAGACTTGCACATCAAATGTGCTGGAAAGAACAATGGAGAGTACCAGGCAAAGAGCTCAGAGTGCAGCTCCCACAGTCTCTGCTAAATCGATACAAGGAATGGCAAATCAAAATGAACCTGCAAAGTGCTGCTCAGTACCCAAAACTCCTTCACACAACGTTGAATCTCTCCAGAAGTCTCTCCCTCTCGCTCTCAGAATGTGTAGTTCAAAAATGCCACCAACAATAAAAGACAGGAAGAGGCCCCCTTTAAATAGCGCCCCCCCCCAGCCCCACAGCGATTGATAGCGTTCCAGTCTTCCGGTCGTTGGATGCGCCAGGCGGTAAGGCAGGGGGCGCCACTCAATTTCCGCTCCGGGGCGCCACAAGGGCGTTGCACCATGGAATGACGTCACAATCTGCGCGCGCAGGTGGTCGCAGCGGTAAAGTTTAGCGCCGCCGCACAATCTCTAGTTAAGTTCCCGAGCGGCGCAAACATCGCTGCGCCCGGGCGTTAGCGGCTTTGCGCCCCATTAGCGCCCTCTTAAGGCGCTAACGGGAGGCGCAACCAACTGAATTTTTACCCCAAAGTATAGAATAGTCAAAAGAGGTTACATCAGAGAAAAGTAAAGTCAAAATAATAAAAGGAGGAGGGAGGTTTGGAATGACAAAATGAGGAAGAAAGGAAATACAGGACAAGCAAAAGTAAAGTGTTGAAAATCTTAGTTTTATTTAAAATTGGTTTTAAGTTTCTTTATTGCAGAATAGGATTATTATAAGATGTTTCAGGATCACTTTGTGAAGGGCAACATTTTTTAAAACTGGCCTGTCTGGATATCTGCAGCTGCTGATAGTCCAAGGGATAACTTTAAAGAAATAACAGTTTAGACTATTTGACTGCCGTATAATCATCAACTTGCATTTATATATAGTGCCATTGATATTAAAAAAGACCCAAGGTGCTTCACAAATGGAAACATAGAGGGAAATGAGCGCTGATTAAGAGTGACTGAAAGTCCAGTTGAAAAGATGTTTTTTTGAGAAGGCTGTTAAAGGGATGAGGGAGATGTGGAGAGAGGAAGGGGAGAAATTGGGCTCTGTAGTATCTGTTTTTTAGGTGCTAATCGGCCTCCTAACTCTCTCAAATGGCGTATGAGATGCGTGCGCATACTTCCGATGGAAAGTGCGCCAGACGCCATCTTGGTAAAGGGGTCTGCGCGTGCACACCTAACGACTGCCGGAAGCGTGTAGAGCAGGCAGATTATGACGTCAATCAACGCTGATTTGACACTGGTGCTGCCAATTTGGAATGCCTGCAGCCTATGCCCTCTTAACCTTGCACAGCTGAACACGACATTCAATGGCGTGAAGGACCTCCCACCAGTGCTACTTATGGGAATGCAAACTACAGCCTTGGTGAACAAATTAGCCTTACTGATTTCCTTCTATCCCCAACAATGTACAGTACCTTGTGCATGTTTCAAACCTGATAACAAACAAGGATACCATGGGTACGGTAGCATAGTGGTTATGTTACTGGACTAGTAATCCTGGAAGAATGATCCAGAGACGTAAGTTCAAATCAAACCACAGCAGCTGGGGAATTTCAGTGAATTAAATCTGGAATAAAAAGCTAGTATCAGTAATGGTGACCATGAAACTATTGGATTGTTGTGAAAACCCATCTGGTTCACTAATGTCCTTTAGGGAAGGAAATCTGCCTTCCTTACCTGGTCTGGCCTATATGTGACTCCAGACCGACAGCAATGTGGTTGACTCTTAACTGCCCTCTGAAATGGGCAGTTGTACCAAACTGCTACGAAAAACAATAATAAGAATAAAACCGGACGGACCACGCGGCATCGACCTAGGCACTGGCTGCGGACACAACAACAACACACTCAGCCCAGTCAACCCAGCAAAGTCCTCCGCACGAACATCTGGGGACTTATGCCAAAATTGTCCCACAGCCTGACATAGTCATACTGACAGAATCATACCTTTCAGCCAATGTCCCAGACTCCTCCATCACCATCCCTGGGGATGTCCTGTGCCACCGGCAGGACAGACCCACCAGGGGTGGTGGCACAGTGGTATACAGTCGGGAAGGAGTGGCCCTGGGAGTCCTCAACATTGACTCCGGACCCCATGAAGTCTCATGGCTTCAGGTCAAGCATGGGCAAGGAAACCTCCTGTTGATTACCACCTACCGCCCTCCCTCAGCTGATGAATTAGTACCATGTTGAATTCCACTTGGAAAAGCACTGAGGGTAGCAAGGGCACGGAATGTACTCTGGGTGGGGACTTCAATGTCCATCACCAAGAGTGGCTCGATAGCACCACTACTGACCGAGCTGGCCGAGTCCTCAAGGATATAGCTGCCAGACTGGGCCTGCGGCAGGTGGTGCAAAAGACAAG
Organism: Squalus acanthias; assembly: GCA_030390025.1. Classification (NCBI taxonomy): domain Eukaryota; kingdom Metazoa; phylum Chordata; class Chondrichthyes; order Squaliformes; family Squalidae; genus Squalus; species Squalus acanthias. The sequence continues at coordinate 25,191,503 of CM059436.1, read as the reverse complement.
GCTGAAGCGTTTGCAACCATCTTCAGCCAGAAGTGCTGAGTGGATGATCCATATCGGCCTATTCCTGAGGTCCCCAACATCACAGAAGCCAGTCTTCAGACAATTTGATTGAGTCCACGTGATATCAAGAAACAGGCTGAGCGCACTGGATACAGCAAAGGCTGTGGGCCCCGACAACATCCCGGCTGTCATGCTGAAGACTTGTGCTCCAGAACTAGACGCGCCTCTAGCCAAGCTGTTCCAGTACAGCTACAACACTGGCATCTACCTGACAATGTGGAAAATTGCCCAGATATGTCCTGTCCACAAAAAGCAGGACAAATCCAATCCGGCCAATTACCGCCCCATCAGTCTACTCTCAATCATCAGCAAAGTGATAGAAGGTGCCATCGACAGTGCTATCAGGCGTTGCTTACTCACCAATAACCTGCTCACCGATGCTCAGTTTGGGTTCCGCCAGGACCACTTGGCTCCAGACCTCATTACAGCCTTGGTCCAAACATGGACTAAAGAGCTGAATTCCAGAGGTGAGTTGAGAGTGACTACCCTTGACATCAAGGCAGCATTTGACCGAGTGTGGCATCAAGGAGCCCTAGTAAAATTGAAGACATTGGGAATTGGGGAAAACTCTCCACTGGAGTCATTCCTAGCACAAAGGAAGAATGATGGTGGTTGTTGGAGGTGAATCATCTCAGCCCCAGGACATTGCTGCAGGAGTTCCTCGGGGCAGTGTCCTAGGCCCAACCTGCTTCATCAATGACCTTCCCTCCATCATAAGGTCAGAAGTGGTTATGTTCGTTGACGATTGCAGTGTTCAGTTCCATTCACAACTCCTCAGATAATGAAGCAGTCCTTGCCCGCATGCAACAAGACCTGGACAATATTCAGGCTTGGGCTGATAAGTGGCAAGTAACATGTGCGCCACATAAGTGCCAGGCAATGACTATCTCCAACAAGAGAGTCTAACCACCACCCCTTGACATTCAACAGCATTACCATCGCTGAATCTCCCACCATCAACATCCTGGGGGTTACCATTGACGGGAAACTTAACTGGACAGCCACATAAATACTGTGGCTACAAGAGCAGGTCAGAGGCTGGGTAGTCTGCGGTGAGTATCTCACCTCCTGACTCCCCAAAGCCTTCCACCATCTACAAGACACTAGTCAGAAGTGTGATGGAATACTCTCCACTTGCCTGGATGAGTGCAGCTCCAACAACACTCAAGAAGCTCAACACCATCCAGGACAAAGCAGCCCGCTTCATTAGCACCCCGTCCACCACCTTAAACATTCACTCCCTCCACCACCGGTGTATCGTGGCTGCAGTGTGTACCATCTACAAGATGCACTGCAACAACTCGCCAAGACTTCTTCAACAGCACCTCCCAAACCCTGCCACCAAGAAGGACAAGGGCAGCAGACGCATGGGAACACCATCACCTCCAAGTTCTCCTCCAAGTCACACACCATCCTGACTTGGAAATATATCGCCGATCCTTCATCGTCGCTGGGTCAAAATCCTGAAACTCCCTCCCTAACAGCACTGTGGGGAGTACCTTCACCACAAAGACTGCAGCGGTTCAAGAAGGCGGTTTACCACCACCTTCTCAAGAGCAATTAGGGATGGGCAATAAATGCTGGCATTGCCAGCGACGCCCACATCCCAGGAACTAATAAAAAAAACACAATCATGAATGCCTGGCTGACCAATCAGAACCCAGATTGCAGATTGAGAACTGGGGGAAGAGACGATTCAACACGTTGACTGTCGTGCATTTTAGCACTAGGAAATCCCAGCTTTCTCTTCTTTCCAAGCAACTAAATAACAGAGGTAAGTTGGACGTTTTCTGCACTGCTAACACTTTACACACTTTAGACCAATGTATCATTATCTTTAAACAGAAAGCTGCCCAAATCAATTGTCATACTCAAATTCCGCAGTATAAATAAAACAACAATGTCAATCCATTTTAAAAAGTGATAGTAAGGTTTCCCTTATAATTAATGGCACCTCTATTTAAAGAGGCATTGATCCAGCATTACAGAGACTTGCAAGAGACACTTTACCATTTGTACACACAGAACAGGTCACACTAACTCAGTCAGATTAAGGCAATGATGCCATTGTATTGTCGATCACATCTGATGCTACATGTTAATTTTATTTAATCATAATTAATGCAAGGCACTAAGATAAAAGTCAAAATTCACATTACAAATAATTATACTAGCAGAATTAACATCTAATGTAGTGTAACAGTTTTTGAGAGGAGAATGCTCCTAACCTCTCCAAGAACTAGTAATTTTCCCAATGCAGTGGCACTGACCCTGTAATACTGTTATTTTCCTTCATGGATCACACAATTCCTGGAATTGTTTTAATTGTAAAAACTCTTAGCATGCTCGTATCAAATTGTTCTCCCTGCTATTTTAGCAAATCTAGCAATATGTTTATTTTACATAGATTTACACCTAAGTGAAGATGGCGGAGAGAGGAGTTAGATATGAATACGTGAAACCATCCTATGATAACATACGCACATACGAACAATGACGGACACGCATGTCCCTCTCGTCCATCCAGCCTGTCCCACACAATTGTGATACCCTGTGCATCACAATGTATACACCCAAAACCATGTGATCTCCTGGGAGAGGCGAAAAACCAGATAAAAACCCAGGCCAATTTGGGGGGGAAAAATCTGGGAAATTACTCTCTGACTCATTTAGGCGATCAAAACTAGTCCAGGAGATCACTCTGGCCCTGAATTCCCTGCAGGACTTACCTTGTACCCTAGCCAGAAACAGGTCCAGCTCTCGCTTGAAGGAATACAGCGAATCGGCGTCCACAGCACGAGACAGCAGCCTGTTCCAGAGGTCCACTGTTCTCTGGGAAAAGAACCACCTCCTGACATCTAACCTAAATCTAGCCTTCTACAACTTAAATTTGTGACCCCTGGTCCTCCCTAATCTATTTAATTGGAACAAACTGTCAGCTGGAACACAATCTATTTCCTTCATTATCTTATAAACCTCAATCAGATCATCCTTAAGTCTATGCTTCTCTAAAGTGTAGAGTCCCAACTCTTTGGCCTATCTTGATAACTAAGCTGCTTTAGACTGGGAATTAGTCTAGTGGCCCTCCTCTGCACCCTCTCCAAAGCCTCAATGTCACCCACCATGTGAGGAGACCAAAACTGGACAGGGTATTCCAAGTGCGGCCTGACTAAGGTCTTGTACCAGGACAAAATAGTATGCCTCGTCTTGTACTCAATTGTCCTATGATTGCACCCCAATGCCCTATTCGCTCTAGCTATCGCTTCACAGCATTGCCCATGTACCTTTAGAGATGTCCAGATCTCTTTCTTTCTCCACCTTCTTTAATGCTTTTCCCTGAAGAGTGTATGTATGTTGAGCATTTGTCCTGCCCACATGCATAACACTGCACTTTTTCAAATTAAACATAATTTGCCAGTCCTGAGACCAATCTCCCAACGCATCAAGATCCGACTGAAGTTGTCGAGCATATTCTACAGTCCTAACACTCGCACAGATCTTAGTAACATCTGCAAATTTGCAGATCGTGCCCCCAACACCTACATCTAGATCATTAATAAAAATAGTAAAGAGCAACGTAAACAATAACGATGACTCTCTGTGCCATGTACTGACTGAGTACAGACCGGTTAGTCTGAAGGGTGATACTGCAGTCTTCAGTTAACCTCAGTTCCCAGGTGCAGCACAGGGGAACTCCATTACCAGTTAATCACATTTCTGCCACTGTTTGAGCTCCATGTTACTGGTCTGTTGTCTTCTTGAAAAATCACTACTCTGGGCCATGGAGGTGAAGTGTGTATGGCCACAAAGTAAATAAGATGTTAATTCATGTACATGACATTGCTACTCACTCTACACCTGATTTCAGCTGCATGATCAGGAGGTCTTTTTAGCAGAGGCCACAGTGAAGAAAAATAGGAAAGAGGCAGGCTTTATGGCCCAGGCAATGGTGCGCATGTGTGTATGTTTAGATGGGAGGACCTAAAGGGAAAGGAATTAATTAGAAACCAGGTTAAAGATACTGTATTACTGCTCTCAGAATCAAACAGCAGCAGAGAGCTCTCCATTGCTCTCAATTGCTGTTGAATCAATTTGCACTGAAGGAGGCAATTCACTGAGACCTGGTCACGTGTCAGAACCTGTTGTGAGGGTATCCTCGATCAGCCCCGGAATGTTCTCAGTTAAGTTGAGCCAGCAGTGATCAAATATAAACTATTCTTGGAATAAGCAAGAGTATTGCAATCATGTTACAGTCTGCTTCTGCTGCTCCTAGTCCACCAAGGAAACACTGGAGGCATATTCCCTTCAGCGAATGTACAATGTTACCAAACTCTAAGGAATTGAGAGTGCTTTGATTCTGATACATTGTTCTAATATATCTACCACTGGAAAAACAAATGCTTCTTTTGACAGAGCTGTACGCAGACAATAACCAGCTCACAGCTCAAACTAAATGACGGGCAGGTGGGCGGGTTGCATGCTGGGGCACGTTCCGCACTTACTGCCCAGAGGCAGTCTGTGGAAAGAAACGCCACAGGCATTGTGGGCCTGTATGTGGTGACCTTCATCACTGAAGGACAGAAGAGGCCTAGAACAGCCCGAATAGAAGCTATTTTGAAAATAAATGAAATTTTATCACGCAAATTTTTTACTCTATTTTTGCAATTTCCTTGAAAGTGTTTTATAATTTTTGCAAGTTTCCTTTTTTTAAATTGCTTCAAGCTTATTTTAATAGGTTCCCGAAGTATATTAAAAGTATTGGCAAGAATTTTGACAGTAACTTTTCCTGTGGATTTCACCCCGTTTGAGCCAGAAGATCAGGAGGTTCAGGAGGACAACTGCAGCGGTGTCAGGAAGCACAGGAACGGGAGACAGCCGCCCAGCCACTGCCTGCTAGCCGCACCTCCCTGTCTGCAGGTGCAGGTGGGCTACTTCACTGTGACCCTCCAGCAATGCTTGAGAAGACTGTGCTTCCCCTACGAAGCAATCTCTGAGTTGTAGCAGCTGTCAGACAGCAGTGGGCATGGCTCGTAAGGGAGACCTTCATCTAACTAACATCTGAGGCCACCGCCAAATTAATCCAAGGCTATCACGGTCCTACTTTGACAACAAAGTCAATTCAGTTGCTTGCTGACATCGAAATCTCCTCCACAACTTCCACTGACAGTTATATTCCATTTGGAGATATTTCTGCTACTCCATCATATGACATTCCTCCACCTTGCCCCAAATCATTCTGCACCTATCCCATTAGCAACAAAAACATCTGCCAGGTAACTAACCTGACAACTTTCTTAAATAACAACAGAAAATGCTGGAAACACTCAGCAGGCCAGGCAGCATCCGTGGAGAGAGAAACAGAGTTAACGTTTCAGGTCTGTGACCCTTCGTCAGAACTGGAAAAAGTTAGAGAAGTAACAGGTTTTAAGCAGGTGCAGAGGCAGGGAAAGGTGGGGGGAGGGGAGGAAGGAATTAAAGGCATAGTCTGTGCTAGGATTGAAGGCAGGAGAGATAAATGTTGCAAATGGGGATGGCAGAATCATCAACAGCTGTCGCCTGAAAAAATGGGGGGTTATAGTCTGAAATTGTTGACAACTTTCTTACTGTCTAAGGCCACTATGGTTTCCCTTGGTGCCCTTTTATCTTAGCCTAACTACTTCTCCTGCAGCGGCAGGAGGATCTGAAGCGATTAATTATTTGCAGCAGGAGCCTTGGGGGTGGGGGGGGATTGAGGTGATACTTCCTTGTCTCTGGTTTTGAAAAATCCCATGTAAAAAGGGTGTAAGCAGCTTCATTCCTGTGCGGCCTTTGAAAAGACAGTCCTGCCTGCACTCTTCAGCAGGATGGGGGCAACCAGGTGAGACAGGAACAGTGCGAGGCTCTTTCATTTCACTCTCAAATAACCTTGTCTTAGCAAACTGTTTATTATCCTTGTACAGCATTGTGAGCACTCAGCAAGCAGCATCTCTCCCCGGAGGGCAGCAGGGCAGGGCCCCATCCAGCAATGCAAATGAAAATTGGGAGAAAGGTATAATGGGCGGCTGATTCGATATCGCCCGTTTTACACTATCGCCCGAAGCCAAACTGACCCCCATAGTGTTTAAACTCTCCCGACTCGTCAAGCTCTCAAAGGCCTCACTCCCACTTTAATCGGATGATCCTGACAGCTGCTGTGCCTCATGTATCGCCGCCTAACTTACCCAGAGTGCGCGAGCAGCATAAACCCAGCAAACTCAAAGCTACTACACCCCTGGCTCTCATACTGAGATATGCCAATGAGGCCAGTGGGGACTCGACAGGCAGATTGTGGGAGGCTCTGCAAGCATGAAAGAACTCGGTGGAAGCATTTTAAAGGCACCCAATGGGAGGAAATTTCCTCACTCAGAACATTTCTTACGTCGTTTATACACCGTTAATACGCTGAAAATGGTGAGGAAATTCACCCGCTGAACCTTGGACAGGTTTGGGATACAATTTTTAAAATTCGTTCCTGGGATGTGGGCGTCGCTGGCAAGGCCAGCATTTATTGCCCATCCCTAATTGCCCTCGAGAAGGTGGTGGTGGGCCACCTTCTTGAACTGCTGCAGTCCGTATGGTAAAGGTACTCCCACAGTGCTGTTAGGGAGGGAGTTCCAGGATTTTGACCCAGCAACGATGAAGGATCGGCGATATACTTCTAAGTCAGGATGGTGTGTAACTTAGAGGGGAACTTGCAGGTGATGGTGTTCCCAAGCGCCTGCTGCCCTTGTCCTTCTAGTTGGTAGAGGTCGTGGGTTTCGGAGGCATTGGTGAGTTGCTGCAGTGCATCTTGTAGATGGTACACACTGCAGCCATGGTGCGCCGCTGGTGGAGGGAGTGAATGTTTAAGGTGGTGGATGGGGTGCCAATCAAGCGGGCTGCTTTGCCCTGAATGGTGTTGAGCTGCTTGAGTGTTGTTGGAGCTGCACTCATCCAGGCAGGTGGAGAGTATTCCATCACACTCATGACTTCTGCCTTGTAGATGGTGAAAAGGCTTTGGTGAGTCAGGAGGTGAGACCCCAGCCGCAGAAAACCCAGCCTCTGACCTGCTCTTGTGGCCACAGTATTTATGTGGATGGTCCAGTTAAGTTTCTGGTCAATGGTGAACCCTGGTAATGCCGTTGAATGTCAAGGGGCAGTGGGTAGACGCTCTCTTGTTGGAGATTGTCATTGCCTGGCTCTTGTGTGCCGCGAATGTTACTTGCCACTTACCAGCCCAAGCCTGCCCTAAGGAACTCCTGCAGCGATGTCCTGGGGCTGAGATGATTCACCTCCAACAACCACAACCATCTTCCTTTGTGCTAGGTATGACTCCAGCCAGTGGAGAGTTTTCGCCGATTCCCATTGACTTCAATTTTACTAGGGCTCCTTGATGCCACATTCGGTCAAATGCTGCCTTGATGTCAAGGGCAGACACTCTCAGCTCATCTCTGGAATTCAGCTCCTTTGTCCATGTTTGGAGCAAGGCTGTAATGAAGTTTGGAGCTGAGTGGTCTTGGCAGAACCCAAACTGGGCATCAGTGAGCAGGTTATTGGTGAATAAGTGCCACTTGATAGCACTGTCGATGACACCTTCCATCACTTTGCTGATGATTGAGAGTAGACTGATGGGGCGGTAATTGGCTGGATTGGATTTGTCATGCTTTTTGTGGACAGGACATACCTGGGCAGTTTTCCACATTGCCGGGTAGATGCCAGTGTTGTAGCTGTACTGGAACAGCTTGGCTAGAGGCTCGGCTAGTTCTGTAGCACAAGTCTTCAGCACGATAGCCGGGATGTTGTCGGGACCCACAGCCTCTGCTGTATCCAGTGCTTCTTAATATCATGTGGAGTGAATTGCTGCTATAAACATTCTTTAAATGTAGCGGCACTGACTTAGAATACATGTAGAATAACAAAACGCCTGAACGTGCGTTACCAGGGCCTAACTCAACGAAGGAGCATCGGTGAGGTCATAAACATTTGTAAATGCCACCTGACCTCCAAGATTAAATTTCAGTTTGTTACTCACTTTTAATTATCTTATATCGAATCTACGGGTTGAACTTCTGCCAGGGTTCTCCTGTTCTTGATCACTGTGTGGTGAGCCCTGCTGGAAAACCATGAGATAGATTTTCCTCATCAGCAGATTTACTGCTGGAAGTGCACCAGAATGTTCTTTTTAAATTTGAACATTGTTCTGTATAAATTGAAAGGGGGAGAAATTCGGTTGTTTAGCGCCTCCGGGGGCGTTAACGGGGCGCTAATGACTTACCGCCCGGGCGCAGCGATGTTACCGCCCCCTGCGAAATTCACCTGGCTGTATGTGGCGGCGCTAACCCCTAACGCCACGATCTCCTGCGCCCGGAGATCGTGACATCATCCGGTTGCGCAGCGCCCCGGTAGCGCCCCAGACCCGAACTTCGGTTCCTCCCCCTGCAGCATCGCCGGGCGGAAACACCGACAGCTGCAGGAGGCATTCATCGGGAGGCCGGGCGCTTCGGGGGTGATACTTAAAGGCGAGGTGGCTGAGGTAAGTAAAAAAAATTCTGAAATTCTCTCTCTCTTTTTTTTTACCTTTGTTTTCACCAGCGATCAATCAGCCCGGCACTCTGCTGCAGTGCATCAGGCTGATCGGGCCGGATCACGGCTGCTGTTGGGGACCAGGTTAGTTTTCCTCTTGCAGAGCCTGCAGCGATGGCCCTTCCCTTTAAGGGAGGGAAGGAGCCTTCCAATGCGGCAGTGCTGCACGGCCCATTGTGCAGCGCTGCTCACCTACCATCCCACCTGCTGCCTGTTGCGCTCCAGGAAGAAAGTGGCACGCTTGATTTACCCCTCCACTTCCTTCCTGGAGCGCAAAAACACAATTATTTAAAAGCCGGGAATCATTAGCGCCCGCCGCTAAGTTTCCCAGCGTTCAAAAGTTACCGCCCCCAAATGGAGCGATACTGAATTTCTCCCCAAAAGTTTACAAAGTAAAAATCCCCACTTTAGGTAATCAGGCTGTCCTGCTCCCCCTCTCATCCTGCTGGCAGGCATCCTACAATACCTGGGGCCAGAATGGCCCCTCCACTCCCTCATCCCGTGACTGCAAGTGGCTTCAGCAAGCACACCATTTACACCAAAGTTTCCATGGATCTTCTGTCGAAGTTACGGCAAATGATCGGCAGAACCCCTGTGGAAATGCAACCCCTTTATTTCTGTGGCGTGTTAAAAATCTTTCATTTGCACGGACTTCCTGTCAGTACCATTTCATTTCCTGTTGTTATGTTTTTGTCACACGTTAGTGTCAGTTTTTCCCATTTTAAGTTCCTATATCCACGTTTGACAAGGCTTTTGCCTGTGTAAACTTTTCACAATGAATGCACAATCATCGTGCCTGCGCGGCAGCTTTCTGAGCTGTCTGTGCTACCTCAGCTGCCATTTTGATCTTTTCCTGAACCTTGGAGACGGTAACTATTAACCTTTCTATTAGATGCTTTTACTCTAGACTTTTTCATTTTAAATAATACATTTTAAAATTTGAACATCTTTCACCAGGAAGAGGAACAAGTCAAGCCACAACCCCTGGACCCATGAAGATAATAGATGACTTGTGGGTTCTGGGCCCTAGAATGTCTACCCCTGCCAGATACTTACCAGTCCTGCTCTGTTTTATAAAAAATAGTGGCCTCACTCTGTTAAAAAATTTCGAAGACTGGCTGCAATGCATTCAAAAAGAATATTTAGAGGGAAAACTTATTTCATTTTGTTTGAGGTGCTGGTATGGTGGTGAGGGTTGCCTCCTCTCCCTCTTCCCTTTCTCAGTTCCTCCTCCCTCTTCTCTTCCACTTCTCTTCATTTTCCCCTTTCCTTCCATTCCTTTCCGCTCCCTCTCCCCAGAACCCTCTCCCCTCCCTCCTTCCCTTACCTCCTCCCTCCCTCTGCGCAGTCCTCCTTCAGCCCCGGTCCAATTATCCCCTGCCCTCTAACCCACTTCATCTGAAGTCTACACTTGGTCTTGACTCCCTGTGTGCAACGCCATGGAAAATTAACTGGTAATATATTCAAAATCTTACATCTGCACACATTCCATTATAGATTCCTGTGTCCCCATTATAATGACACCCTCCTGCCAGTGGTGGTGCTGTAGCACTTCAGCTTGGCGTCTCCCAGCTCCTCAGCCTGCACTGATGAGACACTCCGAAGCTCCCACCAACTCCACTTCTCTGCTTCCCAAATTGTCGTACACTTTGCTATTTAACAACAACAACTTGCAATTATATAGCTCCTTTAACATGGCAAAATATCCCAAATTATTTTAACTGTAAATAAGAATATGATATTAAAGTTTTACATAAAAATAAGGGCAGAATGTACAATGGTCAAATGGTGACTGAATTACAACAGCACGCTCTAGTTGAATTATACCCCACCCTTTAGCTCTGCTTCAACTGAAGACTACACTTGGTCTGCAATGCCATGGGAGATCGACTAGTAGAAATTTAAAATGCTGATGCAATTAGTGGGTGGGCTGAATTATCAGTTGCAGAATTGACAAAGCACAGTGAACTACTTAGGACATTACTGAAATGTGAAACCTGAAAGTACACTGCATAGACATGACCGAGTTTGCAGTACTACAAGGCTCCTTTTGGCATCCGCTTTACAAATTAGTACAATGCAGAGATAGACATTACAACGACAAATACGCGCGGAATTAAACATCACCTCACAGTACGGAGCAACATAGAATTACTGCTGGGTAATCTTAGTCAGACTGCGTCTTTATTATTGCATTTTCAATCAAATCAAAATGTCTTTCGGGGTCTGTCTGTCTCAGGCATTTCTCACTGAAGGCACCAAACCCTATGTGAACAGGCCACATGCAGACTCTTTTCAGATAAACACAATTAGCTGCTGATACAGACAAAGGATCATTAACAGGAGAAAATCCTGAAATCATTCACTGACTATATCATTGTTTGTTATTTTCAAACCAAAGCAGATACTAATCTCTCAGTTGGAGCTTAACAATTTCTGGGTTTTCTAAGAAGCATAAAAAAAGTCAGCCCAGAAGGAGGCTGTTTACCCCATCATGCCTGTGCTATCTCCACATTAGAGCTACCTACTCTAATCCCATTACCCTGCTGTTGATACAGTTTCTTCTTCAAATTCTCTCTTAAATGCCACATTTGATTCAGCTTCAGTAGCCATTCTATATTGCAATAAATGTTTGCATGAAATAAATCTTACCCCCCTTTAGTGCTTCTAGAACATAACCTGATTTTATGCTTCCTGTTACTGCAGTGTATTTTCTTTAGGCGCTCTTACATTTAGATATATATCTAAGTTTACTAAGCAGCAAAGGTACATTTATAAAAAATATATTTTTGACACAAACTAGTTTAAATTCACAGAGCTCCGTCCTAGGTGCCAGTGGCGATGGGGCTCTGTCTGAAAGCACCACAACTCATGCGATGATGCACCTTTCGTTGGCCATTATTAGTTCCAATTGCACCAAGAAAGTAGAACTAAAGGACATCAATGGAAATTAAATCTAGAACAAGTTTAAGAAAAACATCTGCATCCAAAGGGTGATAAATGTTTGGGATAATCTGCCAAGCAAAGCAATGGAGCTTTAATGGGCCAGATGGCCTTTTCTCATCTCTGAATTTCTTAATATTTTCTTATGAAATAAAAGAACACTTGGCTCATTAACTCCACTCCTACCAATAACCATATAGAATCTGCACTATTATGCACTGAGCCCGTTTATCTAATTTACTGGGAGGTAAATAACAGAAAGGAATAACATCAGAATTTTTAGGAGCAGGAACAGACCATCAGGCCCAGCTACTCCAACCTATTTTGATAGATCAATGCCCCTACTGCCTTTTCACCATATCCCTGGATTACTGGTTCCAAGAACGTCATCCTTTATTTTAAATAGTGGAGTTATGTTAGTCATCATTAGCCTCTAGAATCGCTATTGAATTCGCAAACTTACAAACAAATTAGTTAAATCTTAATTCATTTCTGTTCCTATCCTTTTTAAGTGTCACAAATGGAAGTTGTCTATTTTAAAAGCATCTAACCTTTTCATAATCATATTCATTATTATTTGTGTATTAAACAAACCACAGATAAAACTTTCAAGACAAAGCTGATATTTTTTCTCAAATTTGCTCAGTGAACACTCCAGGATATCAGTCTAACAGTTTAATTTGCACAATTTGACCATGACTGCTTCCTTTCACATATGATATTCCTAATACAGCATCAACAACAACAACTTGTTTTTATGTAGCGCCTTTAATGTAGTAAAACCTCCGAAGGCGTTTCACAGGAGCACAATCAGACAAAAATTGACACTGAGCCAAAGAAGGAGAGATTAGGACAGCTTGGTCAAAGCGATAGGTTTTAAGAAACCTCGTAAAGGAGGAGAGAAAGGTCGAGATGTGGAGAGGTTAAGGGAGGGAATTTCAGAGCTTAGGGCCTAGATGGCTGAAGGCATGACTGCCAATGGTGGGGTGAGGGATGGACAAGAGCCCACAGCTGGAGGAACGCAGAGTACTTGGAGGGTTTTCAGGTTGGAGGAGATTACAGAGAAAGGGAGGAGTCAGGCCATGGAGGGATTTGAACACGAGAATAACGATTTTAAAGTCGAGGCATTTCTGGACCGGGAGCCAATGTAGGTCAGCGAGCCCAGTTGTGATGGGTCAATGGGACTTGGTGCGAGTAGCAGAGTTTTGGTTGAGCTTAAGTTTATAGAAGGTAGAAGATGGGAGGCTGGCTAGGAGAGCATTGGAATACTTGAGTATGGAGGTAACAAAATCATGGATAAGGGTTTCAGCAGCAGATGGGCCGAGGGAGTGGTGGAAAAGGGGAATATTACAGAGGTGGAAGTAGACGGTCTTTGTGGGGTCGTAGCTCAGCACAGGGTCAAATAGGATGGCGAGGTCTGGTTCAGGCTGAGGCAGTGGCCAGGGAGGAGGATGGAATCGGTGGCTAGGGAATGGAGTGGTGGGGTCCGAAAGCAATGGCTTCAGTTTTCCCAATGTTTAACTGGAGGAAATGTCATCTGACAGCACAGAGGCAGTGGAGGGATCGAGAGAGGTGGTGGTGAGGTAGAACTGGGTGTATTTGGAACCTGATGTGTTTTCAGATGGTGTCGCCGAGAAACAGAAGTGGTCTAAGGATAGAACCTTAAGGGACTCCAGAGGTAACGATGCGGGGTTGGGAAGAGAAGCCATTGCAGGAGATTCTCTGGCTATGACTGGATAGGTAAGAAGTCCCAATAGAATAAGAACAAAAGTGTTCCAGGGAGTATTTGATCATCTGTCCTAATATTTCCTCCATTGCTTTGGTGTCAGTTTTTTTGATTACGCCTCTGTGAAGTGCCTTGGCATATTTTTCTATGTAAAAGTCATCATATAAATGGGAGTTGTTGTTGCTGGTGTCTCCGTCTATATTTATCCCTACAACTTTAAATCCAGTGCTTAATCAGATAACCATCCAATTCCTTTATAAAGGGATTAATTGGCACCATGTTAAGTGGTAAGGATCTAGTCTACAAATCGACTGTTCTGGGGAGATAACACTTCTTCTAATCGTTAATCTTGCTTCAGGATTGTCAATTCTGCACTTGTCTTCTAGTTCTGCGATCACAGTTTAAGTTAAGTGTTCACATTATCCATCCCTCTCAGTATTTTGAAGACCTCTCCCAATCTTCTTACCTCCCGAGATCAAGTTCAATTCCATCGCCTCATAATGGAATGTTCCAACATCCAGAGTCATCCCTGTCATTCCTCTCTGAAACCCCTTCAAAGCATCAATATTCTTTTGAAGGAAAAAAATTATTTTTTGTGCATTTAACAAATAAATGGTCAAAAACGGAAAGCAATGTTACAATAAATTGTTTGCATCCTGAACTTAGTAAATATGTGATTACTGAATTTGCCTCCTATATGACAGCATTGAAAACCAACCTATAAGAACCTGAGCAGCAATGTTAGTTTTTGGTGTTACAGACAACCAAATTAAAAGTAAAAAAATCTGGTGCAATGTTTTTCCCTATTTATGGGCAAATATTCTAAAGAGAGTCTCGTTTTCTGAACCATTTTTAAAGACAGAAGCTACAATGAGTTATGATCGGCATTGAAAACCTTATATTTTGGTCTATCCACTTTTGCCTTCTCACCGTATCCCTCAATCCCTTTTCCAGAAATGTGTCTAATTATTTCTTGAGTCCATTTATATTGGTCCAAATCTTGCTGGCAAATAACAGTGAGTTCACCACGCACGTGGTTATTAATGTACAAATCGGCTACCAAGTTCAGGCCATTTACGCCGCTCTGCCATTTACCTCGCACAAATGGCAGCTCACCCTCAACCTCCTCGTTATTTTTAAGAACTTGCTGGATTTGCACATTAATTGACCATTAAACTCACTGCAGAAAGTTAGAGCTGGTACTTAACAGCGTAAGTACCCATTTAATGATGTGATAATTGTTAATGCAATGCCAATAAACCTCTCCGGCCCTGAAAGGGAACTATTTAAACTGTTGAATCTCATTCCTGCATATAATAAATTATTCTTAGGGGTAAAAATTGAGTCGCACCCCATTTGGGGCGCTAACCTCGCCGGGGCGCGACTTTTAGCGCCCCGAAAAAATTAGCGGCCCCGCGCCGGAACTTCAGTGGTTGCGCCCCAAGAGGGAAGCGGGGCGCCACTGGAAGCACCCCGCATCCCTCTTGGGGCGCTGCGAGTGAATATCCTGGCGCGACGTGCCGCAGCGCGTGGCGCTGCGGCACGTCGCGCTGCGGTATTGCAGGCCTTCCTCCCCTTCTTAAAGGGGAGGGACCCTGCGCAGCGCGAACCGGGGCCCAGCTGGGCCCCCAGGGATCGGGAGTGCCGGCAAAAGAGCCCGGCACTCAAGAGAAGTGCCGGGCTCTTGGAGCGCAGCCGGCACTTCACGGTGGGGGGGCTTCACGGGGGCCGGGGACAGCAACGGGGGCAGGTGCTGGCAGGCGGCCAGCAACAAAAATGGCCGCCTGCCACCTCCCCTTTAAATATCGCCGCCCCGGCCGCACGTACGCCTCCCTGAGCCCGTCGGACATAGCGTCTGGCGGTAAATCAGGGGGCGCGACTGAAGATCACGGCCGGGGCGCGAGCGGGGTGCTGCGCACGGCGATGACGTCATCGCCGGCGGCGCAGCGCCACAGGGCGCTACCGGCTGCCGCCGCCGCTAACCTCCCACTAAATTTTTCGGGAGGCGTGGGCGGCGCTGCGCCCGGGCGTTAGCTGCTTTACGCCCCATTAGCGCCCTCTTAAGGCGCTAACGGGAGGCGCAAGCAGCTGAATTTTTCCCCCTTAGACTTTAAAAAAATGTTAAATTTAAATTTTTTAAATTTTTTCTTGCTTTTCCTTTCTGTCTCTTTTTTCTCTCTTAATCTAATCTTTCTTTCCCTCTCTTTATTTCTCTTTCTGTACTTGATTTGACTCTAACTTACTCTCTTTATCCATCGTTCCTCTGTTTCTTTCTCAATCCTTAATCTCATTGGTTAAGGAGATACACTGTTGGTACCACTGTTAACTAAGGTCCCAGATCCCCCATTAGCAGCTCACAGCAACTTACAGAGCAAAAAAAATTCGAGCTGAAGGGCGAAGCAAAAAGTAACTAACAGTTAACGCTGCGAGATGCCCCACTCCAGCAAGATTTGGGCCGTATCTGTCTGGGTGGCCTTCCCTGGTAAGTTTATTACTGCTTGGGAGAAAACATTCCTCTTGACTTTGATTCTTGCTCCTAACTTCGTCATTTTTAATTTGATATTTAAACTGTTGTACTATGTGATTTGACAACAACAACAACAACTTGTATTTATATAGCGCCTTTAATATAGTAAAACATCACAAGGTGCTTCACAAGAGTATTATAAGACAAAAAAATTTGACACTGAGCCACATAAGGAGAATTTAGGGCAGGTGACCAAAAGCTTGGTCAAAGAGGTAGGTTTTAAGGAGCGTCTTAAAGAAGAAAAGAGAGGTAGATAGGCGGAAAGGTTTAGGCAGGGAATTCCAAAGCTTAGGGCTTAGGCAACAGAAGGCACGGCCACCAATGATTGAGTGATTATAATCAGAGATGCTCAACAGGGCAGAATTAGAAGAGCGCAGATATCTCCGGGGGTTGTAGGGCTGAATGAGATTACAGAGATAGGGAGGAGTGAGGCCATGGAGGAATTTTAAAACAAGGATGAGAATTATGAAGTTGAGGCGTTGCTTAACCAGGAGCCAATGTAGGTCAGCGAGCACAGGGATGATGGGTGAACAGGACTTGGTGCGAGTTAGGACACGGGCAGCCGAGTTTTGGATCACCTCAAGTTTACGTAGGGTAGAATGTGGGAGGCCAGGAGTGCGTTGGAGGAGACAAGTCTAGAGGTAACAAAGACATGGATGAGGGTTTCAGCAGCGGATGAGCTGAGGCAAGGGCGGAAACGGGCGATGTTACGGACTTGTGATGCCATTGGGTTTTATTGACTGCAAGTTACCAAGGAATAGCACTATCTCTATTTTAAGGCAATTATACATTGGTTTATGATTTTTGCAGATTAATTTTATGGGATGTGATGCACATTCTCTATGAGCACACACCTCATTATAATATGTAAATTGTTAGCCCCCAAGTGAACGTGATACAGTCAGTATAGTTTTACAAATATTAATGTTTATGACAGGAAAATAGTGTTCCTTATTGTAAAAAAGTAAATAATCAGATTCAAATATTCTTTTATGTTTTATCTGAAACTGAAGTAAATTCTTCGTGTAAAGTAAGTCATTGTATAGTTGGGGGCTGGTGTACAAAACAATAAGCACAATATAAACCTGTATGCATACATGCCAGTTATCTATACAAATGAAAAGGGTGAGAAAAGACCACCAGGCCCATTAAACCCACCCCATTGAGACACAATGTAAGTTTATAACCTTGTACACTGTTCCAGGCACTCATCTCATCATACTTCTGCCCACTTCTGCCCTGTAGCTGTCTTCTGTTGTCGTGACCAAATAACCATATTTTTGGTCAATACCGCCAGAGCAACACTGAATGTAAGAAATGCCTGTATATATCAGGTATCCAGGATTGCTCGTGTGGTGCATTCCTTTTACACTTTAAAAGTCCCACCCCAAGAAGTGTAATCAATTATAGGGAGATCATGCCCCTGGTGGCGCTTTGTGCTAATCCAGCAGAGACCAGATGCTTTTCTCTGGCCTGGAGAAGGTTGGCCCCTTTAAAGCTGTTGTAGGAGCCAGCATTCTGTTGCAGCAGAGATTTTGTGTACCACACTGCAATGGGTTCCCTGGCACAGACAGAAATCCTTTCCAGGATCCCATCAAGAGTGATTAAATTAGGCTAACCACTGAAAATTCACCAGAGTCAGCATAACACGATAGAGAAAATCTCAGCCACTATCTTCAAGGAGGAACACACTGTCTTAAGGCAGCAGATTTTGGAAAAGGAAGTAGTGTCTGTTTCAGGAAGGGTCTGAAGTTAGTAGTGGTGACCTTGGGGACAGCAATGAGCAGCAAGATCACAAATGAAAGAATAACATTATCATCAGCTCCCATTATGATCAACTATTTTTTTTTGTGTATGTACTTTAAGACTATGAAACTTAGCTTTGGGCTGTCCCAATGACTGGGTCAATAATTGGTTAGTACTGAACCACACAGACCCAGAAGGCCATAGGTTTGGTCTCTCCACTGAGGCAGAGTTGAGGGCACTATAATTGGCCTTAATGTCCAAGGACTGAGGAAGGAAATAGTTGGTCAGTGTTACCGCTCTTCACTGGTATCCAGTGACTGCTGCTGGAACATGCACTGGTGTGAATGTTGATTAAGGACAGTATTGGGCTCAACCAGTCAAACGCTCCAAGTCTGCTTTGGCAGAGTGGGAATTGTAATCCCTAGGCAGATTGAAAGCTTTATTCAGCTGGAGTTTCAGGGGTACTAGAGGTCATGAAATCAATTTTGCAGGTGCCCCTGCCAGTATGGGCACATCCTGGGCGCCCACTGGGGTGGGCAGGAATAGTAAAATGCGGTGTTGGATTTCTAGATTAATGTGAAGTTGGCAGAACCAGCTACATGTTGCAATTGGTCCCCTTTATAAGAGGGTCAATTTAGAATCCTCATGCAGCAATCTTGGGTGTTCCAGGCCATGACCACAGTATGGAAACCCCAGTGTGTCCCACTTACACAGCTCTGTTGAGCTGGACATAGGTATTTTGCTGGTGCCAGTACAATCTGGGCAGAAGACTTAGAAGCGGTGGGAAAGCTGACGGTTGATGCCATCTTACCAGCTCCGCTTCCTTCTTCAACATCAAGCTTCCAATGGGGCAGGTGGAACCTTCGTCTGACCTGGCCCCAAGGGGAATTCCCTGTGAGTCATCTTTGGGGTGGAGACCTGGCATCACCATCTCATGTCCTGGCTTTGCCAATTGCTATCCGCCTGACTTCTGCTGCTGGCCCTGAGGAAGCGCAGGACCATTGTGTTGATATACCTTACTTTTGTAGTATAAGAACATAAGAACTAGGAACAGGAGTAGGCCATTTGGCCCTTCAAGCATGCTCCGCCATTCAATACGATCATGGCTGATCTTCTACCTCAACCCCACTTTCCTGCAATTTCCCCATATCCCTTGATACCCTTAATATCCAAAAATCTATCGCTCTCTGCCTTGAACATACTCAACGACTGAGCATCCACAGCCCTCTGGGGTAGAGAATACCAAAGAGTCACCACCCTCTGAGTGAAGAAATTTCCCCTCATCTCAGTCCTAAATGGCCAACCCCTTATTCTGAGACTGTGACCCCTGGTTCCAGACTCCCCAGCCAGGGGAAACATCCTCCCTGCATCTACCCTGTCAAGCCCTGTAAGAATTTTGTATGTTTCAATGAGATCACCTCTCATTCTTCTAAACTCTAGAGAATATAGGCCTAGTCTACTCAATCTCTCATCATAGGACAATCCCCCCCATCCCAGGAATCAGTCTGGTGAACCTTCGTTGCACTCCCTCTATCGCAAGTATATCCTTCCTTAGGTAAGGAGACCAAAACTGTACACAATACTCCAGGTGTGGTCTCACCAAGGCCCTATATAATTGCAGTAAGACTTACTCTTATACTCAAATCCTCTGGTAATAAAGGCCAACATACCATTTGCTTTCCTAATTGCTTGCTGTACCTGCATATTAACTTTCAACGATTCGTGTACAAGGACACGCAGATCCCTCTGAACAACAACATTTCCCAATCTCTCACCATTTTAAAAATACTCTGATTTTCTATTTTTCCTACCAAAGTGGATAACTTCACATTTCTCCATATTATATTCTATTAGCCATTTGCTTGCCCACTCGCTTAACCTATCTATATCCCCTTGCAGCCTCCTTGCATCCTCCTCACAACTTACATTCCCACCTAGCTTTATATCATCAGCAAACTTGGATATATTACATTTGGTCCCCTCATCCAAATCATTGATATACATTGGAAATAACTGAGGCCCAAGCACTGATCCTTGCAGTACCCCACTAGTTACAGCCTGCCAACCCGAAAATGACCCGTTTATTCCTACTCTCTGTTTTCTGTCCATTTACCAATCCTCAATCCATGCTTGTATATTACCCCCAATCCCATGAGCCCTAATTCTGTTTAATAACCTCTTGTGTGGCACCTTATCAAATGCCCTCTGAAAATCCAAATACAATACATCCACTGGTTCCCCCTTATCTATCCTGATAGTTACAACCTCAAAAAACTCTAACAGATTTGTCAAACATGATTTCCCTTTCATAAATCCGTGTTGGCTCTGCCTAATTCTATTTTTACTTTCTAAGTGCCCTGTTACCACATCCTTAATAATAGATTCTAGCAATTTCCCCACTACTGATATCAGATCTCAGTAGATCACGAAACATTAGTACAAAGCCACACTTAACCTCATCCTGCTGTGCCACTCATCACATCCCCATTATTCTGCCTTCCCTACCCTACTCCTGCACATCCTTACTCACATCAACTTACCTTGCACCTCCACCCATCCCTCACTATCTACATTATCACTTCCCCATCTCACTAGCCACCCCTCACACTCACCCTCATCCTAGTCCAATCATACCAACTAACAACACACAAGGGTAGGCACTTGTGTGTTTTAGCCAATGTTCATGTGAAGTTTCTGTTAATGTGCTGTCAAACATTGAAACCTTTATTTTGAACACTTTGCATTCTTGGACAGATCTGTGTGCACTTTTGGAAGTGTCTTAGTGAATTACAGTGAATGGTGAGACATAACGGTACCCCCCACAATGGTGATGAGTCTGAAAGGAATGGACTGAGCATTGTAGGGATGCTTGATGGTGTTGGTGTGGGGTGGTGCCAACCTGGCACATCATGTGGCACCAGAGTGTACACCGTCAAGTGAAGTAAATCTGGCCATGGTGAGGCCATCCCTGGCATCCCGGGCAGCAATGTGGTCGGGTGCTGATGCCCTGTGTCCTGTGTAGCATCAGTTGATTGCGGAGAAGGTTGGTGTTGTTGTTGGTGCTGCTGGTGTGCCTGGTGCTGCTGGTGTTGGGGCTGATCGTGGTGGGATTCTGAGGACCAAGGTGAGATAGTTCCAAGGGCACTGATGCTGATGTAATAGATGGCAGGTGAAGTTGAGATGACAGAAGCGATCTGTCAATGATGAGAGAGGTTGTTCCAATGAGGTGACACTGGATACAGAGTTTACTTCAAACACTTGCAACCTACATAAAGCTCAATCTATCTTCCAAATGCAGTACGCAACAGCTTCTGAGCTTGGAAAGTGAGATGGGAACTTGTATAGCACATTTGCAGCTGTCAAGTAATGAGATGATTCCATGGTCATACAGCTCCCGACCTGCTTACCTGACGTGATCCCCGAGCAGCGTAGACCCCATGGGCGACCTGGTAAACTCTGAAGGTGAGCTCAAAATACTTCTTAATGGGCTGTTAACAAGGTCATAATTACCTGAATTGCCTCCCCCGCCGCTGCGTGTTGGGTCTGTTCAGTGCTGACAGACCCGACATCTGGGTAAGGTGCGTGGCGGCGGGTTGACAGTGGGGTCCTGACCCGCAGTCACAAAATTTTTTTCCCACCACTGAACGCACCTGCTGACCCCCCAAAACTTTCCCCCCAAAGTATTTGTTTAATTTCTCTGCCATTTTCTTATTCCCCATTATAATTTCTCCTGTCTCAGCCTGTAAGGGACTCATGTCTGTAAGGGATTTACTTTCATTAATCTTTTCCTTTTTACATACCTATAGAAGCTTTTACAGTCTGTGTTTATGTCTCTCGCTAGTTTACTCTTATTCTATTTTCCATTTCTTTATCAATTTCTTGGTCCTCCTTTGCTAAATTTTAAAATCCTCCCAATCCTCAGGCTTACTACTCATTTTGGCAACATTATAGGCCTCTTCCTTTAATCTTTAATTTCTCCTGATAGCCACCGGTGGACCATTTTTCCCATGGTGTTTTTGTTCCTTAAGGGAATGTATATTTGTTGCGAAATATGAATAATTTCTTTAAATGTTTGCCATTGCTTTTCTACTGTCATATCTTTTAATCTAGTTTCCCAACCTACCTTAGCCAACTCGTCTCTCATACCTACGTAGTTTGCTTTGTTCACATTTAGGACCCTAGTTTCGGACTTAACCTAATCACTCTCAAACGCAACATAAAATTCTATCCTATTATGATCTCTGCTCCCCAGAGGCTCCTTTACTACACGGTTATTAATTAACCCTGTCTCATTACACAGTGCTAGATCTAAAATAGCCAATTCCCTAGTAGGTTCCTCGATATACTGATCTAGAAAGCAATCTTGAATGCATTCCATGAACTCTTCCTCTGCACTATTACTGCAAATTTTTACTGCAAATACAACACACAGGATATAGTGTATATGGTACATTGTAGCAGAGTGAGTTTTACTAAGTGACATAGATTGTTAGTGTGGTGTACTGCTGTGTTTGCCTGCTGTGACAGTCCATGATTTGGTTGTACCCCCAGAGCTGTTAAAGTTACCCTATTCCACTGGGGTGAAGCATGCTCCAGATATTTTCAATATGTGCTTCAGCTGCTATCAGTGGGCCAGGAATCAGGACTAGATTTCAAAACTTTCTCCTGGTTCAGCTTTAAGGAGCATGGTTTTTTTTGGAATGAGCTGCCTTTCAGAATTTCTCAATTTACATTGGCCATGGGGTTGGGGTGGGGAGGGAAGGGGTTGGGGGGGGGACTGCTTCCTGCTGCTGTGGTGCATTGATGGACTGCCATTAGAAGCTTGTCCACATTGGGATCCAGAGAGATGCCGTAGGGACTGTTCCTCTTAATAATCAAATCATTATTTTCTATATATAGGGCTCTTGCAACAAATATCTCTGAGTGCAAAGTTGAGTGGTCATTCTTCAGCTCTGTGAACAGCTCATATAATTTTATACCAGTAGGCCAAAGATTAAGAAAATATTCCCATGGCAACTCCTACCAGCAGTATGGCTAAAAAAAACAGCAAGGAATCTAAACTTCATCCCATATCTCCAAGGCACTAGTCATTAGTATTCGAATGTGTTGTATCAATGCACTCTATGGGAAAGATCATTTAAAATGAAAAAAAAATACTACTCTGGTTTGAATTCGTGAAGGTGAAAGCTGATATTCCCTGCAAAATGCTCACCTCCATTCCTGACAAGACAAGAGAAAAAAGAGAAGGCAAGATAAAAGAATCCACAGACTGAAATTCATGCAGCCTCTTTATCACTGATGTAACTGTCCCAAAACAGTTACACAAAGGTTGTGCTGCAGTGATCCCAGAGATACACTAAGTTTCTAACACATGTTCTGAGGCCCAAGTTCTTTCAGATATTTGGAAACCTGACTATTTTCCTCTTCAGCTTTCACTTCTCCTCTCCTAAAGCTGCCAACTCATTGTGGGGCACTGGCCTCTCCCCAACCTTACCCAAGTAGCTGTTCATCATGTGCGCGCCTAAATGGTGAATGTTGGCAAACTATTTAACTGCAAGGGGCATTGCAGCCAACACCAAAGCAATTTCTGGGGCGTGGGAGGTGGGGGGAAGCATTTCCACACATGCCCACTTTCCAGTTGGAGTCACTGAATGGTGATCGGAAGTGGGAATCCTATCTGATTTTCCCCCTCCTTAACACAAGTATACTAATGCCAATTGTGATGCCCCTAGCACTACGTGTCTGAGATCAGTTAACTTAGCAAAGAGAAGAGATCGAATGTGGGCCCTTCCTGGTATTTGGGGAAGCCAACATAACACTCTTAAACTTCCTGATGTTAAATTTCAAAGTGTATGTTACAAACACGGAAAGGAATGCACTTTTGCACCTGGTACGAAGAACTCCTGTGTATCTACATTCATGGTACAAATTTCTCCCGAGGTTGAAACTCAATTCCACATGAGATTGATTAGTATTAATGGAGATCAAGCCCATGTACAAAGACCATCTTAATATACTCAACTCATTATCAAGGCTTAATATTCTCAAACCCCCTACCGAACACCATTGTGGGAGCACCATCAGCACAAGGACTGCAGTGGTTCAAGCAGAAGGCTCAGCACCATCTTCTCAGGACAACTAGAGAAGGGCAATAAATGCAGATTTGACAGCATTGCCCAAATCCCGAGAACAAATTAAAAAAAGGCAACTGATTTGTGGTTTTGATAGAAAATGGATACTATCACAGACTTCGACCCCAAAACGCCAATAAAATTCTGGAAAATCTTGAAATCCCATGCATTAAAAACTGAATATAAGTTGGTCATATTGAGAAATTATGGAGACGCTTTGCACAATTTTCCTTCTGTAACAATTGAGTGCACCTTGGGGGGGGTTTGCATGTTTGGAAAATCACTCCTTAACATTCCAATCAAACTATCTGGTTCAGGGAATTCTCTCAGTATCCTGGTCAACATTCATCCCACAACCAACATCACCAAAAGCACATTAACTGGTCATTCATTTCATTGTTAATTGTGTAAAATGGCTGCCGCTTTCACCTTCTCACGACAGTGTCTGCACTTCAAAGTAATTCATTGTACACAAAATCCTTACCAAGAGAAGTGGTAAGATGTTAAATAATGGTAAGTCTGTCCTGCTAAGGTGCAAATAACAGGAAAATGCCATATGATGTATTCACATAATTCGCATCTTATTATAATATATCTGCCCAAGAAATCTCCACTACATCCTACGTGAGTTGTACCAGGATGCTGCTTTAACCTGAGTGGAAATCCTACTCACACTTTCTTACACACACAGTTACTTTTGACAAACTCACACTTTCTCACATGCTCAACTTTTTCCACACATGCACACACATATATGACAAACATAGTTGGCAAATGCCAGTGCGCTATCAGCCTTACCCTCAGCTCAAAGATGTGTCTTGCGATGTCAGGTGTGATTTTAGCAGTGAAGTTGTTCTGTTTCATACACTTTTACATTTATACAAAACAAATAACAACGAAAGCTGCATGATCCAAAGGCAAATATAATACCGAATTTACACATCTAAAAAACCCAGCTGGTGACATTTGATACATTTTATTATTTTTCATAGACCATACAAAACAGTAGAATTCAGCAGTCAGTGAGATTTGCATTATCATATGCCTACTCACATACACATATATTCTTTCGCACCTGGACTCATTCACATGCTAACTCACATGGCCAAAAACAAGCCAACAGATTCAAATCAACTCGCATGCACAAATACCACAGACACACACTGAACTCATACAATCACACAACCAAGCATAATTATATTCATGCACCAACCGCATTCACACGTTCACATGTTACAGATGTTCACACTCACACCAGCTCAGGCAAATACCCACAGTGAAACTCACACTCAGACATTCACACTCAGACTCACTCCCCACTGGAGCTCACAATCAGTCTTGCACACACACATTAACAGACTTACACAAGTACACTGGGATAAGTACACACTCCCAGATAAGCGCACATTGAAACTCGCACACTGATATTCGGACACTTTGATTCACTGACCCTCTGACTCACATTGACGGATACTCCACACTCACTCACTCACAATCTCACACACACTCAGTGACACAATCTCGCTGAGACTCACGAACACTCACACCCTCTCCCTTTCTCAAACTCCCACTCACCCTCTCTCACTGAGCAGTCGGGACTGGGACTGGGAGTTTCTTACCGATAGTGGACACCACAGTCCCCACGAAATAAAAGGCTCCGGTGAAGTCCCACCTGGGTCTCAGGCTGTCGGCGTGGATCCCGGCGGCGATGGCTGCCTCGTAGTCCCGCAGGAAGGCGCTCAGCTCCCCGCCGGCGATGTCGAACTTGTCGGCGAAGTTGCGCAGGGTCCGGTTCCACCTGGCCCGAGCCTCCAACTCGGTGGGCCGCTCGATGGCCGAGAACACGGCGGCCCCGCACAGCAGGTAAGCCACGATGAGGAGTGCCAGCAGCACGAAGCGCCCGTTGTCTTCGTTGAGATGCAGGAGAGCGCAGCCCCGGGCGCTGGCGCTGCCCATCATCCGCCGATCAGCAGCACCAGCGGACTCCCTCTGCCAGGGGCACCCAGCGCCCGAGCACTCATCCACCAAACTTTCAGGGGGCAAACTCCAGCAAGGAAATATCACCCCCTCCCCTCTTCCAGCCTTTCAGCAGCTCCGAGCTCCCGGCCGACCTCAGCCTGGACCTCCTTGGCTCCCAATATTGGACTTAGAATAACACGTAGTAAATCGCACGACTTCGCCCTGCACTCCCCGCCGCTCTGTAGATAGCAAGGATCGCAACTGCTGCTCTACAATATTTTTCCTCCAACATTTCTTCCCCCCAAACCGAGTTGGAATGTGCAGGATTTTTCTGTGATGTTTTAGTTCCCAACATTAGCGCTCACATACCCAGATCGATCTGCAGTATTTAGATTTGCTCTCTGATAGTCAACCTCTCCAATATTGTTGGTCTCCAGTGCTCGCCGTCACAGTCAGATCGATTTATAATCTTTAGATCATTTTCTCCCCTCTCTCTCTCTTTCTCGCTCTCCCCAATAGTCAGGCAATAACTCGATCTGTTTTAGGAAGTCCGAACTCAATGTGCAGCCAGCTGTCAACGAGGTGTCATATTTCCAGTGTCAAAGTAAGGCTGGCATGAAGGCAAGCGGTTGGAATACAGAGGGGGTACCCGGGGCACATTGGCAGCGAGTGGGCTGCCCCTCTCGGAGAACGTGTCAAGCCCATTCCTGTGTGAAGTCTCCGCCGATCTCCTTTGGAAATGTGGCTAGCCTGAAAGAGAGAGAGAGAGACAGAGAGAGAGAGAGAGAGGTGAAGGAAACTGAAAGGCGGGTCCCTCTCCTGCACAACCAACCTCAACCTTCATTTCAGGACCATGGACGGCTCCCAGCTGCGACTCAGCTTTTTTTTGGCCTTTTTCAACACCTTTCCCCGCCCCCCCCCCCCCCCTCCGTCCACTCCAAAAGAAAAATAAGAGCCCACGCTGTGGAGGGCGATGGCTTCACGCTGCCGATGCCCGAACTTGTCCAGTTCCACTCGCCAGTCACCCGCCCATCCCAACCGGCGCTGGGCATCTCTGGGAATCCTTCAAGCGCTCTCTTTCTCCAGACTGCCACTCAAGAGGCTGTGCGTGGAAGAGTTTGCTCCAGGCTCGCCCAGACCACACACTTCCAGTCCTTGTACAGATGGGCTTTTATTGTGAACGCACAATCGAACAGAAAACTCTTCTCTCCCTTCCCCCTGTTGAAAGGAAGTTACTGAGCTTGGCACCGAGCAATCCGAGGCAGAAATTTACATCTCACAGCAACAATCTGCCGGGCATTTCCCCGGTCAGGCTGAGTATAACATGAGGCATGGAAGTCACAGCTAATCTATGGTTACTTTCTTCAATACATACAGGTTCTTAACAATGTTGTAATGTGAAAACGTTGCGATTCTATGGCTCTCTCCTTCCCCCTGCTTCCCCATTATATATATCTATATAAAACCAGAAAAACAATCGCACGTTTTCTTCCCTCTCTATTATCATTTCAATGAATAAAAATCAAATCAGGAGCGGACCTATTTGTGCTACAACCCTAAATGGCTGTATTAAATATTAACCCAGGGAGGAACACTTTGCTGCGGTTCCACTGAGCGGCGTTGCCCAGGAGATCGGCTAGAGAAGGACCATGAATTGTCGGGTCTCTCTCCCCCTCCCCCCTCCCCACCCCACCACATCAGGACGGGCTGGCTGTCGGTAACATCGGGGAGCACTTGGCTGGAATTAGCCTGAGAAATCACAAGCAAAATTAAAAAAACAAAACAGCGAGAAGGACAGTAGATATTAACATCTAAATGATCCCTGCAGTAGAACGGCGCTTTGATATTGATAGTTCAATATTAGGTTGACATTAAAAACGTTAAAACAGAAAGATCAAGGGGGCAGAAATCGCAGAGAGGGCGAGAGGATATTTAACCTGCTTTGGGAGCCTGAATTTCAGGAGCCAGTCAAGTTTTCAACGTTTATCAAAGTAAAACTGGAACTGTTTTATGCTCAGATATCGGTATTTACTGAGTAACAAGATAGTTTCGAATCAAGACCCAATTCATATCTTAAGATTCATAATTTTTACCGCGATTGTTTTTTGCTCTGGGGAGGGGAATCATGTCTTGTTAAACATCCCCATTATTGACGGTCCCGACAGCAGCGGAGGCCGCGAGGTTGGCACAGGGCACAGCCAGACCGGCCTGGAATATTGTCGCCTTGTAACCGGGCGAACGGAGATTCCATCAACGCTCTCAATGGAAGGAATTCTTAGTTTATATTATGGTCTGCTCGCTTTAGTGGAAACTATTCGGTTCCTCCCGAAATCATTTCACAAGATGCTCACCTTCACTGTGATCGCAATCTGGCGAAGAGCGCCATGCTGTTCACACTTGTCGCGATGCATGTGTTTAATTCCAACACTTGAACAGAAATGTAAAAAACGATTGAGGGATTATCTCTGACAACAGTTACTGTCGATCTTCCAGTCGATCACATTTCATTCTCAAATGTTGATTTTCTCATCAGCAGAGGGTCGCTTCATTTTGCTGGCTAGTTGGGGCCTCTGTATTGGATCCATTGCTGCATTTAACCCTGCAGTCTGGATTCCCCATGGTTACAGATGAGCACCGAGTTCCCCTCCCACTGGTTAAGCAGAGCACTTCCAGCGGTTCACATCTTAAATGTTGATCGGATTCGAGCAGCGGTGGCCCAGCATTCACATGATCTCCGTGTACGTTTCAAGACTTCTCAGGAAGTTCAAGAAATCTCACGGGTGTTTAAAGCCAGATTTGACACGGCGATGGAGTTAGACTCCACCCGATACCAAACCCAAGCGGCGTCAGAATACCGTCTCACTTCGGATCAATCCCCGAATCCACACGGCACATTTAGTATCGGAGCCACTCCACACCAAAGCAAAAGGCATAGCGCAATGCGCCTCATGTTTAATCTTTACTGGCTGAAATGAGATGAAACCACTTCTCTCCTTACTGTTGTTGATGCCTTAGAAGAGACAGGAAAAATGGCACAAGCAAAAAGTCACTTGGTGCTCTGGGCTACAATAGTTCGACCACAGTCCGGCCCTCAACTGTTCGATGGCATTTATTACAAGTTGGTTCCAGTGCATTGGTACTTTTAAGTTCAGTTTCATGGTTTTACACTTAAAAAACCCCACATTCATTGTCTAAAGTTTGTCGCAATATATTCTAATACTTTTAATATATATTTTAAACGAAAACAATTGGCTCACCATCAGTAAATATTTTAGTTTTATTCAAGGTTTGCCTTGAAGTGATGAATATACATATTGTACAGTCCAGTATGAAAACCTGTAAGATTCCAATATAGAATGATACATCTTTAATATTGCGTAGGATGCTAGACATCTAGAGACCGGGACAAAGCATAGAGCTACATAATGGATTAGTAATGCCGTTTTGGGACTGAAATTTGACGAATGCAGCCAAGGTTTGAAAAAGAGCAGCACTGGGCATGTTCAGCTGGCGCCACGCCGACTCAATGTGGCATTATGCAAGCTCAGTATGATCCCGTGAAGTTGCAATATGGTACTGCCAAAGCTCTGTGTGACATCATGTAGAATCAGTGTGGGATGACATAGGCTCAGAATGGTGCTGGGTCGCTCAATGGGGCACCACGCAGGTTCAGTACAGAGCAGCCCAGGCTCAGTGTGACATTGGGAAAACTCATTACAGCGCCTAACAGACAAAGCGAAGTTTCAAAAGTTTGAAACGTAATTTATATATTTCAAAATGTTAGTAGAAAGCTGACAGGGTAACTGATTTGTATTAGCTGGAGTGTGACGTGTAGCCAGCAGTATAACTTGGGTCTGTTAGCCCCACATTGCCGTCAGTCGTTTGAAATCCGTTTATATAATAGCCCCGTTTAACAACTTGAGACCAGGAAATATGGTCTTAGTTTGTGTTATGAGACTCATGATGACTTTTTTTGATGAATCCATTAGCTCATCAGAAATTCCCTGTTGTATTTCTGATGGACTGGAGAGGTTCAGAAAGTACAATAAACTTGACATGCAAATCTCATCATCTGAATCCTGGAACTGTGTTCTGGTCTCCTAACACATTGGTTATAGAATATTACCCATTTGATAACGTGTTACAAGGTTGTAATACAATCAAAGAGGGCTGATTACATCATGAGAGTAAAACTCAAGTGCGATACGGTCTCCTGAATCCTCAGATTACGTGCTAGCTTTGCAACACACTATTTGTTACCCGTTTTGTATAATATATCCAACTAAAACCCCATGCTCTGTGCTCCTGTACTGTTGTGGATTGAGGTTTGTGTCTCTCAGCTTTTTCCACCTTATATTTCATGTTTCTAAATTACTGACAGGAACCATGTCCATTTGTGAGGTTATTGTGACATTTGTCTGAATTACCTGTTATTTTGTGAGCTGTGCTTCACATGTCACTGTATCTGCATCCTACCAGGCTGAATAGTGAGATCTTAAACCCGTCTAACAGAGCCCATCTAATCATGGTGAGGTTGAAAGTCAGGTTCGAAATTCCTTGACAAATCTCTGTGTTTTTGCTTCAAGCAATCTAGATCCACAAAGGATGTGAACCAAGGTTGCCTTTGTATTGACAGCATTGACTCAGCAATTTCAAATGTTTAAATTTGATGGGCTTGGGTATAGTTTGGGTCAAAACAGATAGCAGATCTGAAAATGAAAGTAATTTGCTTAAAGCCTAAAGTCCAGCTATGTACATTCACGAAAAGACCACAGGGTGGCCACAACTAACTAACCTTTCAGTAATTTACAATGTAAGTATCACAAAGTCACACAACCAGTAGGAATCAAGTTTAATCCTGAAATGAGTATTGCTTTCCCCTCAGCAGTTCAAAAGCAGCTGTGTTTCTGCAACAGCCAGTAACTTTCTGGCTCGCAAGACTAATATGTCGAGGAACCAACTAGAGATCAGGCCATCTTAGACTGGGTATTATGTAATGAGAAAGGATTAATTAGCAATCTTGTTGTGCGAGGCCCCTTGGGGAGGAGCGATCATAATATGATAGAATTCTTCATTAAGATGGAGAGTGAAGTAGTTGACTCAGAGACTAGGGTCCTGAATTTAAATAAAGGAAACTACAATGGTATGAGGCACGAGTTGGCTAGGGTGGATTGGGGAGCATTATAAAGGGTTGATGGTGGATAGGCAGTGGCAAAAGATCGCATGGATGAACTACAGAATTTGTTCATCCCTGTTTGGCATAAAAATAAAACAAAAAAGGTGACTCAACCGTGGCTAACAAGGGAAATTAGGGATAGCATAAGATCCAAGGAGAGGACATATAAATTGGCCAGAAAAAGCAGCAAACCTGAGGATTGGGAGCAGTTGAGGACAAAGGGATTAATTAAGAGGGGGAAAATAGAATATGAGAGTAAGCTTTCAGGGAACATAAAAACTGACTGTAAAAGCTTCTATAGATATGTGAAGAGAAAAAGATTGGTGAAGTCAAGCGTAGGTCCCTTGCAGTCAGAATCAGGGGAATTTAAAATGGGGAACAAAGAAATGGCAGACCAATTAAATACATACTTTGGTTCTGTCTTCACAAAGGAGGACACAAATAAACTCCCAGAGATGTCGGGGAACATAGGGTCTAATGAGAGGGAGGAATTGAATGAAATCACTATTTGTAGGGAAATGGTGTACGGGAAATTGACGGAATTGAAGGCCGATAAATCCCCAGGGCCTGATAATCTACATCCTAGGGTACTTAAGGAAGTGGCCCTAGAAATAGTAGATGCATTGCTGGTCATCTTCCAAAATTCTATAGACTCTGGAACAGTTCCCATGGATTGGAGGGTAGCTAATGTAACCCCACTATTTAAAAAAGCTGGTAGAGAAAAAACGGTAGTGGGGAAAATGCTAGAGTCCATTATAAAAGATGTAATAGCAGAGCACTTGGAAAACAGTGACAGGATCGGACAAAGTCAACATGGATTTACAAAAGGGAAATCATGCCTGACTAATCTACTGGAATTTTTTGAGGATGTAATTGGTAGAATAGATAAGGGAGAACCAGTGGATGTGGTGTATTTGGACTTTCAGAAGGCTTTCGATAAGGTCCCAAATAAGAGATTAGCGTGCAAAGTTAAAGCAAATGGGATTGGGGGTGAGGTACTGATTTGGATAGAGAACTGGTTGGCAGATAGGAAGCAAAGAGTTGGAATAAATGGGTCTTTTTCCGAGTGGCAGGCAGTGACTAGTGGGGTACCGCAGGGATCGGTGCTAGGACCCCAGCTATTCACGATATATATTAATGATCTAGACGAGGGAACTAGATGTAATATCTCTAAGTTTGCAGATGACACAAAGCTGGGTGGGCGTGTGTGCTGTGAGGAGGATGCAGAGAAACTCCAGTATGATTTGGACAGGTTGGGTGATTGGGCAGATGCATGGCAGATGCAGTATAATGTGGATAAATGCGAGGTTATCCACTTTGGTGGCAAAAACAGGAAGACAGATTATTATCTGAACGGCAATAGATTGGGAAAAGGGGAAGTGCAACGAGATCTGGGAGTCCTTGTGCACCAGTCGCTGAAGGTAAGCATGCAGGTGCAGCAGGCGGTTAAGAAGGCAAATGGTATGTTGGCCTTCATAGCGAGAGGATTCGAGTACAGGAGCAAGGATGTCTTGCTGCAGTTGTACAAGGCCTTGGTGAGACCACACCTTGAGTATTGTGTGCAGTTTTGGTCGCCTTATCTGAGGAAGGATGTTCTTGCTATGGAGGGAGTGCAGCGAAGATTTACCAGACTGATACCTGGGATGGCAGGAATGACGTATGAAGAGAGATTGGGTCGATTAGGCTTATATTCGCTAGAGTTTAGAAGAATGAGAGGGGATCTCATTGAAACTTATAAAATTCTAACAGGACTAGACAGACTAGATGCAGGAAGGATGTTCCCGATGGTGGGGGAGTCCAGAACCAGAGGTCACAGACTAAGGATAAGGGGTAAGCCATTTAGGACTGAGATGAGGAGGAATTTCTTCACCCAGAGAGTGGTGAACCTGTGGAATTCTCTACCACAGAAGGCAGTTGAGGCCAATTCATGAAATATATTCAAGAAGGAGATAGATATATTTCTTAAGGCTAAAAGGATCAAGGGATATGGGGAGAAAGCAGGGACAGGGTACTGAATTTGGATGATCAGCCATGATCTCATTAAATGGCGGAGCAGGCTCGAGGGGCCAAATGGCCTACTCCTGCTCCTATCTTCTATGCTTCTATGCCACCACTTGCTAGTGCCCTAGCCAGTGACTCCATCCCCCTCCCTGACCAAAATATTTTTGGGTTGATACTTCTCTTGGCAGCAGTGGATGTTGTGTGTGCTCTTAGTGTTCCCCTAGTGGGAGGAGTAAGTGAGGTGCCTGGCTGCTGGCATCTGTGGAAGACTCTTAGAATTGAGTTGACTCTCAGTCTCCTTGTGCTGGGTCATGAGATTGCCCTGCAACTGACTCCATCACATCTGCTGTTGCAGTGGTTGCCTGGTCGTAATCGTTCCTGGCACATTTACAGTCATTTGGGGAGGTGGGGGGAGGCGGCGGTGGTGCTGGAGGGGCAGGATGTGCATCGCCCTGAGAGACAGCAACCACATCTGTGCCTACTCCAGACATGGCCCTGCTGCTGGATACTCTCTCAGCATGTCCAGTGATCACTGTGAGAGCAGAGCTCTGGGCAGCAGTGAGGGCAACAAAGATGTGCATAATGGCTCTCTCCATCTGAATCCCCCAGCATGTTGAAACTGGAAAAGAGAGCCTACTGGAGATTGAAACCTCTATAGCAGCTCACTGAGCAGTCTGGAGTGATAACTCAACTGGGCTTAGGTTCTCTGTAACTGGGAGTTCCGCTGCAGACTGCCTTGGCGTTGATATGTACTCCATGTTGGACTGCAGTTCTGTTCAACAATCGTGCATGACTGCAGTAGTGGACTCCTCCACAGTTGCCTTCAGACCTTGCAGGGTCCTTGGCACATACTCTGATGACTGGAAAACATGTTGGTGCTCGCTTAGCATTCTTTTAAATGCAAGCCCCAAATCCAGTGCTCTGCAGCTGTCCATTTGGCTAGCAGGTTGTTGCACTTCCTGTGCCTGCACCACCTGCTGTTCACGTATGTTCAGTGCTTCCCCTAATGAACCCACCTTAAATTGACCGTCTAAATCTCCCAGGGTAGATGTACATGTGCTAGTGTAATAAGGATGGTCAGAGAAATCTTATGAGGTTAGGCAAGTACGATTCTTGTCAGTGCTATGAACTCCTCTCCAAAGACATGCTGCTTTAGCAGAGCAATCTGAGAATATATCCGATAGAGAAAAGGGGAGACATGGGGAACCATAAAGTAGCTCTTTTCGGGGCCCTCAAACATATCGATGGGATGGCACATACTGGATGCCTCCACAGAAGTTTATAGCACAGAAATCGGCTATTTGGCTCTTCGTGTTTGAGCAAACTCTTTTGCTAGAACAATTCCAAATTATTCCCTCTGACCTGCTTATTCCCCATAGCCCAGTATCTTCCTCTGTTTCAAATTTTTATCTACTCTACACTAATCCATTATGAACAAATTTGCTGCAGTTCTGGTGAATTCCCCAAATGTTGACATCCAGAAAGCACTCAACATTGGAACTAGCCCAACCACAGCTCCCATATCTGTCCTGATGCAAAACAAAGTCTTCGGGAAACAACTACAAGATCTTGGTAAGAAATAAAGTGTTGGCTTAGTACAGGCAACAGATATGGACACCCATACACCACAATACAAACTACCCATGATCAATACCATAAGAGAGCAACTGGTATAATGTAAAATGATATATATTTAGTTATTTCAAAACACTGATACATTTTGGAGTTCAGAAGATATTACCTGAACTCTCTCATAAAACATTTCTATATATACCTGTCATTACATCTTTCAAAGGCATCACATCTGAAAGTGTCATTTCAGAGACATCACACCTCAAAGTGCTACATGTCCTTGGGCAAAAGGCTGTAATTTTTAAAAAATTCGTTTATGGGATGTGGGCATCGCTGGCAAGGCCAGCACTTATTGCCCATCCCTAATTTCCCTTGAGAAGGTGGTGGTGAGCTGCCTTCTTGAACCGCTGCAGTCCCTGTGGTGAAGGTACTCCCACAGTGCTGTTAGGTAGGGAGTTCCAGGATTTTGACCCAGCGACGATGAAGGATTGGCGATATACTTCTAAGTCAGGATGGTGTGTGACTTGGAGGGGAACTTGGAGGTGGTGGTGTTCCCATGCGCCTGCTGCCCTTGTCCTTCTAGGTGGAAGAGGTCGCGGGTTTGGGAGGTGTTGTCAAAGAAGCCTTGGCGAGTTGCTGCAGTGCATCTTGTAGATGGTACACACTGCAGCCACGGTAGGCCGGTGGTGGAGGGAGTGAATGTTTAAGGTGGTGGATGGGGTGCCAATCAAGCGGGCTGTTTTGTCCTGGATGGTGTCGAGCCTCTTGAGTGTTGTTGGAGCTGCACTCATCCAGGCAAGTGGAGAGTATTCCATCACACTCCTTACTTGTGCCTTATAGATGGTGGAAAGGCTTTGGGGAGTCAGGAGGTGAGACACTCGCCGCAGAATACCTAGCCTCTGACCTGCTCTTGTTGCTACAATATTTATGTGGCTGGTCCAGTTAAGTTTCTGGTCAATGGTGACCCCCAGGATGTTGATGGTGGGGGATTCGGCGATGATAATGCCGTTGAATGTCAAGGGGAGTGGTTAGACTCTCGCTTGTTGGAGATAGTTATTGCCTGGCACTTGTGTGGCGCAAATGTTGCCTGCCACTTATCAGCCCAAGCCTGAACGTCATCCAGGTCTTGTTGCATGCAGGCATGGACTGCTTCATTATCTGAGGAGTTGTGAATGGCGCTGAACACTGTGCAGTCATCAGCGAACATCCCCATTTCTGACGTTATGTTGGAGGGAAGGTCATTGATGAAGCTGGTTGGGCCTAGGACACTGCCCTGAGGAACTCCTGCAGCGATGTCCTGGGGCTGGGATGATTGACCTCCAACCACCACAACCATCTTCCTTTGTGCTAGGTATGACTCCAGCCAGTGAAGCGTTTTCCCCCCGATTCCCTTTGACTTCAGTTTTACTAGGGCTCCTTGATGCCACACTCGGTCAAATGCTGCCTTGACGTCAAGGGCAGTCGCTCTCACCCCACCTCTAGAATTGAGCTCCTTTGTCCATGTTTGGATCAAGGCTGTAATGAGGTCGGGAGCCGAGTGGTTTTGGCGGAACCCAAACTGGGCATCAGTGAGCAGGTTATTGGTGAGTAAGTGCCACTTGATAGCACTATCGATGACACCTTCCATCACTTTGCTGATGATTGAGAGTAGACTGATGGGGCGGTAACTGCCGGGTTGGATTTGTCCTGCTTTTTGTGGACAGGACATACCTGGGCAGTTTTCCACGTTGTCGGATAGATGCCAGTGTTGTAGCTGCACTGGAACAGCTTGGCTAGAGGCACGGCTAGTTCTGGAGCACAAGTCTTCAGCACGACAGCCGGGATGTTTTCGGGGCCCATAGCCTTTGCTGTATCCAGTGCACTCAGCCGTTTCTTGATATCATGTGGAGTGAATTGAATTGGCTGAAGACTGGCTTCTGTGATGTTGGGGACCTCAGGAGTAGGCCGATATGGATCATCCACTCGGCACTTCTGGCTGCAAACGCTTCAGCCTTGTCTTTTGCACTCACGTGCTGGGCTCCAACATCATTGAGGATGGGGATATTCATGGAGCCTCCTCCTCAAATTAGTTGTCCACCACTATTCACAACTGGATGTGGCAGGACTGCAGAGCTTTGATCTGATCCATTGATTGTGGGATCGCTTAGCCCTGTCTATAGCATGCTGCTTCCGCTTTTTAGCATGCACGTAGTCCTGTGTTGCAGTTTCCCCAGGTTGGCACCTCATTCTTAGGTACGCCTAGTGTTGCTCCTGGCATGCTCTTCTACACTCATTGTTGAACCAGGGTTGGTCTCCTGGCAGAGTGAGGGATATGCTGGGCCATGAGGTTACAGATTGTGGTGGAAGACAATTCTGCTGCTGCTGAAGGCCCACAGCGCTTCATGGATGCCCAGTTTTGAGCTGCTAGATCTGTTCTGAATCTATCGTATTTAGCACGGTGGTAGTGCCATACAACACGATGGAGGGTGTCCTCAGTGTGAAGACGGGACGTCGTCTCCGCAATGACTGCTACCAATGCTGTCATGGACAGATGCATCTGCGACACGTAGATTGGTGAGGAGGAGGTCAAGTAGGCTTTTCCCTCGTGTTGGTTCTCTCACCACCTGTCGCAGGCCCAGACTGGCAGTTATGTCCTTCAGGACTCGGTCAGTAGTGGTGCTACAGAGCCACTCTTGGTGATGGACATTGAAGTCCCCCACCCAGAGTACATTCTGTGCTCCTTGCTACTCTCAGTGCTTCTTCCAAGTGGTGTTCAACATGGAGGAGTACTGATTCATCAGCTGAGGGAGGGTGGTAGGTGATAATCAGCAGGAGGTTTCCTTGCCCATGCTTGATCTGAAGCCATGAGACCCAGAATCAATGTTGAGGACTCCCAGGGCCACTCCTTCCCGACTGTATACCACTGTGCCGCCACCTCTGGTGGGACAGGACATACCCAGGGATGGTGATGGAGGAGTTTGGGACATTTGGCTGAAAGCTATGATTCTGTGAGTATTACTTGACTAGTCTGTGGGATAGCTCTCAAGTCCCCAGATGTTGGTGAGGAGGACTTTGCAGGGTTGACTGGGCTGGGTGTGCCGTTGCCGATGCCGGGTGGTCCGTCGGTTTCATTCTTATTATTGTGTTTCGTAGCAGTTAGTTACAACTGAGTGACTTGCTAGGCCATTTCAGAGGGCAGTTAAGAGTCGACCACATTGCTGGAGTCACATATAGGCCAGACCAGGGAAGGACGGCAGATTTCCTTCCCTGAAGGACATTAGTGAACCAGATGGGCTTTTACGACAATTTTATGGTCACCATTACTAATACTAGCTTTTTATTCCAGATTTATTTAATTAGCTGAATTTAAATTCCCCAGCTGTTGTGGTGGGATTTGAACTCATAGGGGTAGAAATTAGGTCGCGCCCCATTTGGGGCGCAAATATCGTCCGGACGCAAATATTAGCGCCTGGCGCTAATTATCGGCACTGACAGGAAACTTCACTTTTACCGCCCCGGGAGGTGAGTGGAGCGCTAAAGCAGGCGCGGCACACCTGTCTTAAGGCGCAAAGGCCAAGGAGTGAGGCGCTAACTCAGCGCACGAGCGCAGCACAGCTGCTGCCAGTTAGCGAGGGAACACAGACACACTGGCGCCGGCCACTTCTTAAAGCGGGGGGGGCCACTTGCTCCCCAGCCACACCCTGCTCATTGCAGCCTTGAATCTCAGCCTGGAGAGACCTGTAATCCATTTTGCTGCCAAGCATGGAGAGGGTGAGAGAACGCGCTCATCGCTTCACCGAGCGGGCCTTGGATGCTCTGGTTGACGCAGTGGAGCGCAGACGATGCATGCTGTTCCCGGAGAGTGGCAGGAGGCCTTTGCCACGCGAGTTCAGAAGAGTGTGGAGGGAGGTGGCTCAGAGCGTCTCCTCCAGGAGCATGGTGCCCAGGACCCATGTTCAATGCCGCAAAAAGTTCAACGACCTCACTCGGGTCGTCAGGGTGAGTGGCTTTTTCTCAATACCTCTCCATCCCTCCATCTCAACCTCACTCTATGGCCAGAGGGTCTTAAAACCCCAATGCACAACACTCATCCAACACCTATGGCCCTTTCATCAAACACACACACACATTCTACACTTTGCATACAGTAAGGGCTATTCACCTATGGGAGGCACATCAGGCAAGACCATGGCTGTATATTTACTCAGATGCTGTCCTTTTTCTTGCAGGCTAAGCTGGCTCATAATCGGAGACAGCAGCAACGGACGGGTGGAGGGCGGCTTCAGCTGCAACCCCTCAGCGATCTGGAGGAGCGCGTCCACAGGATTGTGGCAAGCCGGGTGATCGGTCCCGTCGCCACTGGAGACGCCGACCCCGTTGTGGACAGCAATGGTAAGGTCATCACCTTTTTGTCCTCTGTCCTTCCACTTGTCCCTCACAATACCAGCCTTTGACACTTTCAATCCAACTTGCTAACTCGCTGCACTTATTCCTCCCTTACTGCCACCCTGTCCTCACGCTAAAGCCACTCTTGTACCTCCCTGCTTTCAGATGGTGATTCACCAGCTGAGGAGACGGACCCTCAAGCTGCCACTGGGAGTGATGCTGCAGCCGAGGAGGAAGAGGAAGCCGGAGCATCAGTGCCACCCTCTCCCGAGGAAGCCCATGCCCACACTGGGAACACGCCTTCCCCGGAGGGGAGCAGGGGGGAAGGGGCTGATGATGGTGAAGCTCCAGGACCCAGCGGGCTGCAGCAACGCCATGGGGGGGGGGTAGGGAAGAACGGGGGCCTTCTCCCCAGAGGGAGAGTATGCCAGACACTCCTACTGCAATGGACGCAGAGGAGGAGCGGCTGATTGCAGAAATGAACAGCCAGGCGGTGGGCATGCACACTGAGCTCATGGGTGCAGTGGGAAGGGTGCCCGAATGCATTGAGTCACTGGCAAGGAGTGTGGAGCACTTCGCTGTAGCACAGGCGGATGCCACACTAACGCTTAGTGCTGCAATTCAGTCACTGGCTACCGTGATCCCACCTCTGACTGCTCTCATACAGACTCAGATGGAGGCCACGCGAGCACAGACTGCTGCCAACCTCGATGGTTCGTGCACATGTCCCCGGGGTTGTCACTGCGCCGCAGCAGGCCAGCAATCTGTTCTCCAGCAGATTGCTCCGGATGCTGAAGTGCTGCCCCGTGGGAGTGCCAGTGTGTCGGGCGAGCAGGGAGTTGCTGTCCTCTCTCACGATGACAGCATTCCTGCTGCCAACACTGTCACTTCTCCACTGCACTTGCCACCGCCTGTAGGACAGACTGCTGCCGCCCATGCAGAGTTGGTGCAGTCTGCAGCCGGGCCCTCCAGGCCCAGAAGTGGTCGAGGCCATCCTTCAGGGGCATCTGCAGTGTCAGGGTCTGACGAGCAGCAGCCTTCCACCAGCCTTGCTGCAGCTACTGAGGTCCCATTACGGAGGAGCAGTAGGGTTGGAAGGGGGGAAGTGCGCAAGGGAAGGAGATCACCCTCGAAGGGCAAAAAGTAGGAGGTGTGCCAAAATGCTGGTCATTTTTTTATTAAAGGCCGAGGGTCGTGGTCCAACTTTTGTTTAGTGTTTTGGACATTATCTCCAGGTTGTGAGAACCAGTTATGTTATTGACTGTTTTTTTGTGTTTATTTCTATGAGTTTGTCATGAGGAATTGACACACACAGAGTTTGTAAAATAAATAAGTTTCTGTTTTCAAAATATACATGGCTGGTGCTTGGAATTATTGGTGCCTTGGCCGGCTTAGGGGTTGCGTGCTGGGTTGATTAGTGTTTGTAGCAATGGCAGGGGCCCTAGAAGCGGCTTGCTATTAGTCGTTGACGGACGGCCCTTGCAGTTTGACCATTGTGGGCCGCCCTCCCGCCTTGGTGCTGCTGATGATCATCGTCCTCGTCCTCTTCCTCCTCTTCCTCCTCCTCCTCTGGTGGTGCTACAAGGCCTGGTGGCATTGGCTGGGTCCTGAGGATTGCCATGTTGTGCAACATGCAGCACACGACTACGAAGTTCGAAACTTGCTCAGGCGAGTACTGCAGGGCTCCTCCGGAATGGTCCAGACAGCGGAACCGTTGTTTCAGCACGCCGATTGTGCGCTCAATAATGTTCCTGGTTGCTTGATGGCTTTCATTGTACCGCAGCTCAGCAGGGGTGTTTGGCGTACGGAGCGGTGTCATCAGCCAGGTGCTCAATGCGTACCCCTTGTCCCCCAAAAGCCAACCAACTGGCTGATGCGGTGCCTCGAAAACTTCTGCCACAGTAGTCTGGCGCAGGATGAAAGCATCGTGGCAGCTGCCCGGATAGTGGGCATTGACAGCGAGTATCACCTGTCTGTGGTCACAGACCAACTGCACATTCAAGGAATGGAACCCCTTCCTGTTCCTGAATTCCTCTGCATTCTCTCGCGGAACACGCAAAGCCACATGCGTGCAGTCAATGGCGCCCTGCACCATGGGGAAGCCCGCTACCCTCGCAAAGCCCAGAGCACGGTCACGCTGCTTGTCTGGGGTCATAGGGAAAGAGATGAAGTCTCGTCTCCTTCTGAAGAGGGCATTGGTGACCTGACGGATGCAGCGATGCACCGCAAACTGGGAGATATTGGCGAGGTCCCCAGCAGCAGCTTGGAATGAGCCAGTGGCGTAGAAGTTCAAAGCCACTGTGACCTTCACTGCCACCGACAGAGACGTCCTGGACCTCAGCTGAGGCTGCAGATCTGGCTGCAGCAGGTGGCAGAGCTCAGTGACCACCTCCTTGCTGAATCGCAGCCTCCGCAAACACAGCTCCTCGGACATATGGATGTAGGAGAGCTGTTCACGATATACCCTGGGAGGGTAAGCTCTCCTGTACATGCGCCTGATGGCCCTCCTCCGTCTGGCCATCATTGCCACTCTCTGTCTGCGTCTCTGTATCCTCCGATTCAGCTGGAGCAGGACGACGCCCCCAATCATTGCAGCCCCCATATTCTCTTTGCCAGAAAAGTAATGAGGTACAGCAACTAAAGTAGCAACAAAGTTAGGATGAATAGGCAAAACTACCTCACAAAGCGTTGAGTCAATGTAGAAGTCTCTCTCTCTCTCTCCCCGAATCTCTCTCTCTCTCTCAGAACGAGTGGTGCATAAATGTCGACCACAGAAAAAGACAGGAAGAGGCCCCCTTTAAATAGCGCCCCCCCCAGCCCCACACCGATTGATAACGTTCCAGTCTTCCGGTCGTTGGAAGCGCCAGGCGGTAAGGCAGGGGTGGCCACTCAATTTCCGCTACGGGGCGCCCCAAGGGCGTTGCACCATGGAATGACGTCACAATCTGCGCGCGCAGGTGGTCGCAGCGGTAAGTTTTAGCGCCGCCGCACAATCTCAAGTTAAGTTCTCGAGCGGCGCAAACAGCGCTGCGCCCGGGCGTTAGCGGCTTAACGCCCCATTAGCGCCCTCTTAAGGCGCTAATGGGAGGCGCAACCAAGTGAATTTTTACCCCTAGTCTCTGGATCATTACTACTGGATTACTAGCCCAGATGACATTACCACTACACTACCATTCCCTCGACTAGTTTAACTAACCACTTGCCTATTAAATTACTAATCAAAATTCCAATCGACTCAAA
Source organism: Squalus acanthias (assembly GCA_030390025.1). Taxonomy (NCBI): domain Eukaryota; kingdom Metazoa; phylum Chordata; class Chondrichthyes; order Squaliformes; family Squalidae; genus Squalus; species Squalus acanthias. The sequence goes on along the minus strand of CM059436.1, from coordinate 25,149,477 downwards.
TGAATGAATCACCTGTAACAAAAGGTACTAATGAGGAACAAGAGAAGTTCTTTTTAGTCTATTAGCATTAAGTAGAACAGCAAGCAATCAAATTCCTCATTTTTTTCAAACCATTCATACAAAAATCTGACCAATCAAATTAGTCAAACAATTTCTTCAGATTGCTTTCAGTCACTGTTTTCCACTTCCCCTTTTCACTTATACAGCTAGAAATAAAATTTAGAACATAACAAACAAATGAAAAATTGTACCATTCTGAAAACCATGACTAAACTTAACCATAAATCTGGTCATTTAATGTTAGAAATGTCTGCAAGGAGTTTCCCTCATATCGGCCTATGCTGCTGTCTGAGGTTCTGGAGCTTGAGTTGGAAATTTGAACTGGGCCTGGGGTGTTGGGGATTTCCAACTGCTGTGACAAATTCTGTATGTGTGAGAGAAAGGAATACATCATGGTAGTTGCCATTTTTAATCTGTTCCTATGGTACTACAATGTCCAGAGTATATTGTGAAAACTAGATAGAACATTTAAAAGTAACACTAATACAAAAGTAAAATACTGCGGATGCTGGAAATTGGAAATAAAAACAGAAAAAGCTAGAAATACTCAGCAGGTCAGGCAGCATCTGTGGGGAGAGAAACAGAGTTAACGTTTCAAGTCAATGACCTTTTCTCAGACCTGCTGAGTATTTCCAGCTTTTTCTGTTTTTTTTTAAACGTAACAACTGTACGATGAGTGGTGGAAAGATCAAAAATTTAAACAAGGTAATTTTTTCAGTTACACAGTTTAAGCCTTTAAATAAAAATTCTGAGCCAACTGTGTTTCTTGGGATAAGTTATTTATTTGTATCATTGAGAAGAACAGACATCTCTAGAGGGGGTGCTTATGAAGTGCTTTGATACTGATCTCAAACACTGCAGTCAGAGTTGGTCAGTCAAGAGGCCCAGATGGCTACCTTTCCAGGTAATGGTCATTGTCGAGATGACGGTGGGGGAAAAACCTTCCTGAACGGTGTTAAACCAGAATCCACTAGTGAGGTCTGTGTCTTTCAGCGTCAGTAAGGTAAGTATTGGCCCAGATATTCCGATCGCAGGCCTCCCGCGGGCGGAGTCAATCATGTGACATATTACTTGAGTATATTTGTTGCATTACATTAATGGTTAAATCACTGCCACATGTAGGCTGCTGGGAGCAAGGTAAGCATGAAAAAAAAACCCACTCCAGGCCCTGGACTACCCCTCTGTAACACTTGAGGAGATCTATGAATATGGATAGTAATTAGTCAAAAGTGCTATTTTCATGGTTCATGAATATTTTCATTCTATGCTTATCTTCCAAACTACTTAGACACACAAGGTGTGAATCCATAATGAGGACCTCAGTTAGTGAAGTTAGCCACTTATATCTGGGATTTTACTTTCCGCTGGTAATAGCTGTAATTGACAGCCATATTGTTATGTGGTAATTAATGCAAAATCTAATTTTAAATTCATCCCCACGTGGAGAAGGAAGTCACTTAATACAATTAGAAATTATGGGCAGAACTTTGAACTTTGGCGAGGCGTAATACCTGAAGTCAATGGAAAGGTTAATCGGCCGGGTGTGTAACGGGCGGCCGATCTGCTGCCACCCATTTTACTCCCCCACTGATTCCGCCAGTTACCAAAAGACCCTTGTCATCCAGCATGTTGGTGACAGGCTACTCTATCAAAAATTGTGACAAATAGAACATGAAAGAAATAAAATGTAAACAGAAAATGCACAAGCTTCCATTTTGTTTTGTTTTCTATGGGTAATTTGTGCAGAATAGGTTAGGGGTCCGAGTGGCACAGTGAGCTTGCAGCATCCTTTAACCTGTGAGACCTGGGGTTTCACTCCAGCTCAGACCAATGAGATGAACGTCTCTTCGTTCTGCTAAGTATAAGGTTCCTCAATATAATGAGCTTTTACAGTCCAGTTCTTGTACAGCAAAAATGTATCCACAGTTTGACACTAAATTGATGATCACATTCATACATTTCTTATTGAAAACAAATCTTCAGGGCTGCCTGGTGATGCAGCGAGTCATGGTAATGCTCCGTGCCATCGAGTAGCAGAACATGGGTATGATTTGCTGCACAGAGAACCATCAGAGGAAAGTGGACGACAGGAACTTACTTAGAGGGGACTCATGACCTTTGAACAGAGAGCAGCATTGGAGAAAGAAACCCTTTGGATTAGATCCCCTGCCTGTTCTGTTGGTCAGGGAATGGTACGTGACAAAGGGGACAAGGGAGAGGAACTTAAAAATTAGGACAAAAATAATTTTTAAATGTGTATGGGAGAACCTAATAAAATGAAAATAAAAATGAGATTACATCACAGCTGTTGAGTTACATGCAATAAATTGGGAATGAATAAAAATTTTGTATTACACCAGAGATACACGTAAGAGGCTGATGTTGCATTATTATAAAGGAATCAGGATATGGCATATAGTCAGACTTGTACATTTTAGGGCTGGTTGACTACAAATTACAGTAAAGGGATCGAAACATGGCATATAACTAGATTCATATATAAGAAGGCTGATCATACCTACAGAAAATGAATCAGGAGGTCGTCTATAATCAGAATCATAAATAAAAGGCTGACTGTACGTTGTTGTAAAGGGAGCAGGGTGTGCTGTAAAACCAGACTTGTATATAATAGGAATAACTATACATTATTGTTAAGGGTGTTGATCATGGAATATAACCAGATTATAAATTACTGTTAAGGGATCAATGCAGAAATAGGTCTCACAGATAACAAAGACTTGCACACGGAATAAAGAAGAAGCCTTGGCTGTAGAATTGTTTTTAATAGCTACTGTGCTGTAATGTATAGTAATTCATCAGAAGTCCCGCCTTAGTGTCATAAGCTCACTTCAATGCTCATCCAAATTATTAAGCAGCTCTTTTCTAATTGCCTGATCTCTGTGTGTGTCTGTTTCAGCTGGATAAAGATGAATAGAATGCTATTAGTTGGGATACACTGCTCCGATCAAGCAATCCATTAACTGGTACAATTGCAGCTATTTTCTGTTTTTTTAATTTCCTTCCTTGCCCTTGGCCTTAGTTAGTCTTATATGTACTGTGTATCTAAACGTACCATCTCACAAATTGGCTATTCATGTTTAATGACGTTTTCTGACAATTATTTCTGTGACAAAGTCATAGTATTACATCTGCAGCGAAAGGGAATGATGGTGAATGTTAATATTTTACAAATACCTTCCAATTAAAAACAAACCCATCAGTGCTACACTGAGTTAATTGCAACAGTGGGACGACACAGTTAGCTTCAGTGCCTTTGGGTTGGCGAGGACAAAAAAATCAGTAAATATTTGGCGGCTAAAAATCTGTGGGACTCGATCCCGGCAGTTATGGTGGGATCACATCTGCTCATGCCCTCCAGCGCTGATCGCGCCAGAGTTTGCAGGAGTTCACTTGAGGGCAGTTCATTTGCAAGACTGGTGGTCTTGGTGGGTGCCAACCTGCCCCATACTGCCAGAAACTCCAGCACTTGCCAACCATTGGGGTGGACAGGAGAAGTGCCCAGTTTCCCCCCTCCTCCAGATGCCTCATTCACAGCCCCCATCAATCCCTGTGTAAAAGGGTCAATATTTATAAATGTTGCCATCTTTGGGGTCAGGCTGCTTCTCTAGCCTGGACTCTTGCCCATCCCCTGTGGGGCCCACTTGTGCTCTCCTGGAGGCTGCCATACCTCAACCGACTTAGTGTAGCAGCCTCCAGTCTTACGCTGGTTCCCTTATGGGCCAGGGAAGGAGGAACTTCCAAAATAAAGAGCCCCTGCCCCACCTCTTCCATGTCACTAGCCGTGTAAGATTCAGGTGGAGGCACCGAGCCATGATGCCTGACTCCCGTTAGAGTTATAGTGGAGGTCTGGCAGAATGGCCGAGTAAATTCACCCTTTCTACTCCTGATCACTATCCAATGATCCTTGCTGGAGAGTGTGCAGGTGTGGATGTTGGGCGAGGACACTATTGGGCTCAGCTGTGATGTTCTCCCATAGTCAAACAGCCTTAATGTCTAAGATTATGCACTATGAATGGGCACTTTAGTGAGATACCAGAGGGCAGCAGCACCTGTGGAAATGACCCCCAACATGAATCTGTGCCTACAGGGAAAGAAAACCCAGACTTTTGTGAATAAAAAGTAACCCCTCATTATAATAATGTATGGTATGGCATGAGATCCAATCTCTAAATTGATTATATTGTTAATTCGTGATCAAGGGTATGGCTCTCTGCATCACTAATGATCTTGTTGCCTTTGTTATGCATTTGTTTTGCTTTGCGCATCTCCAAAGCCATTGAAAGTGTCTAGGACCATACATTCCTAAGTAAATTGCCATCATATGGTTTTCTATCTAAACTCCTATCAAATTGTAGTATCTGTGTTGTAGTTGATAGCTTATCCTCTTTTACCATTAACTAAGCGGTTTCCACTTTGTTTACCATCGTTTCTCTTTCATATCTATAACCATCTCCATTCATCATCTAACCCTATCTACTATTTTGCTGAAGGTTCCCATCTACATTCATTAACTTGCTTCAGACTGCATGCCCTCAGTGCATACCATCTCCATTACTCTTATGATGCAATGGCTGAATGAGTACATTCCTTCAATGAGATAATGAAATTCTTGACTCTTTCAATTTTTCAAAAACACAGGCCCTGGAATTATTCTGTGGAATACTATTGTATAAATATTTAACGCATTTGACTGAAATTCCCATCTATTATTTTAGCAGCCTTGTTAAAAAGGTGTCTAAACCCACCTCCCCCCACCCCACCCCGGTGGGCAACTGAGGGGATCAGATCGGCCGCCTGTTTTACACCCCGCCCGATTTTACTTTCATTGAAGTCAGGCGGCCGAACCAATCCCGTCAGTTTCCCGCTGTGCAGGTTAGGTTAAAATGACCCCCTTTCATTCGCATTCATTTCAAATAAGGCTCATCAGTCGGAGCGTGGGATTGGTGGTTTTACTCAGCACAACAATAACAACAAAAACTTGCACTGATATAGCTCCTTTAAAATAAAAGAGTCCCAAAGTATTTCACACAGGGGTGAGTGGACACCAAGCGATGGTAGCAGAAGGATTAGCGCAGGTGATCAAATGCATGGTCAAGAGCAAGTTTTGAGCATAGTTTTGAAGTTGTGGGGAGAAGTAGCAAGGCGAGAGCTTTAGGATGAGAATTGCAGAGTAACTGGCCTTGATGAATGAAAGTTGTGGCATAGATGGTGGAGCAGGGTTGAGGTGGGGGGAGGGGGGCGGTGGAGAGAGGAAAACACAAGGTAAATCGGAGTCAGGAGAATGGAGAAGACAAACTTGGACATAGATCTGGAGGAGGTTGAAGTTATGAAGGGATTTGAAAGGTAAGAGTAAGGACTTTGAAGTCAATATGTTGGGGGATAGGGAGCCAGTGGAGGTTGCTGAGAATATGGCTGTTGGGTGAATGACACATTGTGCAGGATAAAATTCAGATGGCACAAAACGGACCATAATCTGGGTACTTAATTGGCACTCACACTTACAGAGGCCACAAGGATGGCTGGGGTGGATAAAAGAAATACACTATCTTACTGATGTAATAGGAGATGGTCTTCTGAGTTTTGCATTAAAGGACTCTTGAAATTCTTGACTCTTTCAATTTTTCAAGAACACAGGCCTTGGAATTATTCTATCGGATACTAGTGTATAAATATTTAATGCGTTCAACTGAAATTATTGGGATAGTCAAGGGAGCTTTAACAACATCTAACTGGTGCTATAGTTGACCTGAGAACTCTACCCATTAAATAGAAAAGGTATATAATTTCTCATCACCAACACAACTCTTCCCGATTAACCCAAAATTCACCCCACCGAAAAGAAAAAGAAAATCAATGAAAACAAAGTGTATTCAGCATAAAATGGACAACAAATTACACTACAGTATGATAGTGAGTGTATGGACACACAAAGGTTAACTTAGCCATTGCTGCGGCTGGTTTAGATCAATGAATCATTGGGTTGAGGATGTGCCAATGAATTACTGCTGCTCTGAGCTCTTCACAGTCTGTTGTTCTTCTCTTTCTCCCACATGTCATCTATATTCAAAGAAAGTGCTCACATGCTCTATTCAAGCTGTCATCATTCTTGATACTGTACCCAGCTTCATGAAATCTAAAACATGAAAATCTAGGATGAATTAGCAACGCAAATTAAAGTAATAAAAACAAAACAAAAATAAAAATGTAATCAAGCATTTAAATCTAGTGCTGAGCTTGTGATGAGAGTGCCTGTCTTCTGGGATTTATAATTGCAAACACAGTACTTTCCCAGAGAGTACAACAAGTGTTCGGAGAGGGAATGCAAACCCATCTATACTTGACAATTCAAAAATGTTGACTCAAAGAAAGAAAAAAAAAGAAAGACTTGCATTTCTATGCGGCATTCACGACCACCGGACATCCCAAAGCGCTTTACAGGCAATTAAGTACTTTTTGAAGAGTAGTCACTGTTGTAATGTAGGAAACGAGGCAGCCAATTTGCACACAGCAAGCTCCCACAAACAGCAATGTGATAATGACCAGATAATCTGTTTTAATGATGTTGGTTGAGGGATAAATATTGGCCAGGACACCAGGGATAACTCCCCTGCTCGTCTTCAAAATAGTGCCATGGGATCTTTTACGTCCACCTGAGCAGACGGGGCCTCGGTTTAATATCTCATCCAAAAGACGGCACCTCTGACAATGCAGCACTCCCTTAGTACTGTGCTGGAGTGTAAGCCTAGATTTTTGTGCTCAAGTCTCTGGAGTGGGACTTTGAACCCACAACCTTCTGACTCAGAGGCAAGGGTGCTACCAACTGAGCCACTGGCTGACAAAAAAGCATTTTGTTAATTCATTCTTGGGATGTGGGCGTCATTGACAAGACCAGCATTTATTGCCCATCCCGAGTTGCCCAGTGAAGGTGGTGGTGGGCCTTCTCCTTGAATCGCTGCATCCATGTGGTGAAGGTGCTCCCACAATGGTGTAAGGGAGGGAGTTCTAGGATCGCGATCCAGCGACGATGAATGAACGGCGATATATGTCCAAGTTGGGATGGTGCTCCCATGCAACTGCTGCCCTTGCCCATGTGTTTGTTTGAATGAGGATTATCTTAGGAGGAGAAATCAAAAAAATAGTTGTGTGGAAATGGAAAATACAGAATCATGTACACATAAGCACAGATAAATACACAGAAACATACAGCAGCAAACTCAGTAACTACAGAGAGAGACACACCGAAACATACAACAAATACAGCTAAATACACAGAGATACACAATAACATTCACAGCAAACACAGCTAAACACACAGAGAACCATACACGAGTAAACACAGAAAAGTGCACAGAGACTAGCAGTGACATACACCAGCAGACGGATTGGGCCTGAAATGCGGCGGAGCATAACCATGTCCACACTAGCTGCAGGCCTGGGGATGCGGCCAGTTGCATAGGCAGAATCGGCAGCCAGTGCCTGCAAGGGTGCATCAGTGGCGCCCACCTCAGCCCAACATGATCCACCTATGTGAGATGGAGCAGCAAGGCTTGAAGACCCTCAAGGCCCAGAATTTTGTTTTTTTTATGTCAGTCTTCAGCTCCCACTGCCAACACATTGCTTCTAGAGAAGATAATCGATCCCCTCCGGGAACAATTTCCTTAATCTAGTAAAGGTTTGGGACCTCCAGCAGGCCTCTAATAAACTCAGACTATGGGCTGGATTTTGCCAGCCGAGTCGAGTTGGGGGCGGGACTGCTGCCTTCCGGGTTCTAGTCCCGCCCCCAGTGATGTCTGATGAGCAAACGCTATTTTGCCCTGATTGGCCTTGTTAAGCCCGCTCTGAGGGCTTGCTGGCCAATTAAGGGAAAGCCAGTGTCAGATGACGTCAGTGCATGATGCTTCATCTGCCGGTTTTCTTAAAGGGACAGGCCCCATAATTTTTTGACAGATGAATTGTCAGTGTTTGACAGCATTGAGGTGCTGTCAAACACTGACAATCACTGTTCAAAGGTGAGCCCTTGAACCCAGGCTGACCAATGACTCTCTCCTTAGGAGAAAACAGATGGCAACTGCATGTGAGATTGCAGAAGCCATCTGCCAATTCTCCTGATCAGATGAAGCTTCACAGAAACATCAAATCTTGTCACCTGCAAATACATATAAACAGAATAAAAATATTTCTCACTACATTCTCTCACCTGTCATACTTACTTGTGCACAATTGCACCCATCACACTACCTCTGCAGTTGTCATTTGCACACTTACACTGCAGCAGACCCACAGCTCGCCTTGCTGACCCTGGCGGGGTTTCCCGCTGTCGGGAAGCCCGCATCAGCAGGCTGAAAATGGGGAAAAGCCTCTAAACTGCCTGTTAACTACCTGCTAACAGGCAGTTAATTGGCTCTAATCCCCTTCCCGCCGCCAGGAGATGGGTCCCTGTGTGAGTCGGGGTCCCGCTGCCTGGGAAGATGGTTCAGAGGCGGGTTGGGAGCGGGGTTGAGACCCGCTCCCAATTTTTCCCATTTTCCCAGCAGTCCTGCCTCCAAACCCGCCTCCTCAGGGCTGGGAAAATCCAGCCCTAGGTCTCAACTGGCACGCCCCCTTGATCATAGAATCATGGAATCATAGAATCTTACAGCACAGAACGTGGCCATTCGGCCCATTGTGCCTGTGCTGGCTCTTTGAACGAGCTATCCAATTAGTCCCACTCCCTGCTCTTTCCCCATAGCCCAGTAAATGTTTTCTTTTCAAGTATATCTCCAAGATTACTATTGAATCTGCTTCCACCACCCTTTCAGGCAGTGCATTTGGGGGAGATGGATGGAAGAACCACTCATGGCACCCCTTCCCCCGACTGGAAATTAAAGGTCCAGTCTAACTCGGGAAGATTCCTGGCGGAAATTGTAAAAATATCAGACATGGGGAAAAAAGTGCTGTCTAACTGACAGTCAAGAATCATCCAATCGGGTAATGAAGAGTCTATTCGCATTCCGATTGGCCGTGGGAAGTGGGTGCGCTGTGAGGATGGACATGTCGGGCGACCAACGGTGGGAGTGTGGTGACAGGGCGGTTAGCGTCGGAAGATCATGTGATGACACCTCCAGGATATGTCCAACCAGAGTTGGTAACCCTACATGTACTATATACCTGATAAGGTAAATAAACCCAGTGTAGCTCACTGAAATGTAACAGTAATTATTGCTGAAGCTGAGTTACCCAGAGCTGTTTAATCAGTTCTTTCAGGGCATGTCTCAGCTGTTGTGCTCTGTGCCTCATTGGCTCCTTTCTACTGCAGATCGCAACATGCTCGGTAACTGGAGAATTGCATGAAGCAGCTCTTTCATAGTTTCCAAAATATTATGAAAACGGGCCCAGTCTAATTTTTACCCCATGTCTGTTTAGTGCAGGTAAGACTGTGTGTAAACACTTGAGATAATGCATGAAAGGTACAGGACAAAACGCAAAAGTGCCTAACAAGTGTCCTCTCTAGATTTAGGTTGGCTTCAGGAATTCAGGCTGATGTTATTCTTTATTCTGTATAATTAATATCTGACAGAACCACTGAAGAAGGTTGCACCCTAAAGTGATGAAATCATTTTAAGGCTGCTCCTTCATTTTTCTAACTTTTTATTAAAAATTAAATACTTTAAAATAATCTGATTTAAGGGTGATCAGATATCTCATTGCTTTCTGTGGATCCGTTATATCCGGACATAAATGGACATTGCGACCTACATATTTTATATTTAAAAAAATACCTTTCAACACTTTGTCGAATGCTGAGAAAATTGTCTAGCTGGGAATTAATTGGACTTTAACCTCATGAACCTTATTGCTCCTGAAATGATTCCTGTCAAACTGAATTGTGTCGAGTTCATTAACATTGACTTTGATGTTATTATAATGTAGTGATCCTCCAGTCAGTAAAACTATGAGTAGAGATTGGTTAGATCAGGGTTCAAGGTATAGAGAGAGAGACTGAAGGGCAGATACATGTACAAACAGTCTATGCAAAATATGGTAGAGTTTCCAATTAGTTATGCCTGATAAACTGGGTGGCAGAAATTTGGGCAGCCCATATTTGGGCGCATGGGTGGGGGGGGCGCAGGGTTCAATCCCCGTGTATGAATGGCGAGGCTCGAGGTGCCCCCGATATTGGGCCTCAGGCCTCATTGCCATGAAGTTGGCAAAGAGCCAGCTGGCGAAGAGTGAACGAAGATTGAGCCACTGCTAGCGTCGCAGCGAACCGAGGACCAGGTCGGGGATCAGAGGCCGGGGTGGGGAGAGGGAATCGGAGGCAAAGGGACTAATGCGTGTTTTAGGTGTGGGCACTACACACCCATTTTTTTGTCCTTTTCCAATATGGCGGGCAGCGCACATTCGGCTGGATATGTGCACACACTTCCTGTCTGCCATATTGGGGACTTAGTTGGCCCTTTAGTGGCTGAAAAACAAGCTCGGCGCCGCCAAATTTATAGGCCAAAGTAACCGATCGGAAATATGGGTAGAGATCCTAACCCATTTAGCACAAGCTTAGCTTTCTAGTTGGGTTTTCAAGTAGCACCGAAGATGTCTACCAGTTTGCTAATTTCAACATTTAAATGAGGCCCGATGACATCATTTAGAAGTTTGTGCAATTTCCTGGAGTTTGCACTATAATAGCGCAGAGTCCTAAACTTACCCATATAAAATGGGCATCTAGGATCATTATGCATCAGTGTCCTTTTCTTAACTGGATATAATCTGACAGCTTCTGGGCTCAAACTTCGGTCCTCAACTCAGTTTTAAAGGGATGTGGTCAGGTAACCCCCGGTGGCTGTAGTGGAGACAAAAATGTTGGTAACTTGTACAAATGGTTGTAATATTTTAATGTAAATGTCAACATTTACTGTTGCGGTTTGGGCAACACAGTACCTGGCAAAACCCAATGGCTGGCACACTACATGGGGAGGCAGGAATTGAGTTTATGGCCAAGTGATGGAGCAGCATAACACTTGTCGAAGTGGAGGGAGGATGTTACAAGGGAGGATGGCCCTGTTTGCCATTATAGGGCACCCTCCCCCATAGAACAGAAATGCAGCATACCCGGAAGGGGCAGATGGAAGAGCAATTTGAGGGCACTGCTGACCATTACTGCCACTGGCAGTGCCAGCCCTATGTCATGTGTGAGTTGCAGGTGTCCTTGCAGCAGATGGGGCAGGTCTGCCGCCATCTCCGTGGCGATCTAGGGCGCCAGCAGGCTGAACTCCGCTGACAATTCCAGCTAGGTGTGCCTCTGCCTGCAGTGTGAGTGCGAGAGTCCTGGCAGGTGGGCATAGTCTTCCTCTAGTGTGGTCCGACCAGCCTGACGTCCCTCTGTTGCTGCTCCTCTTCTTCCAAAAAAAAATAAGTGAAGGTAGATTCGTGTGGGCCAATGTTCCGGATGTTCCAACAAAATAAAATGGGAGTGCTGAAACACTTGGCACAAAGGCTCCTGGGTAAATACATGCTGACAGGAACAGAATAAAAAGACAACAAAAACCTGCATTTATATAGCACCTTTAATGTAGAAAAATGTCCCAAGACGCTTCGCATAACCTTATCAGACAAAACTGGATCCCAGTCAAGGAAGGTGATATTAGGAGGGGTGACTAAAAGATCAAAGAGGAAGGTCTTAAAATAGGAGAGGGAAGCAGAGAGGTGGAGGTATTTAGGAAAGGAATTTTGTAGCATAGGATCTAGATGGCTGAAGACATGGCTGCCAATGGTGGGGTGAAGGGAGTAGGGAATGCGCAAGAGGCCAGAGTTAGAGGAAGGTAAAGTTCTGGGAGAGTTGTAGGCCTGGAGAAGGTTACAGAGCTAGGAATGAACTATGGCAGAGGTAGAGACGAGTGATGTTACAGATGTAGAAGTAGGCAGTCTTTGTGAGGAAACAGTATAGGGTCAGAAGCTCAGCTCAGGGTCAAATAGAACGCCGAGGTTGCAAATGGTTCAACTTGAGATAGTGGCCGGGAAGGGGGATGGGATCCGTGGCAAGGGTACGGAGTACCAACAAAAGTGCTAGAGAAGCAGCTTCAAAATACAGCAATAAGTATATTGATAGGCCTCTTTAAATTCATTTCCTCATATAACACAACCCCTGACCTACCCCATCTGCTGCAAGGACACCTGCAACTCACACATGACATAGGGCTGGCACTGCCAGTGGCAGTAATGGTCAGCAGTGCCCTCAAATTGCTCTTCCATCTGCCCCTTCCAGGTATGCTGCATTTCTGTTCTATGGGGGAGGGTGCCTTATAATGGCAAACAGGGCCATTCACCCTTGTAACATCCTCCCTCCACTTCAACAAGTGTTGTGCTGCTCCATCACTTGGCCATAAACTCAATTCCTGCCTCCCCATGTAGTGTGCCAGCCATTGGGTTTTGCCAGGTACTTGTGTTGCCCAAACCGCAACAGTAAATGTTGACATTTACATTAAAATATTACAACCAACATTTTTGTCTCCACTACAGCCACCGGGGGTTAACTGACCACATCCCTTTAAAACTGAGTTGAGGACCGAAGTTTGAGTCCAGAAGCTGTCAGATTATTTCCAGTTAAGAAAAGGACACAGACGCATAATGATCATAGTGCCCAATCATGTCCTGGTTCAAACATTCTTATTGTTCTCTTATGGGATTATTTAGGACTTGACTGCTTTCATGTTGTCATATGACATCTCTTCCTCATCTATTCAAATGCACTATCATGTGCAATAAACTCCCCAATTAACCAAATTAAGTGTCTGAAAAAAGACCTACTTGTTAATCCTCTAAAGACTCAGTGTGGTACAAGACTGTTTTGCAGCTGCAGTAGCTAATTTGACACAACATGGGATCTTCCTCGGTTCTTCCTTTACCCGTTTCCGCTCCCTAAACCGGAATTGTAATGGGGCTTGAGTTAATGCCATGCCTAGCGCTGGTGCCAGCTGTTAGAAAAAGAACAACATATAGCGTCTTGAATGTAGAAAAGTATCCCAAGGCACTTCACAGAAGCGTAATAAAAAAACTCGTGCCAGGATATATATTAGGAGGTGACCAAAAGCTTTGTCAAAGAGGTGGAATTTAAGGAAGGCCTTAAAGGTGGCGAGGTAGGCGGCAAGCTGGAGGGGTTCAGGGAAGGAATTCCAGAGTGTGGGGTATAATCATCTGAAGACACGCCTGCCAATAATGGGGTGAAGGGAGGGGGATGCACAAAAGGGCAAAGTCAGCAGGACAGGAGGTTCTGTGGGGTGGGCAGGGCGGGGGTTTTTTAGGGCTGGAGAAGCTTACAAAGAGAGAAAAGAAGGGGAAAGTCCATGAAGAGATTTAAACATGAGAATGAAAATTTTAAATTTGAGGCATTGTGCGACCAGAAGCCTTTGTAGGTCAGCAAGGGCAGGACTGATGGGTGAGCAGGACTTGGTGTAGCATAGGATACAGGCAGCAGAGTATAGGATGAGCTGAAAGGGTGGAGGATGGGAGGCCAGCCATTGAAAGACCATTGAAATAGTCGAGTCTAGAGGTGACAGGCGATTAGCAGTGGATGGGAGCTAATAATTTGTGAAGAGCTGATGCCACGGGTGGAGTAACGTGTGTGAGCCACAGCGACCCGCCTAGTTATTCCTGGACAGAAATCAACTGCGCGCAAAATAATCCCATTAATTTGCTTTCTCTGAAATCTTTCAGTGGAATTAGCATTCTTGAAAAGTGTGGGGAAATGCAGAGTCAGTACCAGTACCAATGGAACAGCCAGGAGTTGTTTTGGTCACAGTTAGAAGACTGAGGGTAACTATAAATGCATCTGTGTGTTGCCTACTTTGAAGCTTCATAGAAGCAAAGAGAAGAGACTGTCATCCTGTTTATCTGTGCTAGGTTCAACTGCATAACAATAAGATAACAAGTTCTTAGATTCCATAATTCTAATTCAAATTAGCATTTGGAAATGTGTGGGATAAACAAGGACAATCAGCACAGATTGGTTAAAGACAAATTGTTTTGACAAATTTAATCGCTTTTGAAGAAGTGACTGATTGGATAGATACAGGGAATGTAGTAGATGTAATGTATATGGATTTTTAAAAGGCCTTCGATGAGGTGTGTAACAGGAAGCATGTTAAAATATATCCAGGCATTTGGTATAAGAGCAAACGTTGCAGCGCGGATCGAAAATTGTCTGACTGAATGTAGCAAAGGGTTCGGGTTAATGGGCGTTACTTGGATTGGAGAGGGGAAGTAGTGCACCCCAGGGGGTAATGCTGGGTCCATGTTTGTACTCAATATATATAGATGAGAGGGACGTGGGCATAGGGAACACAATATTGAAATCTGTTGATGACTTTGGCAAAATAGTCACAACCTGTAAAATACTTCAAGAGGATACCAATAGGTTAGTGGAATGGGCAGACAGGTGGCAAACGCAATTTAGTGAGTGTGTGAGGTAATACATCTTTGGAGGAAGAATAAGGAATGATAGAATACACTTAATGGCAAGACTCTGAACGGTGTGGTTGATGAGGTGTACTTGCTGCATGACCGAAGGCAGCTCGCCAGTGAAGTTGATTTAAATTTTGGGTTCCTGTGTTGCCCTTTAAGAACCGCTGGTTAGGCCATATGTAGACCTGGTATTCCTGAACACGGTCAACCTGATACTGGCTGTGTTCAGGGCAATCCAATTTTGCACAGGGGGCCTCAATAGGCATTAGGCCTTTTAATTGCACATTCAAAGGCCCTAATGCCTGTTTCAGGTGTAGGCCCTGGAAGCCTATATTTTTGCTTCTACCAATATGGCGGGTGACGCACTTCTGGCCTGTAATGAGCATGCACATCCTGCACGCCATTTGGAGGCTTAGGTGCCCGTTTAGCCGCCCTCAAGGTAAGTTGTGGGGGAGGAAGGGATTGCGATCACGGAGGGTGTGGGTCTCAGAGCAGCAGCGGCCCAGATTATTTTTACAAACATAATTCAAGAATGACCTTTGCGGGCCTCTTCTCTTCTGCCGCCAATGGAACTGATCGGACCCTACACGGTGCAGGTTCTGACCAGGTCCTACCTAAAATGGCAATTGGGGTCCTATTTACGCCATAGGACCCCAATTCTCATATTAAAAGGGGCCTCTTGCCTGAATGAGGCGGGCACTTTGGACACCCGGCAGTAGGCCCCTTTAAAAATTGAGCCTCCCGCATCGTCGCTGTTAACAGGGCGGTAAGGCTCCCAACCCCATTTGGAGGCTGATACCGTCCCGTTAACGCCAGTCGCGGGCACTCAAAATCGACCGCAATGACTCACTTTGAAATGCAGTCATTACTATTTCGACAAACACAGCTTCAAATGTCAGGGCTATGGGGAGACCGGTGCTGCGTTTTCCTGCATTACAACACTGAATACACTTCAAAAGTACTTCATTGGCTGTGAAGAGATTTGGGATGTCCTGAGGATGTGAAAGGTGCTATATAAACGCAAGTTCTTTCTTTACATTTATCACCTAGTAAGATCTCACAAATAGCAAATGAGATGAGAGCAGTGGGGAAAATGCTGTCATGTCAGATTACCTGAAGTTGAATGAGTTAGGAAATGGAGAACATAGCTAAGGTCTGAAGTTATTAAAGCCAATGCTCAGATAAGCAGGCTTGAGAGTATTCAGCAGAAAGATAAGATAATGTTCCTGAAGCTTGTCTTGACACCCAGAGTGAGAATAAAGAGTGGAGGTAAAGTGGGGAGCCCCAGGGAAGTCAGGGGCACACTGCAGACAGAACAGAGATGTTCATTGAAGCACTCACCCTAAAATTCATTCTGACTCCCGTCAGTCTCAATTACATACTGACCTCCACAGATGGGTGGTCAGGTTGTGCTAGCAATCTCTTACAGGCAAGCTCACCACAGTCATTTGAAACCTCTCCCCATGACAGATTCCGCCCGCTTCTCTTTTATAAATGAATCCAAGGTTTTCTACACGACCTTCGCAATTTGCACCACAACTGGTTTCCAAATTATAAATGATATGATATTCAAAAGCTTTAATACAGTAAAATAATTTCATCAATCCTTCAGTCAGCATAAGATGCCACATGGATATCAAAACAGGCTACATGCAGACACAGACGAGAAATACATTGATCCACTGAGGGAGATAAAATACGGGGTAGGTTTCTAAACAGGGGCATTTCTATTTTAAGAAATAACAATCCAATCAAAAAGGTTGTTTGGTGTCAAGAGAATGTAAAACATTTATTTTTCAGAAGTTTAGTCATCTTGGGCCCTGACAACAGATGGCAGTTCAAGGAGTCAATCAGGAAAGTGATACTTAAATGGAGTGAGAAAGACTCAATGTTCTGCCAATGAAACATCACTTACCTCATTACATTTAACAAGACAGCACGAGTATTGAATGAAGTTGGCACCAGCACTCCGAGTAGTGTTATTTTTTCCATATAGATTGGTTGGTGCTTTCTCCAATCACCTGTACAAAAGGAAAATCTTATTTAGAAAAGACATGAAATTCATTGGGAACACAGCATGGAATGCAGCAAGATACATGTTTCAACCTGAAATCGAATAGCATGTTCAAAAGAAAGAAAAATAGAAAGGTCTAGAAATGCATAGTAGGAGGCCTCGCCCCCCTCCCCCCCACATCCCTATTTCTGGAACCTCCTCCAGCCCTACAAACCTCCGCGATCTCTGCGCTCCTCCAATTCTGGCCTCTTGAGCATTCCAGATTTTATTCGCTCCACCATTGGTGGCCGTGCCTTCAACTGCTGAGGCCCTAAGCTCTGGAATTCCCTCCCTAAACCTCTCCGCCTCTCCACCTCTCTCCTCCTTTAAGATGCTCAATAAAACCTACCTCTTTGACCAAGCTTTTGGCCATCCGTCCTAACATCTCTTTATGTGGCTCGGTGTCAAATTTTTGCTTGATAATCGCTCTTGTGAGGCGCCTTGGGATGTTTTACTACATTAAAGGCGCTATATAAATGCACATTGTTATTGTTGCTGTTAATACCTGCATATTTGGGACCCAAATATCTCATCTGCCCTAATATCTCCTTATGTGGTTCGGTGTCAAGTTTTGTTTTATAACACGCCTGTGAAGCCCCTTGGGACATTTTACTACATTAAAGATGGTATATAAATACAAGTTGTTGTTGTTGACCCTTTATCAAAAGCATTAGGTTTCCCAGCTCAAAAGGCTCGTGTGAAGTGAAACAACAGGTGGGATTTTAACGGTGCCCGCCCACCAGGAATGGTGTGGGCGGGGGTTAAAATGGCGGCCGGGTTGTACCGGCTGCATTCCCGCAGCATTCTTGCCACCTGCGATTTTAACTCCTGGGTTTTCGGGAGCCTGGAGGCTGCCCGCAGCCTGCCGCAGGCAGGAGGGGCCTCATCAATATTGAGATATGGGGATCCAATGGTGAACGTCGGTGGCGACCAGGATCGGGCCAGAGGTGGCCCAGGTAAGTTTAAATTTTTAAAATGTTTGTCAGGTTCCTTGTGAGCCAGGAGGAGCCGGAATGTTAGGGTTGTACAATTAGGATGGCACTGAGAGGCAGCACAATGAAAATTGATGTATTCAAGCTGGCTCATTGTTTTTCCAGTGGGAGGTGCTTGCAATAGTCAGAGACCCTGTTCAGAATAGCTCCCAGCCTCGAAATGGTTGCGGTGAACAGCTCTGGCTGGGCCATTAAGATCCAGAGCGGCTGCTCCATCTCTGACCGCACAATGGGGTTGGCTGGTCTTCCCCCCGGCCTTGTTCCTCTCCCTGGTGTTGCACGAAACCCACCCGTGAGATTCAAATGAGTGCCTGGGAGTTAAAGTACCTTGGGCCTGTGTTCTTCTGCAGCAGGTGAATTTCTAACTCCATCACAGCGTCCTCTTGGCCACAATGCTGAAATAAAAGCCACCACAAAGCAAACATTCCAATCTAACTTTATACATCTATCCATCCAATATTACATCAAAAAATCAACTAATCACCCTTGTGCATTCCCTTAGTGACTGTCTTGCGTGTGCCTTTGCCTATCCTAGTGCTCCTACATAGTGCTACCCCAGTGTCTGCAGCATGGCTGGTGGAAGGCTGCTGACTTTCAGTGGGGGAGACTGCAGATGGCCTTGCAGGATGACCTCAAGGAGCTCTGGGCATAGTAGGCCTGGATCCAGACTGCACCACCTCCTCATGGGCTGGCTGGCTGACAGGCAATAGCAAGGGCACTGGCGGAGTGGCAGTGACGAATGCTGTCATCCTGAGAGAGGGCAGCAGGGTCAGCCTCCATGGATCCATTGCCACTTCCCCAGGGCAACGCCTCAGCAATCCTAGTAATCTGATGGAGTACAGACTGCTGGACTGCTGTGACATCCTGCAAGCCCCTTTCAACATTGGCAAACCCAACCATAATGGCAGCAGCCTGTGCTTGCGTGGCAGCAAGCTGAGCTTGCATGACTACAGTCTGAGCTTCCATTGCAGCACTTTGATATTGGGTGGCTTCTGCTTGTGCTGCAATGGAAGCTGAGACTTCGGCCATCAGACGCGACATGATGGTTGGGTCTACAAGTGCGTTAATGTATCCGCCCACCCCCTCCACGCTGGAAAGGATGGGCTCCAAGCTCTGCCCAAAGCCCGGTGCAAGACGAGGTGGACTCCTCCATGCTCGATGACATTGCACTCAGGCTTTCTGGCAGGCCTGCCAATGCACCAACAAAAACTTGTATTTATATAGTGTCTTTAACGTAGTAAAATGTTCCAAGGCGCTTCACAGGAGGGTCATAAAACAAAATTTGACACAGAGTCACATAAGGAGAAATTAGGGCAGATGACGGGGCCCAGGAGTGAGGACGGGACCCAGGAGCGAGGTCGAGGCCCAGGGGCGAGGACGGGGCCCAGGGGCGAGGACGGGGCCCAGGAGCGAGGTCGGGGCCCAGGGGCGAGGACGGGGCCCAGGGGCGAGGACGGGGCCCAGGAGTGAGGATGGGACCCAGGAGCGAGGTCGAGGTCCAGGAGCGAGGACGGGGCCCAGGGGCGAGGACGGGGCCCAGGAGCGAGGATGGGACCCAGGAGCGAGGATGGGACCCAGGAGCGAGGTCGAGGTCCAGGAGCGAGGTCGGGACCCAGCAGCGAGGACGAGGCCCAGGGGCGAGGACGAGGCCCAGGAGCGAGGACGAGCCCAGCAGCGAGGTCAAGGCCCAGGAGTGACGCAGCGTGGATCGGCAGCGGGGTCGGGAGGACCACACTGCAGCCTATGAAACCCAGGCAGAGAGGACCTGCGGGAAGGAGGGAGGAGGACAGTAGCATTATGTTTGTGTGTGTGTGCTAGGCCGATGTAGCAGAGCCTGGTCTCCAATCATCTTGGATCCCATTGCCATTGGACCAAGACCTTGCTCTGTCAAGCCCATGTGGTAGCTGGTGTGCAAAGGCCACCCCACGTTAAAAGAATTCACGCACAGGCATCTTCCACCCTTTAAAATGAAGTTCGGGACCTGGAACGTCAGGACCCTCATGGACAACCCCAACAGCGACAGACCAGAACGCCGTACTGCTATCGTTGCCCGGGAACTTAGATGTTTTGACATTGACATCGCCGCCCTAAGCGAGACCCGGCGGGCAGGGGAAGGCCAACTCAAGGAGCAAGGCGGTGGCTACACCTTCGTCTGGAAAGGCAAACCTGATTAAGAACACCGCCTCCATGGGGTAGGCGTCGCCATAAAAAATGAGCTAGTTGAACATCTCAGAGACTCTCCTTGTGGAATAAACGAAAGCCTCATGACTCTACGGCTCACCCTAGCCTGGAACCAGTGCGCTGCGGTCATCAGTGCGTACGCCCCAACACTGGAAGCCACAGACGAGACCAAAGAGGAATTCTACTCCAGCCTCGAACAATCCCTGTCCCAAGTTCCAACGGGCGACAAGCTGATCCTCCTTGGCGACTTCAACGCCAGAGTTGGAAAGGACACAGACCTCTGGGGAGGTGTGATCGGCAGAGAGGGGGCAGGGAAAGCCAACTCCAACGGTACCCTCTTCCTGTCGAAATGCTTAAAACATGGCCTTGTCATAACCAACACCTTGTTCCATCAGAGAGACAAGTACAAGGCTTCATGGCAACATGCTCGCTCCAAGCACTGGCATCTGCTGGACTACGTCATCGTCCGAGCGAGGGACCGCAAGGATGTCCGCATCACCTGCGCCATGACAGGAGCTGACGACTGCTGGACAGACCACTGCCTAATCTGCTCTGTCATCTCCATCAACGTAGCCCTAAAACAGCGGCAGCAACAGAAGCAATGTCACAGGAAAATCAACACTGGAGCACTCAAAGACCCTGCTAAGAAAGCCCTATTCAGCCTGCGCCTCACAACCAACCTGACAACTCCCAGAGATTCAGAGACACAGAGTGTCCACAGCGCCTGGTCTGCTCTCAAGGCCTCCATAATCAGCACATGTGAAGAGACGCTCGGTCACTCGACCAGGAAACACCAAGACTGGTTCGACGAGAACGACCAGGAGATCCAGGAGCCAATAAGCCGCAAGCGTAAGGCATTCCTGATCTGGAAACAGCAACAGAACTCAAGAGCAAGAAAGCAGCTCTACAGACGCCTGAAGGCCGAGGTCCAACAAAAAACTCGCGACCTAAAGAACAGATGGTGGGTGGAGAAAGCGCAGGAGATCCAGCAGCTAGCCGACAATCACGACGTGCGTGGATTCTTTAGCGCAGTCAAGACCATCTACAGCCCAAGCACCCAAGGTCCTACCCCACTGCGGGCCAAGAACGGAGAGGTACTCATTAAGGACATAGAGGCAGTCAGTGCCCGCTGGAAGGAGCACTTCGAAGATTTCCTTAACCGAGACTCTGTCTTCGACGTGAGTGTCCTCAACTCCATCCCGCAGCATGCTACCCGCCACCATCTCAGCACAACCCCAGCCCGGCATGAGGTTGAAAAGGCCATCCGACAACTGAAGAACAACAAGGCCTCAGGAGCAGATGGAATCCCCGCCGAGGCGCTAAAACATGGCGGAGAAGCACTATTGGCGCGAATACATGACTAATCTCTATTTGGAAGGAGGAGAGCATTTTTTTTTTTATTCGTTCATGGGATGTGGGCATCACTGGTAAGGCTGGCATTTATTGCCCATCCCTAATTGCCCTTGAGAAGGTGGTGGTGAGCAGAGGGCAGTTAAGAGTCAACCACATTGCTGTGGGTCTGGAGTCACATATAGGCCAGACCAGGTAAGGACAGCAGATTTCCTTCCCTAAAGGACAGTAGTGAACCAGATGGGTTTTAACAACAATCCAGTAGTTTCATGGTCACCATTACTGATACTAGTTTTAATTCCAGATTTATTTAATTAACTGAATTTAAATGCCCCAGCTGCCTGTGGTGGGATTTGAACTCACGTCTCAGCAGATTATTAATGCAGGCTTCTGGATTACTAGTCCAGTAACATAACCACTATGCTACCGTACCGCTACCTGAGCATGCCAGGGGAATCTCAGAGACGCCGTAATTGTGACCATCTTCAATAAAGGTGACAAGTCCGATTGCGGTAATTACAGAGGAGTCTCCCTGCTGTCTGCCACAGGGAAAGTCATCGCAAGAATCCTCCTCAATCGCCTTCTCCCAGTGGCTGAAGAGCTCCTCCCAGAGTCGCAATGTGGATTCCGCCCACTAAGGGGCACAATGGACATGATCTTCACCGCGCATCAACTACAAGAGAAATGCAGGGAACAGCTGTACATGGCCTTCTTTGACTTCACAAAGGCCTTCGACACCGTCAACCGTGAGGGATTATGGAGTGTTCTTCTTAAATTCGGCTGCCCTCAAAAGTTTGTCACCATCCTCCGCCTGCTTCACGACGACATGCAAGCTGTGATCCTGACCAACGGATCCACCACAGACCCAATTCACGTATGGACCGGGGTCAAGCAAGGCTGTGTCATCGCACCAACGCTCTTCTCGATCTTCCTGGCTGCAATGCTCCATCTCACCCTCAGTAAGCTCCCCGCTGGAGTGGAGCTAATTTACAGAAGAAACGAAAAACTGTTCAACTTCCGTCGCCTCCAGTCCAAATCCAAGGTCGTCCATCCTCTGTCATCGAATTACAGTATGCAGACGACACTTGCATCTGCGCACACTCTGAGGCCGAACTCCAAACCATCGTCAACACCTTCACCGAAGCGTACGAGAGCATGGGCCTTACACTAAACATCCGTAAGACAAAGGTCCTCTACCAACCTGCCCCCGCCACATATTAGTGTTCCCCGATTATCAAAATCCATGACGAGGCCTTGGACAACATGGACCACTTTCCATACCTCGGGAGCCTACTGTCAACAAGGGCAGATGTCGATGACGAAGTCCAACACTGCCTTCAGTGTGCCAGTGCAACCTTCGGTTGCCTGAGGAAGAGAGTGTTTGAAGACCAGGACCTCAAACCCAGCACCAAGCTCATGGTCTACAGAGCAGTAGTGATACCTGCCCTCCTGTATGCTTCAGAGACATGGACCATGTACAGCAGGCACCTCAAAGCACTGGAGAGGTACCACTAATGCTGCCTCCGCAAGATCCTGCAAATCCATGGGCAGGATAGGCGCACCAATGTCAGTGTTCTCGCTCAGGCCAACATCCCCAGCATCGAAGCTTTGACCACGCTCGATCAGCTCTGATGGACGGGCACATCATCCGCATGCCCGATACGAGACTTCCAAAACAAGCGCTCTACTCGGAGCTCCGACACGGCAAGAAAGCCCCAGGTGGGCAGAGGAAACGCTTCAAGGACACCCTCAAAGCCTCCTTGAAAAAGTGCAACATCCCCACTGACACCTGGGAATCCCTGGCCCAAGACTGCACAAAGTGGAGGAGAAGCATTCGGGAAGGTGCCGAACACCTCGAGTCTCTTCGCTGGGAGCAAGCGGAAGCCAAGTGCAAACAGCGGAAGGAGCGCACATCAACCCAAGCACCCCACCCACCCGCCCCTTCAACCACCGTCTGCCCCACCTGTGACAGAGACCGTAGGTCCCGTATTGGACTCATCAGTCACCTGAGAACTCATTTTTAGTGTGGAAGCAAGTCATCCTTGGTTCCGAGGGACTGCCTAAGAAGAAGACACATTGCAGCCACGGTACGCCAGTGGTGGAGGGAGTGAATGTTTAAGGTGGTGGATGGGGTGCCAATCAAGCGGGCTTCTTTGTCCTGGATGGTGTCGAGCTTCTTGAGTGTTGTTGGAGCTGCACTCATCCTGGCAAGTGGAGAGTATTCCATCACACTCCTGACTTGTGCCTTGTAGATGCTGGAAAGGCTTTGGTGAGTCAGGAGGTGAGACACTTGCCACAGAATACCCAGCCTCTGACCTGCTCTTGTAGCCACAGTATTTATGTGGCTGGTCCAGTTAGGTTTCTGGTCAATGGTGACCCCCAGGATGTTGATGGTGGGAGATTTGGCGTTGGTAATGCCATTGAATGTCAAGGGGTGGTGGTTAGACTCTCACTTGTTGGAGATAGTCATTGTCTGGCACTTTCATGGCATGAATGTTACTTGTCACTTATCAGCCCAATCCTGAATGTCATCCAGGTCTTGTTGCATTCGGGCATGGACTGCTTCATTATCTGAGGAGTTGCGAATGGAACTGAACACTGCAGTCATCAGCGAACATCCCCACTTCTGACCTTATGATGGAGGGAATGTCATTGATGAAGCAGCTGAAGATGGTTGGGCCTAGGACACTGCCCTGAAGAACTCCTGCGGCAATGTCCTGGGGCTGAGATGATTGACCTCCAATAACTACAACTATCTTCCTTTGTGCTAGGTATGACTCCAGCCATTGGAGTGTTTTCCCCCTGATTCCCATTGACTTCAATTTTACTAGGGTTCTTTGATGCCACACTCGGTCAAATGCTGCCTTGATGTCAAGGACGATCACTCTCACCTCACCTCTGGAATTCAAATCTTTTGTCCATGTTTGGACCAAGGCTGTAATGAGGTCTGGAGCCGAGTGGTCCTGGCGGAAACCAAACTGAGCATCAGTGAGCAGGTTATTGGTGAGTAAGTGCCGCTTGATAGCACTGTCAACGACACCTTCCATCACTTTGCTGATGATTGAGAGTAGGCTGATGGGGCGGTAATTGGCCAGATCAGATTTGTCCTGCTTTTTATGGACAGGATATACCTGGGCAGTTTTCCACATTGTCAGATAGAGGCCAGTGTTATAGTTGTACTGGAACAGCTTGGCTAGAGGTGCGGCTAGTCCTGGAGCACAAGTTTTCAGCACGACAGCCGGGATGTTGTCTGGGCCCCCAGCCTTTGCTGTATCTAGTGCGCTCAGCCGTTTCTTGATATCACATGGAGTGAATCAAGTTGGCTGAAGACTGGCTTCTGTGATGGTGGGGACCTCAGGAGGAGGCCGATATAGATCATCCACTCGGCACTTCTGGCTGAAGATGGTTGCAAATGCTTCAGCCTTGTCTTTTGCACTCACGTGCTGGGCTCTGTCATCATTGAGGATGTTTATATTCATGGAGCCTCCTCCTCACATTAGTTGTTTAATTGTCCACCACCATTCACGACTGGATGTGGCAGGACTGCAGAGCTTTGATCTGATCTGTTGATTGTGGGATCGCTTAGCTCTGTCTATAGCATGCTGCTTCCGCTGTTTAGCATGCATGTAGTCCTGTGTTGCAGCTTCCCCAATTTGGCACCTGATTTGTAGGTACACCTGGTGCGGCTCCTGGCTTGCTCTTTTGCACTCCTAATTGAACCAGGGTTGGTCCCCTGGCTTGATGGTAATGGTAGAGTGAGGGCCATGAGGTCACAGATTGTGGTGAAATACAATTCTGCTGCTGCTGATGGCCTACAGAGCCTCATGGATGCCCAGTTTTGAGCTGCTAGATCTGTTCTGAAACTATCCCATTTGGCATGGTGGTAGTGCCACACAACACGATGGAGGGTGTCCTCAGTCTGAAGACGGGATTTCGTCTCCACAAGGACTGTGCGGTGGTCACTGCTACTGATGCTAACATGGACAGATGCATCTGCGACAGGTAGATTGGTGAGGACGAGGTCAAGTAGGTTTTTTTCTCGTGCTAGTTCTCTCACCACCTGCTGCAGGCCCAGTCTGGCAGCTATGTCCTTCAGAACTCGGGCAGCTCAGTCAGTAGTGGTGATGGACATTGAAGACCCACACCCAGAGTACATTCTGTGCCCTTGCTTCCCTCAGTGCTTCTTCCAAGTGGTGTTCAACATGGAGGAGTACTGATTCATCAGCTGAGGGAGGGCGGTAGGTGGTAATCAGCAGGAGGTTTCCTTGCCCATGCTTGACATGAAGCCATGAGACTTCATGGGGTCCAGAGTCAATCTTGAGGACTGTCCAGGGCCACTCCTTCCTGAATGTATACCACTGTGCCGCCACCCCTGGTGGGTCTGTCCTGCCGGTGGGACAGGACATACCCAGGGCTGGTGATGGAGGAGTCTGGGACATTGGCTGAAAGGTATGATTCTGTGAGTATGACTATGTCAGGCTTGAGTAGTCTGTGGGACAGCTCTCCCAATTTTGACACAAGTCCCCAGATGTTAGTGAGGAGAGTTTGCAGGGTCGACTGGGCTGGGTGTGCCGTTGTCGTGTCCAAGCCGATGCCGAGGTCGATGCTGAGTGGTCTGTCTGGTTTTATTGTTATTGTTTATCGTAGTGGTTGTGTACAACTGAGTGATTTGCTAGTTTATTTCAGGGGGCAGTTGCTGTGGGTCGAAGTCACATATAGGCCAGACCAGGTAAGGACTGCAGATTTCCTTCCCTAAAGGACATTAGTGAACCAGATGAGTTTTTACCGATGGTATCCATTACTGATACTAGCTTTTTTATTCCAGATTTATTTAATTAACTGAATTTAAATTCCCCAGCTGCCGTGGTGGGAATTTAACTCATGTCTCCAGATTATTAGTCCATGCTTCTGGATTACTAGTCCAGTAACATAACCACTATGCTACCATTCCCTAAACATAACCACTATGCTACCGTTCCCTAGGGTGTCAAAGAGGTAGGTTTTAAGGAGCGTCTTAAAGGAGTAAAGAGAGGTAGAGAGGCAGAGAGGTTTAGGGAGGGAATTCCAGAGCTTAGGGCCTAGGCAACTGAAGGCACGGCCCCCAATGGTTGAGCGATTAAAATTTGGGATGCTCAAGAGGCCAGAATTAGAAGAGCACAGAAATCTCGGGGGGTTGTGGGGCTGGTGGAGATTACAGAGATAGGGAGGGGTGAGGCCATGGAGAGATTTGAAAACAAGGATGAGAATTTTAAAATCGAGGCGTTGCTTAACCAGGAGCCAATGTAGGTGAACGGGACTTGGTGCGAGTTAGGACACGGCCAGCTGGGTTTTGGGTGACCTCAAGTTTACGGAGGGTAGAACATGGGCGGCCAGCCAGGAGTGTGTTGGAATAGTCAAGTCTGGAGGTAATAAAGGCATGGATGAGGGTTTCAGCAGCAGATGAGCTGAACCAGGGGCGGAAACGGCCGATATTATGGAGGTGGAAATAGGCGATCTTAGTTATGGTGTGGATATGTGGTCGGAAGATCATTTCAGGGTGAAGTATGCCACCAAGGTTGCGAACAGTGTGGTTCAGCCTCTGACAGATGTTAGGGAGAGGGATGGAGTCGGTGGCTCGGGAGCGGAGTTTGTGGTGGGAACTGAAGACAATGGCAATATTTAATTAATTTAATAATCAAGCATTTCATTGTGTATACCCATCAGTGTTCTTCTGTAGGCCGCCCCATCGAAGTCTTCATCTGACTCCTGTGCAGCAGAACTCGTGTGTGACCTGGCCCTCTGGGGAGCTGGCACCTGCGCTACCCTTTCCCCCTGCCCTGGCTGCAGCTCAATCGTGCCCAGTGTCTCACCAAGTGCAGATCTCACGCCTAACCTCTCCTCTAAAGTACGCGGAGTGTCAGTATCTGAGCTGGTGGCTGGGAGTGTGAAATCGAGTGGTGGTGTTTCTTCTTCACTCTCCTCTCCCTCTTCTTGTTGATCCGTTGGCTGGGCAGGCTGGATTTCTTGGGTGTCTGAAATGTGAAAGGCGCAAGGGTAGGGTTGTGGTGAGGCGGGGCTGGGGGTGGGGGGGGGGGAGCAAGAGGTGCATCCTTACACCATGTGCAGATTGTAAATCAGAAAAGATTGTGGGATGAGGGGGAAGTGGGATGTGAGAAGGAGGATAACGTACGAAGATAGCGGCATCTTGTATTCTTTCAGCCCCTCCGCTGGCCACGGGCTCAGTCATTCCCCTGCCAAGAATGGCCAGCACTGTCTTCTCCAAGGGGGCGAGGTGATGCTGGTGAGCCTGTCCCCCGGCAGTTAAGGTCTGCTGGCGCCGGATATGCGCCACCTTTTCCTGCAAGAGATGATGTGGCTGTCGTGGTTGAATAGCTGACAGTGTGTGCAAAGTGTGAGATGTAGGTGTGAGGCTTGCAGCAGCAGTAAGTGTGTGCGGGTGAGGTGAAGCTATGAATGTGTGGCATGAGTTGTGTTTGGTAGAGATTGTTGGTAGGTGAGTGATGGGGGTATGGTGCATTGAGCATTGTGTGAGGCTAGGGTAATAGATTGGAGAAAAGCTGACTTTGAAGGGCTGAGAATAGAACTTGGGAAAATAAAATGGGCAACAATATTGGCAAACAACAATGTAGAACAGCAATGGGAAACATTTAAAACGGTGTTCAACAGAGTGCAGGAACAATATATTCCGCTAAAAGGAAAGAGCAAACTAAACACTAATGAGACACCATAAGGGAACAATTGAGGGTAAGGAAAGAGGCATACATTAAGTACATAGACAGCAGGCGAGTGCATGATAAGGGAGAATACGAAGAGATTAGCAGAGAAGTCAAAAAAACAATTTGGAAGGCAAAGAGGAACTATGAAATTAAATGATCAAGGAACATAAAACAAAATAGTAAAATATTTTATCGGCACATCAATAAAAAAAGGAAGGTTGGGATGGGAATAGGGCCATTACGGGATAGACAGGATAATACCACAGGTAACGATAGAGAGATGGCAGAAATATTAAATAATTATTTTGCTTCAGTATTTGCCAGGTAGTTAGAACTGGTGGACATGACATTGGATGATGAGATTAGTAATGAGATAAGTGCATTTAAAATAAAAAGAGGGGATATATTAAATATTAAATAAACTAATCAAATTCAAAGAGGATAAAACCTCTGGTCCGGATGGATTGCATCCACGCATTTTAAAAGAATCTAGGGAAGAGATAGCAGAGGCATTACTACACATATTTAATAATTCATTAGAAAAATGTGTAGTGCCAGAGGACTGGAGGATAGCTAATGTAACACCTATATTTAAGAAGGGGGATAGAACATGTCCAGGGAATTATAGACCAGTCAGCTTAACATCGGTGGTAGGAAAAATAATGGAATCCCAACTAAAGGAGAAAATAGAAGAACATCTAGAAACCAAAAACATAGTAATGAATAGTCAGCATGGATTTCGAAAGGGAAAGTCTTGTTTGACCAACCTCATTGAATTTTTTGAAGAGGTAACAGAGAGAGTAGACAATGGTAATGCAGTTGATGTAATTTATCTAGATTTTTAAAAGGCCTTCGATAAGGTACCCCATAATAGGCTGATGAACAAGGTCAGAGAATGCGGAGTCAAGGGACAAGTAGCAGAATGGATTGCTATTTGGCTTCAAGACAGAAAGCAGAGAGTAGGGGTAAAGGGTAGCTATTCACAGTGGCAGAGGTGGATAGTGGTGTTCTACAAGGATCAGTGCTGGGACCACTGTTGTTCACAATTTATATTAATGATTTAGACTTTGGAATCAAAAACACAATTTCTAAATTTGCGGATGACACCAAATTGGGGGGGATAGTCAATACTGAGGAGGACTGCAACAAATTACAGGAGGACATTAATAAACTTGCAGAATGGACATATAATTGGCAAATGAAGTTCAACACAGATAAATGTGAGATAATAGCCCGAAAATTAGACCTAATGCGGGAGAGTACGCACTGTGTACTCTTGCGTATTAGGTCCCGAAGTGTCGGTTTCCTGCATGCACTGCGCATGCGCGGGAAACCGGCACTTCGGGTATTGCGAAGGGGGCGGTTCCTAAGTGAACCGCGTGCGCGCTACAGGTTGTGCGCACGCAGCGCACTTAGTTTTTTTTTCAGGTTTGAACGCGCAGGTAAGTGTTTAAGATTTTACACATAAAGAAAGCAGGCGTAAGACCCCCTTTTAACAAGGTAAGTAGTTGATTAAGTATTATTTAAAAATTTTTTCAACAGGTTTATCTTTTTTAGAGACTTTAAAGAAAGGTAAGTTTATTTTTATAACTTTTAAAAAGAATTAAAATTTTTTCAAAAATTTTAATTTTTGTTTAAAGTGGTTAATTTATTTAACTATAGTTATTTTATTAATGTGATGGCTTTTTTTAAATTTAATTGAGGTTTAGCTGTTCTTTTGGGGGCTTGTTGTATTCATAGTTTTGACAGCACTTGCTGTCAAAACTATGAATGAAAGATGGTGTGCTGCCATTGGCTCTAACTGGCCCACGTGATCCCAGAGGTCGCATCGAATTAACTGCGCCTCTGGGACACGTACACACTGCGCGCCGGCACCAGGGAGAGGCCTAGGAACTGAAGTTCGTGTGGGCCAAAACCATAAAGGTAGGCGCGGAGTGCGATATCGCGGGGGATCCTTACCCCCGCGGCAACCATCGAACTCCAATTTCTGGGCCATTACATTTTGATAGGAAGAAAAGGGAGGTCACTTATTACTTGGAGGGTGCGAGTCTAGGTGGGGTAGAGGAACAAAGGGATCTCGGAGTACAAATACACAAATCACTAAAAGTTGCGACACAGGTTAGCAAGGCCATAAAAAAAGCAAACCAAGCACTAGGGTTTATTTCTAGAGGGATAGAATTCAAAAGTAGGGAAGTTATGCTAAACCTGTATCGAACCTTGGTTCTACCACACTTAAGAGTACTGCGTACAGTTCTGGTCGCCGTATTATAAAAAGGATATAGAGGCACTGGAGAGGGTGCAGAGAAGATTTACAAGGATGATACCTGAAATGTGAGGGTATACATATCAGAAAAGGATGAACAGGCTGGGTCTCTTTTCTCTTGAAAAAAGAAGGCTGAGGGGTGACCTAATAGAGGTCTTTAAAATTATGAAAGGTTTTGATAGAGTGGACACAGAGAGAATGTTTCCACTTGTGGGGAAGAGCATAACCAGAGGCCATCAATATAAGATAGTCACCAAGAAATCCAATAGGGAATTCAGAAGAAACTCCTTTACCCAAAGAGTGATGAGAATGTGGAACTCGCTACCACAGGGAGTGGTTGAAGTGAATAGTATAGAGGCATTTAAGGGGAGGCTAGACAAGCATATGAGGGAGAAGGGAATAGAGGGTAATGCTGATAGATTTAGATGAGGAAAGACGGGAGGAGGCTCGAGTGGAGCATAAACGCCGGCATGGACTGGTTGGGTCGAATGGCTTGTTTCTGTGCCGTATATCCAATGTAATCCTATGTAGTGGTACAAATGTTGGGATTTGGCATTTGAAGATGAATTCACTGACTTTGACCACTCGTGTGAGGTCATTAAGCTTCTTCCTCATTGAGTCCAGGTCTCGGGGCTACACTCTTGGGATTTACTATATCTGCTCCCACTGAAGTCTGGTCTATTGCCTGGCGGGCCTCCTGGCCCTCTGTGGAAAGAGGACCTCTCTCCTGGAGTTGACCTCCTGGACCAAGGCCTCCAGTGCTGCATCGGAGAACCTCGGTGAATGCTTCCTCCCCGTTGTGTCATCATTACAACTTTCTTCTCCAATGTCCTCTCAGCCACTTCAATCACCTGTTGCAAGCAGAAGGCACCTCCCCTTTAAGAGGTACATACTGCCTTTAACTAGTGCAGGCTAGCTTTAATTAGAGCTAGCCTCGCATGAGCTTGGGCCCCTGCTGAGTGTTCAGCCACTCCGCAGCGCGTTCAGTGCTGGGCTGAACGCTACAATCATGTAAATGAACAGGCAGCAGGAAGTTTACGTGCTGCCTGCAGTCCTCCGAACGGGTGCAGGTTGATGGCACATGGCGATCCCCACGTCCCGTTTTCAGTCCTTATCCAATTTCTAGGCCTGGGGCCTGAACGACGGGACCAACCAATGAGATTTATGGATTTAGAAAGAAACAGAGGAGGGTGAATTAGTGTCAAATCAGGTACAGAAAGAGAAATATAGAGAGGGAAAGAAAGATTGGATTAAGAGAGTGAGAAAAAAGAGACAGAAAGGAAAAGTAAGAAAAAAATTAAAATATTTAAAATTTGACATTTTTTAAATCGCTAACAACAATTTGCTACATACAGGAATCAGATTGAACAGTTTAGATTTTTCCCTTTCTGGGCCAGAAAGATCGATTGGCATTGCATCAACAATGATCATATCGTTAAAAAGGTACTTACGCTGTTAAGTTCAAGCCCTAACTTTCTGTGGCGAGTTTAATAGGCAATTAATGTGCAAATGCAACATGTCCTTAAAAATAAGTGAAAGCCTAAGGCAAGGGCGAGATGCTGTCTGTGCAAGGAGAACGGTGGAGCAGTGCTAACCGACCGGCAAGTTCTGGAGCTTCGCAACCCATTGCGTTTCTCTTAATCCCCTGAACTTGCTGGCTGATTTCCACATAAATAATGGCGTGCGTTGTTAACATGCTGTTATTTTTCCAGCAAGATTGGGCCCAATGTAGGAATGCGTTGTAACCGAAGAACAATGAAACTAAAAAAATTGTTTGACAGACAGAAGGGTCTTTCTTTTTTCCACACCTGTTAGAGTAATCACTGTATAAACTATTAGACTGGATGTAAATACAGTGAGGGTAGAAGGCTGCGTTAATGACCCCGCAAGCTTGTGCATGACTAGTGACAGCTGTTCCGGCTGTTAGTATAAGATCCTCTCATGGCTATTGGCAAAGTCCTATTTGCACTGCATCAGTAACAATAAGCAACATAATAGTGTTGCTTCCTTCTTCTTGACAGATGGCTTGCAATGTAAATAAAAATGTTCAAATGAGTGACATATTTGCTCAAGTGAATTAGCCAATGGCGAAAAAAAGGTCTTCACATGGAAGGCATTTCAGCTCAGTAAGTCTCCCTATTTGCTTGTATTTCTGTGATGCTTCTTGTGTTTATAATGCAATTTTTGATTTTAGCACTTTTAAATTTTTGGTGATTCAACTTATGAATGCTCATTACTTTAAACGCAGTGAGGGTCACCCTTTAAAAAAAAGTAACAGTTAAAAAGCATTACCATTAACTTTTAGCATCCTTTTGCTAATTTTATCCTTTTATTAATTTATTTTGAATTTTGATTTTAGTAGTGAGTGCTGGGAACTGGCTGGCAGAGTGGTTAAGAGGCTAGCCTTTCATCTCTAGGATTTGCATTCAAATCCAGTCCAGACTGATGCAGTGAAAGTCTTCCCTGTCTGGCTGTAAGTGTCTTTTGTGAAATGCGTTTGGGCAGTTTTCGTCCATTTCATAATGGGCATATTTCTGTGCTCTTCAGCCCATTCTCTGGCCCTCTTTTGCTTGTTCTTAGGCTGTTCTCTGCTCTGCTATATGTGTTTTTGTGCTCTTTAGTCCATTCTTGGGCTGCTCCCTGCCCCCACAATACTTGCTTTGAGTTCCTTGGCCCGTTCCCAAGGGAGGAGAGGTCGAAAGTGTGAGAGAGCGTGAGAGAGAGGAGAGTAGGTGGACAGCGGAGAAGAGGGGAGAGGAGGAAGGTGGAGAGGGGGAGAGGAGGAAGGTGGAGAGGGGGAGAGGAGGAAGGTGGAGAGGGGGAGAGGAGGAAGATGGAGAGGGGGAGAGGAGGAAGGTGGAGAGGGGGAGAGGAGGAAGGTGGAGAGGGGGAGAGGAGGAAGGTGGAGAGGGGGAGAGGAGGAAGGTGGAGAGGAGGAGGAGGATGGGGAAAGGAGCATGCATGGTCACATGGGTGCAATCTATAACTCCTGGGACTTTGGGGAATCCTGTCACTCTGTAAAGCTGCTGTGCCCTGTCAATACTGCCATCATTTGTCCCTGGGGAAGTAGATGAACTGTCTTGCTCTAGCAAAAAATGCATCTGTTTCTTGCTTTATGCATCTGCTGAAAAATTTTGTGATACATTTTCGTTATTAATGTCTAATTTGAATATGTTTGTGGGAAATTCTGGAAGTGGCAGCAAACTCTAGGGAACCGGAAGAAAGGCTCCCTAACCCATCTCCTGATCCTGAATACCCCTCTCTCAGCCACTTAGTCTTGCCAAAACCCGCACCAAAGGGTCCAGCAGCTACATGGTGCCAGATGCCCTGGATGCCCATTTAATACAGGCAAGACCATGATTCAGTGCAATTGAGGTGGTAGCAACAGGAAATGGGACGTGTGTTGGCTCCACGTTGTTGTTGCCTCATTTGAAGGCACCCGGGCCAAAGATCAGTTGGAACTTCTACCATTTGCCAGAAGTGGCAATATAAAACTGGGTGGATGCTAAAGTGGGTGGGGATCTAGCATAACCCGTTGAGCACGCCCATCCAAACACCACCAGAGATTGGGCAGTAAACAGAGTAAAACTCCGCTTCAGTCTGCCTCTGGCAACAGATTAAGGCCATAGAACTTGAAAAACGTTGGGAAAAATACACAAACTGTGAACGATGATACCACTGAGACAACTGGGAACAATGGGGGGAATTTTAATCCTATAAAAACGTGTGGGTTTGGAACGTGGGGGTAGTTAAATTGTTAAAAACCGGAATCCCGACCTGAACCCGCCTCCAACCCGCCCACTTCCGGTTTTAACGGAGGTGGGACGGGGGCGGGACGGGGACGGGCAGCCAACCCGCTGCCAAGAGGCGGGACGTCAATTTAAATATTACAATGAGGCTGGAAACCTCTGCTTTAACCTAAATTTTGTTTCTAAATGTAGCTGGTTGGGTTTTACACACTTCGTAAAATCCGGCAGTTACAGCAAGGCGAGGACTGCTGCATCCAGGAGGTAAGTGCCTTTATACCTACCTCCTGGATCCAGGGTCCCTGCCTAGCCCAGCCCCTGCGATCGGAGCCCTCACGAGGCCTCCGATCGCCTTCCTGGCCCCAACCCCCACCCAACCACCGACCAGCCACGTTCCTCCAGTAGCCGGCCCCGATCTTCCTCCGGGAAACAGAGGCTTCCCATGCAAATCAGGCTCTGCCGTTAAAGTTGGCAAGGCCTGCGGGAAACCCGTTCTCCCGGCTTTCCCGCCTGCATCGGAGCGCCCCCCCCGCCCCCAACCCGCCTTCCCCATGGAAATCCAGCCCAATGATACCACCAAGAAAACTGGCTATGAGGACTTACAGAGCTCAACGGTGTAAGGGATCGAAAGAAAAGGAAAACCACGGATGTTGGAAATGTTAAACAAAAAAACAGAAAAAGTTGGAACCGCACCACAGATCCGTCAGCATCTGAGAAAAGAAAGATGAGTTAATACTTTGTTTGCAACCTTTCATCAGATCTTTTTACAAGACGGTTTGTTCAAACCTAAAAGTAGGCTTTTGTCAGTGAAAAGGTTAAATTGCTTTTGAATTATCCTTTATTTAGAACTGGCTCTGTTTTTCTAGAAGATGACCAGCTAGATTCTAGGTAATAATTACATCTTTTATGTACAGCAGTGTGATGGATGTGAAAGCTTTAGATGATTTGCAGCAGAGTGAATCCGCTTGGAGAGTGGTTTTATCCGAAGCAATTAATTTTAGTGGGCTATAGTTTTTCCTATGGTTAGCTATGGAAGAGCAGGTCTGATTAATGAGCAATTAACACAACTTATTAGCATGTTGAAGCTTCATTAAGCAGTTGCAATATCAATTCTAAATATTATAGGGTAGATGTGGTGAATTTGGATCCTTGGCTCAGAACGTCATGTGCTGGGAGATCACATGAGGGCAAAGGCACTGATTGCCACGCTCCCAGCAGGGAACCAACGCTTAAAGGCAACGCAAGTCAGAGTATCGGCACTACAGTGCTGTAGCCCAATCCGCAACTTGTGCTTCCTTTGGGCAGGGACACCTTCTGGGAATGTACGATCAGTGGGGTATTAATTCGTAATGGGCGGTGGCGCAAAATGGGTGATAGCGAATCAACAGCGTGATTTGGGCATGCAGCTCAGCAGGTACTGCAGGATTTCCCATCCATTAAAATGAATAGACAGAAAATCCTGCTCGACGCTTTGATCTCTGCACCTCAACTCCCAAAATCCTGAGAATATGAATTTGTAAATTTGTAAAGAGAGAGAGAGAGAGGAAGAGAGAGTGGAACAGATAGAGGATTGAGAGTGGAACAGATGAAAGTATTGAGAGAGGGACAGCGAGGAAGAGAGAGAGGAACAGAGAGAGGGACAGCGAGAGGGACAGAGAGAGGGACAGAGAGAGGGACAGAGAGAGGAACAGAGAGAGAGACAGAGAGAGGGACAGAGAGAGAGACAGAGAGAGGGACAGAGAGAGGAACAGAGAGAGAGACAGAGAGAGGGACAGAGAGAGGAACAGATAGAGGGACAGCGAGAGGGACAGATCATAGAAATCATAGAAATTTACAGCATGGAAGGAGACCATTTCGGCCCATCATGTCCGTGCCGGCCGACAAAGAGCTATCCAGCTGAGGTACTCTAGCTGTGGCCTAACTAGTGTTTTATACAGTTCAAGCATAACCTCCCTGCTCTTGTATTCTATGCCTCGGCTAATAAAGGCAAGTATTCGTATGCCTTCTTAACCACCTTATCTACTTGGCCTGCTACCTTCAGGGTTCTGTGGACCTGCACTCCAAGGTCCCTTTGTTCCTCTACACTTCGCAGTGTCCTACCATTTAATGTGTACTCCCTTGCCTTGTTAGCCCTCCCCAAATGTATTACCTCACATTTCTCCGGATTGAATTCCATTTGCCACTGCTCTGCCCACCTGACCAGTTCATTGATATCTTCCTGCAGTCTACAGCTTTCTTCTTCATTATCAACCACACAGCCGATTTTAATATCATTTTCAAACTTCTTAATCATGCCCCCTACATTGAAGTCTAAATCATTGATATATACCACAAAAAGCAAGGGACCTAGTACCGAGCCCTGCGGAACCCCACTGGAAACAGCCTTCCAGTCACTAAACACCCATCAACCATTACCTTTTGCTTCCTGCCTCTGAGCCAATTTTGGATCTAACTTGCCACTTTGCCCTGGATCCCATGGGCTTTTACTTTCGTGACCAGTCTGCCATGTGGGACCTTATCAAAAGCCTTGCTAAAATCCATATACACTACATCAAATGCGCTACGCTCATCAACTCTCCTCAAAAAATTCAATCAAGTTAGTCAGACACGACCTTCCCTTAACAAATCCATGCTGGCTGTTCTTGATTAATCCGTGTCTTTCTAAATGAAGATTTATCCTGTCCCTCAGAACTTTTTCCAATAATTTTCCCACCAACGAGGTTAGGCTGACTGGCCTGTAATTACTCGGTCTATCCCTTTCTCCCTTTTTAAACAAAGGTACAATGTTAGCAGTCCTCCACTTCTCCGGCACCACACCTGTAGCCAGAGAGGATTGGAAAATGATGGTCAGAGCCTCTGCTATTTCCTCTTTTGCTTCTCTTAACAGCCTGGGATACATTTCATCCGGGCCTGGGGATTTATCCACTTTCAAAGCTGCTAAGCCCATTAATACTTCCTCTCTCACTATGTTTATTTCATCTAATATTTCACACTCCTCCTCCCTGATTGCAACGTCTGCATCGCCCCTCTCTTTTGTGAAAACAGACACAAATATTCATTAAGAACCATACCCATGTCTTCCGCCTCCACACACAGATTGCCTTTATAGAATCATAGGATCATAGAAAGTTACAGCACGGAAGGAGGCCATTTCGGCCCATCGTGTCCATGCCAGCCAACAAAGAGCTATCCAGCCTAATCCCACTTCCCAGCTCTTGGTCCGTAGCCCTGCAGGTTAGAGCATCCCAAGTGCACATCCAAGTACTTTTTAAATGTGGTTAGGGTTCCTGCCTCTACCACCCTTTCAGGCAGTGAGTTCCAGACCCCCACAACCCTCTGGGTGAAGAAATTTTGCCTCAAATCCCCTCTAAACCTTCCCCCAATTATTTTATGGTCTCTAATAGGCCCTACTCTTTCTTTAGTTATCCTCTTGCTCTTAATGTATTTATAAAACATCTTTGGGTTTTCCTTGATTTTACTTGCCAAAATGTTTTCATGCTCTTTCTTTGCTTTCCTAATTTCCTTTCTAATTGCACCCCTGCACTTTCTATACTCCTCTGGAGTTTCTGCAGTATTGAGTCCTTGGTATCTGTCATAAGTCTCCCTTTTTTTCTTTATCCTACCCTGTATGTCCCTTGACATCCAGGGGGGCTCTAGATTTGTTAGTCCCACCCTTTTTCTTTAAGGGAACATACCTGCTCTGAACCCTCAGGATCTACTCCTTGAATGCCTCCCACTGCTCTGACACTGATTTACCTTCAAGTAGCTGTTTCCAGTCCACTTTAGCTAAATCCCATCTCAGCTTAGCAATATTGGCTTTTCCCCAATTGAGAACTTTTATTCCTGATCTATATTTGTCCTTTTCCATAACTACCCTAAATCTAACTGAATTATGATCACTAGCACCAAAATGCTCTCCCACTGAAATCCCTTCCACCTGCCCAGCTTCATTCCCTAAAACAAAATCCAGAACCACCCCCTCTCTTGTTGGGCTTGTTACATACTGACTAAAAAAGTTCTCCTGAATGCATTTTAGGAATTCCACACCCTCTATACCTTTCACACTAATTTTATCCCAGTTTATATTAGGGAAGTTGAAATCCCCTACTATTACTGCCCTATAGTTTTTGCACTTCTCAGAAATTTGCCTCCATATTTGCTCTTCTATCTCCCTCTGACTGTTTGGGGGTCTATAGTACACTCCCAGCAGTGTGATCTCCCCCTTTTTTGTTCTTCAAATCTACCCATATGGCCTCATTTGATGACCTTCTAACATATCATCCCTCCTCACAGCTGTGATTGTTTCTTTAATCAATAATGCAACCCCCCCCTCCTTTTTTACCCAGCTCTCCATCCCATCTGAAAACCCTGCAACCTGGAATGTTGAGCTGCCATACCGGCCCTTCTTTCAGAGGGACAGAGAGAGGGACAGAGAGAGGAACAGATAGAGGGACAGAGAGAGGAACAGAGAGAGGGACAGAGAGAGGAACAGAGAGAGGGACAGAGAGAGGAACAGAGAGAGGGACAGAGAGAGGAACAGAGAGAGGAACAGAGAGAGGAACAGAGAGAGGGACAGAGAGAGGGACAGAGAGAGGAACAGAGAGAGGAACAGAGAGAGGAACAGAGAGAGGGACAGAGAGAGGAACAGAGAGAGGGACAGAGAGAGGAACAGAGAGAGGAACAGAGAGAGGAACAGAGAGAGGGACAGAGAGAGGAACAGAGAGAGGGACAGAGAGAGGAACAGAGAGAGGGACAGAGAGAGGAACAGAGAGAGGAACAGATAGAGGGACAGAGAGAGGAACAGAGAGAGGAACAGAGAGAGGGACAGAGAGAGGGACAGAGAGAGGAACAGAGAGAGGAACAGAGAGAGGGACAGAGAGAGGGACAGAGAGAGGGACAGAGAGAGGGACAGAGAGAGGAACAGAGAGAGGAACAGAGAGAGGAACAGAGAGAGGAACAGAGAGAGGATTATGAGACTCAGTAGGAAATCTGGGTTTCTGGAATACAGTTATTAATAAATTATACATTATCAAAGCAATCTTCTAAAATGTGAAGTCTTGCTGGTAATTATTTTAGGCATATTTCGTACGTTCTTTCATTTATGTTGTGGCTCCTTCCCTTCCCCCTTACACAGATTCTTCCCTTTATGTTCCTAAAGCAGTGCTGCCAGATCGCAATCATTTATTTGCTGTCGAAGATATTTCTTCTTTTGCACTTCTCCTGCATACCCATGGGAATTTTGCTGCTCTTTGTTTTGTAGCTTGCCTTTAGCGCATTGTCTAACCTCCCTGCTCTGGCAGATGCCCAACATGCACTTGTCAGTAATATGGAAATGAGCGAACCTCCCCCAACCCTGGAAACTCTGTTAAGGTCACTGGCAAGCGTCCCAGTGGGCACATCAGAGCATGTATGTCGGGATCACAAGCACACGCATTTTCTGGGCCCATATTTTTAAACCAAAATGAGTGGGTTTTTATTTTATTCAAGCGAGTTACATTTGATAGATTTGTTGAGTCAGAATCTGGTGAAAATGGTCCATTGAGAGAAGAGTCATGGAAAGGCCAGCTGAGACTGGGTTTAAAACTCATGCCCTTTAAATGATGAGAGTCTGATACTCTACGCCTTTGCTGCTTGTCCTTTCCTTCCTTACACAGCTTCTCTGTGAGCGATGGCCAAACGTAGATTATATTGATAAACCTCAGTACCCAGTGTGTGAGTTTTCAGCCTGGGTGATTAATGTGCCCCTTTTGTAACATTGCACATGTATTTCTGTAAGGGAAATTAATTCTTCTGTTGCTGTGCTCACCTGCTCTGTGCCTGCCGCTTTCTTGTCAGAGTATTTCTTTCTGAAGTTACCTGCGAGCCTCTGCCCATTAATCTTTCAGGGAATGTTTGCATATTGAGAGAAACAGTAGGAGCATGTTGAAACATACTAACAAAAAATAAGGTAAAGGGAGAGAGAGGGAGAGGGAGAGGGGTAGATCTTGACCTTTGTGTGATAGTGTAAAACGGGGGTTAGTGAGTCAGTAGCCCGGAATACAGATCTCCCGATTTTTATTTCCATTGAAGTCATGGTTGCTTCTGGTTCTCTTTTGGTCTCTTGGGGCTATGAATGGCTAGCTGTGTAGGTGGATTGGGGGGGGGGGGGGGGTGGGGGGGTGGGAGGTGGAGTGGGGAGGGAGGGAGGAAGATCTTGGTTTTCATTCCCAGCCATGGGTTTTGGAGATAAGGGACCACTTGGATATGAGCTGCCCAGTAATAATGTCTGACATTTGGGATACTAAGGGCTAAAAATTCGGGGGTTTAGCGCCACCTGTTACCGCCAGATTCAGGGGAAAAAATGGCGGCCACCGCACTACCGCCCGCTGCTGACTGGTCCCGTGGCAGCCGCCATTTTCGGCAGGTCGGCAGCGCTGCAGTTGTCTGTGCTCGCCGAAGGTATTGTAATGAGTCGGGGCGTGACGTCAATCAGCGTGCAACGCCGAGTTGACGCCCGCTCATCCATTTTGTATTTCGCCGCTCCTATTGCCACCCTTTCTAAAGCACACCCGTGCGTGCAGCCGCTAAAAGCGTTTCAGCAGCGTTAACGGCCGTGAGGAGCCTGGCAGGACTTGGCAGATTGTATACGAGGGTGGAGGCTGACAAGTGGAAAACACCTCGGATGGATGCCGGAACTTTAAACGCCTCCTTTGCCCAGGTTCTTCTTTTATACTTCCATTTTTTGCCCATCAGTGGGGGAGGGTGTGGGGGGACGCGGGGGTGGGTTGCATTTTCTGGAGGCTTTCCCAGAGGCCTATAGTGTTTATGGGCCAGTAAATCAATGGGTGAAACCTTGTGGAACAAGCTTTTAGTTCAGAACTGAACACCTGCACAAAACTGCAAATCCCTCGGCGGATTCCCAGCAAAGAAAATAACGAATTCCTAAAGAGTATCAGATTGCCTCGAACACCATTGCAACGATCAAAGATCATCTCTGATCAGGTCTCTTGTATCTTTACGATAGCGTCACCAGAACCTCACCCCCCAGCAAATCTGGACTCAACTGCTTAAGATTTTAAGGAATTATAATTAATTCATTCAAAATTCCATAACCAATTATTTATCAAATAATTATTTTGTCTCGAGTATGCAAGACCCACTAAAAGCTGGCACGATGACTACACATTTAAACACTTTCAAGAGTAACCATTGGGGAAAGATTAGTGGGACAGAGAATGCAGATGCATTAATTTCATGAACTATTAAAAAAATCAACATATATCGGGTGGCAGGTAATATTTTTGTAGCAAATAGGGCAACTGTTCAGTACATGGCCTACAGGTTCGTTCCTTTCTTCCTCGTTCCCCTTCACTGTAAGCGAGAGACAGACGCGACCTTCGGCCTTCTGCTGAGCTTAGCGCTGGAAAGAGCAAGTTACACCACAAAATCAACCAAAATACCGGTGCTGCCTGCACTCTCTCAGCGGGCGGCCGTTAGCCTTGGTTGGCGTTGTTTCCAGCGTACTCGAATTTTTAGCCCTGAGCCCTTCTGCTTTTGGCAGCTGGAGGTGTTTGAGGTGTATCAGCCATGATCTCAAGGATCAGCCATGATCTCATTAAATGGCGGAGCAGGCTCGAAGGGCCGGATGGCCTACTCCTGCTCCTATCTTCTATGTATCTATGTATCTATGTATTGGCGTACTCTTGCCCACGCAGAGCAACTTAGAGATGCGATTGTCCAGGTTGCAAAATAGTCGGGCTGGTACCTGAAATAGGTAGAGGAGCCGGGGGGCAAACGTTCATCTTTATTGTGTGATATAGATGGGAATTTCCTTAAAACTTGTGGCAAAACAACAGCATATTGCCGATTTTCGACACAAGAGATTTAGGAAATTCACGTGTAAGTGACTGACGCCCGTTTTTATGCTACACCCAAATTTCCTCTTCTGCGAAACCTCCGCCAAAACCCTCTGCCGCTCATTAACATACCTCCACCCCCCCCCCTCCACAAAAGTCACTCAAATTTCCTAAATTTACACCAGTTCTAAAAGGGTTGTAAATTTATGCCTAAAATACAAAGTCATATTTCAGGGGAGTAGAGTTTCTGCTCGGTTGTGTTGGTTTCTTTGGGGGCAATTCATCGAAATTGGCGTAAGCTGCTGAAACGATCGCGTGTGTCTGGGCGTAAAGATACAGGAAATTCCTCCCGCTACACCCAATGTCTAAACCAGTTCCCAACTCACTGTGGGCACACCTGTGGAAGACCTCAAATGGATATAAATGATGAGGCTTGCGCCATGAAGCAGCACAAGTCTCTTTTATTCCCCAGGGCAGACCCAGCAAAAAAACAGACACTGTTTCAGAATCGGCACAAGGACCAGAATCCAGATTAACTGCTTCAGCAGTGCCACACTTGCAGCTGCACCAACGGTGTAAGGAAGCGCACTTTCAGACTTTCAGTGAGAGGGATTGTATTGGGTTTTGCATTTAAACAAGCTGCAGCTTTACCTTCCTCACTTGGCGTCTCTAAGTTGGAGAGTCACATAACGGCACAGAAGAAGGCCATTCGGCCCATCGAATCTGTGCCGACTCTCTGTAGGGCAATGTCTGAAGCTTGTGATTACGTCAGCTATTTTGAAGTAGTAATTTTAAGTCATCACTCCAGGTGCCGTCTCATCTTGTTCTACAAGTATTTAAGTTGCATAACAGTCATTCCATTAAAGAGTAGGTAGACTGGGTTAGTTGGTGGGGGCAATCCATATTGGAGGAGCACTCCAGTCCAGGAGAGAGAAGGAAATTACTGTACATTCCATTGTGTTGTCGTCTTTGCTCATCACTCTTCACTGCTCAGAATTTCACCTGAACTTCCCATAAGAGTTGACAAAAAGCCACTATCTCCTTTTAAAACAATATCTACTTTAACCTAACATTAAACCCATAGCAGAAGCTAGCTGTGAAAATGCTTTTTCCTGAGTGTACAGTATGTAATTCCTATTACTTAATTGCAGGTATGATACAAATTACTGTTTGCGTTATTAGTGTACAGATGCTTAATGCATTCATAGAATCATAGAATAGTACAGCACAGAAGGAGGCCATTCGGCCCATCGAGTCTGCACCGGCTCTTTCGAAGAGCAATCCAGTTAGTCTCACTCGCCCGCTCCTTCCCCATATCACCGCAACTTTTTCTCCTTCAAGTATTTATCCGATTCCCTTTGAAGGCTACTAATTGAATCTGTATCCTTCTTTTTTATTCATTCCTGGGATGTGGGCGTTGCTGGCAAGGCCAGCATTTATTGCTCATCCCTAATTGCCCTTGAAAAGGTGATGAGCCGCCTTCTTGAACTGCTGCAGTCCGTGTGGTGAAGGTACTCCCACAGTGCTGTTTGGGAGGGAGTTCCAGGATTTTGACCCAGCAACGATGAAGGAACGGTGATATATTTCCAAGTCAGGATGGTGTGTGACTTGGAGGGGAACTTGAAGGTGGTGGTGTTCCCATGCACCTGCTGCCCTTGTCCTTCTAGGTGGTAGAGGTCATGGGTTTGGGAGGTGCTGTCGAAGAAGCCTTGGCGAGTTGCTGCAGTGCATCTTGTATCCACCACCCTATTAGGCAGCGCATTCCAAATCCTAACCACTCATTGCGTAAAAGAGTTTTTCCTCATGTTGCCTCTGGTTCTTTTGCCAATCACCTTAAATCTGTGCCCTCTCGTTATCGACCCTTCAGCCATTGCAAACAGTTTCTCTTTATTTACTCTATCTAAATCCTTCATGATTTTAAACACCTCTATCAAATCTCCTCTTAGCTTTCCCTGCTCCAAGGAGAACAACCCCAGCTTCTCTAGTCTATCCACGTAACTGTAATCCCTCATCCCTGGAACCACTCCAGTAAATCTCTTGTGTACCCATCGCCAAAGCCTTCATGTTCTTCCTAAAGTGTGGTGCACCCCCTTTAAAGTTGAACCATTTAGTATGTATGGTTTCTCCTCATTCTTCCTACCAAAATGTATCACCTCACACTTCTTTGCATTGAAATTCATCTGCCATGTGTCCGCCCATTCCACCAGCCTGTATATGACTTCTTGAAGTCTATTACTATTGACCGCACTGTTTACTACACTTTCAAGTTTCGTGTCATCTGCAAATTTTGAAATTGTGCCCTGTACCTGCAAGTTCAAGTCATTAATGTATATCAAAAACAGCAGTGGTCCTAGTACTAAACCTTGGGGAACACCTCCCACCAGTCCTAAAAACAGCCATTCACCACAACTCTCTGTTTTCTATCCTTTAGCCAATTTCATATCCATGCTGCTACTGCCCCTCTTATTCCATGGACTTCAATTTTGCTAACAAGGCTAATATGTGGTACTTTATCAAATGCCTTTTGAAAGTCCATATACACAACATCAACTGCACTGCCCTCATCCACCCTCTCTGTTACCCCATCAAAAAACTCAATCAAGTTGGTCAAACACAATATGCCCTTAACAAATCTGTGCTGGCCCTCCTT
Organism: Squalus acanthias; assembly: GCA_030390025.1. Lineage (NCBI taxonomy): Eukaryota > Metazoa > Chordata > Chondrichthyes > Squaliformes > Squalidae > Squalus > Squalus acanthias. The sequence goes on along the minus strand of CM059436.1, from coordinate 25,105,177 downwards.
TAACAGTCCATGCTTGTCCAAGTGGCTGTTAATTTCCTCCCGGATTATTGTTTCTAAAAGATTCCCCATCACCACCATTAAACTGACTGGCCTGTAATTGCTGGGTTTATCCTTCTCCCTTTTTTTGGACAGGATTGTAACGTTAGTAATCCTCCAGTCCTTTGGCATCACCCCTTTATCTAAGGAGGGTTGGAACATTGTGGCCAGCACCTCTGCAATTTCTACCCTTACTTCCCTCTGCATCCTAGGATGCCTTCAATCTGGACCAGGTGACATATCCACTTTAATTACCGCCAGCCTGTCCAGTACCTCCTCTTTATCAATTTTTTTCTTATTTGTTCCTGGGATGTGGGCGACGCTGGCAAAGCCAGCATTTATTGCCCATCCCTAATTGCCCTTGAGAAGGAGGTGGTGAGTAGCCTCCTTAAACCGCTGCAGTCCGTGTGGTGAAGGTACTCCCACAGTGCTGTTAGGGAGGGAGTTCCAGGATTTTGACCCAGCAACGATGAAGGATCGGCGATATACTTCCAAGTCAGGATGGTGTGTAACTTGGAGGGGTACTTGCAGGTGATGGCGTTCCCATGCGCCTGCTGCCCTTGTCCTTCTAGGTAGTAGAGGTCGCGGGTTTGGGAGGTGCTGTCGAATAAGTTTTGGCGAGTTGCTGCAGTGCATCTTGTAGATGGTACACACTGCAGCCACAGTACGCTGGTGGTGCAGGGAGTGAATGTTTAAAGTGGTGGATGGGGTGCCAATCAAGCGGGCTGCTTTGTCCTGGATGGTGTCGAGCTTCTTGAGTGTTGTTGGAGCTGCACTCATCTAGGCAAGTGGAGAGTATTCCATCACACTCCTGACTTGTGCCTTGTAGATGGTAGAAAGGCTTTGGGAAGTCAGGAGATGAGCCACGCGCCGCAGAATACCTAGCCTCTGACCTGCTCTTGTTGCCACAGTATTTATGTGGCTGGTCCAGTTAAGTTTCTGGTCAATGGTGACCCCCAGGATGTTGATGGTGGGGGATTCGACCATGGTAATGCCGCTGAACGTCAAGGGGCAATGGTTAGACTCTCGCTTTTTGGAGATAGTCATTGGCTAGCACTTGTGTGGCGCGAATGTTACTTGCCACTTATCAGCCCAAGCCTGAATGTCATCCAGGTCTTGCTGCATGAGGGCATGGACTGCTTCATTATCTGAGGAGTTGCGAATGGAATTGAACACTGTGCAATCATCAGCAAACATCCCCACTTCTGACCTTATGATGGAGGGAAGGTCATTGATGAAGCAGCTGAAGATGGTTGGGCCTAGGACACTGCCCTGAGGAACTCCTGCATTGATGTCCTGGGGCTGAGATGATTGACCTCCAACAACCACAACCATCTTCCTTTGTGCTAGGTATATCTCCAGCCAGTGGAAAGTTTTCCCCATGATTCCCACTGACATCAATTTTATTAGGGGTCCTTGATGCCTTGATGTCAAGGGCAGTCACTCTCACCTCACCTCTGGAATTCAGCTCTTTTATTCATGTTTGGACCAAGGCTGTAATGAGGTCTGGAGCCAAGTGGTCCTGGCAGAACCCAAACTGAGCATCGGTGAGCAGGTTATTGGTGAGTAAGTGCTGACGACACCATCCATCACTTTGCTGATTGAGTGTCGACTGATGGGGCGGTAATTGGATGGATTGGATTTGTCCTTATTTTTATGGACAGGACATACCTGGGCAGTTTTCCACATTGTCGGATAGATGCCAGAGTTGTAGCTGTACTGAAACAACTTGGCTAGAGGTGCGGCTAGTCCTGGAGAACAAGTCTTCAGCATGACAGCCGGGATGTTGTCGGGTCCCATAGCCTTTGCTGTATCCAGTGCGCTCAGCCGTTTCTTGATATCACGTGGAGTAAATTGAGTTGGCTGAAGACTGGCTTCTGTGATGGTGGGGACATCAGGAGGAGGCCGATATGGATCATCCACTCGGCACTTCTGGCTGAAGATGCTTACAAATGTTTCAGCCTTGTCTTTTGCACTCGAAAGCTAGGCTCCGCCATCATTGAGGATAGGTATATTCATGGAGCCTCCTCCTCCTGTTAGTTGTTTAATTGTCCACCACCATTCACGATGGGATACGGCAGGACTGCAGAGCTTTGATCTGATCCATTGATTGTGGGATCGCTTAGCTCTGTCTATAGCATGCTGCTTCCGCTGTTTAGTATGCATGTAGTCCTGAGTGGCAGCTTCCCCAGGTTGGCACCTCATTTTTAGGTACGCCTGGTGCTGCTCCTGGCATGCTCTTCTACACTCCTTATTGAACCAGGGTTGGTCCCCTGACTTGATGGTAATGGTAGAGTGAGCAATATGCTGGCCCACGAGGTTACAGACTGTGGTGGAATACAAGTCTGCTGCTGCTGATGGCCCACAGTGCCTCATGGATGCCCAGTTTTGAGCTGCTAGATCTGTTCTGAATCTATCCCATTTAGCATGGTGGTAGTGCCACTTCGTGTCCACAAGGACTGTGCGGTGGTCACTACTACCAATGCTGTCATGGACAGATGCATCTGTGGAGATTGGTAAGGACGAGGTCAAGTAGGTTTTTCCCTCGTGTTGGTTCTCTCACTACCTGGGAACAGTAGCATAGTGGTTATGTTACTGGACCAGAGGTAAAAACAGAAAATGCTGGAAATACTCAGCAGGTCAGGCAGCATCTGAGGAGAGAGAAACAGAGTTAACGTTTCAGGTCAATGACCCTTCGTCAGAACTCCAGAGTTCCAGAGACCTGGACTAATGATCCAGAGATGTGAGTTCAAATCCCACCATGGCAGCTGGGAAATTTAAATTCAGTTAATTAAAAAAAAAATCTGGAATGAAAAGCTAGTATCAGTAATGGTGACCATGAATCTACTGTTTGTTGTTAAAACCCATCTGGTTCACTAATGTCCTTTAGAGAAGGAAATCTGCTGTCCTTACCCAGTCTGGCCTATATGTGACTCCAGACCCACAACACCCTCTTAACTGCCCTCTGAAATGGTGGCTCACCACCACCTTCTCAAGGGCAATTAGGGCTGGCCTTGCCGGCGACGCCCACATCCCATGAATGTATAAAAAAAAATTGGCAGAAGGGTCGAGAACCAGAGGACACAGATTCAAGGTGATTGGCAAAAGAACCAAAAACATGGGAAACTTTTTTACGCAACGAGTGTTTAGGATCTGGAATGCACTGCCTGAAAGGGACTCAATCGTGGCTTTCAAAAGGGAATGGCCTCCTTCTGTGCTGTAACCATTCTATGTCCCAGCAACCCTCCTGTAAAGCACTTTCTCCTAACCTCTCTGCTTACTCTCTGAGTGATCATTTTAATTTGATGACCCCTTGTCACTAACTCCCCAACCAGATAGCCTTTCCCTATTCGCTCTAACAAAACTCTTCATAATTTATGCCGTTTATCGAGGGTTTTTGCAGCTCTTCCATCCGAATTTACGTATATCTACTGCATTCCCTTTATTTATCCAATCGTCGCATTTTCAAAATGCTCGATGAAATTTGCCAACTGGGACTTGCCTTTAACAAATCCATGCTGGTTCGCCTTGATTAACCTACACAATTCCAAATGGTCACTAATTTTTTATCTCAAATTATGGATTCCACAATTACAGATGTTAGATCCTGTTAACAGTCTTTGCCTTGCTGACTTTAAAATCAATACAGGGCCTGCCTGTGTAAATGTGCGCCTGTGCCAATGGGAAGAGTGGAGGTGAGGAAAGGCAGAGAAATGAGCAAGGCACATTATACTGCTCGGTCCCGTCTTGTCAATATGTTGCTCAGCCAGTCCTTGCTCTGACGCTGCTTATCTTTTCATTGATACACAGTTGAGCCTCTCCTCACTAACGTGCTGCTCCGTTTCTCCTCATCGTTATATTGCTCAACCTCTCCTTGCTGAAGTGCTGCTCTGCCTCTCCTCCATTCATTGCTCTCAGTCTAAAACCAGCACTATGGGCAGAGTAGTGCCCTGCTGCTCAAAGTGCCACTGGGCACTCAAAAGTGCTCTGCTCTGCTTGCCTTTTTTTGGCAAAACTACATTTTAAAATCACCTGAGATAGCTGAAAATGCCTATAATCTTTACTATGTTAGAACTTCTAGCAGTTTGATTTCCAGACGGCTCACCTTTGGCTCTCCATCCGCCACAATCCCCTTGATTTGCCCAACCACTCTCTCACCTCTACTTTTGATGCCTTCATTCCAGCAAAACTGTCTCCCATCCCTTTCATTCCTCCTGGTATGGCTTCCATTTTTGCTCCCCCAAATCTGAGGAGCGCAAACCTGAGCATATCTGATGCACAACTGACTTAGCCATCCATAGCCAGATCTGGCTTGACCACGTCAAACTCTACCGGGCCTCAATCTCCTCTGCTAATACTACCCACTAACTTAGAATCATCCTGGAGGGCAAAGAAAACACCAGACTCCCGTTCTCTACTATCAGCTTAAACCACTGTTCCCTGCTTCTTCCACCTTGACCTCTAACAGTAAGTGCTATCAGCTCATGGATTTCTTCATCACCACAATCAAAAACCATCTATTCAGCTACCTCCTCTGTCCCCTTCCTCATGATCTAAGCCAACCTCCTAGTCCCCCTACCACTCTAGCTCTGAACTCCCGTCTCTCTCACTAGTATCTCCTACCCTTTCCAAGCTCATTTCCATTAAAGAGAATGTTTTTAGGTTGTGGGTAACACTGGTCAGGTTGCATTTAGTGGCATGTGTTGCTGTCACCGGAGAAGTCTTCAGAGAGGCTTACAGTTGCTCTCTGGTTGACCAGCTCTGTAGCATCTCCATGCATATTTAAGGAAGTAGGCTATTCAGCAGAGGATGCTGGCCTATTTGCATCATTTCACCGCTTGCTTCATTTCACTCCATACTAAGTATTGTATGACAAGCTCTTCATGCTCTGAAAGAGTCTCAAACAGGATGAATACCATGCAGAAAGCTTTCAAGGAAAGTTTCTGGCACTTCAGGCTTGAAGCACAGCGAGTTTCTGCTGCTGTGGTACCTGCTGTAGCAGGCTCAGTAAGTGCAATCAGCATGTTGTAGAATTCGCAATATATCGCGATTTTATTTAATAAGGAGAAAAACACAGAGTTTCGTTCAAACAGCTTTTATTTCAGCAGAATGCTGTCAGGTTTCAAAGTGGGCACAAGCAGCTTGTAAAATGGCCGCCGCACCTCGTGGCGGAACATTCTAGACTTTTCGACAGGCAGACAAGATGGCGTTCCAATAAACATTTGTACAAGACCGATTAAGATTCAGCACATTGAAGATAATACACGAGACATCATGGGTTTGCAGTATACACATAGATACTGAAATCGGTCTCCCGGGTACGAATAAAGGCTATTGTACCAAGTAATCAAGGGCCCATCCAAAGACATTAATATGTAAAATCCCAACGACTCTACGATGAGAGAGCCGTTAGCGGGTAGTTACAGAAAACACTTGGAGGCCCCAAAACCCCTCCAGGGAGAACACCGACCGATTAAACAATGGGAGAAATATTAACAGGTACTCAGACATTTATGAGTAGCCCCGAAACCCATTAAAAACGGAGATCACCTATACAAGACATTTGAGCGCCAAACCCAAACAAAAGAAAAGACATTAAGGTTGGGCGGGAAACGGAAGATTTTGCACTATAATTGCAAGCCCCAAACCGTCCATCTCTCTCTTATCCTCTTATCTTGCTGGTGTTCATCCTCGTGGCTGCTCCTGTGTTCTTGACTCACCGCCTTGTTCCTGTTTGCCTGGTGTCTCTTTTAAAAGACTGTTGAACTTTGTGATCCGTTCGGATCTACCTCGTGTCGTGTCACGAAGACCTGTGTTGGTAACCGGCATCGGAACCAAAGGCCCGAGAAGAGATGAGATGAGATGAGAAGAGACGAAGACCATACTTATCGCCACGGTCAGTAAGCCCCGACCGCGCCTGTAAGTTGAATAGACATTTTTCCTTGCCAGGAAGACTTCTTTGAACTTTAAAGAACGGACCCCGGAAGATTCTTCTTCGAGATATTGACTGATCTGTGAAACCCATCAGGGCAGATCCTCATGACGGACACCGAGAGATTATTCTCTTAAGTGTTGACGGGTACGTGAAACCAACCAACACAGATCTTCATAACAACAGACGTTCCAGCCTGCTAGTCGGAGCAGAAGCAAGTAAACAAGTGGGGCCAGGAGACCCCCTGATCGACACGTGGGTGCTGCGGTGAAAACATCCGATCAGCTATTCGGAATTTCTCCGAGTTATCACGAGTGGTGAGCATGAGTCTCGAATCCTACGAATCTAGCTAGGACAGATATTGATAGGGGAGGGTTTAAGTACTAAGGATAATTGTAATGTGTGCCCCCATTTACGGTGTGTCGTTTGTTCCTCGTTTCCCTAGAATTAGTTACATAACTGCGTGTAAGATTGTACTGTCATTAATCTGTGCTTATGACATGTATTTCGTAATCTTGAATATTATGCAATAAAGATTTTCCATTTCGTACCATTCAACCGAGTCTACATGAGTTTCATCTCCATTACTGCTCTCGCATCTAAGTCCAGTGTCTAGAACCGTAAGGGCGAGTGATTCGAACCACTCACAGGTGTGTCTAGTGTTCCCAGACTGGCTGGAGACCAGAACAGGCAACAAGGTCTAAACCCGCACTGACATACAGGCTGCACAGAGCCACGCGAATCTCACAGGCGGAGAGACACGCTCGCAAACCCTTACAGAAAATGGCGACCGCGGCAGGACACTGGCAGCGAGAGGGTAGTGTGTTAGACTTTGGTGTGACTGTACGAAATGTTATGCAGGAAAAGATAGCAGATTATGTGTTCGGAAAGGTTAATCTAACTAAGAAATGGATAAGTGAATTGTTAGCGGATAAAAGTCCACTAGAGGCAGCCGAAAGGTGGACAGATAGTAAAGAACATAAAAAGACACTCGAGAAAGCAGTCTGGCTAATGTGTTACAAAAGGCAGGTCCAGATTTCAAACCAGGTCATTACAGCGCTAACAGCTCGAATCAGTCATTTAGAGGGAGAAATGGATGAGAAGGTCTCTGGAGGGGAATTGCTCATTAGGAATTTAAGTGCGCTGCACCAAGAACGCCAGGAAATCTCCAGTCACCATAAAACAAGGATAGATTACCTCGAGTGCCAGGTCACTGAGGCAAAGTTAAGTGAGGGCAGATTAAAGGAACGATGTGCCCGCCAAGCTGCCCAGATAAGAACTCAGGAAGAGAGCTTAACGGGGGTTAGGGCGGCATATAAGTTGGCCCTTGAGGATAAGTTTCAGGGGGCCGATCATAGCGCCTGCCAAAAAGAGATAGAGCACCTCAAAAAGGCCGTGAACAAAGCGCACGGCATGGTGTGCCTTATCAGTCCGTCAGCACACCAGCCGCTAGTAAAAGAGGAGTTTCAGAAGTCCCCACCAAGTAAAGCAGAGGAAGTATTAGCCACTGCGCCCTCCGCGCCACCCAGCTATTCGGAAACCTGGGTAAGGGAGGAAGTAGTGGAAGAAACGAAAGAGCCCATTGAGAAAGAAGTGGAAAAGGGACCGTTGTATCCAGTAACGGGTATAAAAAGGGGCCCAAACAGAAACGGTGGGGAGGAACCAGGGGATCTCCTCGGCCAGCTTGTGTTGCCTCACAGCTCACACCAGCTGAGAGTTATGATAAATCATGTACGGAAGCTGACCGAGTTAGACGACCCTTCCGTACATTTCAGAGAAGTTGAGCAAACCGCAGCCATCAACGGCTGCGATGATGGGGAAACAGCAAAAATGCTGTTGTTTTCGTTAAGCAGTTCAATCCTTCAGTGTCTCTCGGGCGAGAGCAAGAGGGGAACCAAGACTTATGAGGCATTAAAGAATGAGGTCCTGGAAGTGTTGGGGGCGGACGATGAAGGTCCGTTTGCTAGAGTGGGACAGACAGTGCAGATGGAGGGAGAACCCCCGAAGGTTTTTGCCGACAGGCTGTGGCCAGTATATCAGCGCAGCTGTCTAGGTGCGCTAGAGCGCGACGATATGGACGGCGCCGGTTTAAATCATTGGCTTAGGTGCATAGTAGCCAACAGTTTACCAGCCGTCAGAGAGCAGGCAAAAGCATGGTTTGATCCCAATGACCCCAACATTACGGAAGAGTCGGTCTTGAATCGACTCACGTTAGGATATCGCAATATAAGGGGTATGGGAACACGTCCCCTTAAGGGAAAAGTACATGAGGTACGACCCGCAGCCCCGTATCAAAGGGAATGGCATCAGGAGGGTAATCGCGCCCCGCAGGCAAGTAATGCTTGTTACGGGTGTGGGAAGACAGGGCACTGGCGCAAGAACTGCAGGAACCCTTGGAAGGATTCCAGGGATAAAATTCCCGCAGCCCGAGCCCAGACGCCTGTCCCTGCTAGGGAAGCTAGTGCACCCACCCCTCCCGACGACCTCGAAGTAGTGTTGGGAGCCATGCGCAAATTATTGAGTGCACATGGAAAGGTGGCGGTTGCTACCGGCCCCGTAGGTGCCGCAGGACCGTCTAATAGTACCCAATGACTAGAGCCCACGCAGCCTGCCTACCTGTGTCCTTTTGAAAGACACGCACAGGAGGGGGTCTGCGGTGAGGAGGCCAGGTTAAAAGAGCAGGCCTTGCGGGAGGAGAACGCCCGCTTAATAGGGAAAATAGATGGGCTGGAAGGGCAGCTTAGAGAGCAGACCCTGTGGGAGGAGAACGCCCGTTTTCAGGGAAAGGTAGACGTGCTCAGGCTAGAAGGGCAGCTTAGAGAGATAAAAGCAGCCTACCAGGTAGCCAGAAGCAGGGATTTAAACCAGTGCAAACTGTACAAGCCAGGTGCACAAGGGAAAACCACAGGGGTAAACCCCGCGAGTGGGGAAGCGCAGCCCCAGGTAGGACCACAAGGCACACAGGCAGGCAAAGCAGCTTGCATCAGGGGAGGGGACATCCTGGAAGATCATGAAGCATTTTTGTGGGGTTGGGAGTCAGATGAGGGAGAATTCCGGGAACTCGAGTCAGATGAGGATAGTGATGAAGACGAGGGGGATTTGGGGAACGAAAGGGTCGCCCCCATTTTAGGTATAGGGAGGACACGGGCTGCAGATGGAGATCCGCACAGGGTGGACACAGAGGCTGCAGGTCCCGAACACAGGAGGGAGGAGCTAGGGGAGGCGGAGCCAGCCGCTGTGAGACCACAGGGAGTGACGGTGAGAACCTCCGAGCCCGAGCCGCCCGCTTTGAACGTCCCGCCCTCGGGGGAGGCAGGGATCGCGAGTGAAGGGCCGCCTGCTGGGCTGAGCAGGGCGGAGCCACAAGCTGCAAGTCCCGAGGTTAGGGAGGCGGAGTCAGCGGAGGCGGAGCCAGCGACTGTGGTGGGACCACAGGTCGTCCCGGCGAAAGTCTCGAGCCCCGGTCCGTCGGTCCTGGGATTCCTGCCCCCGACAACTCCTCGTAGGTCAAGTAGAGAACCCCAGCCCAGGAAGATGTGGGTATGGCCCCAGACTGTCCCAAGGCGTAGACTCAAGGTTAAGGCAGCCCAGATACAGCCCGGCCCCATCGCAGCAGCAACAGGCTGCGGCAGATCAGAGGAAGGGGTCAGTGCAGCAACAGGCTGCGGCAGATCAAAGGAAGGGGTCAGTGCCCTCCCACCATTGGGAAGAGCCCGTAGCAGCCTTCTCAGAATTTAAAGGGGGCCGCCCTGAGAACGGGCGGCGCTGTACAGTAATAAGTTTAGGATAGGTTTCTAAGTTTATAGTTTAAGGTTAAGAATAAGTTTATAGTTTTAAATAAGGTTAAGTTTGTAGTTTAATTTTAACAGAAAATGATAAAATGATGGGAGCTTTAGAGATAGGTTTAGTTAAAGTTTATCCAGCGAACATTGAAGTTTACGTGAGGCGAGGTCAGGGGACCCGCTCACCCTTCACAAAAGCCAGAGACTCTTGCGAGGCTGGCTACCTCATTCTATCTGATCACAGGAACCAAGGAAGGATGGAACGAATTCTAGTATTGCTCGCGGCAATCGGATGTGGATTGGCCTATCGAGGCCGCACCAAGGATGTCGTGGTGTTTGGATGCTCCGGGGACACGGCCCCCATCGCGGTGGATGGGACCGGAAGACGGGAGGCTGAGGAGACCACCACCTATTTCCACAAGGGAAGGTGGCCAGGATGACTGGGAACGAACTCAACGGAGTATTCCAGCACATCGGGGTTTGCCTACCAAGAGACTTCTTTAATGTGCCCCAAAGTAAGGATCATCGCACCCAGGATCAGCGTCACCGTCGGCAAACGGATTTGTTTGACTTGTAGTGGGAATGTCCCATTGAGCCGATGGTGGTGGCTATGAAAGCTGAGCAGGAATATGAGGAATTCTTCGGTCGAGTGGGAGCGACTGGGTAAGAATACCCATCGGACAATTACGGGGACTAACGGACAATTGAAAGTCTGTTGGGACAAATGGTGGGAACCGGATGAGGGAATCTATGTATGTATGTGGGGGTCAAAGCACGTTTGCCCCAAAGGCATCTCCATATTTTTCATCAATCAGTGGCAGGATAACGGGCAGGGGATGAGGTGGGATGTAAGCACCAGGGGGTGCGGGGCCCCATACTCTCCGATCCCGGTAAACGCCACTGAACTCATTACGCGCCCATGCAAGGCCCCGCCCACAATTCCGGTGGTTCTGGCTCAGGAGGAAGGGTGCCCTAAAACCAGTAAGGGACCCGGGAATGGTTTGGTACTGGTCCCCACAGACCAGATACTATTTCAGGGGGTACATTACGCGGTGGCTTCGGTGATTTTAAATCTCACCGAGGTGCGGTTGCCACAGTGGTGCCCCAAAGAGACGGAACAGTTGTACCAGGTCCTGTTGACAAATATGTTTAGACAGTTCTACGAGTTTGATTTTGCAGAAATTGACAAGACAAGCTTGTACACCGCACCACACGAAGTTTTGGGTCAGGTGGGGAGACAAAGAAGGGGTATTGTGAACGACATGTTCACCGCTTTTAATACGGGAACATCTGTGGTCAACGCTCTAGACAACGTGGAGCTGCAGACCCAGGTTAATGGTTTAAAAACACAATTAAAGAACATCCTCACAAGTGAAAATAAGGTAGTGGGGTCCGAATTACACGAGGACCAGGCCATGACGCTACACTTAAAAGAGATTATAGCAGAGCTGGAGAAACATGCGCGTACGGTAAATGCCCTGATCAGGGAAGATCGGAATGCGTCCGATCAGGCTGCGTAGAACGAGGTGTGCGTGCTTTACGGGGCGTGGTTACTGGGCGAGGGCCGCAGTAATTTGGAGGATTTAAAACAAGGTCTGGTCCCGTCCTGGATAAGTAACAAACACCTGCGGGCGCTCCACACTTTTCAGAACACATTAAGCCCGTGCCAGCTCAGGCTAGTTTCAGAAGCATACCCAGTCCCCGTGGACTGCGGACGGTCAAATCATACCATTATGGGTATAGTGTTACGTATGCCGGCTTTGGGCGACACAGCAAAGCCCGCCCCGGTGTATCGGGTAGAGAACATTGGTGTCATTCAGGGGGGAGCCCACATTCACTACGCAGCGGTCCCACCTTACGTTATCCGCTGGGAGCAAACGATGACAGGTACAGATCTCTCTGGTTGTCGTGGCCGGGGAGCACACATAATACTGTGTCCCCAGCACTTGAATGCCTTTTTATCACCACAGTGCGGGTTCAGAACGGCTGGCGCCAAGCCCATGAATTGCACCATGGAGGCAATGGCACAAGATCATGTGCCTCCGCAGGTAGCATACATCGGGGGTGGAATATATTGCGTTACCACTGCAGCGCAACACTACCAACATGGAAACCGTAGCCGGTGTCCGGTGAGTGACAGCAGTTTCTGTTTTAAACCCAGGGCGGAAGTTCAAGTAGCACAACAGCGAATTGTCCCGATCCCTGAACCATCCACGGTTCATCTTACCGTAAAAGAGAACTTTACCGACCTGCAGCGATTCGTCGCGCATTTCGGATACCTCATTCCCCCTCTCCCTGAACACCTCACCAAGCTTTTGAAAGCCGTCGCGGTATCGCAAAAACATTTTTACACACTAGAACAACAGACTGTCGAGATAGGGACAGAAATTCTAGACATAGTAATCCCACCGTGGTGGGACCTGTTCACCAATATTGAAGTGCCTTCATGGATCAGAATAGCCTCCCACATTTTAGTTGTGTGCCAAGTAATAATTGTAGTGTACCTATTGGTCGTGCACTGCAAGAGAGGCAAGCGCCTCACAAAGCAGGAGGACACATGAGAGTGGAGAGAACGTTACGTGCGCGTGCACGAGGAAAGTGCCGCGTAAACGGCCAGGATGACGCCGCTCCATTTTACCATGTGTGTTTTTGTAATTGATTGTTAGTTATGAAGATATGTAACCAAGTTGGAACTTTGTATTTTAAAAGAGTTGTTTGATTATTTTTAACTTTTGTATTGTTAAAATGGTTGTTTGATTAGTTTTTTCCTTGTATAATAAAATACATATACAGGTGGTGCGAGAGGCATCGGCCTGTTGCACCTGGAAGACGTATACGCGATGTAAGTTTAAAAGGCAATACTGCCTGCGGTTTTGTCCAAGTTAGATAATGTAATTTTCCCTGGGAAATGAGGACGGCATGGAGACCCTAGATAGTTTAAGTTAAGGGAGTGTTTGGATGTGGAGAATCGGGATAATTTTGCTCACCACCACTTTTAATTGATACGATAAGCGGAGTTATTCGCATCAACAGGAGGGACTGTAAAATTCGCAATTATCGCGATTCGAAATAACAAGATAAAAGCAGATTCGTTTCATCAGTTTTATTTAAACAAAATGCTGTCCTGATTAAACAGGACACAGAAGCCTGTAAAATGGCCGCCGAGCATCGTGGCAGAAGCTTCCAGAATACAGTGGGCAGACAAGATGGCGTTCGAATAAACATTTCAGTATAAGATTGGATAATACGCAGCAAACACTGATAAAGACAGGATGCAACCTGTCTGCATTCGACACAATAGCAAGAGATAAGTGCTGGAATCGTTTTCCATGTACAAGTAAGGACCATTGTACTGGGCAATCGAAGGCCCATCCAGACACAGCAATACACATATCAGTATTCGAGGAGGTCCCAAACCCAGTCAGGGAGACTCCTAGCCGGTTCGACAATGGGGAAAACATTAACGGATAGTTGGCCAGTTTAAGGTGCTACCGAAACCCATTAAAGGAAAGAATCGCCCCATGCTGGGAGTTTTGTGCACCAGCATTTCACAAAGGACAAACATTAAGATTTGAGCGGGAGATAAGGGAACACAGCACTATAACTATAGTGAACAAATGTCCATCAAGGGCTTATTCTCTGGATTCGACTCATATCTCTGCTGACTCTTGACTCGGGCTGGACTCTTGACTGATTGATCTCGCTGATGACTGCTGAACTTTTATTCTCCTATTCTGATCCTCGGGTATCGCTCTGCTGGACGAGCAGCCTTCTGTTTTTCTCTGGACTCTGTTGACTACGAGACGAGACGAGACGAGAAGAAGAGGAGAAGAATCCACGTACCGCCACGGTCAGTAAACCCCGACCGCGCCCGAAAATACAAGAAAGAACTGCAGCGAAACGAGCCGAGTGCCTTACTTTAAAATTCTCCGAAGTATCACGAGTGGTGAGCATGTTTCCTCGATCCTACAAATCTAGATTAGCGTAGGTATTAATAGGGGAGGGTGGTTTTATTAAGGATAAATATAATGTGTTCCCCTTTTTACAATGTGCCGTGCATTCCTCGTTTCCCTAAACCTAGTTTTATAAATGTAAGTAAGCTTGTACTGTCATTAATCTGTGCTTATGACATGTATTTCGTAATTCTGAACAATATGCAATAAAGATTTCCATTTCGTACTATTCAACCGAGTCTATTTGAGTTTTTCTCTGCATTACTGCTCTCGCACCTAAGTCCAGTGTTAGAACCGTAAGGGCGAGTGGGTCGAACCACTCACAGGTGTCTAGTGCTTCCAGACTGGCTGGAGACCAGAACAGGCAACAAGGCCTAAACTCGCACTAGCATCCAGGCTGAGCACAGAGCCACACGAATCTCACAGGTTCAGAAACCCTTACAATGTGCATCTCACGTAGTTGCTTATACTGCAACTGTAATAACCTTGGTAGAAAAAAATGCAGAAATGTGTGAGGGTTGGCTTTGTCTAATTAAGAGCAAGACTGGACAGGCTGGGGTTGTTTTCCTTAGAGCAGAGAAGGCTGAGGGGGGGACCTGATTGAGGTGTACAAAATTATGAGGGGCATAGATAGGGTAGATAGAAAGGAACTTTTCCCCTTAGTAGAGGGGTCAATAACCAGGGGGCATAGTTTCAAGGTAAGGGGCAGGTTTAGAGGGGATTTGAGGAAAAACTTTTTCACCCAGAGGGTGGTTGGAATCTGGAACTCACTGCCTGAAAGGGTGGTAGAGGCAGGAACCCTCACAACATTCAAGAAGCATTTAGATGAGCACTTGAAACGCCATAGCATATAAGGCTATGGACCAAGTGCTGGAAAATGGGATTAGAATAGACAGGGCTTGATGGCCGGTGTGGACACGATGGGCCAAAGGGCCTCTTTCTGTGCTGTATAACTCAATGGGCTGGATTTTGATACTGGGGCGGGTTGGGGTCGGGTCATCCACTTTTCGTGTTATCCACCCGACTGCAATTGGATGTGGGAGATTGATGCGATTTTCACCTAATTGGGCAATTGAGTTCCAGCATGTGGGAACCCATGAACCAATTAGTGTTTTCAGTCTGAAAGTCACCTCTGATGATGTCATCATTGCTGCTGCATTGAAGGTCTGCAAAGACTGCCTGGCCTTTGCTGTGAGAGGACCTGGATGCAAAATGAGCAGCAGCAGCCCTAAGTCTGCTCCCAGATATGTCTCCTCCACCTCTTCCAGATATCCATCCATCCATCCATCCATCCATCCAGCCATCCAGCCATCCAGCCAGCCAGCCAGCCAGCCAGCCAGCCAGCCAAATGTGCTCCCGCCAGGTTTCACATGCGTGCTTCACGTACAAAAATGGTTAAAATCACAAAGGCCTTTCAAAATGGTATTATAGAGGCTATTTACTGCTTCTTAAGGGCCTTAACAGCCTATCGCGCCTCTTAGAGGCGGGACGGAGTCAGGACCAGCAGACACGATTTAATGAAAATTGCGTGGAGGTGGGCTTGTGCCCGCCCGCCAGTTTTCGCAATTTTAACCCCCCACACACCCCCAAACCCACCTCCACGGGTCAATGAAAATCCAGCCCATGGCTCTATGTAGACTACTCTGCACGAGGGATTTCAAGAGCTCATACAGGTGCATCATTCTGTTCCCAAGTAGACCAACGTATCTCATGAGGATATGTCCTCCTGCATTATGAGGTGAGATAGCATGTAGGATTTTGTTGGTTATCTCTCATGTTGGCAGCAGTCCTGTTTGAACATCAAGCCCAGTACAAGTGTCAGTGGAACACACCTTTGACAATTAGATGTTGGGGTGACAACATCTCAGGAAGCTGCTGGGACTGACACTGGTGCAGCAGGGTTGCTTGTGCGTAGAGGCTACAGGAACTGTGAAACATCCACTAATCTACTTCCACCAGCCCCTGGTACACCACTGGTGGCCACAGCAGGTAGAAGTAGATTAGGTCTCAGCTTTAATAAGAAGCACTAGGAGCATAGAGTACAGTAAATTCTCATCCATTGTGACATCCTTTTCCATCATGTTACACATAATTCTCTGCATTAAACACACCCTTTCACACATTACAGCTCTGCACTTTCACTGTGTTACAGGCACTGAGACATACAGCGACCTCCACAGGAATGCACATTAGCGTAAAATAGGTTTAATCAGAACATCACGCTGCCCATCCTGTCTATAAACACCAAGGAGTATCAAGACATGCTGATAATAAGTTAAGCCATAGGGCACCAGTGATTAAGCAGATAGGATGAAGACCATTACAGCAACAGTAGATAAGTTTCCCACTGGAACAGCTCGGGGGAAAAAGCTGCTATTGCTGTTAATCTTGAGACAAAAATGAAGCATTTTTGCTAAGATTTAGCTTCTTTAATTCTGTCACATAGTACACAATGGGTTAAAAGCAGTTTCACTTACAGAAACTACGTACCAGCTTAACGTGATATATTTGTTGTGACAATTAGTTGGGTTTTGTTGAGTAGTTTCGCCAGGAGTCAAGTCATTCCATTCAATTCAAATACAAACATCTTGTGTGAGTTGTTTCAAAAAAATGTTGATTGGCAGCTCCTTTTAAACTGAAGACATGTTTTGAAGGTATTTATCAGTCCATCTTTTCCAAATTAATGAGTTTGTCTGGACCCTTTCAACAGAGATAGTCAGGCCAGATTGCTTCCAGAATTGGTGAGAAAAGAAAAAAGATCCATTATGTAAGAAAATTACTTATAATATAGTTTATCACAGCAGTTGCAAAGTATTTATTATTTTCTCAAGGATCAAGCTAAGTTTAACAGCAGTAGGAATACTCGCCAGCATGTTTACCTGTCTTGGACATACTCAGGTTGCGAGCACCATCACATTGGAAAAAGATATTGCACTCACTGAAAAACAGCACCAATCAACAGTAGGAGAAAATAGAAGAACAACTAGAAACCAAAAATATAATAATGAATAGTCAGCATGGATTTCAAAAGTGGTAAGTCTTGCTTGGCCAACCTTATTGAATTTTTTGAAGACGTAACAGAGAGAGTAGACAATGGTAATGCAGTAGATGTAATTTATCTGGATTTTCAAAAGGCCTTCGATAAGGTACCCCATAATAGACTGATGAACAAGGTCAGAGAATGCGGAGTCAGGGGCCAAGTAGCAGAATGGATTGCTGGCTAGCTTCAGGACAGAAAGCAGAGAGTAGGAGTAAAGGGTAGCTATTCACAGTGGCAGAAGGTGGGTAGTGGTGTTCCACAAGGATCAGTGCTGGGACCACTGCTGTTCACAATTTACATTAACGATTTAAACTTTGGAATCAAAAACACAATTTCTAAATTTGCGGATGACACCAAATTGGGGGTGGATAGTCAATACTGAGGAGGACTGCAACAAATTACAGGAGGACATTAATAAACTTGCAGAATGGGCATATAATTGGCAAATTAAGTTCAACATAGATAAATGTGAGGTATTATATTTTGGTAGGAAGAATAGGGAGGTCACTTATCACTTGGAGGGTGCGAGTCTAGGTGGGGTAGAGGAACAAAGGGATCTCGGAGTGCAAATACACAAATCACTAAAAGTAGTGACACACAGGTTAGCAAGGCCATAAAAAAAGCAAACCAAGCACTCAGGTTTATTTCTAGAGGGATAGAATTCAAAAGTAGGGAAGTTATGCTAAACCTGTATCGAACCTTGGTTAGACCACACTTAGAGTACTGCGTACAGTTCTGGTCGCCATATTATAAAAAGGATATAGAGGCACTGGAGAGGGTGCAGAGAAGATTTACAAGGATGATACCAGAAATGCGAGGGTATACATATCAGGAAAGGATGAATAGGCTGGATCGCTTTTCTCTTGAAAAAAGAAGGCTGAGGAGTGACCTAATAGAGGCTCTTTAAAATTATGAAAAATTTTGATAGAGTGGATACAGAGAGACCACTTGTGGGGAAGAGCATAACTAGAGGCCATCAATATAAGGTAGTCACCAAGAAATCCAATAGGAAATTCAGAAGAAACTTCTTTACCCAAAGAGAGGTGAGAATATGGAACTCGCTACCACAGGGAGTGGTTGAAGCGAAAAGTATAGATGCATTTAAGGGGAGGCTAGACAAGCATATGAGGGAAAAGGGAATAGAGGGTTATGCTGATAGATTTAGATGAGGAAAGACGGGAGGAGGCTCGTGTGGAGCATAAATGCCGGCATGGACTGGTTGGGCTGAATGGCCTGTTTCTGTGCCGTATATCCTATGTAATCCTATGTAGGAGAGATTAACAAGCGCTTAATTGGTATACTGAGCAGTGGACAATAAAATAACAACAGATCATTAATGCTAACACTCTTGTTACACAGGGTAAAAACTAGGGTAGCACTAAAGCGTCCAGCTGATGCTACTTTTGCTGTGTTCCTAGTTTCCTACCCCTTTTAACAGCAACTTCTATGGGTGCGAGCAGTGAAAAACATACCTCACTAAGATACAGATATAATTGAAGTTTGCTCCAGCATATCTAATCTACTAAAAATAATTGATCATCGTTCCTTATCGTCGTTGCAATAAATACCTGTGAGCAAACGACAATGTCAGCATATTTTAATCAGTCTTTCCATTAATGACAAACCAAAGCCAATTCCATTTGATCACTCGAAGCTTATTCATAGCCATAGGTATGCACAACTATCATTTTCACCGCATCATCATAAACACTCTCATCAGGCTACTGCATTAATAAACACTAGCTTGTGTATGATTTGTTTTTGGGTTCTGCTAAGCCAATTTCTTCTTATTGCTTGAATTTTCAAAACCTTTTATGTAGTACATAAAACATGGACTAAGTCTCACTTGGCATAAATCTTGACTGTTTGCTGTACTTAGCTATTTTTTTTAACATGAAGTATCTTCAATCTGTATTGGAATGGAACAGTTTCTTACTTTCAGTGCCTAATAGTCCATGTTGCTTTAGAAATAAGTATTAAAGTTGACCCATTTCTGTTCATTATTGTGAGTGCATCAGCCAGGTTCATGCCTTGGGAATTTAAAAATCTTACCAGACACAGTCTGGCCGGTAGGTTCGAACCTGCACTGATGCTCATTTTCACACCTTAAGCAGATAACGTGCAGTCTAATCACTGGTAAGTACCGCTGTCTAGTGAGGGGACGGCTGCTCTAACATTCAGGCTAGCCGGTTGTCTGGCCATGATTTTACCATTCTCCTTCACGGTAACACAAGTGCATGAGTGTTGGGACTGGAGGGCAGCCACTAACCAGTTTTGGGTCAGGATTTCCTGGATGAGAGTGGCTCAGAAACCCAAAAACCTTGGCAGGAAGATGTAGCACAACTTGACAATAGCCACTATGGTTATGCAGAAATGGAACTGCACCCGTTCATACACTCTGTATTCACATTTTTTAATCTGATATTTTAAAGCATTGCAAACAGTGTTAGTGGAAGCTGTAATTAGTTCTTAGCTGAAATTGTGTAAAAATGTCAGAATGAAGGTGGTGGCTTTTTTAAAATGGTATTTCAATGCATTTCCGCTGTGCATGTCATGATAGTACAGAAAGCTAATGTAGCAATGCAGGAGTTCTGCTGTGGGGGGCCTGGCCACGGATGCCTATTACAATTCAAACTTTCTCCCAACACACTTTACTTGGGTTCATAGCAAAAAGATAGTTTCCATAAGCTGACCTACGTCTCCTATGATCTGAAACTTATGTGGGGGTTGAATGGGATGGCATGCCGTACTTTCTTACTACAGTGCTGAGGCTCACATGAGCTGTCCACCACGCACTCCTTTCTAGTCTGAAAGCTAATTGTCAAATTTATTTACAAGACTGTATAATTATACAGAAGCAGAATAATGCAGCAAGAGACTACAAACACTTATAGAACAATAAAGAGTGAATCAGTCCACAAGGGTTTAGATATCTTCCTCAGAATGTATTTCTTGCACGGCCTAATAATTTGCATAACTAATGAAGAAACCTGGCTTTGTAGGCTTTCTGATGTGATGTGCATTAAGCAACATTCCTATACCACTCTCTGGAGTCCAATTACCTCTTTAGTGTCAACTGAAATGTAACTTATCGCCCCTGTGCTCGCTGACCTACATTGGCTCCTGGTCTGGCAATGCCTCGATTTGAAAATTCTCATCCTTGTTTTCAAATCCCTCCATGACCTCAACCCTCCCTATCTCTGTAACCTCCTCTAGCCCTACAACCCTCTGAGATCTCTGCGCTCCTCCAATTCTGGTCTCGCTGATTTTCATCACCCCACACATTGGCGGCCGTGCTTTCAGCTGCCTAGGCCCTAAGCTCTGGAATTCCCTCCCTAAATCTCTCCGCCTCGCTATCTCTTTCTCCTCCTTTAAGATGCTCCTTAAAACCTACCTCGTTGAACAAGCATTTGGTCACCTGTCCTAGCATCTCCTATGTGGCTCAGTGTCAAATTTTGTTTGATAACACTCCTGTGACGCGCCTTGGGACGTTTTACTACGTTAAAGGCGCTATCTGAATGCATATTGTGCTGAGGAGAACTAAGAGAATTGTAGGAGATGTTTACTTTTCATGTTTTACCCAGGATGCTGACAATTTAAACAATCGACAACCGCACTCCACTTTGGAACAAAGCACATTTCGAAGGTTTAGCCATTGAAAATATTGAATAGATTTGTCAACCCACATTCTTTGACACCTGTCAATGATCAAAACCATTTATTTGCCTGATTGCCATCCACAAGTAAGGTACAAATTGCCCTTCAAAAGATCAATAATTTGATTAACTAGGTTTCACAAGCTACTGGGGCTTCTGTCCACACAACTACACTGACAAAGATTCAGTGACTGTTTCCCCTGGAGATCCCACTGACTGAAGTTAATTTTTAAAACCAATTTGGCCTAGGTGAAATTAGCTAAAAGCAAATATATAATATGGAAAGTTTGCGTGACAGAGCTCTCTTTCCCTCATAGTATCACTCTTGCAGGAAAAGCTTGCAGACAACAGGGTCCACAGCGCTGCTCAAATAAAATAATCAAATCAAATAATATCTCAGAGTACCCAACAGGGCAGTGAGCAGGAAAATAAAGAAACATGCGGAGAGACCGAGAGCACAGTGTATGAGATAGGTTACTTGGCGGTTTCTGAAGACAGGGAGAGGTGACAGGGCAAAGCAGTTTAGGTAGAGAATCCCAGTTAAAGTTGCAGTGACGGAATGATCAGCCTCAATGGTGGATGGAGTGAATGGAGAACAGAAGCATATTCTGCACAATGAACAACTTGGTGCGTTTCTTCTGTTTGCAGTCAACTGAGAGGCTCAGCAGAAATGAATGTCTCGCGAGTGCACACTTGATAAGAGTTTACATTACAGGACATTTCTTGTGAAAGTGCACAGCTTAGTGAGTTTGTGTGTTTTGGGCTCAGTGGTCCCAGTCAATTGGTCTGCCCAAACTCATTGCCTAGGCTCACACATGATGAATGAAATACCAAACAGCTGTTGGAGCCCATGGAACCTAATGTGGAGCCTTGCTCCATGGGACAGTGAATCAGAGCATTGGACCCAGAGGTCAGTGTGCTCTATTCACAGTGCTTGCAAATGTTATGGTCATCTTCTAGTCATGCTGGTGCTGACTGAGGTTCAAGCTCACACTGCAGCCCTGCTGGATGTGCACTCAGATTCCAGCAGTTGCCAGCACCATCAGACGGCAAAAGGAAAGAGAATTAAGAGAAAGAGGGCTAAAAATTCGGTTGCGTAGCGCTCGTTGTTTGGCCGCTATGGGTGCCAAATTGGGTCCAACATGGTGTCCGAGCAGCACGCGCACACTTCTGGTGTGGGCTGCACAGAACAGCATATTGGTGGGGCGGCCGTTAGGAGTGTGTACTGGAAGTATGGTAAGTAGGCAGATCATGATGTCAGTCAGCGTGCAACGCTGATTTGATGCCAGCGCTGCCATTTTCGTCCTCAACGCTGGAACTAACGCCCTGTGTTAACCTCACACAGCTGAACATGCGTTTAACAGCAGGAAGGACCCCCTACCAGCGCTATTTAAAGGGATCATCAACCACTCTCAGGTAACTTGCTTTTATATTTCTACTGGCTCTGTGTAAGTTTGTGGAATTGTTTCTAGAGTTGTTTAAACTTGATGAGGTGACAGGGAGTGGTGCTGCAAGCGGAGAAGGCCTTGCTTCTGACTTCAAGGGTTCTGGTCGGACCACTTGCTCCCAGTCATGGGTGCTCTAGTTGTCACCCCCCTTGGCCTGCAGCATGACAGGGAGATGGAGCAGAGGCAGCGAAGAAGAGGGAGGGAGAGAAGGCCTCTCAGCGGGAGGCCTTACCCACCCAGGGTCTTCCGAGAGCAATTCTCTTACCTCAACCTGAGCCAGGAGCAGTGTGTGAGGCATCTGCGCTTTACGAAGGAGGTGCTCACAGAACTCTACCACCTCTTGCAAACAGACCTGCAGCCTCACTCCGGGATAAGGACAACACTGCCAGTGGCTGTGGAGGTGACCGTGACCCTGAATTTTTTCCCATTGGGATCCTTCCAGATTGGAGCAGGCGACATCTGTAACATCTCCCAGTTCGCCATCCACTGCTGCATAAGAGGTGACAGACGTTCATTATGCCAGGAGAGGGGACTTCATTGACTTCTCTCTGACCAGAGAGAAGCAGGCGGAGCATGCTCATGGCTTTGACAGGATAGCGGACTTCCCCATGGTGCGGGGTGCCATCGATTGCACGCACGTAGTTTTGCGGGTTCCGCTTCTAAATGCTGAGATGTACCGCAACCGCAAAGGTTTCCACTCACTGAATGTGCAGTTGGTGTGCGACCATGCTCAGCATATCATGATGGTGAATGCCCAGTATCCTGGCAGCAGTCATGATGCTTTTATTCTGCACCAGTCCGCTGTTCCCTCAGTCTTTGAGCCGCCAAGATAAACCAGAGGGTGGCTACTGGGCGACAAGGGCTATCCCTTGACCACCTGGTTCATGACTCCGCTCCGCAACTCAACCACACGTGGGCAGCATGTGCACAATGAGAGCCGTGCTGCCACATGAAACATCATAGAGCAGACGATTGGGGTGCTAAAGCAATGGTTCCACTGCCTGGACCGCACTGGAGGAGCCCTACAGCACTCATTGAAGCGTGTGTCCCGATTCATTATGGTCTGCTGTATCCTCCACAACCTGGCCATCATGAGGACACAGCCCTTGCCACCAGGTATACGGCCACCAGCTCAGGAGCGGGAGCAGCAGGATGAGGAGGAAGAGGAGGAGGAGGAGGAAGAGGAGGAAGAGGAGGAAGAGGACGAGGAGGAGGAAGAGGAGGAGGAAAAGGAGGAAGCGGACGAGGAGGAGGAAGAGGAGGAGGAAGAGGAGGAAGCGGAGGAAGCGGAAGACGAGAAAGCGGAAGGGGAGGAAGCGGAAGGAAGAAAGCAAACCAGACAGCCCTTTTCTGGCCGGGACATCCGTGATCGAATCATCCGCCTGCGGTACCAGTGACCACAACCCCAATTCCCCATTCAACAGTAGTCCCACACCTTACCTTCCCTCTGTTAATGACCATCATAACATCCTCTTGGCCACAATAATGAAATAGAAGCCACCACGAAGTAAATATTACAATCCAACTTTATACATCTATACATCCATTATCACATCAAAAAATCAACCAATCACTCTTGTGCATTCCCTTAGTGACTGTCTTGCGTGTGTCTTTGCCTATCCTAGTGTTCCTACGCGGTGCTACCCCAATGGCTGCAGCATGGCTATTGGAAGGCTGCTGACTTTCAGTGGGGAAGACTGAAGAAGGCGTTGCAGGATGACCTCACGGAGCTCTGGGCCTAGTAGGTCCGGATCCTCAGCATGGGCGGCAGCAGTCTGGGCTGGCTGGTTGACAGGCAACAGCAAGGGCACTGGCGGAGCAGGCAGTCATGAGAGTACGAACGATGTCATCCTGAGATAGGACAGCAAGTTCGGCGTCCACGGATCCATTGCCACTCCCCCGGAGCAGCGCTGCAGCATCCTACTAATCTGCTGGAGGACAGACTGCTGGACTGCTGTGACACCCTGCAAGCCCCTTTCAACACTGGTAAACCCAGCCATGATGGCAGCAGTCGGTGCTTGCATGACTTCAGTCTGAGCTTCCATTGCAGCACTCAGACATAGGGTGGCTTCTGCTTGTACTGCAATGGAAGCTGAGATTTTGACCATAAGACGGGGCATAATGGTTGGGTCCAAAAGTGCGTTAAAGGATCTGCCCACCCCTTCCACGCTGGAAAGGATGGGCTCAAAGGTCTGTCCAAAGTCCTGTGCAAGGCTGGAGCTGGACTCCTCCATGCTCCTTGACATTGCATTCAGGCTTTCTGGCAGGCCTGCCAATGCACGAAGCATTTCATTATGTATACCCATCACCGTTCTTCTGTAGGCCACCCCATCGACGTCTTCATCTGAGTCCTCCGGGGAGCTGGCACCTGCGCTACCCTTTCCCCCTGCCCTGGCTGCAGGCCACTTGTGCCCTGGTCGCTCACCACGTGCAGATCCCACGTCTAACGTATCCTCTAAAGTACGCGGAGTGTCAGTATCTGAGCTGATGGCTGGGAGTGTGAAATCGGCTGACGGTGTTTCTTCTGCTTCTTCTTCTTCACTCTTCTCTCCCTCTTCTTGTTGAAGCACTGGCTGGGCAGGCTGGATTTCTTGGGTGTCTCAAATGAGAAAGGCACAAGGTTGTGGTGGTGGTGGGGGGGAAGCAAGAGGTGCATGCTTACACCATGCGCAGCCTGTGATTCAGAAGAGATTGTGGGATGAGGGGGAAGTGGGAGGTGAGAAGAAGGATAATGTAAGAAGATCTTGTATTCTTTCAGCCCCGTCACTGGCCACGGACTCAGCCATGCCCCTGCCAAGAATGGCCTGCACCGTCTCCTCCATGGGGGGTGAGGTCATGCAGGCGAGCCTGTCCCCCGTCGGTTAAGGTCTGCTGGCACCGGTTATGCACCATCTTTTCCTGCAAGGGAAAGGGAAGTGTGTCAGTGAGTGTGGTGTAATGTGTTTGGGTGATGTGGCTGTCATGGTTGAATAACTGACAGTGTGTTTAAGCTGTGAGATGTGGGTGTGAGGCTTGCAGCAGTGGTAAGTGTGTAAGGGTGAGGTGAAGCTATGAATGTGAGGCATGAGTCGTGATTGATAGAGATTGTTGGTAGGTGAATGATGGGGGTGTAGTGCATTGAGCAGTGTGTGAGGCTAGTGGTGCAGATGGTGGGGTAGAGCATTTGAAGATGAATTCACTGACCTTTACCACTCATGTAAGGTCATTAAATTTCTTCCTGCACTGCATTCGGGTCATCGGGGCTACACTGCTGGCATTTACCACAGTGGCTATCTGTTCCCATTGCACACTGGTCTGTTGCCTGGAGGGCCTCCTGGCTCCCTGTAGAAAGAGGACCTCTCTTCTGGAGTTGACCTCCTGGACTAAGGCCTCCAGTGCTGCATCGGAGAATCTATATGCACGCGCTCTCCCTTTTGTGCCATCATTATCACTTTCTTGTCCACTGCCTTCCCAGCCACTTCAATCACCTATTACAGGCAGAAGGCACCTCCCCTTTAAGAGGCGCAGACTGCCTTTAAGTAGTGCAGGCTAGCTTTAATTGGAACTAACCTCGCACGAACTTGGGCCCCCAGCTGACATTCAGCCACGTAGCAGCATGTTCAGCGCTGGATGAACACTCCAATCATGCTAATCAGCCTGCAGTCCTCCGAATGGGCACGGGTTGATAGCACATCGTGATCCCCACGCCTGTTTTAAGGCCTTATTCAATTTCTAGGCCAAAGTGTTTAAAAAAAACTTTGTTTGGTTTACAAAAAAAAGTAATACAGACAGAGAATTAGTCGGATTAAAAGAAGGCGTGCTGCACGTTCAATTCCTCCCTACAAATGCTCCTGGAAGGATTGCAGTGCTCTTCAAGCTGCTGTTGTTAATGTTGAGAAAGAATTATTGGATCAACTAGGTGCAATGCACACCAGCAGCTGCACACTTGAAATATAGATAATGATTCCCCCATTATATCAAAGCCGTGCCCTGTCACTGAGGCTAAACTCTGTTGTTCCTGCTCGTGTAATAAATCTTGCAGCAAACCATCTTTTGCATTCATGCACTGTTGATAAAAATAAATAAATTTTAAATCTGATTGTGCAACTATTAATTTCAGGCTGCGCTTGACTCTGGGTTATGAAAGTAATTACAGGAGAAACGATTAGACAGGTAGTGCAAAATCTGTCCTTACTCCCACATCACTGTTACAAATGTAATTATTCTTTGTTAGGTTCGCTACGTTATGCAACAAATTTTCCGGTGAAGGGAAAAAAGACTATTCATTTTTCTGTGCTCCCTCTTGACCTGTTTTTTCCCCTCTTTTCAGTGCTTCTGGACCTGCTGTACTTTGCCAGCAAATACTATTTAAATCTCAAACCCTAAGTATAAACCTGATCCTTGGTTTGCTACAAAGGCAAAATACTGCGGATGCTGGAAATCCGAAAGATAAACAGGAAATACTGGAAATACTCAGCAGGTCAGGCAGCATCTGTGGAGAGAGAAACAGAGTTAACGTTTCAGGTCCTTTTTTAAAAATTCGTCCCTGGGATGTGGGCGTCGCTGGCAAGGCCAACATTTATTGCCCATCCCTAATTGCCCCTGAGAAGGAGGTAGTGAGCCGCCTTCTTGAACCGCTGCAGTCCGTGTGGTGAAGGTACTCCCCACAGTGCTGTTCGATGACCTTTCATCAGAACTGGGAAAGGTTAGAGATGTAATAGGTTTTAAGCAAGTACAAAGGTAGGGAAAGGGGTGGGGGGGGGGGAGGAAAGAACAAAAGGGAAGGTCTGTGATAGGGTGGCGGGCAGGAGAGATTAAATGACAAAAGGGATGATGGTGCAAGGCAAAAGGGGTGGTAATGGGGCAAGTAAAGAAAGGTTTTCTATCTTTTCCATCTCTCCCATGTTCCTGCATTTTCCTTAGGCCTCTCATTTCCTCGGCTATTTACACATCCCTTTGTTTCTTTAATGTTTTTTAAAAATGTCTTCAATGCCTTTATATGTTCTTTGCCAGAGATGATCTGTTACATCATTCAGTTGACACTTCCTTTGTGTTTGTTTGTCTGTTTTTCTTAAAATGTCTTTCCCCTCTCCTCCCCCTTTTTCTGATCCTACTAACATGCTTATCAAGTCTTGTATTTTTCAGTTTTCAAGAAGGGATTGAACCTGAAATGAACTGCCTGTTCTCGGCAAAGGGGCTGATTAATCTGCTGTGTGTTTCCATCTTTATCTGTTTTTGTTTTGGATTCCCAACATTGGCAGTATTTTACTTTTTATTCAGATCTCTATGACTTTTCCCCATCCCCCCAAGTCACAGAATCGATTTTAAGTTAAAGCAGTTAACAGCTGTGTTGATTCCTACTTTTTGTGAGGATTGAACACATATCTGGTTGGCAATAGGATTGAAAAGAGAAATATAGATCGATATAATCAAATGTTGAGTTGCTAGGAGAGGGGAATCTTCCCTCAGCCTCACCAACTTCTCATCTGCAGTGATTTTAATCTCCATCACAACTCACCTTACCTTCTGATTCCACAGAGGATATGGTGTTTTATAACATGAGGGTTCTTATCAACAATGTGCAATAGGGAAAATATTGTAAGAAGTGTGAATTCTCATCCTTGTTTTCAAATCACTCCATGACCTCACCCTTCCGTATCTCTGAAACCTCCTCCAGCCCCACAACCCTCCAAGATCTCTGCGTTCTTCCAATTCTGGCCTCTTGCACATCGCCAATTTTCATTGCTCCTCCATTAATGGTCGTGACTTCAGCTCTGGAATTCCCTCCCTAAATCTCTCCACCTCTATATACCTCTCTCTTCCTTTAAGATGTTCCTTAAAACCTACCTGATTGACGACGCTTTTGGTCACCTCTCCTAATATCTCCTTATGTGGCTCAGTATCAAATTATGTTTGATAATGCTTTGTGAAGTACTTTGGGACATTTTACTACATTAAAGGCGCTACATTAATGTAAGTTGTTGTTGTTAATACTTACAGGAAGTGCGCGCTACACCCATAATCGCTCAAAGGGTAAATACACTGTGTGATAACATTCAGAGTTTGAACCTGGTCTGGGTTGAGTTAGCTGAAAAGTGTGTGTGTGTATGTGTGTGTGTATGTGTGTGTGTGTGTGTGTGTGTGTGTGTGTGTGTGTATGTGTGTGTGTATGTGTGTGTATGTGTGTGTGTGTGTGTGTGTGTGTGTGTATGTGCATGTTTCTATGTGTGTGCACGTGTGTGTAGCACTGTATGTGGACACTTGGCTGACGACAAGATTTGATATGGCTGTGAATCACACTGTGGTCAAACGGCCTGCTGAGTTTCACTCTCTAGGATTACAAATCAAGAAAAGCCTGCAGGATGGATGAGCAAGCTGACCATGGCACCATGGTGCAGGAGGCCATTTAAGTAGGGGGAGTGATAGGGAATGTAGTTGTGGTAGGGGACAGTATAGTCAGAGGGATAGATACTGTTCTCTGCAGCTGCGACCGGGAGTTCCGAAGGTTGTGTTGCCTGTCCGGTGCCAGGGTTAAAGACATCTCCTCACGGCTGGAGAAGAACTTGGAGTGGGAAGGGGAGGATCCAGTTGTCGTGGTCCACGTAGGAACCAATGACATAGGTAGAACTAGGAATGAGGTTATGCTGAAGGAGTTTGAGGAGCTAAGATCCAAATTAAAACGCAGAACTTCAAAGGTAATAATCTCTTAATTGTAACCTGAGTCACGCGCCAATTGGCATAGGGATAAACAGATTAGAAGGTTAAATGCATGGCTCAAAGAGTGGTGTGGGAGGCAGGGGTTTTGCTTCATGGGGCACTGGCACCAGTACTCGGGACAGAAGGAGCTGTTCTGTTGGGACGGGCTCGACTTAAACCAGTGTCCAGGCAAATTGAATAACTAGGGCAGTAGACAGGGCTTTAAACTAATGAGGGGGGGGGGGCGGTGGGAGGATTCAGGAAGGAGTAAATTTAAAAGCAGCAAGAGAAATGTCAAGGCGCTAGAGCAGAGCAGAGTTTTGAGACTGCGTGAAGCATTCGCAACAAAATAGATGAATTAATAGCTCAGATGGAAATTAATAGGTTTGATCTAATAGCCATTATGGAGATGTGGTTGCAAAGTGACCAAGGTTGGGAGCTAAATATTCCAGGATACTTAACTTTTAGAAGAGATAGGGAAAATGGAAAAGGAGGAGGGGTAGCCCTAATAATAAAGGATGGGATAAAGAGAGTGGAGAGAAAGGATCTTAGCTCTGAAAATCAAGAAGTAGAATCAGTTTGGGTGGAGCTAAGAAAGGGGCAGAAAACACTAGTGGGAGTTGTTTATAGGCCCCCAAAGATTAGTTGTAATGTAGGGCAAAGTATAAATCAGGAAATTAGAGGCGCATGTAAAAAGGGTAATACAGTAATCATGGGGGACTTTAATCTACATATAGACTGGGCAACCAAATTTGCAGTAATAGTGTGGAGGACGAATTCATGGAATGTATACAAGATAGTTTTCTGGATCAATATGTTGAGGAACCAACTAGGGAACAGGCTATTTTAGATCTAATATTGTGCAATGAGAAAGGGTTAATTAATAACCATGCAGTAAAGGGGCCTTTAGGGAAGAGTGACCATAATATGATAGAATTTTATATTAAGTTCGAAACTAGGGTCTTAAATCTAAACAAAGCAAACTACGTAGGTACGAGGGACGAGTTGGCTAAACTAGATTAGGAAACTACATTAAAAGGTATGATGGTAGATAAGCAATGGCTAGCATTTAAAGAATTAATACATAATTTACAAGAAATATACATTCCTTTAAGGCACAAAAACCCCACAGGAAATGTGGTTCAACCGTGGCTAACAAGAGAAGTTAAAGATAGTATTAGATCAAAGGAAGAGGCTTATAATGTTGCCAAAAAGAGTAGTAAGCCTGAGGATTGGTAAAATTTTAGAAGTTAGCAAAGGAGGACCAAGAAATTGATAAAGAAAGGGAAAATAGAATGAGAGTAAACTAGTGAGAGACATAAAAACAGACTGTAAAAGCTTCTATAAGTACGTAAAAAGGAAAAGATTAGCAAAAGTAAACGTGGGTCCTTTACAGGCTGAGACAGGAGAAATTATAATGGGGAATAAGGAAATGGCAGAGAAATTAAACAAGTACTTTGGGCTGGATTTTACTCACCGAGATGCGTTGGGGGCGGGACTGCTGCCTTCCGGGTTCTAGTCCCGCCCCCAGTGACGTCCGACGTACAGAGGCTAATTTCCCCTGATTGGCCTTGTTAAGCCCGCCCTGCGGGCTTGCTGGCCAATTAAGGGAAAGCCGGTGTCACATGACGTCAGTTGATGACTCTTCATCTGTCGGTTTTCTTAATCGGGTCCCTGTGCAAATCGGGGACCCGACTCCTGGGAAGATTGGTTGGAGGCGGGTTGGGAGCTGGTTCGGGACCTGCTCACGTTCCTTTTGACTTTCCCCACAGTCCCGCCTCCAAACCTGCCTCCTCAGGACTGGTAGTTTTTGACAGATGATTTGAAAGTGTTTGACAGCATTGAGGTGCTGTCAAACACTGACAATCACTGTACACAGGTGAGCCCTTGCACCCAGACTCTCCAGTGACTCTCTCCTTAGGATGAAACAGATGGCAGCTGCAGGCAAGGGTACAGAAGCGATCTGTCACTTCTCCCATTGAGGTGAGGCCACACAAACACTTCAAAGCTTGTCACCTACAGAAAAATCTAAACACATTAAAAATGACTTTCCCAACATTTCCTTACCTCTGATACTCACCAGTGTCCCATTGCATCCTTCACACCACTCCTGCAGCTGTCATCTATACACAAACATTACAACAGACCCACAGCACGCCTCACTTACCCTGGCGGGGTTCCCTGACGTCGGGAAGCCTGCAGCAGAAGTCTAAAAATTGGAAAAAGCCTCTTAACTGCCTGTTAACAGGCAGTTAAGTGGCTGTAATCCTCTTCCCGCCGCTAGGAATCGGGTCCCTGCGCAAATCGGGGACCCGACTCCCGGGAAGATTGGTTGGAGGCGGGTTGGGAGCAGGTTCGGGACCCGCTCCCATTCTTTTTGACTTTCCCCGCAGTCCCACCTCCAAACCTGCCTCCTCAGGGCTGGTAAAATCCAGCCCTTTGTGTCTGTCTTTACGGAAGAAGACACAAAAAACCTCCCGGAAATAGTGGAGAACCAAGGGTCTAGCGAGAATGAGGAACTGAAAGAAGTTAGTATTAGTATAAAAAATAGTAATGGAGAAATTAATGGGACTGAAAGCCGATAAATCCCCTGGACCTGATGGCCTACATCCTAGGGTTTTGAAAGAGGTGGCTATAGAGATAGTGGATGCATTGGTTGCCATTTTCTAAAATTCAATAGATTCTAGAATGGTTTCCGTGGATTGGAAGGTAGCAAATGTAATCCCATTATTTAAGAAAGGAGGGAGAGAGAAAACCGAGATCTACAGACCAGTTAGCCTGACATCAGTAGTAGGGAAAATGCTAGAATCTTTATTAAGGATGTGGTAACAGGGCACTTAGAAAATAATAATAGGATTGGGCAGAGTCAACATGGATTTATGAAAGGGAAATCGTGTTTGACGAATTTTTGAGGTTGTAACTAGCAGAATAGATAAGAGGGAACCAGCGGATGTGGTGTATTTGGATTTTCAGAAGGCATTCGATAAGATGCCACACAAGAGGTTATTAAACAAAATTAGGGCTCATGGAATTGGGGTAATATACTAGCATGGATTGAGGATTGGTTGACGATCAGAAAACAGAGAGTAGGAATAAACGGGTCATTTTCGGGTTGGCAGGCTGTATCTAGTGGGGTATCGCAAGGATCAGTGCTTGGGCCTCAGCTATTCACAATCTGTATCAATGATTTGGACGAGGGGACCAAATGTAATATATCCAAGTTTGCTGATGATACAAAGCTGGGTGGAATGTAAGTTGTGAGGAGGATGCAAAGAGGCTTCAAGGGGATATAGACAGGCTAAGTGAATGGGCAAGAACATGGCAAATGGAATATAATGTGGAGAAATGTGAAGTTATCCACTTTGGTAGGAAAAATAGAAAAGCAGAATATTTTTTAAATGGTGAGAGATTGGGAAATGTTGCTGTTCAGATGGATCTGCGTGTCCTTGTACACGAATCACTGTAAGTTAACATGCAGGTACAACAAGCAATTAGGAAAGCAAATGGTATGTTGGCCTTTATTACAAGAGGATTTGAGTATAAGAGTAAAGCTGTCTTTCTGCAATTATATAGGGCCTTGGTGAGACCACACCTGGAGTATTGTGTACAGTTTTGGTCTCCTTACCTAAGGAAGGATATACTTGCCACAGACGGAGTGCAACGCAGGTTCACCAGACTGATTCCTGGGATGGAGGGATTGTCCTATGAGGAGAGATTGAGTAGACTAGGCCTATATTCTCTAGCGTTTAGAAGAATGAGAGGTGATCTCATTGAAACATACAAAATTCTTACAGGGCTTGACAGAGTAGATGCAGGGTGGATGTTTCTCCTGGCTGGAGAGTCTAGAACCAGGGGTCACAGTCTCAGAATAAGGGGTCGGCCATTTAGGATTGAGATGAGGGGAAATTTGTTCACTCAGAGGCTGGTGAATCTTTGGAATTCTCTACCCCAGAGGGCTGTGGAGGCTCAGTCGTTGAGTATATTCAAGACAGATATCGATAGATTTTTGAATATTAAGGGAATCAAGGGATATGGGGATGGTGCAGGAAAGTGGAGTTGAGGTAGAAGATCAGCCATGATCTTATTGAATGGCGGAGCAGGTTCGAAGGGCCAAATGGCCTACTCCTGTTCCTATTTCTTATGTTCTTATGTTCCATAGAACCGAAGTATCTTCAGGGGAGGAGGAAGGACTACTGGAAAAATAATATTGATCATTTAGCTGGAAGGTACCACAATGAA
This sequence comes from Squalus acanthias, assembly GCA_030390025.1. NCBI lineage: Eukaryota > Metazoa > Chordata > Chondrichthyes > Squaliformes > Squalidae > Squalus > Squalus acanthias. The sequence goes on along the minus strand of CM059436.1, from coordinate 25,072,416 downwards.
TCCTCAGAAAATATTTGGTTGATTCTGCAGAACATCAGCCATCATGGGAAATCTTTTGTCAATGAAAAAAATACAAGTGGTTAAAAATATGAGCTCAAGACAAAAATGGAAAAGCAAATCAAAAGAGTCACAAAGTATTATCAGATTTCCACTATATGGAGCAACCTAAGGTTGTTGCAAATTGAACCTGGATTATTTCTTCAAAGCTATTTTGACAACCTCATTATTATTAATTAAATGTGATTAAATCACCTAACCAGAAGTGTCAAATTTTGCATTGGGACCAAAATGTTAACGAAGACTCTTCAGAACAATGTGTTAAGGAAAATAAATTCAAAAGTGGAAAAGCTTATGAAAATATAAAGAACGCCCTTATGGGACTATCAGCAGAAATTACTGCAGGAATTTAATAAAATCAGGTCAGTACTTGCATGTGTATTAAAATTCTTTCAAATTAAATAGTTATATCTAAATCAGCAGACCTCCCGGTGGTTTTATTTATGGTGAGTCAGAGGTAACAATTTTGCGAGGGAGTGGGGACTGCTGATGTGTGGAAGTGGGGGAGGAGGTGCACATCTCCACCAAAAAACTTTTGAAAGAAGTTTGTAAGAGATCTACAAACCTACGAACAATGACGGACAGGAAAAGACCCTCTGGCCCATCCAGCCTGTTCCACACAATTGTGATACCTCGTGTATCACAATGTATACACTCTCCACCCCACCCAAAACCATGTGATCTCCTGGGAGAGGTGAAAAAACAGATAAAAACCAAAGCCAATTTGGGGGAAAAAAAATCTGGGAAATTCCTCTCCAACGCCCTCCATGGTGATCAAAACTAGTCCAGGCGATCACTCTGGCCCTGATAATTTTATGCAGTACTTGCATTTTGTAAGAATTGATCTCCGCCCCAGCCAGAAACAGGTCCAGCTCTTGCTTGAAGGACCTGGGGATTCTCCCCAGAATCAGTGAAGTGTTTTTGATTGGTTCTTCAAAACTAAATAACATTTTCCTTACAACTGCAGGTAAATAAAATAATTTGCTCCTTGACATACCACACTTACATAAATAAACAGATAATTCCCTGTATGTAATATGGGGAACCATTTATTTTGGAGTAGGTCTTTTAAAGCAAAGGTGAATAAATATATGGAACATTAATCTTTTCTTAGTTCCATTTTCCTTCTTTGCCAAAAATCTCTGTCGTGGTATTTATTGTACGTAAGCAAAACCTTTCAGTAAAACATTTCAAATTCAACACTTTTATTCAGAAGCTCTCTCCAGACTTGAGTATTGGTACAGTCCTTCCTGAAGTTCAGGTTCGTTATACCCAGAACTCAAAAATGACCATTGTTCATATAAACATAAATACAAAAGAAACAGCTGCTGTAATCTTTTTGAATACATTACAAAATATAAAGGCCTACTCCAAACTATTCTCCATTTGATATTTTCTCCTCGGCTGTATCTGCAGCTCTTTTACTGCACTTACCAACTGTAGTGAAGGACATCAGGTAGTATATGCTAGGCAGACTTTTGCATTCAAAGTTACCTCAGAAAAAGTTAAAGAGTTTGGGGCGGAATTTCTGTGGAAATTCTCCCGATCCCCCGTCATAACTTCAGTGCAAGTTCATCAGAAACCCCAGAGAAATGGGTTTTCTGCCAAAGTTACATGGGAGATTGGATTGGAAATTACATTCCCCTGCGTTTTATGTTGTTCTGTTTTATACAAAGAAGAAACAAATTCTGATTATTCCTGAAAATGGTTTCCCTGAGAGTTTTCATTCTCAGCAACTTTCATAGAATCATAGAATAGTACAGCACAGAAGGAGGCCATTCGGCCCATTGAGTCTGCGCCGGCTCTTTCGAAGAGCAATCCATTTAGTCCCACTCCCCCGCTCTTTCCCCAAATCCCTGCTATTTTTTCTCATTCAAGTATTTATACAATTTCCTTTGAAGGCTATTGTAGACTAGAGCTTATCTGTATGATTTTGTAATATTTTAAATGTAATGCTTTTCTTAAAATTACTATGACATATAATAATGTATGTTAGAAGCATAAAATTTCTGTTACAATATGTATAACCTTAGTTAAAAAGACACAAGGCTGAGAAGCAAAGCATGATGGTAAATTATGCCAACTTGATGTAATTCTGTAAAATGGTCTGTTAAGTAAACAAGGAGATAGTGGGGAACAAGAAATTCAGCAACATTGCAAAAGAAGATAGGGGGCTGGAGACAGTCATCACCCCCTATTTCTCTAAAATGCAGAACCGGCTAAACAATGAGCTGATTAGGAAGCAAAAAGACATCTGTGAGAACTTAGTGTGAAGGTTGTTCTCAGATAAGGATAGCTTGGTATGAGGAGTGAGAGAGTGACTGAAATAACAGATACCAGACAGTTAATGAAGGCCACGTAGGCACAGGGGAGAAAAAGGTATAAATGAACAGTTATTGAACACTGAAGGCAGCGCGAAACCAGAGGAAGAGAAAACTTCAGTCAACAGAACACAGCAAGACTGAGAAAAGAGACCGCAGTCACCCGGTGGGCACTCTACAGGGGTTTCGAGGAACGGATTGCGACTATCATCTTATTAAGTATTACTTCTTTGTTCTGGATATAAAGTGCTTAATAAATCTGTTATACTTATACACAATATACCTGTACCAGGAGTGGTTTGTTATAGTCATGGACAAGTTAAATATAAATTACAGTTCTTAAGATCTTACACTACTATTGAATCTGTATCCACCACCCTATCAGGCAGTGCATTCCAAATCCTAACCATTCGTTGCGTAATAAAGTTTTTCCTCATGTCGCCTTTGGTTCTTTTGCCAATCACCTTAAATCTGTGTCCTCTGGTTATCGACCCTTCAGCCATTGGAAACAGTTTCTCTTTATTTACTCTCTCTAAACTCTTAGATACATACTTATAGAAACATAGAAGATAGGAGCAGGAGTAGGCCATTCGGCCCCTCGAGCCTGTTCCGCCATTTAATGAGATCATGGCTGATCATCCAAATTCAGTACCCTGTCCCTGCTTTCTCCCCATATCCCTTGATCCCTTTAGCCTTAAGAAATATATCTAACTCCTTCTTGAATATATTTAATGAATTGGCCTCAACTGCCTTCTGTGGTAGAGAATTCCACGGGTTCACCACTCTCTGGGTGAAGAAATTCCTCCTCATCTCAGTCCTAAATGGCTTACCCCTTATCCTTAGACTGTGACCCCTGGTTCTGGACTCCCCCGCCATCGGGAACATCCTTCCTGCATCTAGTCTGTCTAGTCCTGTTAGAATTTTATAAGTTTCAATGAGATCCCCTCTCATTCTTCTAAACTCTAGCGAATACAAGCCCAATCGTCCCAATCTCTCTTCATACGTCATTCCTGCCATCCCAGGTATCAGTCTGGTAAATCTTCACTGCACTCCCTCCATGGCAAGAACATCCTTCCTCAGATAAGGCGACCAAAACTGCACACAATACTCAAGGTGTGGTCTCACCAAGGCCCTGTACAACTGCAGCAAGACATCCTTGCTCCTGTACTCGAATCCTCTCGCTATGAAGGCCAACATACCATTTGCCTTCTTAACTGCATGCTTACCTTCAATGACTGGTGCACAAGGACACCCAGGTCTCGTTGCACTTCCCCTTTTCCCAATCTATTGCCGTTTAGATAATAATCTGTCTTCCTGTTTTTGCCACCAAAGTGGATAACCTCACATTTATCCACATTATACTGCATCTGCCATGCATCTGCCCAATCACCCAACCTGTCCAAATCATACTGGAGTTTCTCTGCATCCTCCTCACAGCACACACGCCCACCCAGCTTTGTGTCGTCTGCAAACTTGGAGATATTACATCTAGTTCCCTCGTCTAGATCATTAATATATATATTGTGAATAGCTGGGGTCCTAGCACCGATCCCTGCGGTACCCCACTAGTCACTGCCTGCCACTCGGAAAAAGACCCATTTATTCCAACTCTTTGCTTCCTGTCTGCCAACCAGTTCTCTATCCAAGTCAGTACCTTACCCCCAATCACATGTGCTTTAACTTTGCACGCTAATCTCTTATGCGGGACCTTATCGAAAGCCTTCTGAAAGTCCAAATACACCACATCCACTGGTTTTCCCTTATCTATTCTACCAGTTACATCCTCAAAAAATTCCAGTAGATTAGTCAAGTATGATTTACCTTTTGTAAATCCATGTTGACTTTGTCCGATCCTGTCACTGTTTTCCAAGTGCTCTGCTATTACATCTTTTAGAATGGACTCTAGCATTTTCCCCACTATCGATGTCAGGCTTACCGGTCTATAATTCCCCGTTTTCTCTCTCCCACCTTTTTTAAATAGTGGGGTTACATTAGCTACCCTCCAATCCATGGGAACTGTTCCAGAGTCTATAGAATTTTGGAAGATGACCAGCAATGCATCTACTATTTCTAGGGCCACTTCCTTAAGTACCCTAGGATATAGATTATCAGGCCCTGAGGATTTATTGGCCTTCAATCCCGTCAATTTCCCTAACACCATTTCCCTACAAATACTGATTTCATTCAATTCCTCCCTCTCATTAGACCCTATGTTCCCCGACATCTCTGGGAGGTTATTTGTGTCCTCCTTTGTGAAGACAGAACCAAAGTATGTATTTAATTGGTCTGCCATTTCTTTGTTCCCCATTATAAATTCCCCTGATTCTGACTGCAAGGGACCTACGCTTGACTTCACCAATCTTTTTCTCTTCACATATCTATAGAAGCTTTTACAGTCAGTTTTTATGTTCCCTGCAAGCTTACTCTCATATTCTATTTCCCCCTGTTAATTAATCCCTTTGTTCTCCTTTGCTGAATCCTAAACTGCTCCCAATCCTCAGGTTTGCTGCTTTTTCTGGCCAATTTATATGTCCTCTCCTTGGATCTTATGCTATCCCTAATTTCCCTTGTTAGCCACGGTTGAGTCACATTTTTTGTTTTATTTTTATGCCAAACAGGGATGAACAAATTCTGTAGTTCATCCATGCGATCTTTAAATGTTTGCCATTGCCTATCCACCGTCAACCCTTTAAGTAATGCTCCCCAATCCATCCTAGCCAACTCGCACCTCATACCATCGTAGTTTCCTTTATTTAAATTCAGGACCCTAGTATCTGAGTCAACTACTTCACTCTCCATCTTAATGAAGAATTCTATCATATTATGATCGCTCCTCCCCAAGGGGCCTCGCACAACAAGATTCCTGATTAATCCTTTCTCATTACATAATACCCAGTCTAAGATGGCCTGATCTCTAGTTGGTTCCTCGACATATTGATCCAGGAAACCATCCCGTATACACTCTAGGAATTCCTCCTCCACAGTATTGTTACTAATTTGGTTAGCCCAATCTATATGTAGATTAAAGTCACCCATGATAACTGCTGTGCCCTTATTGCACGCATCTCTAATTTCCCATTTAATGCCATCCCCAACCTCAGCATTACTGTTTGGGGGTCTGTATACAACTCCCACTAACGTTTTCTGCCCCATGGTATTTCTCAGCTCTACCCATACAGATTCCACATCATCAGAGCTAATATCCTTCCTTACTATTGTGTTAATCTCCTCTTTAACCAGCAATGCTACCCCACCTCCTTTTCCTTTTTGTCTGTCCTTCCTGAATATTGAATACCCCTGGATGTTGAATTCCCAGCCTTGGTCACCCTGGAGCCATGTCTCCGTAATCCCAATTATATCATATCCGTTTACATCTATTTGTGCAGCTAATTCATCCACCTTATTACGAATACTCCTCGCATTAAGACACAAAGCCTTCAGGCTTGTTTTTTTAACACTCTTAGTCCTTTTAGAATTATTATTTACTGTAGGCCTGTTTGATTTACACCCTTGATTTCTCTGCCTTCCACTTTTGCTTTTCTCCTTCCTGTCTTTTGTTTCTATCCTTGCTTCCCTTTCCTCTGTCTCCCTGCACAGGTTCCCAACCCCCTGCCATTTTAGTTTAAACCCTCCCCAACAGCACTAGCAAACACTCCCCCTGGGACATCAGTCCCGGTCCCACCCAGGTGCAAACCGTCCAGTTTGTACTGGTCCCACCTCCCCCAGAACCGGTTCCAATGTCCCAGGAATTTGAATCCCTCCCCCTTGCACCATTCCTCTAGCCACGTATTCATCTGAAATATCCTTCTATTTCTACTCTGACTAGCACGTGGCACTGGTAGCAATCCTGAGATTACTACCTTTGAGGTCCTATTTTTTTAATTTACCTCCTAACTCCCTATATTCAGCTTTTAGGACCTCATCCCATTTTTTACCTATATCGTTGGTACCTATATGCACCACGACAACTGGCTGTTCACCCTCCCCCTCCAGAATGCCCTGCAGCCGCTCCGAGACATCCTTGACCCTTGCACCAGGGAGGCAACATACCATCCTGGAGTCTCGTTTGCGGCTGCAGAAATGCCTATCTATTCCCCTTACAATAGATTCCCCTATCACTATAGCTCTCCCGTTCTTTTTCCTCCCGTCCTGTGCAGCAGAACCACCCATGGTGCCAGGAAGTTGGTTGCTGCTGTCTTCCCCCGATAAGCCATCTCCCTCAACAATATCCAAAGCGGTATATCTGTTTGAGAGGGGGATGGCCACAGGGGACCCCTGCACTACCTGCCTGCGCCTACTACTCTTCCTGGCGGTCACCCATTCCCTTCCTGCCTGTGCAGCCTTTACCTGCGGTGTGACCAACTCATTAAACGTGCTATCCATGATGTCCTCAGCATCGCGAATGCTCCAGTATGTATCCATTCGCAGCTGCAGCGCCACAATGCGGTCTGCCAGTAGCTGCAGTTGGATACACTTCCCGCACACATAGTTGTTAGGGACGCAGGAAGTGTCCCTGATTTCCCACATAGTGCAGGAGGAGCATGCCACAGGGCCAAGCTGTGCTGCCATGACTTACCCTTTAATTAATTTAAATTAAATTAAATCAAATCAATACCACTAATTACACTACAATTAAATGATATACCCAAGGGCCCTTGTTTACTCGCACTCCGCGCTACACAACAGAGACCTTAGAAACTATACCCACAAAAATTAAGACCTTCTAAACTTTATAAACTATTAATCTTAACTGTCAAACTATAGAGTAGTATAAATACTCACCTGGCTGTACTCACCCAATCAGCTGCTTCCTCTTGCCCGCGTCACTTTTTGAATCGTGACGTGGCTCTGGAACGCCGCCGCCGGTCTGTGAGATTGGTAAGCCTCTGTAAAAAAGCCCGTGAAAGTGAATTTAAATACTCACTGTTCTCTCCTGTTGCTCCCGACACCGGCCTCTGAAAAAAAGCTTACATACAGCAAGTAATGGCACGCTCTGCGAATGGCCAGTCTAACTTTCAAAAATACAAAAAATTCCAAAGTCATACGCTCAGATACATAAAAAGAACAATAGCCTACAAGCTTGAGACTCTGCAACTAACATTGATAGGTCTGGGAGCCTGCATGAATTCACTCTCATATAGGCACAAGTCTCCAAAAAAAACATTTTGGACACATTTATCACAGAAAATGTGCAAGTTTGATTGTTTGTTATGGTATAAAACTTACTCTTAGCATTAGATTTCACAACTGGTGAGAGTTCAAGATTTTCTAAAATATTTTTAGTTCTTTGATTGGTTCACCAATTCTTTATTGATACCTGTTGCTGATTGCCCAATTTTGATTTGTAGTATTTTGATTGGTAGTTTTCATTCCTGTTTGTTACTTAAAAATTCATATATTCCCTACCTGCTCAGTCGTTTTTGTAAGCATTTTATGAAGAAAATCAGGTGTCTTTTCCAGTTTGCATCATTGTTTACCAAATCCCCTACCTTTGTGTCATCAGCCAATGTTGAGATTGTGTCCCCTATACCCCCAAGAACAGAGGTGGGCCCAGCATGGATCTCTGAGACACACCACTTCCAACCTTTCTCCAATCTTATCAACATCCATTTACCCTAACTCTTAGTTTCCAGTCCATCGACCAACTTTCTATCCATGTTGCTGCATTTCCTCCTTCGCCAAACGCCTAAATTTTTCTAACCAGCCTCCTGCGAGACGCCTGATCGAATGCCTTCTGAAAATTCATATACATTACATCTACAACATTAAGAGCCCCGATTTTAACTGCAGCCTAGTTTTCGGCGGGTGAGTTTTGGGCCGCGATTTTACCCTCGGCGGCGGGTTGGAGTCGGGTTGGCTGTTTGGCGGGTTCCGGTCCCGCTGCCGGTTGCCGTCGCCCCGCAGATAAGATTTTACGTTGATTGGCCTCGTTACGGCCGACGTGCGGGTTCGTCCAGGTACTCGCTTGCAGAGTGTCCGATGCTCGCGTCTGATGACGTGTTATTTCAGTAAAGATTTAAAGGGGCCATGTCCCCTTTGCAGAAGCTTTAGCTTTTTTCTGTCTGAAGTGCTGGGAGCTGCAGGAACGGCAGCGCAACAAACTAAGGCTGCACCCAGGTTCAATGAGAGCTCTCTCCATGCTCTTGTGGAGGGAGTTAGAGGACGTCAGGAGCTCCTCTTCCCTGGAAACGGAAGGAGGAGGCCTCCTCAGCAAACCAAGGCAGCTTGGCTGCAAATTGCTGAGGAGGTGAGTTTGAGGTCTGTGTGCAGACGCACATGTGTTCAGTGTCGAAAAAGGTTTAAATGCTCTGTTGAGATCAGCTAAAGTGAGTATAACATCACACTTACCTTCAATCTGCCTTCCATCTCTTATCATCCCCATCAATCTGCATTGGGAACCTTCCCCTGCACATCCCAACTCACTGTAACATCCCTTGCACCCTCACCCATCCCTCTCTTTCTCTGTACAGAATCACATCCCCATCTTGATAGGCAACACTCACACCCTTATGCAATGCCTACAACTTAAAATGCACAGGGAGGGAAGATGGTTAGTGCCCCTCACTCCTTCACAGTCTGCCTCTAAACATCTATGTCATGCATTCTTAACACTCACTCCATCAGTCTCTCTCAAACTCCACTTGTGTCCCTCACTACAGGAGAAGAGAGCCCACAATAAAAGGGAGAGGGGGAGGACAGGAGGAGGACCACCATCCCTGGCTCACCTTATGACCGCTGAGGAGGCAGCCCTGGAGGTGCAGAGGACTTGGCAGTGGGGGATGGAGAGACGGGCATAGAACAGCAAGCTGGTGAGAGAATTGATTTCCAACCCTCTGATTTAGCAATCATGAGTGACTAAAATGGGATATGATGTTCATAGAGAATGAGTACTGAGCATCTGCACAATGGTATGTATGTGCAACCTACATTTCACTTGTCTAACTCATGCATTTACTCCCCCACAGGACCAACGAGAGCCCCGCTCCCCACTGTACAGGAGCACTCCTCAGAGGAGCCACCAGCCTCTGAGGAAGCAGCGTCACCAGCACTCAACGCACCCAGCACCAGCGCAGAGACGCACACCTCGGTGGGTTTTGTGTGAGATAGAGTAGTGTTGTCACCTGGTGTATCACAGCTCACAGGTGAGCAGGAGCAGATGTTGGAGGCAGGGACAGCAGTGGAGAGTCCTTGTCGGAGGCTGCTAGGCTCTCCTAGCTCTGCTCAGCTGCATTTAGACGTTGAGCCTCTGGGGCCATCCAGGAGAGCCGTGCTGGAGCTTCAGGAACAAGTGCAGGAGGCTCTGAGTGGGTTTTTTCCATGGTAACTGCAAGTGTGCAGAAAATGGAGGAGTCCAAGCTAAGCATGAGCAATGCCGTAGTGAACGCTATGGGCAATATATGTGCTGCAATGGAAAGGATGGCAACCTCCATGGAGCACATAAATCAACAGACTCAGGAGAACATGGTAACAATTTTAAATAGATGGTCATCCATGGAGGATAGATGGGCATCTATTGAGGAGAGAAACCAGAGGTTCATGGACGTCCTTGTCATGAGTAATGTCAGTACAGTGATGGGTCCACATGGCCCCACCGATGTGCAGCAAGGTGCTCTCCAGCAACTTGCTAGCAGTGAAGTGCGGGTGACACATGAGAGGGACGGTGATGTACGAGCACAAGGAAGTGGGGGCCCCGGTCCAAGCGCTCACACTCCCTTGCCACTGCTGAATCCTCAGTCAGAGCCCCATCTGCCTGAGGCAAAATGAATAGCCGAGTCTGCCCCTGCACAGCCGCAGGAGGAGCAGACTTTGGCGGGGCCCTCGAAGGCTCCCAAAACCAGAGGACGGCCGCCAAAGGCGTCTAAGCAGGAGCAGCAAGAAAGTGAGCAGGCTGCCTCCACATTTGCTGAAGCCACAGGGGTGTCACAACATAGAAGCACGCGTAAGACAAAGATCTGGATCTGGATCTGGATTCCTGATCTGGAAACAGCAAGAAAGCAGCTCTACAGGCGTCTGAAGGCCAAGGTCCATAACAAACTCGCAACCTAAAGAACAGATGGTGGGTGGAGAAAGCGCAGGAGATCCAGCAGCTAGCCGACAACCACGACGTGCGTGGATTCTTTAGCGCAGTCAAGACCACCTACTGCCCAAGCACCCAAGGTCCTACCCCCCTGCGGACCAAGAATGGAGAGGTAATCATCAAGGACAGAGAGGCAGTCAGTGCCCGCTGGAAGGAGCACTTTGAAGATCTCCTTAACTGAGACTCTGTCTTCGACACGAGTGTCCTCAGCTCCATCCCGCAGCATGCTACCCGCCACCATCTCAGCACAACCCCAGCCCGGCATGAGGTTGAAAAGGCCATCCGACAACTGAAGAACAACAAGGCCTCAGGAGCAGATGGAATCCCCGCTGAGGCACTAAAACATGGCGGAGAGCACTACTGGCGCGAATACATGAACTAATTTCTCTTATTTGGAAGGAGGAGAGCATGCCAGGGGATCTCAGAGACGCCGTAATTGTGACCATCTTCAAGAAAGGTGACATGTCCGATTGCGGTAATTACAGAGGAGTCTCCCTGCTGTCTGCCACAGGGAAAGTCATCGCAAGAATCCTCCTCAATCGCCTTCTCCCAGTGGCTGAAGAGCTCCTCCCAGAGTCGCAATGCGGATTACGTCCACTAAGGGGCACAATGGACATGATCTTCACTGCGCGTCAATTATAAGAGAAATGCAGGGAACAGCACCAATCGCTGTACATGGCCTTCTTTGACCTCACAAAGGCCTTCGACACTGTCAGCCATGAGGGATTATGGAGTGTCCTCCTCAAATTCGGCTGCCCTCAAAAGTTTGTCACCATCCTCCGCCTGTTTTACAACGACATGCAAGCCGTGATCCTGACCAACGGATCCACCACAGACCCAATCCACGTACGGACCGGGGTCAAGCAAGGCTGTGTCATCGCACCAACGCTCTTTTTGATCTTCCTGGCTGCAATGCTCCATCTCACCCTCAGTAAGCTCCCCTCTGGAGTGGAGCTAATCTACAGAACAAACGGGAAACTGTTCAACCTCCGTCGTCTCCAGTCCAGATCCAAGGTCGTCCCATCCTCTGTCATCGAATTACAGTATGCAGACGACGCTTGCGTTTGCGCACACTCTGAGATCGAACTCCAAACCATCGTCAACACCTTCACTGAAGCATACGAGAGCATGGGCCTTACAATAAACATCCATAAGACAAAGGTCCTCTACCAACCTGCCCCCGCCACACAGTACTGCTCCCCGATTATCAAAATCCATGGCGAGGCCTTGGACAACCTGGACCACTTTCCATACCTCGGATGCCTACTGCCAACAAGGGCAGATGTCGATGATGAAGTCCAACACCGCCTTCAGTGTGCCAGTGCAGCCTTCGGTCGCCTGAGGAAGAGAGTGTTTGAAGACCAGGACCTCAAACCCAGCACCAAGCTCATGGTCTACAGAGCAGTAGTGATACCCGCCCTCCTGTATGCTTCAGAGACATGGACCATGTACAGCAGGCACCTCAAAGCACTGGAGAGGTACCACCAATGCTGCCTCCGCAAGATCCTGCAAATCCATTGGCAGGATAGGCACACCAACGTCAGTGTTCTTGCTCAGGCCAACATCCCCAGCATTGAAGCTTTGACCACGCTCGATCAGCTCCGATGGACGGGCCACATTGTCTGCATGCCCAATACGAGACTCCCAAAGCAAGCGCTCTACTTGGAGCTCCGACACGGTAAGAGAGCCCCAGGTGGGCAGAGGAAACGCTTCAAGGACACCCTCAAAGCCTCTTTGAAAAAGTGCAACATCCCCACCGACACCTGGGAATCCCTGGCCCAAGACTGCACAAAGTGGAGGAGAAGCATCTGGGAAGGCGCTGAATACCTTGAGTCTCTTCGCCGGGAGCAAGCGGAAGCCAAGCGCAAACAGCGGAAGGAGCGCACGTCAACCCAAACACCCCACCCACCAGCCCCTTCAACCACCGTCTGCCCCACCTGTGACAGAGACTGTAGGTCCCGCATTGGACTCATCTGTCACCTGAGAACTCTTTTTTAGTGTGGAATCAAATCATCCTCGATTCCGAGGGACTGCCTAAGAAGAAGAAAGAAGAATGGCCGAGTCTGCCCCTGCACAGTTGCAGGAGGAGCAGACTTTGGCGGGGCCCTCGAAGTCTCCCAAAACCAGAGGACGGCCGCCAAAGGCGTCTAAGCAGGAGCCGCAGGGAAGTGAGCAGGCTGCCTCTACATCTGCTGAAGCCACAGGGGTGTCACAACGCAGAAGCACGCGTAAGACAAAGATGTCACGTTAGTTATCACAAGGGTTCTCACTTGGGTGGTATGATATAATTATTTGAAAAGTTTTTGTTCATAGCGATGTTTGTAATAAATTTATGTTGATCCAAGGTTTGGCATCGTTGTGGTGACAACTTGAGGTGGCACAGTTTAGAGTATGTGTACCTTTAAAATCCAGCAATGCTGGTTACAGTGCATCTATAGTGCCCAACACAGACTTGCAGAATAAAACCAGAATCTGCCCCCAAAATGATTCAATCACCAAGCTTAGAGCTTTCTAAATGACTAGATTGAAGACTGCAGCTTTTACACTGCACTTGCAGCTCTGAAGTCTGCAGCTGGCTGGTGTTCACGCCACACTTACCTGGCGTGTTGTATGGACATCGTAAAACCCGACCCAGAAGCTGGAAAATCAAAAAAGACCCAGAAAATTGCTCACAAGTACCTGTTAATAGGCAGTTAATTGACTTTAATCCATTTCCCGCCACTAGGTGTTGGGTCCATTCGCAAATTGGGGACCCGACACTTGGGAAGGTTGCGTGGAGGCGGGATGACAGCGGGTTCCGAACCCGCCGTCAATCAAAACAACTTTAACCTCTGACCCGCCTCCAAACCCGCCCTCTGAGCGCCGGCAAAATCGCGGCCTTGATGTCAGTTCACCAATAGCTTGGGTATTTTAACCCTGTTGCAGGTAGGAAGTCAGTGAGGAGTGTTAGACATTTGTGGAACCCAGAGGCCACCTGCCGAGACCAGGTAAGTGGTGGGATCTGCTGCTGGGCTGTTCCGCGGAGAGCTCCCCGTGATCAGGAGGGAGAGGGGACGAGATAAGGGCAGGGGAGGCATAAGCTTTCCGTGTGGGGCTCAGGGCAGCACCCCTGCTATTCCTGGTTCCACAAGGAAAATAAAAAATAAAAATAAAACTTACCTTTTTGGGTCACTTCTGGAGCAATCCATTCCCTCACTGGGTTGGCCTGGTGGGAAACTCACTGCCACTTCTCTCTCAAGCCTCAGGGACTCAAGTCTCTGAAGGGGGATTGGAACCCACAACCGTCTGACTTAGAAGGCAAGATTGCTACCACTGAATCAAGGCTGGAACCATGAAATAATGGTTGTTCTGACTGCAAAAGTCTACCAGCACAGTGCTTTCCAAAGCCCTGTGCTGTGTCCTGGGATTTAGATTCAAATTCAATTCTTCAAAGCTTACTAATTAATTATTAAGTTATAATCAATTAGCTTTGCTACTACAGATTGTCAATAATCCAACCATCTTTCAGTACATCAATTAATTTGCATTTTATATGCCTGTTCATACTTACATTTATGCTTAAATGAGTTTCAGAATGTTTTTCGGTGCGTGAGTTCAAATTAATACGGTGTATGCTAATATTTTTTTTAAAAAACACAAATTTATGAGTGCCACATAATCAGTAAGAATTAACTGAATTGGAACCTGGGTTGAAGACAGAGTTTTGCATTAACAGGATCACATATCACTTGACAAATCGTGCTTTTATTCAGCTTTATTAACAGAACAGTCTGTAATATCTTGTGTTACAAGATTATGAAAAGAATTGACAAAATTGTGACAGTGTTGAAATACGAGGGAACACCAGCTTAAAATGAGGAAGTTAGGAGTAAGGAGAAAATTTGGGTCGTACTTTTTGAATCAAAGGGTAATAGAATTGTGGAATAAATCACCAGGTATGATGATTGTCGCACATATTGGAAATTCGGACTTGCACCGCTCATAATTTTCTGACTAATTTTCCAGCTAGATCATATGGTCCATATAGTCTGTGCTGAAATAGCTGATGTCAGCTCGGACAGCGGGAGGAATGTTCCAATTGGTCTTACCTCCCCTTGGGTCATAAGGAGACCGCCCAGTGTTCCTAACCCTAATCACTACCCAGCATTGCCTGCTGGACAGTCGTGCTTGATTCCGATAAAATCCGGTTCCGCTGTGACGGTGATGCTCTGTTCGTTTGAAAAGCCCAGCTACTATCACTGTCAAGACCATTGCATCAATAATGGTTACTCGAGCAAGATACCAGAGGGTAACCACTACCTATGAAACCAACACAAATTTAATGTCTCAGGAGAAGAGGGGAGGGGAGAAAATTGGTGAGAATACTTTTTCAAAACTACAGCTGTACCTCTCAATATTGAAGCAGAGCTGTCCAAATATTTGCCCGAACAATTTGCAGTGAATTGCAGCCTCATATTCTTCAGATAATGGGCTGCAAGGATTGAAAATTACAGTGGAATATGCAAATCTCTATCACTATGGGAACAAGTCAGAAGGCAACACGCTGACCCTGACACGCTTATGGAAAATGTCTAACCAAAGCCATCTGTGTATTGATTGTGTTCCGATTATCATCACCATTATGTCTCACATTAGGAGTAACACTATTAGTGACAAAGAAGCAGTACTTCAGAATGAGCTGGCTAAATTAACCGTTTGAATTCTGAATTTTCCTTTGTTGTCAAGGAACTGAATTCTATTTTTAATGTTATAGATAAAGCTGCAAATGCTAGAAATCGGAAGTATTAAACAAAACCGACAGGAAGTACACAGCAGGTTCAGCTGAAAGAGCAAAATAAGTTAACATGTCAGGCTGAACCCTTAGTCAGGTCCAGTTAAGGGTTCCCACCCAGATATTAATGTTTCTCTTTCAGATGCTGACTGGAATCTTCTATTTTTATTTCCTATTTTTAATGTTCTGACATCTGTAGAATCCTGGCACTCCCTCCCCAACAGCACTGTGGGAGTACCTTCACAACACGGACTGCAGCGGTTCAAGAAGGCGGCTCACCACCACCTTCTCAAGGGCAATTAGGGATGGGCAATAAATGCTGGCCTTGCCAGCGACGTCCATATCCCGAGAATTAATTCCAAAAAAATTCTGGCATTCACTGATGGTTTAACATCTGAAACTGGAATTGTAGAGACTTGTTGGAAAAGGTACATTGGAGCTAAATATAGTAGGAATTAGGTGCACTGATTTACATGACCCATGTTAATCAAAACCATCTGTTTCGATCTGAAGTGGCCTGAGTTTGATTTGAGCATGCTTGGTGATCCTTAATGCTGCTTCTGGATGCTTCAAATGAAAAGCAGTCCATTCCTCAGAATTAATATGACTCTCTTTGATGGGCACGAAAATTTACAAAAAAAAAGTTTTTTTAAAAGGACATTATTTGAACAGGTTTTGGTGAGGCCTGAGCAAGACAGGAAAGCACATAGTGGAGATACATGGAGCAGGTTCTCACTGAAGATAATTAATGCTGCATTGATTTACTCTTTTAAAATTAAGTAGATGAATGTCTGGTTATGAAAGAGATTGATGATTATGGCCTTGGGATGCAGCCCAGATGATCAAGTATTCCATTCATGCCTGAACATAAGAATGTCATTTATGGAATGTAGCAAGGTGGAAATGAACACTGTTGGATCGATACTCTAGTGTTTCACTTGATTGTCTTTATGGATCAGGGAGCTAATGGGGGGAATACTAAACGGGTGGGTTTGGGTCGGGTGGGAAGTAAAAATGTAAAAAAATCTCAAATCTGGACCCAACCTGCCTCGAGCTCACTTCCGGTTTTGATGGAGCCCTTCCATGATATTCTCCCTCCCGACACCCAAAGGCTCTGTGCCTCTCATCGATGCCACTCCGATCCCCGATCTCTCCGGGCCCCCCTCCATCGATACCCCTGACCCCAATCTCTCCAGCCTCCCTCATCGATGTCCCCACTGACCCCCGATCTCTCCCTCCCCCACCATCGATCCTCCCCCGACCCCTGATCTATCCCTCCCTCCTCTCCGCTCCCCGGCTGTGGCCTGGTGCCGAAGGCCCACCCGCCCGACAGCCAGCCGGCCTCTCAATCTGGCTGCCTGCGGCCGGGGAGCAGAGTCCAAAGATGGTAATCAGGTCCAGCCACTAAATTCAGCAGGACCTGAGGGAAAGTCCAGACTGCAAAACTGCAACCCCCGCCTCCTCTCCGCCTCCCCGTTAATATCAGGGCCAATGTCGCAGTTTAATTCTTACAGATAGTTAAATGGGTTGGCAAAAGTCCATGAAAGTGTAAACTGTACTGGGCCTGTTGGAAGGAACGGGTTTTATGGGTTGAATGGCGCTCTCTTTTGCTTTGGAGGGGACTTTAACCCTATCGCCCAGTGGAAACCGGACGGGATGGGCAGTTAAAATGCCTCGGGTTACATACCCGCTGGAACGCCACCTAAATCCGGCCTTGTCCAGTTTTAATCTGCTCATCTGAAGCCAGTGGGGCCCTTCTTTAAATATGCTAACTGAGGTCCGATGATGTCAATCGGATCCCAACATCATTTTAACTCAGGCTCGAGCGGGGAAGCCGCCATGGCTGAATCAAGTCAGATGAGGATTAGGATTTGAGAGGCCCTGAAAGGTAAGTTTTTTACTTTCCTTTGTGGGGCAGGGAGGACTAGGAGTGCTCCTCCTGGTCCCACGAGGAAAGTTCTGGCCTCCACTGCCCTGGACTCACCATCATTCCCTTCGTGAGATCCTCCCAGAACTCCCTTTCCCGCACCTAGCTGCCAGCCAGCGGCTGGCCATGGGCCACCCAATGTTCCCACACCTAGCTGCCACTTACCGTCCACTTCCTGCTGCTCCGGGCAAGAAGCAGCATGGTAATGAGGCCCGGCGGTTAAAATTGCCATGGCCTTATGTTGCTGTGAGTGGGTGGGACACTAACTGACACGCATATGTCTCACTAGGAGTTAAAATTATCCCCTTTCTCTTCAAAGTGACAGCAAGAAAAATGTTACTAGATGTCATAGTAACTCCATGTGCAGCAAATACTAAGACCAAGCCTACTGCTGTCCCAGTTGATCCCAGCACTCCGCAGGAATCAAACCTGGATCTCTCCACTTTGTAGTGTTTCCAGATCCACTGCAGGCAGTGCACTTATCCACTGAACCACTGGTTCAGCCTAAACACGTGGGGCCTGAACTTTCAGGTTCCCTTTGGGAACCAAAGTTTAAGGAAACTCCCTTGATCGTTCCCACCCTCGGAGCTGCATGGCACCACTCCAATTTTCTGGGGTAATAGCAGGATGGGCCTTGCAGGCATCAAGTGGGTGATGTTTTCCACCCTGTCCATGGGAATTACCCCATCCCCAGGATTTGGGTGGGGTCTGAGCCTGTCCGATTGGGCGGACTTAGGGTCCACTCTGCCGTCCTACCACTGATGGTTGAGCTCTGCAGGAATTTCAGGGCCATGTTGTATACATTACTGAGGAGTGTAAAGGGAGAGTTTTCTGACAGGCTAGTAGGCACTAACAGTGGAGGGATTCGTCTTGAGCTACTTTGTATCGCACAGTAGGCCATGATGATTGAGAAACAGTAAGAGGACGATGAGAAATTTGAAGAGGATTTGAAATATTAAACATAGATTAAGGAGATTTCATCTCTGTAACCTAAACATCATGAAGAACCAAAATATTGGGGGAGAAATTTGGGGGGAAAAATTCAGTTGGTTGCGCCTCCCGTTAGCGCCTTAAGAGGGAGCTAATGGGGCGTAAAGCAACTAGCTCCCGGGTGCAGCGATGTTTGCACCGCTCGCAAAATTAACTAGACATTTTGCGGCGGCGCTAAACACTACCGCCACGATCTCCTGCGCCGGCAGATCGTGACGTCAGTCGAGTGCGCAACGCCCCGGTAGCGCCCCGGAGCGGATATTGAGTGGCGCTCCCTGCCTTACCGCCTGCCGTTAGCAACGACAGGTTGAGGGTAGCGTTTTGCAGTCAGGAAGGGACTGGGGGAGCGCTATTTAAAGGCGACCGCTTCCTGCCTTTTTTTGTTGGTGACATTTTTGAACCACGCATTCTGAGAGAGAGAGAGAGAGAGAGAGAGACTTCTGGAGAGATTCAACGCTGTGTGAAGGAGTTTTGGGTACTGAGCAGCACTTTAGAGGTTCATTTTGATTTGCCCTTCCTTGTATCGATTTAGAAGGGACTGTGGGGGCTGCACTCTGAGCTCTTTCCCTGGGCCTCTCCATTGTTCTTTCCAGCAGATTTGATGTACAGGTCTCTCCAGGCCGAGATTCAAGGCTGCAATGAGCAGGATGTGGATGGAAAGCAAGATCAACCCTCCCCTTTAAGAACTGGCCGGCGCCATTGTGTCTGTGTTCCATTGCTGACTGACATCACATGAGCTTCGCCAGCGCTCTGAGTTAGCACCTCGCTCCTCGGCCTTTGCGCCTTAAGACAGATGTGTAGCGCCTGATTTAGCACTCCAATCACCTCCAGGGGCGATAAAAGTCAAGTTTGCAGTCAGAGGCGATAATTAGCGCCAGGCGCTAATCTTTGCACCCGGCCGATAATTGCGCCCCAAATGGGGCGATACTGAATTTCTCCCCCTTGGTATCTTAGCGCCTCCCATTAGCACCTCTGGGGGGTGCTAACGGGGCTCTGCCGGCTTAGCAACAGGGCGCGCCGATAGTACCGACGCCTGTGAAATTGAAGTGGAGGTTTGCAGCGATGGTAACCACTAGCGCCAAGCTCTCCTGCGCCCGGAGATCGTGACGTCATCCGGGTGCGCAGCGTCCCAGTAGCGCCCCGGCTCAGAAATTCACTCTCGCCCCCCTGTCTGAGTGCCTGCCGTTAGCAACGACAGTTAGAGGAGGCGGAATGCAGTCGGATGAGCGCTGGAGGAGCGCTATATAAAGGTGGCAACATCCAGGTTATTTTTAGTCCGCAAAGAATGCTGTCTTGTCAGTTTGACAAAACAAACAGGAGTTTTGAGCGATTTCAGTGTTTTTCACTTGAAGGTCTCTTCTGCCTCAGAAAAATTATTCACTTTCATTTAGGTGAGATTTTAAAGTGCAACATTTCCATACTTTAATGGGGACTGTACTGGCACTGGACCTCGCCCTCCAGCGTCAATGTCAGAGGCAGCGGAGGCAGAGAGAAAGATTGCAAAATGTGGCCAGAGGGAGGAGAGCCAACAGGGCTCTCAACAGGAGGCCTTACCCTCCCAGGGTATTCGGCAACATTTCTCCTACATCAATCTCACTGAGGAGCAGTGTCTTAGAAGGCTCCGCTTCACCAAGGAGATGGTCACAGAGCTCTGCCACCTCCTGCAGCCAGACCTCGAGCCTCACATCAGGAGCACCATGTCTCGCTCAGTGGCAGTCAAGGTCATCGTCGTCCTCAATTTCTACGCCAGCGGATCCTTTCAGTGTGCAACAGGAGACGTATCTAACATCTCGCAGTTCGCTGTCCATTGCTGCATCCGTGAGGTCACAGATGCTCTCTACAGAATGAGAACCATGCTGCCACCAGGAACATCATTGAGCAGACCATCGGGGTGCTCAAGCAACGGTTCCACTGCCCTCCAGTACTTGGCTGAGCGGGTGTCCCTTTTCGTCGTTGTCTGCTGCATGCTGCACAACTTGGCCATCATGAGGGCGCAGCCATTGCCACCAGGCAGAGCCGCACCACCTCAGGAGAAGGAAGAGGGAGACGAGGAGGACGAGGACGAGGAGGAGGAGGAGGAACAGGAGTACGAACATCAGCGACGGAGGAGGCCACCACTCAATCGGCCTTATGGAAGGGCGGTCCGTGACCGCCTCATCAGACTTCGGTTCCAATGAATTTGAGGCCACTTCCCGGTTGCTCAGCACGTCCCATCATTCCATCAATTTCTCATTCCATACCACACCCCAAGGCTGAAATGAGACACAGCCCCAAATCTGCAACATTCCAATAAAAAATTTATCCAAATTCAGGAACCTCATATATACAACAACAATATAAACTAATCACCCTTGTGCAAACACTTTCTTCCCCTCTTTACAGGCCTTTCACTAATCTACTGCTCCTACGTAGTGTCTCCCCAGTGGCTGCAGCAGGGCTGGTGGAAGGCTGCTGAGTGTCGGTGCCAGAGACCACAGATGGCCTTGCAGCACGCCCCCTGACCAGCTCTGGGCCTGGAAGGCCCGGCTGTACACTGCGCCACCTCAGGATGGGCGGTGGCAGTCTGGCCTGGCTGGATGACAAGCAGCGACAAGTGCAATGGCGGAGTGGCAGTGGTGGGATCAGGAATGCTGTCATCCTGAGAGAGAACAGCAGGTTCCTGCTCCACTGACCCACTGCCACTCCCCTGGGGCAGCACCTCAACATTCCTACTAATCTGCTGGAGCACAGATTGGTGGGCTGCTGTGACACTGTGAGATCCCCGGTGGACTGTGGTGGATCCAGCAACGATGGCAGCAGTCTGAGACTCGATGCCACCAACCATTGCGTGCATTACAGCACTAAGTTGTTTATGTGCCGCTTCCACCTGTGCTGCAATGGAAGCTGCCACATCGCCCATGACACGCGGCATGAGGTCTGGATCCGCATGGTCTCTCTGGGAGTCCACCATCCTCTGCAGAGTGGAAATGATGGGCTCCATGGTGTGCGCAGAGCTCTGTGCAATGTTGGAGGTGGACTCCTCCACGCTCCTCACCATTGCCGAGAGGCTCTTGGCCACCCTTGCCATTGCACCTATCATCTCGGAATTCATGGCCATTACCCTTCTTGTGAACACCTCCCCATCGAGGTCCTCATCTGAGTCCTGTGCAGCAGAACTCGCGCGCGAACTCGCCCTCCGGGGAGCTGGCTCCCAAGCTACCGTTTCCCTCTGGCCTTGCTGCAGTCCGCTTGTCCCCGGTGCATCACCCAGTGCAGATCCTGCTACTAAACTTGCCTCTAAAGATCGCGTAGTGCCAGTATCTGAGGTGGTGCCTGCGGGTGAGAGATGCAGTGATGCGTGCTTTGCCCCTCCTCCTCTTCTCCTTCCTCAATTTCAGTGGGAGGCTCAGGGACAGGCTGGTCATCTGGTTGCTGATTCTCTGAAAGCATAAAGGCACAAGACTCACGTTAAGGTGAGGGAAGGGGGGCAGGAAGGAAGCAAGGAATGCAGACAGTATCAGGAGCTGGAAATTGGTAAAGGCTTGTGGTGTGAGGGGGAAGTAGGATGAGAGAAGGAGAGGATGAACATACCGTTCTGACGAAGGGTCACAGACCTGAAACGTTAACTCTGTTTCTCTCTCCACAGATGCTGCCTGGCCTGCTGAGTGTTTCCAGTATTTTCTGTTGTTATTTCAGATTTCCAGCATCCGCAGCATTTAGCTATTGAAGATACCGTTGTTGCCCTCAAGGGGGTCGATGTTGTCGACGGCCACGCCGCCCGCCACCTGCTGCCGAATGAGTCACAGCGCTCGCTCCTCCAGGTCTGAAAGCTGCTGGAGCTGCGCATCACCCCCACCTGTTCTCTGCTGCTCCCTCCTATTGTGGACCATCTTGGCCTGCAAGAGAAACGAATGTGTGTGAGTCAGAGTCCAGCTGTGTGTTTGGGAGATATGCCTGCCGTAGTTGAATAGCTGTGATTGTAGACAAGGCGTGAGATGTGGATGTGAGTTTGAGTAGGAGCAGATCCTTGGTGGGTGAGTGGTGGGGGTGTGGTGGTTTGTGCAGTGTGTACAGACTGAGGTTTAGATGCTGGTATGTAGGACCTGTTGAAGCATGTACTCACCTTGACCACCCGAGTGAGGTTGTTGAATTTCTTCTGGCACTGTGTCTGGCTGCGTACGACCACACTACTGGCCGAGACCTCCTGGGCCACTTCCCTCCACATTGCCCTGAATACTTGGGGCAATGGCCTCCTTCCAGTGTCCGGGAACAGCACTGCCCTCCTTCGCTCCACTCCCGCGACCAATGCCTCGTCCATGAAACAACGAGCTCTCTCTCTCTGGGAGTGGGATCAGCCATCACGATCAGGGGATGGAGTTGTTGCAGGTCATCTTCACAGCCAGCAATGCTGATAATGAGGACCTGCACAATGATGCAACCTCACCTTTAAGAGCTGTAAGGAGCCAGTGTGAAGGATCATTCCCGATTGTATAGCACCTGAAATTCATTATCGCTCTGCTGGTAGCGCCCCTATAGCGCCCTGCTTAGGTCATTAGCGCTTGATTTAGCGCTCCAGCTCTTTCCAGGAGCACTAAAAGCCAATTTAGGGGAAGCTCAGAATCATTAGCGCCTGGCGCTAATTTTTCACGATTTCAAAAATTAGCACCCCAAATGGGGCGATACCGAATTTCTTCCCCCTTATCCCTTAGGAAGAAAAAGGGATTGCAAAATAGAAATCAATTAACATATAAAACCGAGTCGTAGCCATTTAGGTTGTGCTTTATGATTCTATAGGCCAGAAATGATAGCTGTGATATTAGTGGGTGAATATGTTAAGCTTTCATCTTCTTGTGAGTGGGCAAAACTGTGGCAGGATAGAGTTCAATGTGGGGAAGTAGGAGGTCAACCACTTTGAACCTAAGAAAGGTAGATTCGAGTATTTTCTACATGGTGAGAAGCTGGGTACTGCGGATGAGCAGAGAGACTTGAGGTCCATGTACAGAAATCACTAAAAGACAGTGGACAGGCACAAAAAATAACTTAAAGGTTTAATGAAATGCTGGCCATTATCGCAAGGGGGCTGGAATACAAAGGGGTTGAAGTTATGCTACAGTTATATAAAGCTCTGGGTAGACCCCCATCTGGAGTATTGTGTTCAGTCCTGGGCACCGCACCTCAGAAAGAATATGTTGGCCTTGGAGGGGGTGCAGCGCAGATTCACTAGAATGATACCAGGACTAAAAGGGTTAAATTATGAGGACAAGTTGCATAGACTCGGCTTGTATTCCCTTGAGTATAGAGGGTGAAGGGGTGATCTAACTGAGGTGTTTAAGATGATTAAATGATTTGTTAGGGTAGATAGAGAGGGGGGTGGGAATTTTTACCTAAATAGTGAGTGTGTTTGGGAGTGGGCGGGTGGCCGAAAGGGATGCAACTGACAGCGGATCGGGAAGCCGGCTCGAACCCGCCGACTCCTGCTTTTAACTGCTGCGCTTTCGGCTGCGTGTGAGAAACCCCCGGGGGTAATTGAAAGATGTTAAGAGGCAGTTTTAACTGCAGAGTTGAGCTTTAACTCTGAGTGCACAGGTTTCCTGGGCTTCCCGGAACTCGCCGGTGAAAGCGAGGTGAGATGACAGCGCGAATTGAGGGGGCTGACCAAATGACAGGCAAACAATCCTATAAGTACTCAAACTTCACACCTGCTTCCTTGCCTAAGTGAAAGGCTTTTGGAGCGTGTGCTTTCACGGCTTTGTAGCTGATTTCCACTACTTCAGAGGTCATTTCCGCTACTTTGGATTTTTGTGAGTCTGACCTACACTTCCCATCTGTCAAGCATCAGTTCATTATGGGTGCCACTTATGCAGCTTTACCTTGGACCTCAGATAAAGGCCAAGATGAGCAGCAGCAGCAACAGCACCAGCAGGGGCAGCAGCAGCCTTCTCCTCACCAACCTGCCGCTCCACAGGAGAGAGGGGATGAGCACAGGGGTGCAGCTCGCAGGAGGCGATACCCCCAACACAGGGTATGCAGGCAGAGGATCAGCTTCCTGGCCGTGTCGGAACACCAGTGCCTCAGGAGGCTCAGGGCATCGCGCCAGGTGGTCGCAGATATTTGCAGCCTCCTGGAAGAAGACCTCCTGCCAAGTGGACTTGGTGGGCACGCTTTGCCAGTGGCTGTCACCGCCCTCAATTTCTTCGCCTCTGGCTCCTTCCAGGGATCTGCAGGAGACATCTGCAGAATCTCGCAGTCTGCTGCCCGCAAATGCATCACTCAGGTGACCGATGCCATGTTTGCCAGGGCCGGCAATTATATGCACTATGCAACCGATGAGGCCAGTCAGGATGAGCGGGCACTCGGCCTCGCGGCTCTGGCTGGCTTCCAGGTCCAGGGAGTCATCGATTGCACATATGTGGCAATCAAGGCGCCCCCAGATCACCCTGGGTCTTCATCAGCCGCAAGGGCTTCCACTCCATCAATGTTCAGCTCGTGTGCAACCACAAAAAGATCATCATGCAGGTGTGTGTAAGATTCCCAGGCAGCTGCCATGATGCTTTCATCCTGCGTCAGTCCACCCTCCCAGAGCTCTTTGGACCTCTAAGCAGAGTTAGCGGCTGGCTCCTTTGAGACAAGGGCTACCCCCTGAAGACGTGGCTGATGACACCCGTTAGGAACCCATACAATCAGGCCAAGGAGAGATACAATCAAAGCCAAATGACCACGAGAACTGTCATCGAGCAAGCAATCAGAGTGCTGAAGATGTGCTTTAGGTGCCTGGACAGATAGGAATGGATGCACCTGCAAGGTAAGTACATATGAGGAGTGATGTGCTGAAGTCGGCTTGGGAGGAGAATCTCCCTGCGGGCCCTCACAGAACGCAGCATCAGCTCCAGGGAGGCATTATTTCAGCGAGGTGCAGCCTTGCCACGTTGGAGCTCCATTAATGCAGGTGCTTCCTCTGTTCCCCCACCTGGACAATCCTTCAACTTTCATCTTCGCAGGGTCCCTTTAAATAGTTCAGCTGAAATAGACTCATGCGTGCCGTCATCCCGCTCGCTCGCGCTAATTGGTCGGGAAACCCGGAAGTCAGATGGTAATGCAGTGGCTTTGTTAAAAAGCCACTGACAGACGAGCTGCTGAAACTTCCGGGTTCCCCACGTGGTACAGGACTCCCCCGCTACCAGCGCATCGGACAGTGGAAATTCCAGCCAGAGTAACTATTTCCTCTGGTGGGGGAGTCCAGAACAAGGGGACATAACCTTGAAATTAGATCTCGGCAGTTCAGGGGTGATGTCAGAAAGCACTTCTTCACACAAAGGGTAGTGGAAATCTGGAACTCTCTCCCCCAAAAAGCTGTTGAGGCTGGGGGTCAATTGAAAATTTCAAAACTGAGATTGATAGATTTTTGTTAGGCAAGGGTATTAAGCGTCACAGAACCAAGGCAGGTAAATGGTTAAGATACAGATCAGCCCTGATCTAATTGAATGGCAGAACAGGCTCAAGGCACTGAATGGCCTACTCCTGTTACTATGTTCCTATTATCAATAGAAGTCATTTTTAGCCTCATATTTTGGCTGTTGATAAGCTGGATTTAATTATTGGTGTTTAATTACTGTGAATATGTTGAATTTATACTTGATTGCCAGTATAATTGCATTAATGAGTTTAATTAGCCTTAACTTAATTAAACTATGAGATTTCGATTTGATTGCCAAATGCAATGCAATATATTTCTTAATTAAATTTATTGATATGTTTGTGATTATTCATAGAGGTAGAAATATATTAATCATGTCTATTAGTTGGATGAATGGTTGTGGTTACACTGTATCCCATACATAATTAAGGTTAAATTAATCATTAATCCTACCATTAAGAACATAAGAACATAAGAAATAGGAGCAGGAATAGGCCACTTGGCCCCTTGAGCCTGCTCTGCCATTCAATAAGATCATGGCTGATCTTGGGCTCAAAGCCACTTCACGGAGTGCAGATTTGGAATAGAGTGCTAAGCTGCGAGTTTGGTGAGTGAGGGAGTTCGGGGAGGGAGGTGTGCCTTCCTTTTTCCATCTTTGTCAGCTTCCTGGTGCGGCGGCGGACCCGTGTGAGGCGAGGCGGCGGCAGAGGATTTAAAAGGCTCCAGAGACCAGGTAAGGCGGGACCAGTCTCCGAACTCGGAGGGAGGGAGAGAGGTAAAAATAATCGAGGTGTGACGTCACCAGAAAGCAGGTAAGTAATTGGTTGGTGAGTATTTCTCTCTTTTTAAACTTAAACTCTGTGGGTTGTAGTTAATAAGGCCTTTCTGGTGCAGAGTGACTGTTGGTAAACCATTTAACTGGTGTAATTTAGAGGGATTGATTTAATTTAAATCCAATAAATTAGAGGGGATACTAGCATCTATAATCGGGCAGAGTGTCCATAACTAACAATAAATTTTTTAAATTAATTACATAGAATGGAGCAGATGATGTGTTACTGTTGCGAGATGTGGGAGCCGGTGGACCCCATTGAGGCTCACGGTGATTACATCTGTGACAAGTGTCTGCTGCTACAGGAACTCCAGCTCCGTATTGATGAGCTGGAGTCTGAGCTTCAGACACTGCGACACATCAGGGTGGGGGAGAAGTACCTGGACTTTGTGTTTCAGGAGGTGGTCACACCTATGAAGTTAATTAATTCAGATGTACCCCATGGTCAGGGACAGGATGGTGTGACTACGAGTGAGGCAGGTACGGGGATCCAGGAGGTAGTGTTGGAGGAGCCGCAGCCCTTGCTCTTGTCCAACAGGTTCGAGGTTCTTACTCCCTGTGGGGACGGGAGCAGGGACTGCAGGGAGGATGAGCAACCTGGCCACAGCACCGTGGAACGGGGGGCCATTCAAGAGGGGGGAGTAAATAGAAATGTTGTAGTGGTAGGGGATAGTATTATTAGGGGGATAGATAGAGTTCTCTGCAGCCGAGAGCGAGAGTCCCGTAGGCTGTGTTGCCTGCCCGGTGCCAGGGTTAAGGACATCTCCTCTGGGCTGGAAAGAAACTTGCAGTGGGAGGGGGTGGATCCAGTTGTCGTGGTCCATGTTGGTACAAACGACATAGATAGGACAAGGAAGCAGGTTTTGTTAAAGGAGTATGAGCAGCTAGGGGTCAAATTAAAAAACAGAACCTCAAGGGTATTAATCTCTGGATTATTACCTGAGCCACGAGCGAATTTGTCTAGGCCAAATAAAATTAGAGAGTTAAATGAGTGGCTCAAAGACTGGTGTGGGAGAAATGGGTTTTGCTTCCTGGGACACTGGCACCAGTACTGGGGAAGGAGGGAGCTGTTCCGTTGGGACGGGCTTCACTTGGCCAGTGCTGGGACTAGAGTCCTGGCAGATCATATAACTAGGGCTGTAGAGAGGGCTTTAAACTAACTAGTGGGGGGGAGGTTCCTAGAGAGCAAATAATAAAAATGACAACAGAGAAGGTCATAGACTTAGGTAGCAGTGGGGAAATTAAAAACCAGAGTGTGTCAGGAAGGAGCAGAAGGTATGGAGTAAAAGGTAAAGTAATAAAAAGGGCAAAAGCAGGAACTAAGTGTCACAAAACATATTTGAAAGTTCTCTATCTGAATGCACGTAGCATTCGTAACAAAATAGATGAGTTAATGGCACAAATAACTACATATGGGTATGATCTTGTGGCCATTACAGAAACATGGCTGCAGGGCGACGATGCCTGGGAATTAAACATACCAGGTTATTTAACGATCAGGAAGGACAGGCAGGAAGGAAGGGGTGGTGGGGTGGCTATGTTAATAAAGGAAGGAATCACTGTAATACAGAGAAATGATATTGGGTCAAAAGATCAGGATAATGAAACAGTTTGGGTGGAGATAAGGAATAATAAGGGGAAAAAAACACTAGTGGGCGTAGTCTATAGGCCTCCGAACAGTTGCAACTCTGTTGGACGGAGTATCAATCGGGAAATAGTTGAGGCTTGTAATAAGGGAACATCTTTAATTATGGGGGATTTTAACTATCATATTAATTGGACAAATCAAATTGGGCAGGGCTGCCTTGAGGATGAGTTCATTGAGTGTATTAGGGATGGGTTTCTTGAGCAGTATGTAACTGAACCGACCAGGGGGCAAGCAACCTTAGATCTGGTCCTGTGTAACGAGACAGGATTAATTAAAAATGTCCTAGTAAAGGATCCCCTTGGAATGAGTGACCATAACATGGTTGAATTCCATATTCAATTAGAGGGTGAGAAGGTTGGATCTCAAACAAGCGTGCTAAGCTTGAATAAAGGAGACTATGAAGGTACGAGAGCAGAATTGAGTAGAGTGGATTGGGAAAATAGATTAAAGGGTAAGACGATACATGATCAGTGGTGTACATTTAAGGAGTTATTTTACAACTTCCAAAAAATATATATTCCACTGAGAAGAAAAGGGTGTAAAGAAAAGACAGTCATCCGTGGCTAAGTAAAGAAATTAAGGATAATATTCGACTAAAAACAAGGGCTTATAAGGTAGCCAAATCTAGTGGGAGGATAGAGGATTGGGAAAACTTTAAAAGACAGCAAAAAATAACAAAAAGATTGATTAAGAAAGGGAAGATAGATTATGAAAGTAAATTAGCAAAAAATATAAAAACAGATAGTAAGAGTTTTTATAGTTATATAAAAAGAAAAAGGGTGGCTAAAGTAAATGTTGGTCCCTTGGAGGATGAGACCGGGAAATTAATGGTGGGAAATATGGAGATGGCAAATACACTGAATGAATATTTTGTATCAGTCTTTACAGTAGAGGATACTAAGAATATCCCAACACTGGACAAACAGGGGGCTATAGGGGGGGAGGAGCTAAACACGATCAAAATCACTAAGGAAGTGGTACTCGGTAAAATAATGGGACTCAAGGCGGATAAATCACCTGGACCTGATGGCTTACATCCTAGGGTCTTGAGGGAAGTGGCATTGGTAATCATTTTCCAAAACTCCCTGGACTCAGCAAAGATCCCGGCAGACTGGAAAACTGCTAATGTAACACCCTTATTTAAAAAGGGCAGCAGACAGAAGGCTGGAAACTATAGACCGGTTAGCCTAACATCTGTGGTAGGTAAAATTTTGGAGTCCATTATTAAGGAGACAGTAACGGGACATTTGGATAATCATAATTTAATAGGACAAAGTCAGCATGGTTTTATGAAGGGGAAGTCATGTTTGACGAATTTGCTGGAGTTCTTTGAGGAAGTAACACATAGGGTGGATAAAGGGGAACCAGTGGATGTGGTGTATTTAGACTTCCAAAAGGCATTTGACAAGGTGCCACACAAAAGATTATTGCTTGAGATAAAAAATCACAGGATTGGGGGTAATATTCTGGCATGGATAGAGGATTGGCTATCTAACAGAAGGCAGAGAGTTGGGATAAATGGTTCATTCTCAGCCTGGCAATTCGTAACTAGTGGTGTTCCGCAGGGGTCAGTGCTGGGTCCCCAACTCTTTACAATCTATATTAACGATTTGGAGGAGGGGACCGAGTGTAACATATCAAAGTTTGCAGATGATACTAAGATGGGAGGGAAAGTAGTGAGTGAGGAGGACATAAAACATCTGCAAGGGGACATAGACAGGCTAAGTAAGTGGGCAGAGATTTGGCAGATGGAATACAATACTGGAAAGTGTGAGGTTATGCACTTTGGCAGGAAAAATAGTCGAGCAAGTTATTATCTAAATGGCAAGAAACTGGAAAGTACTGAAGTACAAAGGGATCTGGGGGTCCTGGTGCACGAAACTCAAAAGGTTAGTATGCAGGTGCAGCAAGTGATTAAGAAGGCCAATGGAATGTTGGCTTTCATTGCTAAGGGGATAGAATATAAAAATAGGGAGGTATTGCTTCAGTTGTACAGGGTATTGGTGAGACCGCACCTGGAATACTGCATACAGTTTTGGTGTCCATACTTAAGAAAAGACATACTTGCTCTCGAGTCAGTATAAAGAAGGTTCACTCGGTTAATCCCAGGGATGAGGGGATGGACATATGAGGAGAGGTTGGGTAGATTGGGACTCTATTCATTGGAGTTCAGAAGAATGAGAGGCGATCTTATTGAAACATATAAGATTGTGAAGGGGTTGGATCGGGTGGATGCGGGGAGGATGTTCCCGATGATGGGTGAAACTAGAACTAGGGGGCATAGTCTTAGAATAAGGGGCTGCTCTTTCAAAACTGAGATGAGAAGGAACTACTTCACTCAGAGGGTGGTAGGTCCATGGAATATGCTGCCCCAAAAAGCTGTAGAAGCTAAATCATTACATAAATTTAAAACAGAAATAGACAGTTTCCTAGAAGTAAAGGGAATTAAGGGTTACGGGGAGCGGGCAGGAATTTGGACATGAGTCTAGGTTCGGATCGGTCATGGCCCTGTGGGTAGCGTAGCGGGCCCAGGGGCCATGTAGCCTGATTCTGCTCCTATTTCTTGTGTCCAATTCTGTTAGGTTCAGGAGATGGTTCTGTGATAGTAGATTGGCGGTTAGGATCAGATCAGCCATGATCTTATTGAATGGCGGAGCAGGCTCGAGGGGCCAGTTGGCCTACTCCTGCTCCTATTTCTTATGTTCTTATGTTCTTATGTTTATCTTGCCGAAATCTGTCTATCTCCACCTTAAATGTATTTAATGACCCAGCCTCCACGGTTCTCTGGGGCAGAGAATTCCACAGATTTAATACCCTCTGAGAAGAAATTCCTCCTCATCTCAGTTCTAAAAGGGCGACCGTTTATTCTGAAACTAAGCCCCTGAGTTCTAGATTTCCCCACGAGGGGAAACATCCTCTCTGCATCTACCTTGTCGAGCCCCCTCAGTATCTTATATGTTTCAATAAGATCACCTCTCATTCTCCTAAATTCCAATGAGTATAGGCCCAACCTGCTCAACCTTTCTTCATAAATCAACCCCCTCATCTCAGGAATCAACCGTGTGAATCATCTCTGAACTGCCTCCAATGCAAGTATATCCTTCCTTAAATAAGGAGACCAAAACTGTACACAGTACTCAAGGTGTGGTCTCACCAATACCCTGTACAGTTGTAGCAGGACTTCCCTGCTTTTATACTTCAACCCCCTTGCAATAAAGGCCAACATTCCATTTGCCTTTTTGATTACTTGCTGTACCTGCATGCTAACTTTTTGTGTTTCATGCACAAGGACCCCCAGGTCCCTCTGAACTGTAGCATTTTGTAATCTCTCTCCATTTAAATAATAATTTGCTTTTTTATTTTTCCTGCCAAAGTGGATAACCTTGCACTTTCCCACATTATACTCCATCTGCCAAATGTTTGCCCATTCACTTACCCTGTCTATATCCCTTTGCAGATTCTTTGAGTCCTCTGCACAACTTGCTTTCCCACCCATCTTTGTATCATCCGCAAAGTAGTTTTCATTATAATGTAAGAACTTTTCCAATGGGGGTCAAGATAATATCTCACCCAAGTCTTTTATACCTTTAAAAGCAAAAATGTTGATCAAGGCGATGAATGGAACTACTGTGGACTGGAACTCATTTCCACTTATTTCGTACCAACTGGTAAATTCACCAATTCCCAGTGGTGAGCTGCACTTGAAGGGAATGTGGGTTAGAGATAGGGCTACAAAACTGTAGCACTGCTTCTCCGACCAACACTCCCTTCAAAGTGTTGCTCACCACTGGAAGCTTGAGATCAATAGATTTACCCTCAGGTCTCAACATAAGAACTCCAGGTCAGGCAGGACATAACCCAGGTGCAGAGTAAGGCTTTTCCAACTCTGCCTGAACATGTTCCTAAACTTGAACTTCAGTATAGTGCCCCTTTACTGGTCATGAATGAATGTTTCCACTTCCCCCACATTTTAAAGGTAGGATCGCACCTTTTGCCAGTTCAAAACTTAACAGGGACCAGTACAGGGAGTAAAGCAGGGTAGGGATTTAGTGAATCTTAATTACAGAAAGAATGCAGCTGAGTTGTAAAGGGTACAGAGAAGAGCATTAAGATGTTAAGGGGGCTAGTGAACATAACACGTGGATCGATTCAAAGAACTATGAATCTTCTCATTGGAGAGAAGACTGACAGGGGATATGGCTTAGGGCTATTTGTATTGACACAAGGCAGCAGAATGAAGGGACGTGAGTATAAATTAAGATGAGGTAGATTCAGGCGAGACATAAGGAAACATTCCTGAAAGGAAGGTCAGTTTTTGGAACAACTTACAAAGAGAGGTTGTAGGGGCAAGTAGCTTAGATGTCCTCAACATCAAAGAACAAGCATCTTTAAGAGAAACGCATTATTGGATACAACTGTTATGACAACAGGAAGGCAGACTAGATGGAGCTATGAGGGCCTCTACTTAAAAAAATGGACTTTTATGCGTAAAATTTGTGAGGTGCCATCTCAGCACAGAACCTTGCCAACAAGAACACAGGTTGGAGAATCAGCCATGGAGATCAGTGTACCCACTTGTCTCACTCCCCAACTTCTGGCCATTACACCAACCCGCATTCCCGTTGAGTGAGGTTTTGTGCTGGGAATTGAACCTGGCAGAGTTTACCCTTCTAGTGTTCAGTTTGCATTTTAGAAATTTCTGGACAGGACAGCCAAACCTGGAATGTCCATTCCTAACATAAGAAAAAGTCAAGGAAGAGAAAAAGCCATTCAGGCCATCAAGCTCATCCCTCTAGTATTTCAACTCACCTAGCCTAAGACCGAACTGCATTTTGAACTCCCCTGACGTCTTTGATTCCATAGCTGGACCTGATAACTTATTCCAAACTTCCATCACCCTTACAGCAAAGGAATTTTTCTAAAATTTATTTTAAGTTTTCTTTTCAACAAATTAATGTATGTCTTACTGGCCTGACTAATTTTAAAGTTAAAATCTGGTTTTACCTTAGATGTACCTTACATACCTCAGTGCGATTCCCCATTAATCTTTAGACAGGAAAGCTTAAGCTGCTCTAAACGTTCCTCATTGCTCATCCGTTGACAGATGCGATCATTCTTTTTGCCCATCTCTACACTCTCACCAATGTGTTTATGTTTCAACATGTGGTGAGCAAATCTGCATGCTGTATTCCCAGTTAGCTCTGACCAGTGCATTCAAAAGCCTCAGCACAACTTCTGTAGATTTATACTCCCCTTTCTGGCTGTATATCTCTACATACTATTTACCTTTTTATTGTTTCTCCACATTGATAGTCTGATACTACGGTCATTCCCAAGTCCCTTTCAAAGACTCCCTGAGCTAATTCTACTGTCATGGCCTACCTATGTTGCTTATTTTCCTTCCACCTTTGTCAATATTAAATTTTATTGGCCATTTGTCTGCCAGATTGTACAACAGTTCTAAATCCTTCTGCAAGACGTTAATTATATCCTTTGTCCCTATTGTGCTTCCTATAATAGTATCATAAACAAATTTAACAAGTTTGCAATTGGTTTCTGCATTCATGTGCCTTATATAGATAACAAATAACAAGGGTCCAAGCACTGACCCCTGCAGTACTTTGCCACGTTGCACTGACCCCAGACTGACACTTGCATCACAAGAGTATCCTGTTTCCTATCTTTTATTTATTCTCTTATCTAATCTCACAAACTATTCTGGATTTCCATGGTTTTTAGTTTAATTTGCAGTCTTTCTTATAGGAATTTGTCTAAATCTTTCTGGGAGCCCATATCAGAGGGACTTCCACTATCCATCTTATTTTCAGTATCCTCAAAGAAGTCAAGGTTTGTCAAGCAGCACCTTCCCTTCCGAGCTCCATGCGGACTGTTACTTAATATTACACAGAATTACATAGAATTTACAGCATAGAAACAGGCCAATCGGCCCAGCTGGTCTATGTCGGTGTTCATGCTCCACACGAGCCTCCTCCCACCCTACTTCACCTCACCCTATCAGCATAACCTTATATTTCTTTCTCCCTCATGTACTTATCTAGCTTCCCCTTAAATGCATCGATGCTATTCGATTCAACTACTCCATGTGGTAGCGAGTTCCACATTCTAACCACTCTCTGGGTAAAGACGTTTTTCCTGAATTCCTTATTGGACTATTACTGTATAGGTACTCCTATAAGCTACTCCTTATTATATAGGTGAACGTACAGGAGTCCTGACTGCACTGTTTGGTTGTCACACTGGCTTACGTCAAACCAAGAAACCAGCTGAACCAGTGTGTTCTCCCGTATCCACCATGCAGACTGTACATTGTGTACTGGCTTCACCAAATATAAAAACATGTTTAAAGTTAACCTTTTCCATTTAAGCTGATCCCTAAAATACAATGCCGTTTGCAAATAAGTAAGAATACTGTGTAGACTGAACGAGCTATATTTAATTGGGGGATTAATTAGACACCGTCAAGTTCTATCTGTACTCTCACATAAATCATTGGTGACTTGGAGTACATGAAATTTTTGCCTATTGTTTCAGCAAGTGCCTCACTTGTACTCCATCCACTTTTTATATCCTGTTATTTTTTTTGTCCCCTACTGCTCTTCCTGTGTTAAAACTTAATGAAACCCACGGAACAGAGTCAGGCTCCTACCTGCTGTGCTGTGGACTTGCAGCACAGCAGAGAGCAAGCTTTCCACTCGGTGATAGTCAGTGACTGGAGAAGATTTCTTAACTGTGCAGGAAATCCTTGTGCGAAAAACTGCACTGTTCTGCGTGAAAGTCCCACTGAAGCGCTAGCAAAATTTTGTGAAAGGAAATGGAGTAAAGGTAATTTAGACCTCATCCACGGTCAATTGACTGACGATGTTGGGTTTAACTGTGAAACTAACTGGCTGCCTGGTCACAGTCCCGTACGAGCACTGCCAGGCAAGGATACTGCAGGGAGTTTGAGGGTCTCACAGCATGGCCACCATCACTGCAGCTGGACTGTAGCTAATGGAAGGTGGAGCAAGGGGCAACACGGTGGCATAGTGGTTAGCACTGGTGCCTCACAGCGCCAGGGACCCGGGTTCGAATCTGACCTCGGGTGACTGTCTGTGTGGAGTTTGCACATTCTCCCCGTGTCTGCGTGGGTTTCCTCCGGGTGCTCCGGTTTCCTCCCACAGTCCAAAAATGTGCGGGTTAGGTTGATTTGGCTATGATAAATTGACCCTTAGTGTTAGGGGGGATTAAATATATGGGGATAGGATGGGATATGCTAGGGGGAATTAAATACGTGGGGTTACGGGGGTAGGGTGGGATATGTGTACTGTGGGGATTAAAGCAGGGACAGGGTACTGGATTTGGATGATCAGCCATGATCGTATTGAATGGTGGAGCAGGCTCGACGGGCCGAATGGCCTACTCCTGCTCCTAGATTCTATGTTTCTAAGATATCCATGATGGTGAGGGCCTGGAAGAGATGCCAGGTATATAAGAAGGTATCCCTTTATTGTGTGTAACTGGCGGAGGGTCAAATCACAAGGCTGGCTCAAAACTAGCAGCCAGTAAGTCTTAACGCGCCATTTCCAAATGTATTGAAAGTTCCCATGTCAGACTCCACCTGTGGAACAAAACCATTTAAAAAGTGTTAATGTGTACATGCAATACCAGTTATCTCTGTAGGTGGCACTGTACATAGTGATTTTTCATGTTAAGTCTGTCACGGTAACACTGAGATGACAAAGTTGTATTCGATATTGAAAATCAATTGTGAGTTTGCTGCACTTCCAAACATTAGCTACCTGGTGGCTGTACAGCAACCTAACACGTCCAGAAGCTCATGATTGGGTGGCTGAATAATAATAGCCAACCTCACAAAGTCTAGCGGGACTTCCTGATAAAGCAGAAGACGAGGCACACCCTTCTCCGAACATAGAAGCCCAACCCTCAAACACACCTAAAGGATCAGCAATGCTGACCTATTCTGGAAATGTGACTGTACAAGTTTCCAGTCTCCTGTGGGTTTTTTTTTCTAAATGACGAGAAGCTAGGAACTGTGGATGAGCAGAGAGATTTAGGGGGTCCAAGAACAGTCTTGAGGGGCAGAATGGCCTACTTCTGTTCCTATGTGTGGAGAATCCTGGGGCTGCTCCTGCTCCTCCGGGGCCCACAAAAACAATTCAAGACTCTTCCATCGCCCATGAAACTGATCGAAGCTTGCCCTGCACTCCGACCAGTTCCTACTTAAAATGGCAATTGGGGCTTTATTTACGTCATATAACCCCGATTTCCACATTAAAAGGGGTGTATTGCCTGAAACAGGCAGCCGCTTTGGACACCTGGCAGTAGGCCCCTTTCATAATGGAGCCGGCCGCATCGCCGGTGTTCACGAGGCGGTAAGGCTCCCAACCCCATTTGGAGGCCATTAATGCCAGGCGATGGCACTTAAAATCCACCCCAAGATTCCTCAGAGTAAATTGGTTATGGCTCGTTTTTGGTTCTACAACCAGCGGTGCACTGACGGTGCAGGACCTAACTCGGAAGCCCAAGGCCAGCCCAAAATTGATCCCCTGGCCTCTTCAACAAGCTGCCAGCATTTCACCGAGACGAATATCAGGCCGCTTGCCTCGCTGGCCTTGCTGGCCCGCTGGTAAGGCTCAGGAGGTGGCTTGGAGCGGCAACCAGGTGGTGGGGGGGGGTGATCGTGATGACTGCAGAGTTGGCGGAAGCACTCCTGCTCCTCCTGGCTCCACAGAAACATTGTTCTTTACATTGTTTAAAAAACAACTTACCTTTTCATGGCGGTAGCTGCTTAGGTTGCGGCAACTGCTCAAGAATCCCAAGCGGAGCAGGCCCAGTTCCTCATTTACATATGTAAGAGGCCTAACGCTTGTTTTAGCTGGCTGCCAGGACACCTGAAAAGCCGCCTTCACCTTCAATATGGCGTCGCCTGTAATGCAGGCGTGGGATGTTGTAACCCAAAATGAGCCCTTTATGTCCCCAACTTCTACTGAAATCCTCATCCATGCCTTTCTCACCTACAGCATCGATTATTCCATTGCTCTCCCATCCTCGACCCTTCATAAACTTCCGCTCATCCGCAACTCTGCCGCCTGCATCACCCCTGTCCTTGTTGAGCTACATTGGCTCCCAGTCGCCCAACACCTCAAATTTAACATTTCCAACCTCGCGCTTAAATCCTTCATGGCCTAATCGCTCTCTATCTCTGTAACGTTCTGCAGCCTTACAACGCCCCTCACCCAACTCTCCATTTCTCTAGCCTTTTGTGGATCCCCTCTCCTTCACCCCACCATTGGAGGCTGTGCATCAGTCACCAGGCCCCATGCTGGAATTTCCTCTCTAAAGCGCTCTGCCTCTCCACCGTTCTCTCTTCATTTAAGAACCTCTCTAGACCAAGCTTTTGGTCACCCCCTCCTAATATCTCCTTTGGCTCAGCACCCATTTTTTTTGATTACGCTTCTATGAAGTATTTGCACATTTTTTACATTAAAGGCACTATATAAATGTAAGTTGTTGAATAGAAAAAAACCCACAACAAACATGGCTTCTGCCCTTGTTGAATAATACAGAAGAAGAATTCTGAGGAAAACTCTTTGACGACCGTCAAAAAGCATGTCATGCAGCCTAACTGACTTTGCACCAATTACCTTTAATGTGCTACATTTGTGTGACAACAACTGACGTTTGTCTGCAATTCATGTTCTTTTAATAAAGAGGATGAAAGTTGATTTAGATAAATTTAAAAGAATGAATTGTGCACATAATGTATCAAATCCATTGGCGTTTGTTTTACTAATGTGTTTGTGTTGAAGTCCACTGTTTCTATTAGGTGTGAGTGCAGTCTCCCCCTGCACAATGTAGGAGCCGATGGTTGTTGGTTGAAGTGTTGATGGCCCTTGTCTATTCTCTGCCGATGCAGTCCTGTGAGATGGAGCGCATGCAGCCAAATTCACCTTGAGTGAATTTAAACGGGGAATGATGAATGGGACAGTAGGAGCAAGTGTTGTTTTTGCCTCAGAAGCAATAAAGCCTTTTGCAGATTAGAGCATATTTTTTGCAGATTCTTCAAGTGATATTTAGTTTTTATCAGACGCCACTATAGGCATGATGCTGACCTGAGCACAATTGTCCTGACTTAGCAAACTCTGTCGGATTTTGTTGAACAGCGGGGATGTCATCTGCCTGATCGAGACTGATGTGGATAATGTTCTGAATACCCAAGTAGCCTTCGTACCATGAAGACTATCAGCCTTCCTTGATCTCTGCAAAACTAGCACTTAGAGCTGAAGGCTAGCATAATTCAGCACAGATTGTATTTCAGCACCTAGGTCACTGAAAGCAACATTGCTCGCAGGCAATTAACATCCCATATGGGTTACATTAACCTGTAGCCAGGCTGCCTGCAGTGCTGCATCCGCACTGGTTGTGAACAGTGGACTGATAATTCCTTCTAAATCCAGAACATCAAGACCCTGAAATTCCAGGGGCATCTCCCAGTCTACCACCGTAGCTCCAGCGGAACCCTCGGAAAAATGGGATAAATGACCTTTTTTAGTCACTTACGCCGTTTATCTGGAGGTTCCACTGATTTCTTGCCGGAGTTACACCAGGAGACAGCTAGAATTAATGGCCCAGAAATTGTACTTCGATGGTTGCCGCGGGGGTAAGGATCCCCCGCGATATCGCACTCCGCGCCTACCTTTATGGTTTTGGCCCACACGAACTTCAGCTCCTGGGCCTCTCCCTGGTGCCGGCGCGCAGTGTGTGCGTGTCCCAGAGGCGCAGTTAGTTCGATGCGAGCTCTGGGATCACGTGGGCCAGTTAGAGCCAATGGCAGCACACCATCTTTCATTCATAGTTTTGACAGGAAGAGCTGTCAAAGCTATGAATACAACAAGCCCCCAAAAGAACAGCTAAACCTCAATTAAATTTTAAAAAAAAGCCATCACATTAATAAAATAACTATAGTTAAATAAATTAACCACTTTAAACAAAAATTTTAATTTTTGAAAAAATTTAAATTCTTTTTAAAAGTTATAAAAATAAACTTACCTTTCTTTAAAGTCTCTAAAAAAGATAAACCTGTTGAAAAAAATTTAAAATAATACTTAATTAACTACTTACCTTGTTAAAAGGGGGTCTTATGCCTGCTTTTTTCATGTGTAAAATATCCAACACTTACCTGCGCGTTCAAACCTGGAAAAAAAACTAAGTGCACTGCGTGCGCACAACCTGTAGCGCACATGCGGTTCACTTAGGAACCGCCCCCTTCGCCATACCCAAAGTGCCGGTTTTCCGCGCATGCGCAGTGCATGCAGGAAACCGGCAATTCGGGACCTAATACGCGAGAGTACACAGTGCGTAATCTCCCGTATTAGGTCTAATTTTCGGGCCAACATGGAATTTCAGGGCCCAATTTTGTTAAAGGCCTTTGTGGAAGCTGTATGCCAGTCTGCACTATGTCATTATCCAAGGTGAAGCCTACTCCCTGCATACTTTATTGCATTGAACCTTGAGGTCTCTGTGTTTCCTGGTTTTTTTTACACTTTACTCTGCCCCAAAGCCCACTCCCATAAGTGAGCCCTTCCTCCTGATGAAGCAAACTATGATTTTACATACAATATCTGTTAATGTAGTGTTGTCCAGGGTCGAACAGAAACCCATGTTGCTGTATTTAGCTTACTGGATATGACATGATTTGTCTTGTGATCACCTAGGGCTGGATTTTACCAGCCCTGAGGAGGCGGGTTTGGAGGCAGGACTGCTGGGAAAATGGGAAAAATTGGGTGCGGGTCCCAACCCCGCTTCCAACCCGCCTCCGAACCATCTTCCCGGGAGGTGGGTACCCAACTCGCGCAGGAACCGGTCTCCTCGAGGCGGGAAGGGGATTAGAGCCAATTAACTGCCTGTTAACAGCGAGTTAACAGGCAGTTAAGAGGCTTTTCACCATTTTACGCCTGCTGATGCGGGCTTCCCGACATCGGGAAACCCCGCCAGGGTCAGCGAGGCGAGCAGTGGGTCTGCGGGGGTGAGAGGGGTCGAAATGTCAGCTGTAGAGGTGAGTGATGGGTGCAAGTGTGGACAGGTAAGTATGAGAGGTGAGTGTAAAGTGTTGGAAAAAGTTTCCTTACCTTTGCTTCTTTCTGCAGGCTTCAACCTTTGAGGATCCGGAGGTGCCTCATCTCAACGGCAGAGATGACAGAATGGCTGCTGCATTCTCAGATGCAGCAGCCATCTGCTTTCTGCTGAGGAGAGAAGTTTTGGTGAGCCTTCAGTACAAGGGCTCACCTTAGAACAGAGATTGTCAGTGTTTGACAGTTTCTCAAAGCTGCCAAACACTGACAATTCATCTGTCAAAAATTTTTCGACAGATGAAGCGTCATATGCTGACCGGCTTTCCCTTAATTGGCCGGTAAGACTAACAAGGCCAATCAAGAGAAAATAGCGTGGGTTGGTCAGACGTTGCTGGGAACAGGACTGAAACCCGGAATCCAGAAGTCCCGCCTCCAGCACGTCTCCATTGAGAAAATCCTAGACTTTGGAATGCGGGAGAATAAACTTTCAGACCTTGGATTAGGTTATATTAGGCTATGATAAAAGTAACTAATAAGCATTAGCAATAGACAATCTAGCAATTTGAACTATTTTTACTGGACTTTTAACTCACACCATGCTCCCTGCTCAGAGACAAAAATAACCAAAGATCTGACAATTGGCTAACTTGACTGATGATGCTAAACCTGGGCCAATGTCCATAACATAGAATTTAAATGTGGGATCTCATCTATTGACTATCAAGTCTCGACTTGCCACCTCCATGTAAGTTACAGTCCAGTGGAAAAGAAGAACCGGCTAACAGCCTGGAATGTACCTTTTGAAGTTGAAAACTGAGGCACAAGAAAGCAAAAGGTGTCTCTCTAGGGTTCATCAAGTTTAGCAAATAAACACGGTTGTTTTCTGATCTCCCCCTTAGGTGTGAGACCCCAGCTCTTTTGAAGGAAAGAAAGAAAGATTTGCATTTATATAAGTGCCATTCATGACTTCAGGATGTCCCAAAGCACTTTACAGCCTCAGAAAGGTCGCTCTCTCACTCTTTTTCTCTCCTTGCTCCTCAACTGGGCCCTAAGGGTCTCACTCTATCTCATCGGTGCCTCCTGCATCTGGTTTCTCCGTCCATCTCTCTCTGTTCTCCCCACCATCAGCTGCAACACTGCTGAAATAAAGGGATTCCGAACATGTGCATTTTGTTTGTTTGCACCAGAGTTGTTACATCCAAACGTAGGTCTCCGAAACTAGGGAGTCAGCTGGCCAGGTGAAGTATGGACTAGCGAGCGGAGTGGAATACATGGAATCTGGCTAGCTCACAGGCCCATTGAGGTGTCTCATTGTCATACCATTTGTGGAGAGAAGAGGTTTCAGAGCCAAATTTATGAGTACATTTGTAATTTAAAAAAATTGGTACATTTTATTTTAAAGAATTATGATGGCACTGTTTATTGGCGAATTCTTCTTCCTGTGATCTGATTAGGTAGAATTTGTATTGGTGCAACATGTTTGGGTTTATTTTTGATGAAATGTCACCAGACAGAAAATTTAAATTGGTGTGAAATATGTGCATAATAAGATTGATAAAAGTAAAAAATAACAACAACTTGAAAAATGAAGCAGTCTTGTCTAAGATTTAGCTTGGTATTTATTTCTTGAATTCTTTCATGGTGCATATAGGGTTCAAAACCAGATTTGCTGATTGAATCAAATCCCAGTCTAACTTGATGCAATTGGTCAACAGATCCAAGGCAGAGGCCAAGCTATTCAATTTAAATACAAACATCTTTTGAAATTTGTTCAAATATATGCCTCATTTCAGC
Source organism: Squalus acanthias (assembly GCA_030390025.1). NCBI lineage: Eukaryota > Metazoa > Chordata > Chondrichthyes > Squaliformes > Squalidae > Squalus > Squalus acanthias. Next base: position 25,030,514 of record CM059436.1, on the reverse strand, counting down.
TTTAAAAAAAAATAACAGGTAGTAATATCAAATTTCTTGGTCACCATCACTTTTTTGAAAGGTATTTATCACCTTGGGGGGAATTTTATCAATGGGGGCGCGTTGGAGGCGGGACTGCTGCTTGTCGGGTTTTAGTCCCGCTTCCATCGACATCCGGCCAACCCACGCTATTTTCCCTTGATTGACCTTGTTAAGCCCACCCAGCGGGTTTAGCAGGCCAATTAAGGGAAAGCCGGTTACAGAGAACGTCAGTGTATGACGTTTCATCTGTCAAAAAATGTTGATAGATGAATTGTCATCGTTTGGCAGCTTTGAGAAGCTGTCAAACGCTGACATTCTCTGTTGTTTGGTGAGTTCTTGTACTCAAGACTCACCAAACCTCTTTTGTGAGCAGAAAGCAGATGGCTGTTGCATTGGAGAATGCAGCAGCCATCTGTCATCTCTGCCATTGAGATGCCAGAGCCTCCGGATCCCCAACGATTGAAGCCTGCAGGAAGAAACAAAGGTAAGGAAACTTTTTCTAACACTTTTCACTCACCTCACATACTTACCTCTCCACACTTGCACCCATCACTCACCTTCACAGCGGACTTTTGACCCCTTTCACCCCCGCAGACCCACTGCTCGCCTCGCTGACCCTGGCGGGGTTTCCCGACGTCGGGAAGCCCGCACTTCAGTTGGAAAAATGGGGATAATCCTCTTAACTGCCTGTTAACTACTTGTTAACAGGAGTTAAGTGGCTGTAATCCCCTTCCCGCCTCGAGGAGACGGGACCCGGCGTGGGTCGGGTACCCGCCTCCTGGGAAGATGGCACGGAGGCGGGTTGGGGGCGAGATGGGTACCCGCTCCCAGTTTCTGCCATTTTCCCGGCAGTCCCGCCTCCAAACCCGCCTCCCCAGCGCTGGCAAAATCGCCCCCCTTGTCTTTTTCCAAATCCAAGGGGGTGATTTTGCCAAAGGGGGCGTGTTGGAGGCGGGACTGCTGCTTGGCGGGTCGATGTCCCACCTCCATCGATTTGTGGCCAACCATCGCTATTTTCCCTTGATTGACCTTGTTAAGTCCGCCTAGCGGGCTTAGCAGGCCAATTAAGGGAAAGCCGGTTACAGAGAACGTCAGCATATGACGTTTCATCTGTCAAAAATTTTTGACAGATGAATTATCACCATTTGACAACTCTGTGAAGCTGTCAAACACTGACATTCTCTGTAGTTTGATGAGGTCTTGAATTCAAGACCTCATCAAACCTCTTTCTTTTGCAGAAATTAGATGGTTGTTGCATTGGAGAATGCAACGGCCATCTGTCATCTCTGCTGCGGAGGTGCGAGACTCTCCACATACCCACCGATTGAAGCCTGCAGGAAGAAACAAAGGTAAGTACACTTTTTCTAACACTTTCCACTTCGTTCAGATACTCACCTCTCCACACTTGCACCCATCACTTACCTTCACAGCACACTTTAGACCCCTCCGACCCCCACAGACCCACTACTCGCCTCGGTGACCTTGGCGGGGTTCGTAGCCTTCGGGAAGCCCATACTTTTGTGAGTAAAATGGGGATAATCCTCTTATCTGCCTGATAACTACCTGTGAACAGGCAGATAAGTGGCACTAACCCCCTTCCCGCCTCCAAGGAGATGGGACCTGGTGCGGGACAGCTACCCGCCTCCTGGCAAGATGGCACGGAGGCGGGTTGGGCACCCGCCCTCAAATTCTGCCATTTTCCCAGCAGTCCCGCCTCCATACCTGCCTCCCCAGGGCTGGCAAGATCGCGCCCTGAGAGTCTGTCTGTAGCCTTGGAAGAAGGCTAATCAGGCTAGGTAGCTTCAGTAGAGAGTTAGAAAATGAAAAGAACCACTAGTTGCCCATTGTCCTATTACAGTTTGTCATCTGTTTGTAATGATTATCTTCTTAAAATAAAACTGTTTCAAAAGATATATATATTTACAAACTTTTCATCCAATTAGCTAAACATCATGATGGTGAAATAAATCAAAAGTTGCACAATAGAAAATAAATCTCACTTCAAATCAAAGACAAAAACAAATGCGATATGCACATCTTTGTGTTAAAAGTTACTCTAAATAAGGAAAAAAGCAATTAGGAAGGTCCCAAGTTTGATTTCTAGTTTGTGATGACAGCCGATCTCAGAGTTGGTTGCAAAGGGTCTCTTAATTAGTCATTTTACAAATGGAGGGAAGGGGGGGGCGGGGTTGGGATCCTCTTGGATACAGTACGAAACAATGGAAATCCTATAGAATTTACAGGAAGGACCACAAGTGTTTGACAAACTTAAACAAAACTTATTTATAATTTAATGTAAGTAAGAATGATCCACCTTCGGAGACTTCCCCTTGCAATACTCCGCTCTGCACAGCAGTCCTGAATTATACAGTTCCCAATGACCACCATACTCTCACAGACTAAGGCCTGAATCTTCCACTTCCTGCCAGCTCCAGTTACCAAGAGAGTTTTGATGATAGAACTAGTTTGGGGATAATTAAGCATCATACCCCTCTAGTCAGGTTCCAAGCAAGAAATTGAAAAAGCAGCCATTCTTTATATTACTACAAAGCAATTTCCTACAGTTATGGTTGATAAGGGAATGTGCCTTCTATAATGAAAATTATGAATGCGTTGTTGTATAAATGTGTTTCTGATAATTGGTTATGTCATGTGTTGCTGCAGTGATTATATCAGAAACAGAAACATGTCTGTACACTGCAAATATACACACAGCCTCAATGAAAGGAGAGTGGGGATACAACTGACAATTTTAATGTATCAATTAATTTCTGACAATTTTCTCTGCAGAAGTTAACCAAGAATTGAAGCCAAGAGTCTATATGAATAAAAATAAATTGTATTTGTTGTGTCTTTCATATTTAATTAGTATGTACCTAACCATATGACAATTAGGGGGAAAAATTCAGTCGCGCCCCGTTTGGGGCGCAAATATCGTCCGGGCACAAAATTAGCGCCTGGCGCTAATTATCGCCACTGACTGGAAACTTCACTTTTATCGACCCCTGAGGTGATTGGAGCGCTAAATCAGGCGCTTCACACCTGTCTTAAGGCGCAAAGGCCGAGGAGCGAGGCGCTAACTCAGAGCGCTGGCGAAGCTCATGTGATGTCAGTCAGCAATGGAACACACACTCAATGGCACCGGCCAGTTCTTAAAGGGGATGGTTGATCTTGCTTTCCATCCACATCCTGCTCATTGCAGCCTTGAATCCCGGCCTGGAGAGACCTGCACATCAAATCTGCTGGAAAGAACAATGGAGAGTACCAGGGAAAGAGCTTAGAGTGCAGCCCCAACAGTCTCTTCTAAATCGATACAAGGAATGGCAAATCAAAATGAACCTGCAAAGTGCTGCTCAGTACCCAAAACTCCTTCACACAACGTTGAATCTCTCCAGAAGTCTCTCTCTCTCTCTCTCAGAATGCGTAGTTCAAAAATGGCACCAACAATAAAAGGCAGGAAGCGGTCACCTTTAAATAGCGCTCCCCCAGTCCCTTCATGACTGCAGAACGCTCCCCTCAACCTGTCGTTGCTAGCGTCAGGCGGTAAGGCAGGGGGCGCCACTCAATATCCGCTCCGGGGCGATACCGGGGCGTTGCACACTCGACTGACGTCACGATCTGCCGGCGCAGGAGATCGTGGCGGTAGTGTTTAGCGCCGCCGCAAAATGTCTAGTTAAGTTCGCGAGCGGCGCAAACATCGCTGCGCCCGGGCGCTAGCTGCTTTGCGCCCCATTAGCGCCCTCTTAAGGCGCTAACGGGAGGCGCAACCAACTGAATTTTTCCCCCTTAATGTATTATTGATCATGGACCAAAGCCCCTGAATCTTCCTGCATCGTAATTTCCTCCCATTCCAGCCCCAGTTCCAATACCCACCCCACTCTCACAGTCTAAAGCCTGAATCTTGCCAGCCCAGTCCCCAACCCAGCTGTGGTCCCAGCCACCATCCCTCCCATCCCCAGACCCCACACTCCCTCAGCTTGATCCCCAAATCTCTCCCAGCTTCATGTCTAGGCCCCAGGCCCTGTTTGTTTCTCACCCTGATGTGTTGTAGCAACAACAACAACAACAACAACATGCATTTATATAGCGCCTTTAACGTAGTAAAACATCCCAACGCGCTTCACAGGAACGCTATCAAACAAAATTTGACACCGAGCGACATAAGCAGATATTAGGGCAGATGAAGAGGTAGGTTTTAAGAAGCGTCCTAAAGGAGGAAAGAGAGGTAGAGAGGCGGAGAGGTTCAGGCAGGAAATTCCAGAGCTTAGGGTCTCGGCAGCTGAAGGCACGACCGCACAAGAGGCCAGAATATCTCAGAGGGTTGTAGGGCTGGAGGAAGTTACAGAGATAGCAACTCCTGTAGCAGTAGCAGTTAGGGGTATCGTTCAAAAATGTGTTTAAATCTCAAGTGACTCATGCTGTACTTCTTCCTGACACACTGGGTTTGTTTTCTGCAAGATAAAAAGAAATTGAATTAATTGTTGTAAAAGATTTGCTTAATTTTCAATTTATTACCTGCATTGTTGGATGTGTAATGGAAATAGCCAATGATGGTACACTTCCCTATCCCTCAAGTGACGATTAAAAAATATCTCTTGAATGCAGACAGAATTTAAATTCACCCATTGTCTGGAACCAGCAGGATTACAATGTGATATTAAATGTGTTTCAATCATTTTGCTAAAAATATAACGTGCATTTCTAGGTCTCAATAAAAAGGATTTAATAAATTTTGTAAATATGGTAGTTTAATAGCAAGTAAATTAGTACCCGTTGTAACTTAGGGGAGCACGACAGCCAATTTGCACAGAGCTAGATCCCACAAACAGCAGTGAGCTTACTGACCAATTAAATTAATTTAGTGGTGTTTGCTGAGGGATAAGTATTGGCAAGAACACTGGGAGAACTCCCCTGCTGTTCTTCAATTAGTGCCGTGCGATCTTTTACATCCACCTGAAAGGACAGATTAATTCTTGGTTTAACGTCTCATCTGAAAGCCGGCACCTCAGACAGTGCAGCACTCCTTCAGTGCTGTATTGGAGTGTCAGCTATCATTATGTGCTCAAGTCCTGGAGCTGGGGAGTGGGGCTTGAATCTATGACTTTCTGATTCACAGGAGAGCGTGGTACCACTGAGTCAAGGCCGACACCTCCTATACATAGTATGTATGCATTATGTCTGTACATTGAACTCAGCACCTGTGTATATTGTACAGTGTATACTATATATATTGTAATAACAACAGAAAATGCTGGAAACGCTCAGCAGGTCAGGCAGCATCCGCGGAGAGAGAAAAAAACTTGCAGCACTCCGTTCTCTCTGATCCAATCCTAACATTGTCATTAAACCTGCTGACAAGGGTGGTGCTGTTGTTGTTTGGCGAACCGACCTCTACTGTGCGGAAGCTGAACGCCAACTCTCCGACACCTCCTCCTACCTCCACCTGGACCATGACCCCACTACCAAACACCAAGCCATTGTTTCCAAGACTGTCACTGACCTCATCTCCTCTGGAGATCTTCCCTCATAGTCCCTCAACCCCACACAGCCCGCTTCTACCTCCTTCCCAAGATCCACAAACAGGACTGCCCTGGTAGACCCATCGTTTCAGCCTGTTCTTGCCCCACGGAACTTATCTCTTCCTATCTCGACTCTATTTTTTCTCCCCTTGTCCAGTCTCTTCCCACCTACGTTCGCGACTCTTCTGATGTCCTCCGCCACTTTAACAGTTTCCAGTTTCCTGGCCCCAACCGTCTCCTTTTCACTATGGACGTCCAATCTCTCTACAGCTCCATCCCCCACCAGGATGGCCTGAGGGCGCTCGCTTCTTCCTTGAACAGCGGCCCAACCAGTCCCCATCCACCACCACCCTCCTCCGCCTGGCTGGTCCATCTCCGGCTCTTCCCTTCTCTTCCTTGACTTCTCTGCCTCCATTTCTGGGGATAGGCTATTGACAAATATTCACTATAAGCCCACTGACTCCCACAGCTACCTGGACTACACTTCCTCCCACCCCGCTTCCTGTAAGGATTCTATTCCATTCTCCCAGTTTCTCTGTCTCCGCCGCATCTGCTACCTTCCATACCAGTGCTTCCAATATGTCTTCCTTTTTCCTCAACCGAGGATTCCCCTCTACCGTGGTTGACACGGCCCTTGACCGTGTCTGTTCCATTTCCCGCACTTCTGCTCTCACCCCTGCCCCTCCCTCCCAGAACCACGATAGGGTTCCCCTTGTCCTCACCTTTCACCCTACCAGCCTCCACATTCAACGGATCATTCTCCACCATTTCCGCCACCTCCAGTGTGATCCCACCACCAAACACATCTTCCCCTCACCTCCCCTTTCAGCATTCCGAAGGAACTGCTCCCTCCACGACACCCTGGTCCACCCCCCCAACACCCCCTCCCCTTCCCACGGCACCTTCCCGTGCAAGCGCAGGAGATGCAACACCTGCCCTTTTACCTCCTCCCTTCCCACCGTCCAGGGCCCCAAACACTCCTTCCAGGTGAAACAGTGATTTACTTGTACTTCTTGCAATTTAGTATACTGTATTCACTGCTCACAATGCGGTCTCCTCTGCATTGGGGAGACCAAACGCAGATTGGGTGACCACTTTGCGGAACACCTCCATTCAGTCCGTAAGCGTGACCCTGAGCTTCCGGTCGCCTGTCACTTTAATTCTCTGCTCCACTCCCACTCTGATCTCTCTGTCCTCGGCCTCTTACCACTGTTTCAACGAAGCTCAACATAAGCTCGAGGAACAGCACCTCATCTTTCTATTAGGCACTTTACAGCCTTCTGGACTCAACACCGAGTTTAACAATTTCAGACCATAACCTCAGTCCCTATATATTTTTTTCTTTTTTTTCTTTTTTCTGTTTTTTCTCTCACATGGCAGCTGTTGATGATTCTGCCATTGCCGTTTACACTTCATCTAGAGTCATCTTTTATTTCTTAACTTGTCCCATTACCATCTCCTTTTGCCTTGCACCATCATCCCTTTTGTCTTTTAATCTCTCCTGCCTTCCATCCTATCACAGACCTTCCCTTTTGGTCTTTCTTCCTCTCCCCCCATTCTCCGTCCCTACACTTGCTTAAAAATCTGTTACATCTCTAACCTTTCCCAGTTCTGACGAAGGGTCATCGACCTGAAACGTTAACTGTTTTTTTCTCTCTCCACGGATGCTACCTGACCTGATGCTGAGTGTTTCCAGCATTTGCTGTTGTTATTTCAGATTTCCAGCATCCGCAGTATTTTGCTATTGTGCTATATATATTGTATCTGTTTATTACAGTTGGCACCTGCGCATATTACATACCGTACATGTATCTGCATATTGTAATCAGCATCTATGAATATTGTATATATTATGTCTGTATATTTCACATGGTATTTGTGCCATTGTGCAATGTATAGTGTGTATTATAGTTGCATACTGGCTGCAGTATCGATCTGTATTTTTTGTCAGCCTGTGTCTGACACGCATGTTAAGAGTCTCCAAATCAAACAACTGAAAATCCACAGAGGCAGCACTTCTATCCAATATGGAGTGTACACACTCTCGCTGTAGGGATACTGCCTGCATTGGGACTTTGCTGTCATTGAAGAAAGAAGAAAAAGACTATTCTGCGCCCATTTTCAGTGCTCCTTAAGAATTGTGTGCAAGTGCTAAAGTTGGCATCCACCAAAAGATCCAGATGCTAACATGATTGGCACAGATGTAGCTTGTATCCTCCAGTTAGCTACCTATGAGATCCCCTCTTGAGCCAAAGGAAACTATAGGATCGCACTTTGGGCACCCACCACCATATCCCATTGGTTAGCCCATATGACTAGTCATTCATCAACAATGTGCTGCAATAATCTTAAAATTACAGCTAGGCCATTTAGGAGGGAAATCAGAAAGCACATTGTCACACAAAGGGTAGTAGAAATCAGGAACTCTCTTCCCCAGAAGCTTGTGAATGCTGGGTTAATTGAAATTTCCAAGACTAAGATCGATAGATTTTTGTTAGGTAAAGGGTATCAAAGGCGGGTAAATGGTGTTAAGGTACAGATCAGCCATGATCTCATTGAATGGCAGAATAGGGGCGAGGGGCTGAATAGTCTACTCCTGCTTCTATTTCCCTAGTACTGTGGATCTGCTTGATTTAGATACTGAATTACTGAGTATGCCACAGAGAGCTCGCGCGGGTCCAATCTTCCATCTAGGTGACAAGTACAGCGCATTAGATCTTAGGAGGGTCTGACAACAACATACTGTCATCTGCAAAAAAGGAGTGCTGCAATAATTTTCCGGAACAAACCCCACGGGGGAGAAATTCGTGTTCGCCAGCAAAGTTGCCAGTGACACCGGCAACTGGAATTAACGGCCGCTGAACATGGCCGCAACGCTAACAGAGCAAAATTGGTCTGGGGGGCATGGAGATTGGTGGCGCAGCGCTTACCTTCCATGCAACACTGTCCTGGTGGCATTGCTGGAGGGATCTGAGACAAAGTTCCTGTCCAGGTCCGGCGTTGCAGCTTCCCACAGCCTCTGGAATCGATGCTGTGGAGCTCGCAAGGAATTGTGGGCAATGAAGAGGTCTGAGAATTAAAGGGGCCATGCACACTGAAGCAATACAAATTAAAATGAAGTGAGACAATGCAGTTTTCAGCCCATTCTGCATTAAAAAAATATTTAACATTAAAAAGAAGTCCCAAATGTGAATATTCAGCTCTTAAAGCTGAATTATCTTCCTAACCTCAACAAATGGGAAAACTGCCTCAGCACTAACACAAATGGCTCAGCAAGCCAGGGAAGGGGCACCGAGGGTCTCACACGCAGCACTCCAGCTTTGTGCAAGGGGTCAACTTTGCAAGAGCGGCCCTCTACCCACAGGGGCCAGGAGGCCCTCCAGAAAGAACGATGTGGGAGTACATCACTAAGGCCGTCACTGCCAGCAGTGTCGCCCCCACCACCTGGCTCCAGTGCCCAAAGAAGCTTCATGACCTCAGACCACTGGTCGAGGTCAGTGAATGCATCTTCAAAAGCCGTCTCCTACCAACTGCACCATTAGCGTCACACGCTACTCAATGCACGACCCCCAATCACTCACCAACCAACAATCTGCACCAATCATGAGGCACATCTCCCATTCCTAGCCTCACCTCACCCCCTTGGAGAGACAGTGCTGGCCATTCTTGGCAGGGGCATGGCTGAGCACTTGGCCAGTGGCAGGGCTGAAAGGATACAAGATGCTGGTGCCCTCATACGTTAGCCTCCTTCTGGCATGCACCTCATGCTTTCCTGTCCTCTCATCACCACAACTCCACCCTGTACCTTCCTTATTTCACACACCCAAGAAATGCAGCCTGCCCAGCTGGTGGGTGACTAAGAAGAGGGAGAGGAGAATGAAGAAGAACAAGAAGAAGATGATTGATTTGACACTCCCAGCCACCAGCTCCTCAAGGTCAACCAGCAAGGACATTTGCAGTGTCCCCCACTGAAAGTCAGCAGTCTTCCACCAGCCATGCTGCAGCCACTGGGGTAGCACTGTATGACATCAGTAGGATAGGCAAAGGCACACACAAGATACTCATTAAGAGAATGCATACAGGTGATGAGTCGATTTCTTGATGTCACATTGGATGGATAGACACATATAGGTGGATTGGAAAGTTTGCTTTGTGGTGGCTTTTATTTCAGCATCGTGGCCAAGAGGACGCTGTGATGGTCAGTAACAGATGTAAGGTAAGGTGTGGGACTAATGTTGAAAGGGGAATTGGGACCGGAGGCGGATGATTCCATCCCGGATATCCCGGCCACAAATGGGCTGTCTGGGATGCATCCTTCCGTCTGATTTCTCCTCTTCTGCTCCTCTTCTTCTGCTTCCTCCTCTTCCCTTTGCAAGCAGATGCTGTAAGTGTGAATGACAGCATAAAATGCTGGAAATACTTAGCTGGTCAGGCAGCATCTCGACCTGAGACATAGGGGGTGATTTTGCCAATGGGGATGTGATGGAGGCGGGACTGCTGCTTGTCGGGTTTTAGTCCCGCCTCCATCGACATCTGGCCAACCCACGCTATTGTCCCTTGATTGACCTTGTTAAGCCTGCCCAGCGGGTGTAGTAGGCCAATTAAGGGAAAGCCGGTTACTGGTGACGTCAGCGAGTGACGTTTTATCTGTCAAGAGCTTTTGACAGATGAATTGTCATCATTTGAGAGCTCTGTGAAGCTGTCAAACACTGACAACCTGTCTTCTAAGTTGAGACCTGGGACACAGGCTTACTTAGAGATCTCTCCTGAGCAGAAAGCAGAAGGCTGATGCATTTGAGAATGCAGCGGCCATTCTGCTTTCTCTGCCGGTGAGATGAGAGACGTAAGAACATAAGAAATAGGAGCAGGAATAGGCCACTTGGCCCCTCGAGCCTGCTCTGCCATTCAATAAGATCATGGCTGATCTTGGGCTCAAAGCCACTTCCCCGCCCGCTCCCCATAACCCTTCACTCCCTTATCTTGTAAAAATCTGTCTATCTCCACCTTAAATGTATTTAATGACCCAGCCTCCACGGCTCTCTGGGGCAGAGAATTCCACAGATTTACGACCCTCTGAGAGAAGAAATTCCTCCTCATCTCAGTTCTAAAAGGGCGACCCTTTATTCTGAAACTATGCCCCCGAGTTCTAGATTCCCCCATGAGGGGAAACATCCTCTCTGCATCTACCCTGTCAAGCCTCCTCATTATCTTATATGTTTCGATAAGATCACCTCTCAGTCTTCTAAATTTCAATGAGTATAGGCCCAGCCTGCTCAACCTTCATAAGTGAACCCCCTCATCTCTGCAATTAACCTAGTGAATCGTCTCTGAACTGCCTCCAATGCAAGTATATCCTTCCTTAAATAAGAAGACCAAAACTGTACGCAGTACTCAAGGTGTGGTCTCACCAATACCTTGTACAGTTGTAGCAGGACTTCCCTGCTTTTATACTCCAACCCCCTTGAAATAAAGGCCAACATTCCATTTGCCTTTTTGATTACTCCTGAGACCTGAAGGGCTGAAGCCTGGAGGAAGAAGCAAAGGTAAGTAAAGCTTTTAAAACACTTAAGACTCACCTCACACACTTACCTCTGCACACATGCACCATCACTCACCGGCACACTGGACATCTCGGCCCCTCCAACCCCCGCAGACCCACGGCTCGCCTCTCTGACCCTGGTGAGGTTCGGAGCCGTGTTAACAGGCAATTAATTGGCACTAATCCCCTTCCTGCCTCGAGGAGGCGGCTCCCAGCGCGGGTCAGGTACCCGCCTCCTGGGAAGATGGCTTGGAGGCGGGTTGGGGGCGGGGTGGGTACCCGCCCCACCCCGCCCCGGTCCCCGCCCCCAGATTCTGCCATTTTCCCCCAGATTCTGCCATTTTCCCTCAGATTCTGCCATTTTCCCGGCAGTCTCGCCTCCATACCCGCCTCCCCAGGGTTGGCAAAATCGCTCCATAAACTCTGTTTATCTCTCCACGGATGCTGCGTGACCTGCTGAGTATTCGCAACATGTTCTGTCTTCTCAAAGGCTTTAATTTACCCACCAAGCCCTTGAATGCATCCAGCAGCACTCCCCACACACTTAGAAAACAGTTCACATCTATTGCAGCAACCAACCACTTCAATAAAATCAAAAATACAGTCCAAAACCTTACATTCAAACTTACCTAATGATGTGTGTGTCCCTTTAAGAGGTGCAGACATCACCACTGTCAGCCTGCTTGCACGCCAGGTTAACCTAACAGAATAGATAAGGGGGAACCAGTGGATTTGATGGATTTGGATTTTCAGAAGGCATTCGATAAGCTGCCACACAAGAGGTTATTGAAGAAAATTAGGGCTTATGAGATTGGGGATAATATACTAGCATGGCTTGAAGATTGGTTAACGGACAGAAAACAGAGAGTAGGAATAAATGGGTCATTATCGGGTTGGCAGGCTGTAACTAGTGGGGTACCGCAAGGATCAGTGCTTGGGCCTCAGCTATTCACAATCTAAATCAATGATTTGGATGAGGGGACCAAATGTAATATGTCCAAGTTTGCTGAGGATACAAAGCTGGGTGGGAATGTAATTTGTGAGGAGGATGCAAGGAGGCTTCAAGGGATATAGACAAGCTAAGTGAGTGGGCAAGAACATGGCAAATGGAATATAATGTGGAGAAATGTGAAGTTATTCACTTTGATAGGAAAAATAGAAAAGCAGAATATTTTTTAACTGGTGAGAGATTGGAAAATGTTGCTGTTCAGAGGGACCTGGGTGTCCTTGTACACGAATCACTGAATGTTAACATGCAGGTACAGCAAGCAATTAGGAAAGCAAATGGTATGTTGGCCTTTATTACAAGAGGATTTGAGTATAAGAGTAAAGATGTCTTACTGCAATTATGTAGGGCCCTAGTGAGACCACACCTGGAGTATTGTGTACAGTTTTGGTCTCCTTACCTAAAGAAGGATATACTTGCCATAGAGGGAGTGCAACGAAGGTTCACCAGACTGGTTCATGGGATGGGGGATTGTCCTATGAGGACAGATTGAGTAGACTAGGCCTATATTCTCTAGAGCTTAGAAGAATGAGAGGTGATCTCATTGAAACATAAACAATTCTTACAGGGCTTGACAGGGTAGATGCAGGGAGGATGTTTCCCCTGGCTGGGGAGTCTAGAACCAGGGGTCACAGTCTCAGAATAAGGGGTCAGCCATTTAGGACTGAGATGAGGAGAAATTTCTTCACTCAGAGGGTGGTGAATCTTTGGAATTCTCTACCCTAGAGGGTTGTAGAGGCTCAGTCGTTGAGTATATTCAAGACAGCAATCAATAGATTTTTGAATATTAAGGGAATCAAGGGATATGGGGATAGTGCAGGAAAGTGGAGATGAGGTAGAAGATCAGTCATGATCTTATTGAATGGCGGAACAGGCTCGAAGGGCCAAATGGCCTACTCCTGCTCCTATTTCTTATGTTCTTATGTAGATCGGAACTGAGGGAGTGCTGTATTTCTGGACGTGCTACCTTTCAGATAAGATATTAAACCATGACCCTGTCTGTCTGCTGTGAAATATCCCATGCAGCTATTGAGAAGGGTAGGAGAGGTGTCCTGGCCAACATTTACCAAAAACAGATTATCTGGTTATTTATCTCATTGCTGTTTGTGGGACCTGGCTGTGTACAAACTGGCTGCTGCAATTGTCTGTAAAACAACAGCGACTACTCTTCAAACATAATTCATTGGCTAAGAAACATTTTGGGACTTCCTGAAGGCATGAAAGGTGCTATATAAATGCAAATTAGTTCTTTCTATTCCTTGCAATGCCATCCAAGACATCATTAATGAAGATATCTAATAGAATGCCTTACTGCTCTTTTGAGAGGAATAGGTTCAGTGAATCTGTCATCCACCCTTACAATGATCTGAAAGCTGGAGTACAATCCTGGATGCAATTCAACTTTTGGTTATGTACTGCCATAGTTATCAGTTTCTTCAAGCTGTGCACAAATTGGCTGCCACGTTTGCCTCCGAAACAACAGTGACTACATATCAAAAGTAATTTATTGGCTGTGAAAGGCACTCTATAAATGCGCGTTTCTTTTATTTTTTTATGACATTTGTCTGAAGCACCAACTCAAAAGCCTTAGAAACGTCAACTAACCCGATAGATCGCAGAATGGGGAGTACTTACTCGCTTTCCCATTACATGCCACTCACTGTTACTTTCTCAAATTCTAACCATGGGTGGGGTTGAGCCTAATGCTGAGGCACGAGTTCCATTCCTCATCAATGCTGTGCAGTAATCTGTGCAAAAGTCTGAGATGCAGCATTTCTGTGTAGCTCTGTGACCAGCAACGGACCAGATTTGATGACAGTACTGCTGTGAGGTGAATGAGAAGCGACTGCGGCTCGGGCTGTCGGATGTATGCCTGGTCAAAACCAGCCGGAACAGGTCATTTTGAAAAAAATGGTTGTGTGCATGTGCAAGACAAGTCTGACTGCACGTGTGCAAGACAAGTCTGACTGCACGTGTGCAAGACAAGTCTGACTGCACGTGTGCAAGACAAGTCTGACTGCACGTGTGCAAGGCAAGTCTGACTGCACGTGTGCAAGACAAGTCTGACTGCACGTGTGCAAGGCAAGTCTGACTGCACGTGTGCAAGCCTCAAATGGGTCTACTCACATGAGCACACAGCCCTTTCTTTAACGCAGGCATCAAAACGTGGAATTTTGCTATCTACTTTTTGTCTGTAAAATTACTGGGTGGCCTTATCCAGATCAAAAGCTGCTGGTTGGTCACTCTAACTGATGGCTTTGGATGACCAATAAATCCCTGTTAATGCGGAGGAGGATTATGGAACGTTTGAGGGGAATGAACCGGTCCACCAGAGGCCTGAGCTATCAACTCAACACCTGTAAAGGAACCCACCTCATTTTCGGTCCATTAATGGATGAAAAGCTGGGCATGCTCTGTTACGTTTGTGTGATCCTCACCACCTAATTTTCCTCCACATGCCAAGAAACCCCAGGTGATTCTTTAGACCCCAACACAATAAAAGAAAAATATAACCTTAGATCTGCAGTGCCCCAGTGTAATGCTCAGTGCAAGAATGAACCATTCTCACCAGGATGGTCCCAAGTTCAATACCCTGCTCATTCTGAGTTAGCTGATCTTAGCTTTGGTAGCAGTAGGGCTGTTACAATTGGCCTCATAGCCCCCAGGCTGAGAAGATAAAAAATCATCCAGGGATCTTGCTTAGCCACATGTTCAGTGATATACATGACCTAGCAGTAGGAAAAAACCTGCAAGAGTTACAACTGTTGCTGTACAGCACAACTTCATTGAAGATTCATCAATAAATGACTAACAGGGTCACTTAGCAACAAACCACAAAGAAGGCAATATGTCACTCCTGATCCTCTTTGCACTGGATCAGACAGTGTGTATACACGCTACTCAGATGATGTGAGCAAGCACTGCTTATAGTGTGGCCACTAATCTGTTTCAATGATAGATGCTCAGTCTCATCAAGTCTGATTTGGAATGAACTGCCAAGGCGATCTAGCACTGCTAAATTGCATCCACCCGGATGATGTATTGGAGCTGGTGTTTTCTCAATTGCAACTAATTATGACCGGGATTAGGATTTGTGGCTTTAGGGATAGGTATAAACTGAGATGATCAGACACTACATGGTTTAGTACTGCTGGAGAAATTGGAGAGGACTGTTATCTGGAGGACTGCAGGCTGAAGTTGAATAGTGAAGAATTGAGGATAGATGAATATTCTGCAGTTTTGTTTCATTACTTTTGGGAAACAGGGAGTATTTGTACAAAATAATTCAGTGGGTGAGGTAGAGTCTATAATAATGAACATTGCCCATGATCTGTGGAAATGCAGACTTAATGGGGTAGATCTTGACTTTGTGTAATAGTGTAAAACGGGTGATAGCAAGTCGGCAGTCCATTTTACATCTCTCCCGATTTTTATTTCCACATCTCGGAAGAGATGTAGAACGGGCTGCTGACTCCCTATCAGCCGTTTTACACTATTGCACAAAGTCAAAGTCTACCCCGATGGGCTGAATGGCCTTTTCTTGTTCTGTACTTTCTTGTTTTCTTAAGTATTTATAATTGAGAAAGTTTACACAGAATGCCAGCAGTGAAACTTCTCACACCACTTCTGTCGGTGGTACTGCCTCCCAGACAGTGGTAATACCTGAACCTCTGTCTTTCAAGGCAGATGTTGAAATGGTTGCTGGAGCATTCTTTACCCTACTTTCCTACTGCTACGTGGCCTACTCATTGGCACATCAGTGCATAGTCACCAACTCTTCCTGTGCTTCCATCAAGCATGAGCATCAAATTCATCCGGTTTATCTGTCCTTATCGTAGAGTTGTCAACATCGGGGACGTGTTCAGAGTGAGGATTATGATCAAATAGAGCGCGGCAGATTGTACACCCATTAAACATATGGAGCTGTGTTTATTTTTCAGAGTTAGGTAGCTCAAAATACGTGACATTTTTAAAGCAAAGTTTGACTCCCAGTGACTGAGCTTTGAAAGGTCTGTTTCTGGCTACATGCTGTTTTGCCACCTGATATATAAACACAAAAAGAACAAGACCTAGAAATTATTCACATCAAGCTGTTCCTCAAGATCCCAAATAACATAAATCTTTTCTTCATGAACACTCCTGTAGGAAGAATCAGTGACAGAATTATGTGGGGAAATGTCATGATATTTTCAGTATGTATTTTAAAAAATGACCCTTTCATTAAATATTTATCAAAGAATACGAGTACAGTAACAGTGCAAAGATAACAATTTGGGACTTTTACTTAGCCTCCATCTGCTCTCCTTACGTCACTAGCAAAGCTTCAGCTCTATAGTCATGGGTGCTGCAAGTAAACCCGCAACAGCCAACAATCACGCTGCAGAAACTGATGCCTCACATCTTTTTGAAGTAGAATAAAGCTGAATAGTCTAGGGTGTAGGGATGGATAAATGTGGAGTTTCCTACAATATAGCTGAGGTAGGGGTCAAGGAGAAACTTTGACTTAAGTCAATAATGGAACATGATGGGGGTAGATTGTGATGTTGTGCGATAGTGTAAAGCAGGTGATAGCGAATCAGCAGCCCGCTTTACATCTCTCCTGATTTTTATTTCTATTGACTTCACTGGAAACCATTGTCTTATTTAGGCTCCACTAGGACCATGGTAAACATCATAAAGTGCAGTCTAGGCCCTGGACTATGAGAGATCTAATTGTATCAAATGTTTTACCCAGATGAAGATGGTCATCAACAAAGCAGTGAGTTATGAGAGGAAAAAGAAGGCTTTGTCTAGAGCAGTTTATCCAGAAACTTTACATAGCAAAACTGATTGTTTATCTTATAAACAGAAAATGCTGGGAATACTCAGCAGGTCAGGCAGCATCTGTGGAGAGAGAAACAGAGTTAACGGGCCAGAAATTCGGCTCCCTGGCTTCCCGCAGGTGCAAGGATCCCGCGCGCACCTACCTACCGCGCTGCCGTTGACCCCTGGGCCCGCGGGGGATTCCGGTTCTGGGCCTGCTCCAAGTGCCGGCGCGCAGTGCTTGCGTATCCCAGGGGCATAGTTAGTGCGATGCGTCCCCTGGGATCACGTGGGCCATGGAGAGCCAATGGCAGCAGACCATCTTTCATTCATAGATTTTACAGGACCTGATTCAACACGTAGCAAGAGTTTACGTAACGTACAATACACAGATGATTGCAACTGGGGTAATTGTAATCACACACCACCTGCAAGACTAGATCATGTAAGATACACCTTTTGAATCACAGAATGTGAGTTACACTCACAGGAAAGGCTGTGAAAAGAATCCCAAAAAGCTGAATTGTGGCAACCATGGGCCTCAACACGATGCCTCCCCCCCTCCCTTAACTACTTTCTCGCATGTTAGAGAAATAAATGTTTGATAAAAGTATAAAATTAATAGGACAGAATCAGTACAAGGAGATTTAGAAAGGGACCTGGACATATTTATAGATCCATCATTGTCAATATCTAGACAATGTCATGAGGCAGTTTAAAAAGCTATGAAAAGGCTGGGTAATATGGCCAGAGCAGTGGAATATAAATCTACAGGGTTGTGCTACAGAGGTTATATAATGCACTGGTCACAACACAAGGAGCATTGTGTTCAATTATGATCACCTGCTTATAAAGGATGCACATTCATTGGACTGAGTGCAAAAAGCTCAACAAAAATGACCTCAATCGTAAAAGGGGTGAGTTATGAGCAAAGACTAGAAAAGTTTATAGTCTGAAGAGAGACATTTAAACTGGAATCTCAGTATATAAAATATTAATGGTTTAGATAGAGTTCATGATGCGGAGATGCCGGTGTTGGACTGGGGTGGACAAAATTGAGAGGTCGCACAACACCAGGTTATAGTCCAACAGTTTTATTTTAAATCACAAGCTTTCGGAGTTACAACTCCTTCGTCGGGTGAAGTGAGGAGATACAGAATCGTCAAAGCATATATAGATAGAGAACAATGCATGTGTAACTTACAATTGCAGACAACTGAATTCAATCATCCTGACTGTTTATCTGCCGAGGTGTGATAAAGTTAATCAGGTCAGCCAGGAAGGTACCACATCAAAGACATAGCAAGATACAACTGAGACAATGAGGTGGAGTCGCATGGGGTCTAACGTGTCAAAAGCTGCCGTCTGTATGTAAAACGATTAACTTTAAAATTTTTACTTTTTTACTGGGAATCACATCGAGTCGTCGTTGGCTTGTTCACAGATGTGATTCCCAGTAAAAAAGTAAAAATTTTAAAGTTAATCGTTTTACATACAGACGGCAGCTTTTGACACGTTAGACCCCATGCGACTCCACCCCATTGTCTCAGTTGTATCTTGCTATGTCTTTGATGTGGTACCTTCCTGGCTGACCTGATTAACTTTATCACACCTCGGCAGATAAACAGTCAGGATGATTGAATTCAGTTGTCTGCAATTGTAAGTTACACATGCATTGTTCTCTATCTATATATGCTTTGACGATTCTGTATCTCCTCACTTCACCCGACGAAGGAGTTGTAACTCCGAAAGCTTGTGATTTAAAATAAAACTGTTGGACTATAACCTGGTGTTGTGCGACCTCTCAATTTAGATAGAGTTGTCATGGTTCAGGCTTTTTCCAACTCCTTTTTCTTGTGCAGTTTTGTGACAATTTTCTTAACCAGCCCGAATCTGATGAAATGAAACCTGCATACATTACTCTCTGATGTTTTGGGTTAGTGTCACTTGGGTCTGACAGTTAAATCCAGTTACAGTAAATTGCATGTAGAAAGCCCCTTGTGCACCTGTCAATGCAGATAGCAGAAAACATCAATGTTTGACAAACTACTGGAGTTTTTTGAGGATGTAACTGGTAGAATAGATAAGGGAGAACCACTGGATGTGGTGTGTTTGGATTTTCAGAAGGTCTTTGAAAAAGTCCCACATAAGAGGTTAGTGTGCAAAATTAAAGCACATGGGATTGGGGGTAATATACTGGCATGGATTGAAAATTGGTTAACAGACAGGAAATAGAGAGTAGGAATAAATGGGTCTTTTTCGGGGTGGCAGGTGATGACTAGTGGGGTATCACAGGGATCAATGCTTGGGCTCCAGCTATTCACAATATATATCAATGATTTGGATGAGGGAACCAACTGTAATATTTCCAAGTTTGATGACGACACGAAACTAGGTGGGATTGTGAGTTGTGAGGAGGATGCAAAGAGGCTTCAAGGCGATTTAGACAAGTTGAGTGAGTGGGCAAATACATGGCAGATGCAGTAGAACGTGGATAAATGTGAAGTTATCCACTTCGGTAGAAAAAACAGAAAGGCAGAGTATTATTTAAATGGTGATAGATTGGGAAATGTTGATGTACAGAAGGACTTGGGTGTCATTGTACACCAGTCACTGAAAGCAAACATGCAGGTGCAGCAAGCAGTTAGGAAGGCAAATGGTATGTTGGCCTTCATTGCAAGAAGATTTGAGTACAGGAACAAGGATTTCTTACTACAATTATACAGATGTGAGAAGTCGCACAACACCAGGTTATAGTCCAACAGTTTTATTTGAAATCACAAGCTTTCGGAGCGCTGCTCCTTCGTCAGGTGACTTCACCTGACGAAGGAGCAGCGCTCCGAAAGCTTGTGATTTCAAATAAAACTGTTGGACTATAACCTGGTGTTGTGCAACTTCTCACATTTGTCCACCCCAGTCCAACAGCGGCATCTCCACATCAAGGCTACAATTATACAGGGCCTTGGTGAGACCACACCTGGAGTACTGTGTGCAGTTTTGCTCTCCTTACCTAAGAAAGGATATACTTGCCATAGAGGGAGTGCAGCAAAGGTTCACCAGACTGATTCCTGGGATGGCAGGACTGTCATATGAGGAAAGATTGGGTCGACTAGGCCTGTATTCACTAGAGTTTAGAAGAATGAGAGGGGATCTCATTGAAACGTATAAAATTCTGACAGGGCTAGACAGACTGGATGCAGGGAGGATGTTTCCCCTGGCTGGGGGGTCTAGAACGTGGGGTCACAGTCTCAGGATACGGGGTAGGACATTTAGGACTGAGATGAGGAGAAATTTCTTCACTCAGAGCGTGGTGGACCTCTGGAATTCTCTACCACAGAAGGCTGTGGAGGCCAAGTCACTGAATATATTTGAGAAGGAGATATAGATTTCTAGACACAAAAGGCATCAAGGGGTATGGGGAGAGAGCAGGAATATGGTATTGAGATAGAGGATCAGCCATGATCATATTGAATGGCGGAGCAGGTTCGAAGGTCCGAATGGCCGACTCCTCCTCCTATTTTACTATGTTTTCTATGTTTTCTAACACTTGACTGCTTTGTGACAGGTTAAAATTACCAATCAGATTTTATTTATGATTCGGTGATTCACTGAAGCAATGATTTACACAAAATACTACATGGTGGTAACTTACAGTATAAAACTGGAATTACTGATTAAACGTCTTTCGTTCTTCCAGCTCCTTCTGACAAACTCTTGAAATGACAAAGGGGGTGAAATCCGATTTCGGCGGTAGCGCAAAACAGAAAACAGGCGCTAGCGAGCCGGAAGCCTGTTTTATACCTCGCTCAATTTTGTTTTCAAAGAAACTCCGGCGAGCTGTAAAACAAGTTGCCAATTCGCTATTGATCGCTTTGCACTATTGCCCAGGTGGAATTTCGCCCCCCTCCAAAGCCTAATACATTAGTCACCTGCTTATGGAGTTTGTTGCACCCAACATATCTTGGTGCTACAACTGAACTATTTGCCACTGAATGATTTTAAGGATAATTTGTCCTTTGAAGGTAAAAGCAATTTATTCGAAGATTATAAAGAAAACAGAATCTTCACAGTCTAAGCATTTAGTTAACTGTGGGATGATGGCTTGGGTTAGTCATAACTGCCACCTGCAGTTTTCATGCATCTCAATCAACCATTTAATACATGACAATTACACAGACTCTCATAACGCTTTGCTGCCATTTAATATGCAATATTATATGGACGAAACACAGACCCTCTTATGATAAACTAACACAATTTCCAGTAGCGCTATCAAAATCCCTATGGGCTGTTGACACCTGGCAGATTCTTCTTCGTAATTTAAATATACTACACACATCAAAGAGTAGGGTGATTGTTTGTTTGCACCTTTGCAATCATTGTATTAAAATAGACTGTTCACTGACATGACGCTTTGTTATTCATGGAGGTTACAGTCATACAGGAAAGGGATCTTTCATTTGGTGCTGATTTATTCACTCAGATGCTGAATACTAGCACAGTCATGTCAGGGCAAAGAGAGCTGATGCATTGTCATATCGTAGGAATGGTTAGTGGATTCAGGGGAAAGTCTCTTTCTTTGCAAGTGAGTGAGAAGGAAGTCAGACTGTGATGTCCAGGTGGACTGCGTTACACAGAGGAGAAGGTTTCCGGGACTAGCTGTCCTTTGGTATTCCTTGCAGCAGGCTATAACTATTCTGGACACCCAATCTGGAGCATACTGCAGATCCCCTCCTGACCTATGGAGGCAGCAAAAGCGCACCTTCAACTTCCCAATGGTCCTCTTGATGGCCAGCCTGGTAGCTCCATGTCCCTCATTGTACTACTCCTCTGCTGCTGTTCGGGGCACTCTGAATGGGGTCATCAGCCAGGGGAGCAGGGGATATGCTTTGTAACCCAGGAGCCATCCCTGGATGTTCCTAAAGAGGTCCGTCATCTCTAACTTTTTCCAGTTCTGATGAAATCTCATCGACCTGAAACGTTAACTCTGTTTCTCTCTCCACAGATGCTGCCTGGCCTGCTGAGTATTTCCAGCTTTTTCTGTTTCTATAATGATCTGGAGACATAGAGTTCAAATCCCACCATGGCTGCTGGAGAATTTACATTCAATTAATTAAATAAATCTGGAATAAAAAGCTAGTATCAGTAATGGTGACCATGAAACTACCGGATTGTCGTAAAAACCCATCTGGTTCACTAATGTCCTTTAGGGAAGGAAATCTGCCGTCCTTACCTGGTCTGACCTATATGTGATTCCAGACCCACAGCAATGTGGTTGACTTTTAACTGCCCTCTGAAATGGCCTAACAAGCCACTCAGTTGTATTGAAGAAGGCAGCTCACCACTATCTTCTCAAGGGCAATTCGGGATGGGCAATAAACACTGGCCTTGCCGGCGAGGCCCACATCCCATGAATTAATTTAAAAAACCTTTATAGCTGGCATCTTTTCAAGCTGATTTTATTCACCACCACTACTCATTGGCATTAAGGTATTAGCTCATTATCATTTAGAGAGAATTAAGCTCTAATTGCTTATTTCAACAATCCACTGTCATAAGGGTTTCCAAAAAATAATTTTCTATGATTCTACAATTTAAATTCCCTTTGCTAATTTACTTTGTCCCTGTGTTCAGCGCAGAGCTATCTTTAGCTTTCTGTAAGTCTGTGTTTGAATTCCAATTGTATTTTGTCTGAGTGATTTATCGCTTTATTTGTTTGTTAACATTTCTTGAAACTTTTTTTTACTTCAGTCAGTTATTTCCATTTCCCATTTAATTCACTCCTACGGTGATGTGCAGCTTTTTTTTGTGAATTTTTGTGCTTATAAAAATCGAGGATATCACAAGGAGATGAATTTTTTTCTCTTTTTTTGTACAGTGTATAAAACATTCCTACATTAACCCTACATTAAGTATAGCACGGGTTAGAAACACAGTGAAACTTTCTTGACTCTGCCAAAATGCACTTGTAACCACAACCTCAAATGACCAGTCCTTACCTACAATGTGACATTTCCCATGTCGACAGTCTCTGCGTGAGATGGCAATCTGTGCTAAGTGTTGAACTGCCGGAGCTGGGATTTCTATCTAGCCAAGACTGATGGGTTATAAGTCTCCTCACTCTATCAGCAAAGATCCTACGTGAAATGAATGATGGTGCTTTCACCCAATGATTTATGTCTGCAAATCTGCCCATATATTGGCATAGGTTGACATTAAATTGGCAAACTCACTCAGAAAGTCCTTACAGATGGCTCTTGTGGGAAAAGACATTTTTCTCAATAGTGCAATAGACAGTGCTCTGCCACGGTCACAGTTAGCTCCTGCAAAAGGGTTTGAAAAATATCTGGTTAGAGGCAGAATGAAAGGTTACAGGGATATGTATAGACTGAGATGATCAAATACTCCACCAAGCACAATGTTTTCTGTGATGCCGAGCTGGGGAGGTTGGAGGTAGCCAGGGTTGGGGAATGGATGTGAAGAGATGCTCTCAAGGGTCACTTGACTGCCTCAGGAATTGATTGTATGCTGTCTTTGAAAGGAACAAGCTTAATGGGCGGAATGGCCTTTTCTTGTCTGTTGCACTGCAAGGCACCTTGTTGGGTGTAGGGGAGTAGATGTGCAAGAACAGCACAGTGAGGTTCTAGACCAGGTGTGTCTTGAGAACAAAGATATTCAGGAACGAAAACAAGATAGAGAAAATGTAGCCTGAGTTTTTGAAAATAATGGGGTAGCGCAATTGACAATCTGGGCGCAAATTGCGCTTGAAATTGCGCTGGTTTTCCGAAGTGAAGTTATGGTTCAAGTTTCTGCCCAAACATTTGCATAATTACAAACGTAAAATCTTCCACGAACCAGCGCAATCGGTCAGCGTAATGGAACGTAATTGTTTTTTTTTCTTTACATTAAAAAATATTCATTGATGGATTTAAGAGTGGTCACCTGAAGCAGTTTTATTAATACAGATGAAAATGGGTTTTTACAAAAAATGAGCATTTTTAATACGAGTGTCTAGTCCTCCACCTGTGAGTAAATCACTGAAAATGACTTTAAAAAATCTATACTGAACTATTTACTAGTTCCATTGGTATACAGTTGTCAGTTTCTTAGTAAAGTAAATATTTTTTAATAATTAAAACCTTTTTAACACCTACTAGTGCCTGTGCACCTAAAAAAACAAGCTTCCTCGAATGGGCGTAATCGGGCGCAATCGGTGGAAACTTGCCATGCTCATTATTTTGAGCTGGGGCATGGCCAGTTTTGTGGGAGGGGCCGGCTACCTGTGCGATTTTTTTCAAACCAGCATCAGAGATCACAGAAACTCGATTTATGCTTGACGTAACTTGCGTTTAAAATTCCGCGATCTTTTGCACTGGTTTGGCCGATAAAACCAGCGCAAACTAACGGAAACTCTAGGCCATTGTATAAAGAGACAGGATTGCCACCTTCCACCATGTCCAGTGTTAAAAGGAAGGCATGATAGAAACAGTGCAGGAGTGGGATCATTGTAACATAGTAACAATCTTCAGGCAGGGGTGGGCTATCAGCCCATCTAGTCGCCCCATCCAACCTCTCACAAGATCACTATGGCTTGAGTTCTGATGGTCTCTTTGTCGATAATGTGAAAAGTTTAATAACTAATACATCCACAGCATTGAGAACAGAAATATTCTGGACAAAAAACTTGTATCTAGAAAACCAGACATGGTTTAGATTTTAAAAATTTCCTGCCGGTAGACCCAAAATTGGATAGGTAATAACCTTAATGGAAGAGAAAGAGGTTAAGCTCTAAACATTAATCACCACCGATTGAATATTCATTCTGATTATAACTTGTGTTATGGTAGGGATACCAGTATCTAGTCTTCATATATGGGAAAAGACAATGGGGGAGAAATTCGGTATCGCCCCGTTTGGGGTGCAATTATTGGCTGGGCGGAAAGTTTAGCGCCTGGCGCTAATTATCGCCTCCAACTGCAAACATGGCTTCTATCGCCCCTGGAGGTGATTGGAGCGCTAAATCAGGCGCTGCACACCTGTCTTAAGGCGCAAAGGCCGAGGAGCGAGGCGCCAACTCAGAGTGTGGGCGCAGCGCAGGTGAAGTCAGTTAGCGATGGAACACAGACACACTGGCGCCAGCCAGTTCTTAAAGGGGAGGGTTGATCTTGCTCTCCAACCACACCCTGCTCATTGGAGCCTTGAATCTCGGCCTGGAGAGACCTGTGCCTACATTTTCCAGCTAAGGACTATGGAGAGAGTGAGAGAACAAGCTAAACGCTTCAGCGAGCGGGCCTTGGAGGCTCTGGTTGGCGCGGTGGAGCGCAGAAGATCTATACTCTTCCCTGAGAGTGGCAGGAGGCCTTTGCCACGCGACTACAGAAGAGTGTGGAGGGAGGTGGCTCAGTACGTCTCCTCCAGGAGCATGGTGCCGAGGACCCATACTCAATGTCGCAAAAAGTTCAACGACCTCACTCAAGTCGTCAGGGTGAGTGGCTTTTTTTCATTACCTCTCCATCCCTCCATTTCAACCTCACTCTATGGCCAGAGGGTCTTAAAACCCCAATGCCCAACACTCATCCAACACCTATGGCCCTTTCATGAAACACACATGCACATTCCACACCTTGCATACAGTAAGGGCTATTCAACAATGGGAGGCACATCAGGCAAGACCATGGCTGTATATTGTAAGGGCTATTCAACTATGGGAGGCACATCAGGCAAGACCATGGCTGTATATTTACTCAGACGCCGTCCTTTCTCTTGCAGGCCAAGCTATCTCATAACAGGAGACAGCAGCAACGGATGGGTGGAGGGCGGCCTCAGCTGCAGCCCCTCAGCGATCTTGAGGCGTGTGTCCACAGGATTGTGGCAAGCCAGGTGATTGGTGCCATCGCCCCTGGAGAGGTCGACCCCGTTCGGGATAGCAATGGTAACGTAATCAGCTTTCTCTCCTCTCTCATTCCACTTGTCTCTCACAACACCAGCCTTTGACACTTTCAATCCAACTTACTAAATTGCTCCACTCCTTCCTCTCTTACTGCCCCCCTGTCCTCACGCTAAAGCCACTCTTGTACCTCCCTGCTTTCAGATGGTGATTCACCAGCTGAGGAGACGGGCCCTCAAGCTGCCAGTGGGAACAAAGCCGCAGGCGAGGAGGAAGAGCTAGCCGGAGTCTCAGTGCCACCCTCTTCACCCTTACAAGCTGTTCTCATTTGTGTCTCGGGGGTACTTCTCAGTTTCCCTTGGGCAACTTAACTAGCACAATACCAGTAGGGGTTTCCGAGTAAAAGTACTTTGGTGGATATCCTGGTGGATTCTCTTTTGTTGGGTCTAATAGCTGAATCAGTTCCTCATCCTGATTGGCTGCCCGTTCTGCCCTAGTGATTACACTAATATTGGCAGGCCCCTCTCGAGGGGGTGTCATGCAGACCGAACGTTTCGCTTGTTCATCTGCAAGACTGTTTCCTTTTGAGTGTACTGTCCCAGTGGTATGCCCGTTACATGAATCACCTGACAATTCTGTTTCTCCATTCTCGAACGGAGAATGTCTTCCCACAATGACTTATGTTTTATGGGTTTACCCTTATGATTGGTAAAATTTGTTTCTTCCCAGAAAACTAGATCTTGGTTATATCCTCTTTTACAGTAGTTACTATCCATAGTGTGGGTTTAATATGGTCTGCCTTTTCTAAAGCATACCGTAATGCTGTGGCTTCAGCATATTGCGCTGTCTTATGGCCAAGGGGTATGGACAGTAATTCTTCTGGATAAAAAGAATAGGAATCTCGAAAAGTCCCTACTACTATCCCCATCCCAGCTGAGGATTGTTGGGATGTCCCTTTTTTAATCGTCATTGAAGATCCATCACAGTAAATGACTTGATGGTACTCTGTAAGCGGTCTTATAGGTATTTGTCTGATTCCCTCCTTCGTATCATCATCGTCCATGATGGGGAGATGCTCTAAGTCCATTTCCGGGGAGAGGAATTTAAAAATGAGTGTAGGATCATTCAAGAACGATGCCCATTTATCATATCGGATCTGGGTGGCTCTTTTTTCATCAGAGACCATCCTCAATACTGATCTTAAATCGGGAATCTCAGTGTAGATGGTAATGGGGTATTTCCCTTGAAGGGTTCGTGCCTTGATGAGGCATTGGACTACCATAGTCATGACCCTTTCTTTTTTAATGTACCTCCTTTCGACATTGGAAAAGTTATAAGAATGGAACTGAATGGGCACTACGCTCTTTTCATTGTAGAAAACTGCAACTGCCACTTTAGGTGATGACCTGAGATGAATATTGAGGGGAACTTTTAGGTCCCTCTGTTCCAGGTCTATGGCTTTTTGTACCTCTCGGCATAATTGTTGCAATTTTGAGTAATCGTCTGGTGAAAATATGAATGGTCCTTTTGCTGCTTCGCCCACTCTAGCATACAGGGGTGCTGAGAGCTCAGCAAAGGTTGGCGTAAAGGATCGAGCAAAAGTCAGGAGTTGTAAATTTGCTTGCAGATTTTTCAGAGTTTTAGGATATTGAATGGTGGTTAATTTTTCTTTATAGGATTGAGTTAATCCTCTACTGTTTTCAGTTATTCGCAGGCCCAGAAAATCTACCTCTTCCCTAACTAGTTGACTCTTTTTTATGTTGATTAAGTACCCAGCAGTTGTAAGTCTGGATAAAACACTATCAATGGCTTTCAAGTGCTCTTGGAGATTGTCATGTGACAGATATATATTGTCCACATAAGAATTGACGTGAGGTAGGTCTTTTAAAAGGTCAATGCTGTGGGCTGAAAAGAGAACGGGACTGTTTTGAAATCCCTGGGGCAATCTGGTCCAGCAGTACTGATAACCATCGGGTCCAGTCATCGCTGTTTTTGGCCAATCAGCTTTTTCGATTGGATGTGACCAGAAACCGTTTGCTAGATCAATACAAGATTTATATTTTTCCCTCGTGATTCCAGAGAGAAAGGGGTAGAAATTAGGTCGCGCCCCATTTGGGGCGCAAATATCGTCTGGACGCAAATATTAGCGCCTGGCGCTAATTATCGGCACTGACTGGAAACTTCACTTTTACCGCCCCGGGAGGTGAGTGGAGCGCTAAAGCAGGCGCTGCACACCTGTCTTAAGGCGCAAAGGCCAAGGAGTGAGGCGCTACCTCAGAGCGCTGGCGAAGCTCATGTAATGTCAGTCAGCAATGGAACACACACACAATGGCACGGGCCAGTTCTTAAAGGGGATGGTTAATCTTGCTTTCCATCCACATCCTGTTCATTGCAGCCTTAAATCTCGGCCTGGAGAGACTTGCACATCAAATGTGCTGGAAAGAACAATGGAGAGGACCAGGCAAAGAGCTCAGAGTGCAGCTCCCACAGTCTCTGCTAAATCGATACAAGGAATGGCAAATCAAAATGAACCTGCAAAGTGCTGCTCAGTACCCAAAACTCCTTCACACAACGTTGAATCTCTCCAGAAGTCTCTCCCTCTCTCTCTCAGAATGCGTAGTTCAAAAATGCCACCAACAATAAAAGACAGGAAGAGGCCCCCTTTAAATAGCGCCCCCCCCCAGCCCCACAGCGATTGATAGCGTTCCAGTCTTCCGGTCGTTGGAAGCGCCAGGCGGTAAGGCAGGGGGCGCCACTCAATTTCCGCTCCGGGGCGCCACAAGGGCGTTGCACCATGGAATGACGTCACAATCTGCGCGCGCAGGTGGTTGCAGCGGTAAGTTTTAGCGCCGCCGCACAATCTCAAGTTAAGTTCTCGAGCGGCGCAAACATCGCTGCGCCCGGGCGTTAGCGGCTTTGCGCCCCATTAGCGCCCTCTTAAGGCGCTAACGGGAGGCGCAACCAACTGAATTTTTACCCCAAAGACTGTGGAATTTTGCTGTTGTGCAGTATGTGGGGCCGTTACCTTATTTAAGGCTGTATAATCGATCACTAATCTCCACCTCCCATCTGGTTTAGCAACACCAAACAATGGTGAATTAGTTCTAGATGCCATTTTGATTAAGACACCTTGTTCTGTTAGTTCTTTGAGCGTTGTTAGGAGATCTATTTTTCCTTTGTGGTCTTGAATAGGCCACTGTTTTTTAGGTTTGTGCCAGCCAGCATCAAGTGGGTGGGGTTTGATGTCTATCTTTCCACATTGATTTGGATGGCGTTGTAGATAAGGGTAGTATCTATTAATAAGTTGCTCGAGGAGGTCTTTGCCTCCCCCCTCTAGGCAAGTTCGATCAAGTTGTGTCCAAACATGTTTTTCCCTGTCATCCTGGTCTGTGGATGCTTCTACAGGTCTGGTTGAGATTTTAAAGTAATGTTTCATGTCTGGTTGTCCTATAATGAGGGAACAGGCCAATTGTGGTACCAGTCCTACATCTAGGGTCACCGTGATTCCATATATGGTAATAGGTATTTTGTAAAAATTAATTATTTTGGTTTTGTCTTGTGTGAATCCCCCTAATGGTCTTTTACAAATTGGGCTCCCCAAATCTGTCCACTTAGTTTTTATAATTGCAGGATCTATTACAGTGTAATCAGCTCCCGTATCAAACAGGGCCTTCACTTGTGTGTTTGTGGGCAAGGTTGCCAGGGCATAGGGGAATTCAAGAGGCCCTGGCTGGGTGCCAGGCCTTCAATCCTGGGATTGTTCATCCTCAGGATCCTGAGTTTCATTTGCTGCTTTGTCTTTAATTATTTTAACTGATGTTTGTTCCTCCCTCTTGGGGGTATCATGTTTTCCAAATCCCTTAGGGGGTTCGTCGGACCGTTTATTATCTTGACGATCCTCCTGTTGGGGTGGACGTTGGTTCTGCCGGGAATCTTTTTGATCCCCATTTCGGTTTTCCCGGTATCCTCCCATGGCTCTCTGATAGTTTTGGCCAGTGTAAAAGCTGTCCCCCTAGGGAGTCCACTGTCCTTCGTTTTCCTTTCGAGGTCTAGCCCCTCATCTATCCCATCTTTCCGGGGAGAAATCTTTCTCGTATTGTGGGCGAGTTGGGGGTGTAAACTTTCTGGAATACCATCTTGGGGGTCCCGAGCCACGAGTTTGTGTCTGGGCGGGGTGGACTTGAGACTTGGGTCTATACAGTCCTTGTTTCTGAGTACCAAAGGTACCTTCTCCGATTTTTTTATCCCTAGTTTCTGATCTCATTATAGGTTTAGTTTGGGGTAGACCTAAGAGGTCATGATTTAATTGGACTATGCGATTGACATTATCCCATCTTTGTTGGTTATCTCGATAATCGTTTAGAGCACCCTCACAGGCAAGTTTGAGGGCTGTATTTTGGTATTGATTGGCCAGGCAACCATGGACAATATCCCAGTTATCCTGTGTAAGTACTTTGCCTAATCTGTAGGCAGCTACCAACCCTTTAGTTGTGGCTGTATTAGTGAGTATTTCCTTGATGGAACCCATTACATGCCCTCCCTGAGTTGCCGTGAGAACATAGGCGTATATTTGAACCCAGTTGTTACACTGGTTTAATGGTGGAATTAAGTCTGAACTTAGTATCATTTGTAGTAGTTGCCTCAGGTGTTGGGCATTCCAATCTTGGCAATAGGTTTCCAATTTATCAAGGTTAGTTAGAATCCAGCAGGTTTTTTTTCCTGGCTGGTGTTTCCCAGTCTACCACACATTGTGTAGATGGAGCTCAGGTTTACTTGACCTAGGGGCGCAATGTGTGGTTGCTGGGGTTGGCTTACTGGACCAGTAATCATTGCGCCTCCAGCATTGAGATAGGATTGAGCTAGTGCCTGTCGGTATTGATTATAATGGATTCTAAGCTGTCTATAGTTTTCTCGAAGATTCTGGTCATTTATTTTATCATGAGCTTGCCACCTTAACCGGAATCCATGGCCCCCAGGAGCACAAGCTGCTCCGGGTCCTACTATTCGGCCATGGTTGCCACCACCTGGTTGGGCACCGTTCATTAGGCCTCCCAATTGTGCGGGTGTGCACCTTATCATTAAGGAATTTAGTGGATTTGGAGTATTTGTTTGATTATCCCACTGGATATTCTGTATCCCCTGGTTCTGGGGATCAACATCAATCATGCCATGAGTTCTAACGGCTCCGTCGGCATTAAAGCCTTCTATTTCAAAAATTATCACTTGGTTTTGTGGAGGTACAGGGATAGGATTATTTCCCCTAATAAAGCAATCGTTTGAATTTCCTAATAAAAAGACTTGGCCAATTCCGACAGGGTTTGCCATTTCGTCAGGACCTAACCTCAGTTAGGGTTTAATATGAACTTTATAAGAAATTTCTAGACCTCAATGGTATATTGAGGGAGTTCTGATTTAAGTTCTACAAGGCCTGATCAGGGACTTGTCGTCTCTAGAGACTTAAATCGGGGTCTTAGTACCACTGTCAGTAAAACACTCCTTCTATACTTAACAATCTACAAGATGGATATAGATATAAATATAAGTATAGGTTCTGTATCAACTCGTTAACACACACATTGGGTGCCAACTGAAGGGATAATTACTAGTCCTAGCCCCTTTAGGGCTACCCCGGATCAGGCGTATTCCCCAGACGTTCACTTTCAAATAAAGTTTGAGGTAGCCGAATCCTAAAGACGCTTAATTGGGTCTAAAGGTCCAGACTATCTCTCCCTAAAGGAAAGGAACAACCTGAAGATGTTACCGTCCTCCAGATAGCACTTTTAATAAGTTTAGCTAGACTGTAACGTTCCGGATATTATGAGGGTCCGGAAAACTCCCTCAGAATTCTGCAACTCCTCACCAAAGAGCGTACAGAGATTGAGTTCGCAAGTTTGATACAGAAGTCTTATGTAGACAATTCTAAAAATATATAAATTTATTAAAGAACCGACATGTCATTTACAGTTGGTGATTCAATCGCAACATTAACAGTTCCAAAAACAGAAATCTTACAATTCTATTATCAGAGATCCTTATTCTCAAATCTTAACTTCATTACATTTTTACACTTCTTAGTCTTTATTCCAGGATATCCACCAAAATCAAATACAGTACAATACCTTGATCCCCGAGGTACAAAGAGTTGTAGACTTACAGAGCTTGCCTCTGAAGCCGAGAATCGCTTTGCCCCTTTACAGCGAGACTATCATCCCATTTGAAGGTTCAATATTTATATCCTTTCTCAGTGGTATTTCCTTTGAAGTTTTCTGCTGATGTAAGCTAATTATCTCTAGTCATTTTTCTGCTGACCCCTGCTATTCTTACAGTCAGTTCAGCTGGTAGCATTAAGAATCGTGTCTCTACTACCTTTAAAAATGGTGTGACAGCAGATGCATCTATTTGATGTCATTCTTACCAAGGTCTTCTGTTGGTGTCTTTTTATGACATGTAAATTAAAAACACCTCAACCGGGTGCACCATTGTCTTCTTAGTTACCTCAGCTGGTTGCAACACAGAATCGTGTCTCCTGTGTTTCGTTTGATGTCATTTTAACGAAGGCATATGTTTCTTAATTTTCTGTGTTTCTTTCCAAAGTGTATTTTAAGACACCTTAACAGGGTGTACCATTGTGTTCTTTCCAAAGCTTCAGACTATCAGGAACCTCCAACCTCCTGTTTCAATAAGGTTATTGATTCAGTGTCAACAACTTATCTTATCTCAATAGCCTGTATGCTGTTTACAGCTTCTCCATTGTTAGGTTTTTAGATTTTCAAGCCCAGTTTGTCATGTTACAATAAGGCCAGAGTTATTTCATAGAATGGTGTATTTTTCTGAATATGGCTTATTCCTTCACAGGTGAAGCTCCGGGACCCAGCGGGCTGCAGCAACGTGATGGGGGTAGGGAAGCCCAGGGGGCCTTCTACCCAGAGGGAGAGTAGGCCAGCGAGTCCTGCTGCACTGGATGCAGAGGAGGAGCGGCTCATCGCTGAAATGAACACCCAGGCGGTGGACATGCACACTCAACTCATGGGTGTAGTAGGAAGGGTGCCCGAAACCATTGATGCACTGGCAAGGAGTGTGGAGCACTACTCTGTAGCACAGGCAGATGCCACGCAAATGCTTAGTGCTGCAATTCAGTCACTGGCTGCCGTGATCCAATCTCAGACTGGTCTCATGCAGTCTCAGATTGAGGCCATGCAAGCACTGACTGCTACCATTGTCGCTGGTTCGGACACATTTCCCCGGGGCTCTCACCGCGCCGCAGCAGACCAGCAATCTGTGCTCCAGCAGATTGCTCCGGATGCTGAGGTGCTGCCCCGTGGGAGTGCCAGTATGTCGGTCGAGCAGGGAGTTGCTGTCCTCTCTCAAGATGACAGCATTCCTGCTGCCACCACTGTCACTTCCCCATTGCACTTGCCACCACCTGTAGCCCAGACTGCTGCCTGCCCATGCAGAGATGGTGCAGTCTGCAGCCGGGCCCTCCAGGCCCAGAGCTGGTCGAGGCCATCCTTCAAGGGCATCTGCAGTCTCAGGTTCTGACATTCAGCAGCCTTCCACCAGCCTTGCTGCAGCCACTGGGGCCCCATTACGGAGGAGCAGTAGGGTGGGAAGGGGGGAAGTGCGCAAGGGAAGGAGATCACCCTCGAAGGGCAAACAGTAGGAGGTGTGACGAAATGTTGGGAATTTTTTTATTAAAGGCCGAGGTTCGTATTCAAACTTTTGTTTAGTGTTTTGGCCATTATCTCCAGGTTGTGAGAACCAGTTATGTTAATTAATGATTTTTTGTGTTTGTTTCTATTAGTTTGTCATGAGAAATGACACACACAGAGTTTGTAAAATAAAAAAAGTTTTTGTATTCAAAATGTACAGGTTTGGCCTTTGGAATCATTGCTGCCTTGGCCGGCTTTGGGGCTGCTTGTTGCTTTCATTCATGTTGTTCTCCATGCCAGAAGCCATTTCCTGAGTAGGGGCCTAGAAGCGGCTTGTTATCAGTCGTTGACGGACGGCCCTTGCAGTTTCAACATTGTGGGCCTCCCTCCCACCTTGGTGCTGCTGCTGATCATCCTCCTCCTCCTCTTCCTCCTCCTCCGGTGGTGCACCAAGGCCTGGTGGCATTGGCTGGGTCCTGAGGATTGCCAGGTTATGAAGAATGCAGCACACAACTATGAAGAGGGAGACTCGCTCAGGAGAGTACTGCAGGGCTCCTCCTGAGTGGTCCAGACAGCGGAACCGTTGCTTGAGCACGGCGATCGTCTGCTCAACGATGTTCCTGGTGGCGAGATGGCTCTCGTTGTACCGCAGCTCAGCAGGGGTGTTGGGGTTACGGAGCGGTGTCATCAGCCAGGTGCAGAGTGGCTAACCCTTGTCCCCGAGGAGCCAACCACTTGGCTGATGCGGTGCCTGGAAAAGTTCTGGCACAGCAGTCTGGCGCAGGATGAAAGCATCGTGGCTGCTGCCAGGATAGTGGGCATTGACAGCGAGTATCAGCTGTCTGTGGTCACAGACCAACTGGACGTTTAAGGAGTGGAACCCCTTGCGGTTTCGGAACACCTCTGCATTCTCATGCGGTGCCCGCAATGCCACATGCGTGCAGTCAATGGCGCCCTGCACCATGGGGAAGCCCGCTATCCTCGCAAAGTCCAATGCGCGTTCATGCTGTTTGGCCCGGGTCATCGGGAAAGAGATGTACTGGCATCTCCTTTTATAGAGGGCATTTGTGACCTGACGGATACAGCAATGGACCGTGAACTGGGAGATATTGGCGATGTCCCCAGTAGCTGCTTGAAAGGAGCCGGTGGCATAAAAGTTCAGAGCCTCTGTGACCTTCACTGCCACTGACAGAGATGTCCTGGTCCTCAGTAGAGGCTGCAGATCTGGCTGCAGCAGGTGGCAGAGCTCAGTGACCACCTCCTTGCTGAAGCGCAGCCTGCGCAAACACTGCTCCTCAGACAAATGAATGTAGGAGACTTGTTCCCGGAATACCCTGGGAGGGTAAGGTCTCCTGTGCAGAGGCCTGTTGGCCCTCCTCCGTCTGGCCATGATTGTCACTCTCTCTCTGCGTCTCTGATGCCTCCGATTCTGCAAGCACAGGACGACTCCCCGAATCAGTGCAGTCCCCATAGTCTCCTGACAATCAAAGTAATGAAGGTCAAAACCAAAAGTACCTGCAAAGTGATGCTCAGTAGCCAAACCTACTTCACACAGCGTTGACTCTATGCAGAAGTCTCTCTCTCTTTCTCAGAAGCTCTCTCTGTCAGAATGAGTGGTGCAAAAATGTCTACCACAGAAAAAGGTAGGAAGAGGGCGCCTTTAAATAGCGCTCCCCCAGCCCCTCACCGACTGGGAAAGGTTCCAGTCTCCCTGTCGTTGCTTGCGGCAGGCGGAAAGGAGGGGGGCGCCACTCAATATCCAGTCCGGGGCGCCACCAGGGCGTTGCACGCTCGACTGAGGTCATGATCTGCGGGCGCAGGAGATCGGGGCGGTAAACTTTTGCGCCGCCGCAAAAACTCTAGTCAATTTCGCAAGCGGCGCAAACATCGCCGCGCCCGGGCGCTAGTTGCTTTGCGCCCCATTAGCGCTCTCTTAGGGCACTAACGGGAGGCGCAAACCAACCGAATTTTCCCCCCAATGTCTGTCAGGACTCTATTCAACTGTAGAAGGCTTCATGACCTGAATATGATCGGGTCCTTACAAGACATCCACACATGAAGTTTCCAGCACTAATTATTGATCAAGAGCCAGAACTCTCTCCCTCTCTCTAGCCCAGAACACAAAGACCAATTGTAGTGATCTAACCACTACCTTGAGACCAGCTAACTTAACACAGACCAGCTAACTTAACACAGACCAGCTAACTTAACACAGACCAGATAACAAATCTGGGACCTTTCTGATTTCAGCTCAATGTAAAAAAATATGAAGCACTATATTTTGGAAGTAAAAATAGGGAAAGGAGACACACCTTAAATGGTAAGATTTTAAATAGAGTAGAGGAGCAGAGGGACCTTCGTGTACCAATGCAGGGGCCATTATACGTGGCAAAGCAAATATATGAGGCTACAAAAGGTCACATGAAATCCGTGACTTTGTATCTAGAGACATGGGGGAGAAATTCAACTCACCTCGGTTTCCAGGCTGAGTGATCTGAACACAAGCCTGAAGACATCGGTCGTTCGAAATGGAGCCTCAGGCCTCATTTGCATTAAAGTGACGAGCTGCGGATGCCAACTGGCTTCCCGATACAGCTCGTTGGTCGTGACCTGACCAATTGGCTCTAATGCCAAGCCGGCCCGCAGGTGTTGTCCTGGGAGGTGGGGGGAGGGGGCTGACAGGCTCGGGTGATAGTTGCTCCACAGTTAGGCCATTCAAGATCCAGAACAACTGGGCCTGGCATGGGCAGCGCAAGCTCCATCCATTGGCGGATTGATTCCGATCGGGGTCCTACAATCAACGTTAAGAACCCCGATTTGCACATTCAGGGTGCTTACAGCCTGTTTGAGGTGGGTGACCTGCACACCTAGAAATTGTGAGCTCCCAATTTAGCAGCCGCCGCACTTCCCAGGGAGATCGGACGCAGAAGATTGCAACCCGAAATTTCCCTCCAACATTGATGTTACACAAAAAAAAGCTGGTGCAATGATATTGAATCTCTCCCCTATAGAATACCAAAAGCAAGATGGTAAAGTTAGAATTGTACAAAACCTTCGGTCACAGTTGGAATACCTTGTGTAGTTAAGGGGAACTCCATTATAGGAAGGTTATAAAAGCAATGGAGAAGGTGCAGCATAGATTCACTAGGATGTTACCAGAGATGAGGGATTGCTGTGACTACAACAACAGCAATAACAACTTGCATTTATATAGCACCTTTAATGTAGTAAACCGTCCCAAGGCACTTCACAGAAGCGATTATCAAACATAATTTCACGCCGAGCCACATAAGGAGGTATTAGGACAGGTTAAGAGGGAGCTTTTGAGGAGCGATTTAAAGGAGGACAGAGAGGTAGAGAGGCTGAGAGGGTTAGTGAGGAAAATCCAGAGCTTAGGGCCTAGACAGCTGAAGGCACGGCTGCCAATGATGTGGCGAAGGAAATTGTGGATGCACAAGTGGCCAGAATTGGAGGAACGCAGAGTTCTCGGAGGATTGTAGGGCTGGAGGAGGTTACAGAGATAGGGAAGAACGAGACCATGGAGGGATTTCAACACAAGGATGAGAATTTTAAATTTGAGAACCGGAAGCCAACGTAGATAAGCGATAGGTGAGCAGGACTTGGTGCGAGTTAGGATATGGGCCGCAGAGTTTTGGATAAGCTCAGGTTTATGGAGGGTGGAAGATGGGAGCTGGCCGGGAGAGCATTGGGGTATGTCGAGTAGGGGGGTAACAAAAGCATGGATGAGGATTTTACCAGCAGATGTGCTGAGGTAGGGGTGGAGACGGGCGATATTACAGAGGTAGAAGTAGGTGGTTCTCGGTGATGGAGAGGATTATGGGGTCAAACAGAGATGAGAATTTATGGCTTTTTTCATTAGAGCTTAAGAAAGTTAAGGGGTGCCCTGATAGAGGTCTTCAAAATTATGAAAGATTACAATATTGCGAATAGTGACAGATAGTTTCCACCGGGCTTAAGAAAATAAAAAAATTAAATAGGAGCTTAGAAAAGTAATTACGTAGGGGTGGTTAGAATGTGAAATATTCTGCAACTGTGCAAACAGAGATTCATAAAGTCTTTTAAAAGGGAAGTTAATAGTTGCTTGAAAAGAAGAATATTAAACGGTACGGGGCGTGAGCAGGTGAGTGCAATTAAACTAGGTCCTCATGTGGAGAGAAACACCTGCAAAGACCCGATGGGCCAAATTGCCTGATTTCATGCAGTAACATTCTATGATTCTATGGGTCAATGGCTCACACAAGGAGGTGGTGCATGTGTCAACAAAGCCATCAAAGGAATGCTTAAGCTTTTCTCTACACTCCTCTGGATTCGGATCTTTTATACAGATTGACAACTCTAACTGGATGAAATTCAAGACTTGCTGCCAAATAATTGTAGATAATTATCAGTTAAGCTAAAGGGAGAGCAAGACAGAGAAGTGCTATTCGCAGGAGGCGAGGCAGAAACAATTGGGCCCTGAATAACCTTAGCAATCTCAATTTAAGATCAATTAGAAAATCTCTCCTCGCAGATGAGTTCATCTTGTGTAACTGTTCCGTACTGTTTGTTTACCTTTTATAGCTTAACTGTGGCAATTAATTGAGATTACCAGAACAAAGCACAAAACTGCAGCTTTATTGATCTGTCATTTCTAACATTTTCCATCTCTTTCATTCTAGAGGCTGGCACTATCATCTTCCAAATTGATTTATACTGTATGAATTGATTATGAGCTGAAGCGAGAGCTTCTCAGAGTACAGCCAAAGGCAAAGTTCATGCCTTTCTGCTTCTTGGCACAGGAGAGTGATGTGTTCCATAGTGAGAAGTTGTGCAGCAGAATTAATTCCGCATGCTGGGTCTCCTTTGGCATTGCTCATGGTGAGTCAGAGACAATACTCTAGAGCGTTGCACCATGAACACACATCGTATTAATATATAAGAGAAGAAACACACCATTTTCCCCATACACTCGGTTCTGTTAGAATCCAATAAAGATAATAAGCAGCCATACAAAAAAACCAATACAGAAATTCCCTCATCTTACAGACATAATTTACCACTTTCACCATCAGATTGAAAAGCCGGGAGGGCAAAGAATTATTCTGGTCACTGTGTGTGCATTGTAAATGTGTTCTTTTTTTTAATTCATTTACAATATCACCAGACCTGAGCAACTCTTCCCTAAAGAAGACTTTTTTTTCTCCCACTCTGGAAACATTCCTCTGGCTGCAATAAAATGAGATTTAAATCAATTGTAAAAAATCTTCTTGTAAAAAAAAAATCACAAGCATTACAACAAAATCCCTTCCTATCCTTTTGCATTGTGCTTTCCCACCACACAATCCAACCTCCATTACAATGCATATACAAAGAGAGCAATTGTACTGTGCGACTGATGCGACATAACCAAGCAGTCAGATCGCAACTCTCAGAAGCCATTGCGCCACCTCACACCCTGTTCTTCCCTGCTTGTTCACTCCTTCCCAGCCTGCAATAGCCAGAGTCCCACGTTTCATGATTACTCCCAGCCTTAGCCGATGTCTCAATCATAGAAACATAGAAAATAGGAGCAGGAGTAGGCCATTCGGCCCTTCGAGCCTGCTCCGCCATTCAATATGATCATGGCTGATCCTTTATCTCAATACCATATTCCTGCTCTCTCCCAATACCCCTTGATGCCTTTTGTGTCTAACCTGGCTGCTTCTTATGTCCCCCTCCCAAGCCTGCTCTCCCAGTTTAAAGACTCTGTTTCTCTTCCTTCCCATTTGAATCTTCTCCTGCCTCTATCCTTAACTCCAGGCCTCCTGCTATCCTTGCCTCAGCACCATTCCTGGGATACACCCCAGCTCCGGACTTTGCTGCTTCCCACCTGCCTCCTGACCTCATGAATGCTGTGAATTTTGCTGTTTGCTCTCATCCCTCCCTTCTTTTATTAAAAAAAAGTACAGCAGACATATTGATGGCTTTAATAAAAAGAGAATTAGGGTTTATTACAATTTATGCTGTTAAGAGGTAAGTACAATTTAAATGTGCACAAATTGAAAACACAGAGATGAATGTACTTTTGCATAAGTAACTATATTTTAAAGTATATGAATACTGGCTTACGGCAGATTTGTCACGCACTGGCTGCATCCTCATGAGGAAATTTTCATTTTATTGTAAATTGTAAGTTAATAACATTCCATCAAATCATTCCAACAGATAAGCCATCAATTCAAATTGTGCCACCAACTATTTCATAGGTTCCTGCACATCAGAAGGAATTAAAGGGCCATTAAAGGGAATTATAGGGAAAATTGTTCCAGTCACTCTGTACAGTGACATTAAAATTAAAGAATGGAAAATTGCGGGACAGAAGAGTGCAATTTTGTGATTAGATTTGGAATTTTTACCACATTATAAATGTATTTAAGAAGTGCATGTTTCTGATTTTGCTGCACATAGCATCAAGAGCAGTTCATCCCCTGTGGCTGGCCACCTTTGGATCTCTTGGAGCTTGAGGATTTTATTTAACAAGGAACATACAAACTTCACTTCATGGCCCAAGCTGAACAGATGTTCAACAAAGTGGGAAACGGTATAATACACAAAAACTCTGGGAGACGGACCTTGGAGTTGAACTCACATACATCCTCTGGACACATCTTTGGTCTCTCTAATTTCTCTGATTACCACCCCCGTTTGCCTTGCACCATCATTACTTTTATCATTTAATCACTCCTGCCTTCCACCCAATCACAGGCCTCTCCTTTTTTCTTTTTGTGCCCCCTTTTCCCTGGCTCTGGACCTGCTTAAGAGCTGTTCACCTGTAACATCTTACAGTTCTGACCTGAAACGTTAACCCTATAATTTCTCTCTCCACTGATGCTGCCTGACCTGCTGAGTGTTTCCAGCATTTTCTATTTTTTTTCCTGCAGTATTTTGCTTATTTCTGAGCATGCTCGTTAGCAGTCAAGTAGAGTCCTATAGATTACACCTGCCCCCATTAGAGCAGCCTCAGCACTCTCTCATAGGAACAGGACTAGGCCATTCAGCCCCTCAAGCCTGTTCCGCCATTCAATTAGATCATGGCTGATCAGTATCTTAACTCCATGTACCCGCCTTGGTTCCGTAACCCTTAATATCCTTGCCGAACAAAAATCTATCAATCTCAGTTTTGAAATCTTCAATTGACCCCCAGCCTCAACAGCTTTTTGGGGGAGAGAGTTCCAGATTTCCACTACACTTTGTGTGAAGAAGTGCTTTCTGACATCACCCCTGAACGGCCTAGCTCTAATTTAAGGTTATGCCCCCTTGTTCTGGACTCTCCCACCAGAGGAAATAGTTTCTCTCTATCTAACCTATCAACTCCTTTAATCATCTTAAACACGTCAATTAGATCACCCCTTAATCCTCTATATTCAAGGGAATACAAGCCTAGTCTATGCAACCTGTCCACGTAACTTAACTCAGTTATAAGGTTTTATTTTAATGGCTTGCCATTTGCTGTTTGGAAATTGCACATCGTCAATGCTGTGTTTAAATACTGCTTCCATAAATCACCTTCAAGCAGTTATCTAATACTTTCCATTGTGTTGCTCCATTTCCTGATTATTTCGTTTTGTTTTTTGTTTAACTCTATTTGCAGGTCTGTTCCAATCCCATTTTCCAAGTATCCAGCAAATGGGAAAGTGGTGTTGAGATTAACCAATTTGTTGATATTAGCTTATCTCCAGTCTTTCAAATAATCAGGATCGAGTGCAAACAAATATGGTGGGTATGTTGTGTTTAATTGGAGTTACAGACGGAATATAACACACTAATTAAACAGGAAAAACATACGACCGTGACAAGCAGCGAGTACCGGCCCCGATCGGACTGACGGCTGGCTTGCACGAACAGCTCTTCGGTTTACAGCATTTCTCCCTCTCTTTCTCTCTTCTAGAGCCGCCAAGAGTGTTTAGACTAGGGTCAGCATGGGTCCACCCTCGGAAGAGTGTTAGACCATCGATCCACTCTTGGACGCTCTTCACTACATCGTCTGTACTAGGGGCTTTTCAGGTTTTTCTTTTATTCTCTTTTTCGGGGTGGACCTGGGGTAGAATATTGACAAGACCATCTAACCTATAGGGGTTCCCCTTAAAACCCAATGGCATGTCGAGTTCTTTGTTTAAGCCATGGAAAAAAGGGTCAACCCTCCTGATATCTTCCACCTGTCAGGGGTCCTCACAATCATGCTGAGAACTGTTTTCCCCATATCTCATCTGTCCCTGTCCTTCCAAAGCTAGAATCTCTTATCTTATCTTGTCTTGTCCTCCCCAGCCTGGAGTCAGCAACTCAGACATACCAGGCTGGCCTTCAGACTCCTCCAGTCAGGGGCCCCATTGTTGGAACTGCTTGTTATCAGTTATTTATGTTCATGCAGCTGGCCATGCAAACTAACTATTTCATTTCATTATCAGACTATTGCACCATGAAATGAATCATTAAATTCCCAAAGATATCTTCTATTCTATTCTCACACACTGGTTAACAAGCAATTTTGTTAAACAAAGTCAAAATACTAAAACATAGCATTATGATATGGTTATTTGTAATAATGGAAGAAACATAGGCCAAGTTAAAATACAGTCCGCAGCCTTCCTAGCACACAAACAGCAGACAGCTAGTCTGGGAAGCAAGGTCATATGTGACTGCCACTGTGTGGAATGTTAAAACATCTTCGCAAGTTTTCCAGGAAAACGAAACTTAAGCAGTTCCAGTAAAACACAATTATACATTAACCCCTTACTTGTCTCGCGCTCTAATACAATCATCTAAACACAGTATTATTTGTGTCACAATTTCATTTGGGTAACCATATACATTTTAGGTACCCCTAATTTCTAACAGTGGTGTCCTTGGCTCAGTCATCACATGTTGACGTGAGACATCCCAGCCACCACCACGAGGAGATGAAATTGTGGCTATCATTACCATGACTCTGAGGTGATGTGACAATGCCCATGTATCTTGGAAATACAAATAAGAGTAGCAGCACAACACATACACTGAGAGGATCAAAAAGCAAATAAATGGGACGGATTATTGGTTTTACCTGAGAGATTAAACCAAACATGTTGCTAATTGGATCAGTGATGGGTGTGAAATGCCTCCAAAAATTTCTGGAAATTTAGGGGATGATTTTTGTTTGCCTGCTGCCCCATTCATGCTACAAAATAAGGTGGAGGTAGACAATTTTCTTTTTAAAAACCTACCACTCACTGGCTGCCTGAGGTCTGTCCATCTCGATGTTTGGCCGGCCTCAAAATGGGAGGCCAATGCCCATTTCATGGTTTTTGAACTTCTCTGTGTGTTGTAAATATTGACATACTTCCCAGGAACCCCTGCAAATATTGAGAAATGTCTTTGGACCTCCTGCCAATATTAACACATTTTCGCGAACTCCCATAAAATATTAGCACACTCCTGGGGACCCTCTGCAAAATATTAACGCACTCCCATGGATCATCCTCCTAACTCTGAAAGAGAGTGTCAGCTACTCAAAGAAAAACGTGGACGATGAAGCGGATTTTGCTGTTCCTTTCCTGAATTTATTGGATTGCCTGGGCACCCCCATGCTGGAAAACTGGGTGGGGAGGGTCACATGGATATAAGGAAACC
Source organism: Squalus acanthias (assembly GCA_030390025.1). Lineage (NCBI taxonomy): Eukaryota > Metazoa > Chordata > Chondrichthyes > Squaliformes > Squalidae > Squalus > Squalus acanthias. Next base: position 24,987,445 of record CM059436.1, on the reverse strand, counting down.
TGCTCGATTTTCTGCTCATTACTTTTACTTTTCCATCAGGGCCACAGGATAATGATCAGGAGCAGGAACCCTGGTTGATTCCCTTCCTTAGTCCAGGAGCAATAATGCCAATTGTATCACATCTATAGATGCCTCAGCTGCGATCAGTTAATTCCACATGGGTCAGGGATCAATCCTGTAGACTCAGTTCTACAATGGACGGTTACCAACTGAGGCATTCAGGGAGCTCACTGCTGTTAATTTTACATATTAGGCCAAAGCAAAGCCTAGCTGAACATTGCTGAGGAAAATGAGTAAATGATTGGCAATGCTAACCAGAGTTATAAAACGTACAGCTCGCTGATTGGCAATGCTAACCAGAGTTATAAAATGTTCAGCTCATGCCATTATCTGCCACATTAGTTTGCTTTTGGGAGCATGTAGATCATCTGAAAGCATAACAATAGGAATTTATTGTGTGCAAGCAAATTGTGAGTAATCTGTGTAAGATTCGATCTCTTGAACAAAGAGGCTTGAGGATGTTTTGAAGTATAAAGGTTTTATTAAGAAGCTACAATATAAGCAGTAAAGATGCTAAAATATAAGAGTACAATTATAACATACTAAATAAAATGTTGACTTTTTTTTTATATTCGTTCATGGGATGTGGGTGTCGCTGGCAAAGCCAGCATTTATTGCCCATCCCTAATTGCCCTTGAGAAAGTGGTGGTGATCCGCCTTCTTGAACCACTGCAGTCCGTGTGGTGAAGGTACTCCCACAGTGCTGTTCGGGAGGGAGTTGCAGGATTTTGACCCAGTGATGATGAAGGAACGGCGATATACTTCCAAGTCAGGATGGTGTGTGACTTGGAGGGGAACTTGGAGGTGGTGGTGTTCCCATACACCTGCTGCCCTTGTCCTTCTAGGTGGTAGAGGTCACGGGTTTGGGAGGTGCTGCCGAAGAAGTCTTGGCGCGTTGCTGCAGTGCATCTTGTAGATGGTACACACTGCAGCCACGGTATGCCGGTGGTGGAGGAGTGAATGTTTAAGGTGGTGGATGGGGTGCCAGTCAAGCGGGCTGCTTTGTCCTGCATGGTGTCGAGCTTCTTGAGTGTTGTTGGAGCTGCACTCATCCAGGCAAGTAGAGAGTATTCCATCACACTCCTTATTTGTGCCTTGTAGATGGTGGAAAGGCTTTGGGGAGTCAGAGGTGAGACACTCACTGCAGAATACCTAGCCTCTGACCTGCTCTTGTTGCCACAGTATTTATGTGGCTGGTCCAGTTAAGTTTCTGGTTAATGGTGACCCCCCCAGGATGTTGATGGTGGGGGATTCGGCGATGATAATGCCGTTGAATGTCATGGGGCGGTGGTTAGACTCTCGCTTGTTGGAGATAGTTATTGCTTGGCACTTCTGTGGCGTGAATGTTACCTACCACTTATCAGCCCAAGCCTGAACATCGTCCAGGTCTTGTTGCATGCGGTCATGGACTGCTTCATTATCTGAGGAGTTGTGAATGGCACTGAACTCTGTGTAGTCATCAGCGAACATCCCCATTTCTGACCTTATGTTGGAGGGAAGGTCATTGATGAAGCAGCTGAAGATGGTTGGGCCTAGGACACTGCCCTGAGGAACTCCTGCAGCGATGTCCTGGGGCTGTGATGATTGACCTTCAACCACTACAACCATCTTCCTTTGTGTTAGGTATGACTCCAGCCAGTGGAGAGTTTTCCTCCCGATTCCCATTGACTTCAGTTTTAGTAGGGCTCCTTGATGCCACACTCAGTCAAATGCTGCCTTGATGTCAAGGGCAATCACTCTCACCTCACCTCTGGAATTCAGCTCCTTTGTCCATGTTTGGACCAAGGCTGTAATGAGGTCTGGAGCCGAGTGGTCCTGGCAGAACCCAAACTGGGCATCAGTGAGCAGGTTATTGGTGAGTAAGTACCACTTGATAGCACTGTCGACGACACCTTGCATCACTTTGCTGATGATTGAGAGTAGACTGATGGGGCGGTAATTGGCTGGATTGGATTTGTCCTGCTTTTTGTGGACAGGACATACCTGGGCAGTTTTCCACATTGTCGGATAGTTGCCTCTGTTGTAATTGCACTGGAACAGCTTGGCTAGAGGTGCGGCTAGTTCTGGAGCACAAGTCTTCAGCACGACAGCCGGGATGTTGTCGGGGCCCACAGCCTTTGCTGTATCCAGAACGCTCAGCCGTTTCTTGATATCACGTGGAGTGAATCGAATTGGCTGATGTAGGGGGTGGTGTTTTTGTGTCAGCTTTACCTCTGACTTACATAGAAACATAGAAACATAGAATCTAGAAGCAGGAGTAGGCCATTCGGCCCGTCGAGCCTGCTCCACCATTCTGAGCAGTTTGAATCACTCCCACTCCCTTGGTTCTAGACCTTGGACTTATTTGGGGGTTGTGATACAAAAGGTACAGCAGACAACTGGGTTTGATGAAAGAACTTCAATCTTTATTCAAAGGTAAGACACAAATAATAACAATCTTATCACTCTAAAGGTGGGGAACACTTCGGTACAAGCGAGGGAAATGACAGTAGAACAATACTTCACCCCTCCCAATCCCACTTTACCAGCTAAGTTAGGTTTTGAAGGACCAGGGATAATGCTCACCAATCCTTTGACAGTTGGGCTAAATCGTGGTTTTGGGGTTCGCTGTTTATGGCGGTTAGTGTCTGCCGTACCCCGTACGCGGTAGAGGACTTCACCTGGGTCTCTGGTCAGCCTTCGCGAGTCCGCTGATGCGGTAGGATGTCGTTATGGATTTATCTGGTGAGTACCCAATTTCTTTAGTTTAGCAGTAGGGCTTAGAGTCTTTGGGGAAAATCATGCCCAGGGGTAAGTCAGGAGTAGTTTGTAGTGTGGAAACTTTGCGATTCTTCGGGTTTTCTTCCCTGGAGTTGGTCTTTGTTGGTCACTGTGGCCTGCGATTACCCGGTCAGTTGGGGGTAATGCGCGGTTGTTGGTTTCGTGAGGCCTTTGGTTTCCGCGATGGCTTTAGGCCTTGGTTGGTGTGTCGGTCGACCTCGTGGAGCCGTCGGTGACTGGTTGCTGCTTGTTGCTCCGGGTGGCTGTGTTGGGGCCGTGGTTGGAGGTCCGTCGAGGTGGTGTTTTCGCGAGCTGGACTCAGGTGTGTCTGAGTGGTGAGCGATGCCGACTCGCTTCCAGCTCGGGCCTTCTTCTTCTTGGTCTCTCCTCTTCTCGCTGGCTCTCCTTCCTTCTTCTCTCTCCTGCTTCTCTTCGTGTGTGCTTGGTGGGCCTTCAATTATACAGAATTGAAGTGGCCTTATCTACCCGCCAAATCTGTTTAGTTCATTGTCTAGTTTTGGCGGGCTCGTAAATCGGTAACGATTTACTAGCACGTTAACTGGGTTTTAACATGCCTTCAATCTGACCCATTGAATATGGCCTTATCTACCCGCCAAATCTGTTCAGTTCATTGTCTGAATTTGGCGGGCCTGCTACCAGTAACTGCTCTGTAAGTGTCAAATAGGTTTTTGGGATGGTTTGCATCCTGTCGATTTTCTTGGCTGATTGCTGGTGATGGGTTTTGTGTTTTGGGTTCCTAGGCTGATCTATAGCCTAGTCCTGGGTGCTCTGTATTATGCATGTTTCTTGATGGGCCTTGTAATTGGTTTGATGGGACCTATTGTTTTGGGTGGGGCTGTCTTCTCCTAGGGTCTATTGTCAAAATGTTAATGCGTGCTGGGGCTTTGAGTGAGATCATCCCGGTTCCCCAGATATTGCAATTAACTGCAATACCCAAACTGCTTTTACAGAGATCGCACCCAACTTCCTTCACTGCCTTTTCTCCCTTTACAGGCCCAGACATGTTTTTAAAGTGCCAGAATTTGGTTTTTGGTCTTAAATTCCTTATGTTAGGCCCAAATGCATTTTTATCACTCTGAGGTAGTTCCAACGTCCTTTTTCCTTAGGTTTTGGGGATCTGCAAATTTTGGAAACCTTACACTGAAGACTGGCTTCTGTGGGCTCCACCATCATTGAGGATGGGGATATTCATAGAGCCTCCTCCTTCCGTTAGTTGTTTAATGGTCCACCACCATTCACAACTGGATGTGGCAGGACTGCAGAGCTTTGATCTGATCTGTTGATTGTGGGCTCGCTTAGCTCTGTCTATAGCATGCAGCTTCCGCTTTTTAGCATGCATGTAGTCCTGTGTTGCAGCTTCCCCAAGTTGGCACCTCATTTTTGGGTACGCCTGGTGCTGCTCCTGGCATGCTCTTCTACACTCCTTATCGAGCCAGGGTTGGTTCCCTGTCTTGATGGTAATGGTAGAGTGAGGGGTATGCTGGGCCATGAGGTTACAGATTGTGGTGGAATACAATTCTGCTGCTCCTGATGGCCCACAGTGCCTCATGGATGCCCAGTTTTGAGCTGCTAGATATGTTCTGAATCTATCCCATTTAGCACGGTGGTAGTGCCACACAACACGATGGAGGGTGTCCTCAGTGTAACGACGGGACATAGGGGGAGAAATTCAGTATCGCCCCATTTGGGGTGCAATTATCGGCCGGGCGCAAAGATTAGCGCCTGGCGCTAATTATCGCCTCTGACTGCAAACTTGGCTTTTATCGCCCCTGGAGGTGATTGGAGCGCTAAATCAGGCGCTTCACAACTGTCTTAAGGCGCAAAGGCCGAGGAGCGAGGCGCTACCTCAGAGTGCTGGCGAAGCTCATGTGATGTCAGTCAGCAATGGAACACAGACACAATGGCGCCGGCCAGTTCTTAAAAGGGGAGGGTTGATCTTGCTCTCCATCCACATCCTGCTCATTGCAGCCTTGAATCTCGGCCTGGAGAGACCTGTACATCAAATCTGCTGGAAAGAACAATGGAGAGACCCAGGGAAAGAGCTCAGAGTGCAGCCCCCACAGTCTCTTCTAAATCAATACAAGGAAGGGCAAATCAAAATGAACCTGCAAAGTGCTGCTCAGTACCCAAAACTCCTTCACACAGCGTTGAATCTCTCCAGAAGTCTCTCTCTCTCTCTCTCAGAATGCGTGGTGCAAAAATGTCACCAACAAAAAAAGGCAGGAAGCGGTCGCCTTTAAATGGCGCTCCCCCAGTCCCTTCCTGACTGCAAAACGCTCCCCTCAACCTGTTGTTGCTAGCGGCAGGCGGTAAGGCAGGGGGCGCCACTCAATATCCGGTCGGGGGTGTTACCGGGGCGTTGCGCACTCGACTGACGTCACGATCTGCCGGTGCAGGAGATCGTGGCGGTAGTGTTTAGCGCCGCCGCAAAATGTCTAGTTAATTTCGTGAGCGGCGCAAACATCGCCGCGCACGGGCGCTAGTTGCTTTGCGCCCCATTAGCGCCCTCTTAATGCGCTAACGGGAGGCACAAACCAACTGAATTTTTCCCCTTTAGTCTCCACAATGACTGTGTGGTGGTCACTACTACCAATGCTGTCATGGACAGATGCATCTGTGACAGGTAGATTGGTGAGGATGAGGTCTAGTAGGTTTTTCCCTTGTGCTGGTTCTCTCACCACCTGTCACAGGCCCAGACTGGCAGGTATGTCCTTCAGGACTCAGCCAGCTCGGTCAGTAGTGGTGCTACCGAGCCACTCTTGGTGATGGACATTGAAGTCCCCCATCCAGAGTACATTCTGTGCCCTTGCTACTCTCAGTGCTTCTTCCAAGTGGTGTTCAACATGGAGGAGTACCGATTCATCAGCTGAGGGAGGGCAGTAGGTGGTAATCAACAAGAGGTTTACTTGCCCATGCTTGACCTAATGCCATGAGACTTCATGGGGTCCGGAGTCAATGTTGAGGACATACAACCTGGTAAAGCTTCCGAGGTGATCAATCTCGAAGGGCCCTGTGATAACACTTGAGCGATCCAGTCTCGCTCTGAGATCGCTCTAACATATACGATTTATGTCCTGACTTATATACGTTACGATAACCCATTAATCCTGACAGACCTTGACCCTTGAGCCCTCCTATCAATCAATTTCACTGTCTCCTAAGCCAAGCAGCCATCTGCTGACCTCTGCACATTCCACAAGAAGGTAGAAACAGACAGTACCTGATAGTAATGCTTCCTATGCCACCATCCTATCGACATAAGAAAATAATGGAGACAGGGGGCTGGATTTTGAATGACCCATGGAGTCGGGTTTGGAGGCGTGTGGGGGGTTAAAGTTGCGGGGTCGGGGGTCCCGACCCCATCCCGACTCCACACAATTTTGAGAAAATCGGTCGCGGGGTTTTCTCTCTCTCTCTCTCTCCCCTTGCTGCTGCTGCTGCTCATTTTGCAGTCAGGTCCACTCACAGCAAAATCCAGGCAGTCTCTGAGACCAGGCAGTCAGCAATGATGACATCATCAGAGGCCACTTTCAGACTGAAACCATTAATTGGTTCATTGGTTCCTACATGCTGGAACTCAATTGCCCAATTAAGTGAAAATTGCATCATTCATCCACATTAATCTGGAGTCGGGGGGGGCAACACGAAATGCGGATGACATGACCCCAACCCGACCCCAAGACAAAATCCAGCCCAGGGTGTCTCATTTCGTGATATTCATCAAGGGCACACTAACTGAACAAGGTTTAGGCAATCTTTAGCTGAAGGCATGGTGATGCTAACAATATTCACTGGAAAGTATTATTCTGCAGAAAGCCTGCAAAAATGTTTTTATTACACAAATAAAAAAGTGGCAAAGTTGCAGGAATTAAGCAAATTAGGCCAAAGTATCAGAACATGTATTGTGAGGTCTGAAATGCTTTAGGAGAATAAAATCATTCTTAGCAACATAAACTTTGTGAAAGAGATTATTCCCAAGGACTACACATTCTTGGTTTCAATATTTTAAAGTGAAGTTGGCAGAATTATAACAAATTACATGCAGCTTCGTATTCGGGAGAAGTACATATTGCAGGATTTTATAAAGACAAGTGAGAAGATAAGCCACAAAGGTAACTGTAGAAGGTAAGAAAGAATTTGGAGTTATATAGCAACTGATCACATCTCAGGATGTTCTGATGCACTTCACAGCCAATAAATTACTTTGGAAGTGTAGTCACTGTATGTTATGTAGGCAAACACGGCTGCCAATTTGCACACAGGAAGGCTGTTTTGGTGGTTTTCAATTAGTGCCAATGGGATCTTTTACCTGAACAGCCAGGTAGGGCCTCAGTTTAACATCACATCCGAAAGATAGCACCTTTGGCAATGCTGCACTCCTTCAAAACTGCACTGAACTGTCAACCCAGATTCTGTGCTCAAATGCTGGACATTAGAACCCAGTAGCTTCTGAATCAGTGGCAAGTGCTTCCAGCAGAGCCAAGCTAACACTAAATAAAATAAGCTTCATGGAAGAAGCAGTAATCATATGCTCCTTTTACGATAAATAACAGAAAAATACTCAGCATATGGCAGAACAGTTCACTTCAGATTTGGGGATCTAGAAAAAAGCTGGGGACAAAATGCTATCAAAATATAGACAAAACAGCATTTTGTTTTCTAACTTGGCACTGCATAATTCTGATTGACTGAATGGATGCGTGTGAAACCTGGTGCTAGGCAAGGATGTTACAACATAAAGGTGTGGAATAAATGTGTAATTGCTGCCAACCTGCAAGATATAAATTTGTTTTTTGGCCATGTATATATTGGCATGATTTGGCTTGGCAGTTTGGAGCTCAATGGGAACAACTCAATAAACCTTAACTCTCTATACGTGACAACCTAGAAAACTAGCAAAATGTGACAACAGCTTCAAGACAACTGATACATCCCCCAAAGGGCTGGCAACACAGCCCGGATTATAAGCCTATGCCATGTGAAAACAAATAGATACACATGGGGCTGGATTTTCATTGACCCGTGGAGGCGGGTTTGGAGGCGTGTGGGGGGTTAAAATTGCGAAAAGTGGCGGGCGGGCACAAGTCTGCCTCCATCCCGCCTCCACGCAATTTTCATTAAATCGTGTCTGCTGGTCCCGACTCCGTCCCGCCCTTAAGAAGCACTAAATTGGCTCTATAATGCCATTTTGAAAGGCCTTTGTGATTTTAACTCTTGATCTACGTGAAGCACGCCTGTTCTGAACCACGATTGTGAAACCTGGCGGGAGCACATTTGGATAGCTGACTATCAGCTACAGGTCCACTATTACAATGGAGATGTGATGAAGGTAGTAGTAGTATTAGGTCTGAAAGTCGCCTCTGATGCTGCTGCATTGAAGGTCTTCAGAGACTGCCTGGCCTTTGGTGTGCGAGGACCTGGATGCAAAATGATCTCTCTCTCTCTCTCTCTCTCCTTAGAGCTGCTGCTCATTTTGCATCCATGTCCTCTCACAGCAAAGGCCAGGCAGTCTCTGACCTTCAATGCAGCAGCAATGATGACATCATCAGAGGCAACTTTCAGACTCAAACCACTAATTGGGTCATGGGTTCCCACATGCTGGAACTCAATTGCCCAATTAGGTGAAAATTGCATCAATCTCCCACATCCAATTGCAGTCGGGTGGATAACACGAAAAGCGGATGACACGACCCCAACCCGTCCCAGTATCAAAATCCAGCCCATGGTTTGTAAAGTAAGCTGTAGGTATTTGCTTGAATTAGAGGAGGGAAAAAAACCATATACATGAAAACCTGAAGGGGGAAATACAAATGTTGAGTGCACAAAATTGCTGGTGCATTTCTGGGGGGTGTCTGAAGTATGCTCCCCTAGAAAATGTATAATTTTTATCTTACAAATTAGGCAATGTGGTTCATTTAAGTACTTTAATATTTCACTATTGGCACATTAATGAATAACAGTGACATTTGGTTTTTCAACAGATCCAACCATTTTTAAAAAAGCAGGAGAACTGCTAACCTACCACAGCATCTTTAAACATAAAAGAGGGGCTTCATTTGATTTCCGTTTTTGAACATATCTTCAAAAGGAAAAGAAAATAAGGTGGGGTGTAAAACAGGCTGCTAATTCGGTATGGCCCATTTTGCGCTACTGACAAACACTAATTTCCCCCCCCCGCCCAAAATATTTGCTAACTAATCTTATGCCATCAAATAAAACAAAAAACAAAAAAAAACTTGCATTGATATAGCACTTTTCACGACCTCAGGACGTCCCAAAGCACTTTACAGCCAATGTGTAGTCACTTTTGTAACACGGCAGCCAATTTGCACAGAGCAAGGTCCCACAAACAGCAATGTGATAATGACCAAATAATCTGTTTTTTTTTAGTGATGTTGCTTGAGAGATAAATATTGGCCAAGACACCAGGGAAAACTTCTTCGAAATAGTGCCATGGGATCTTTTACATCCACCTGAGAGTGCAGACAGTGCCTCGGTTTAATGTCTCATCCAAAAGACAGCACCTCCAACAGTGCAGCACTCCCTCAAGACTGCACATGAGAGAACAGCCTGGATTTTGTGCTTAAGTCTCTGGAGTGGGACTTGAACCCACAACCTTCAGACTCTAGAGGCAAGAGTGCTGACACTGAGCCACAGCTGACATCTATCAGCAGAACATCGATTCTGCGCCATTTTTTGTCCAATTAGGACTCTTCTTGTGCTTTTCCACTGTTTCCAATGGACGCATCAGCCATTCATTGGCTATTTTGACATATGCCAAATAATGGAATAAAAACAGAAAATGCTAGAAATACACAGCAGGGCAGAGAAAGAACGGTTAATGACTGTTAGGCAGAACTTATTTCAGACGCTTGTGGGGCTGTGACGAGTGATTTAATTCAATTAGGAAAGCAAATGGTAGGTTGGCCTTTATTACAAGAGGATTTGAGTATAAGAGTAAAGACGTCTTACTGTAATTATATAGGGCCTTGGTGAGACCACACCTGGAGTATTGTGTACAGTTTTGGTCTCCTTACCTAAGGAAGGATATATTCGCCATAGAGGGAGTGCAACAAAGGTTCACCAGACTGATTCCTGGGATGGGGGGATTGTCCTATGAGGAGAGATTGAGTAGACTAGGCTTATATTCTCTAGAGTTTAGAAGAATGAGAGGTGATCTCATTGAAACATGCAAAATTCTTACAGGGCTTGACAGGTTAGATGCAGGGAGGATGTTTCCCCTGGCTGGGGAGTCTAGATCCAGGGTTTACAGTCTCAGAATAAGGGGTCGGCCATTTAGGACTGAGAGGAGGGGAAATTTCTTCACTCAGAGGGTGGTGAACCTGCGGAATTCTCTACCGCAGAGGGCTGTGGAGGCGCAGTCGTTGAGTATATTCAAGACAGTGATCAATAGATTTTTGAATATTAAGGGAATCAAGGGATTTGGGGATAGTGCAGGAAAGTGGAGATGAGGTAAAGATCAGCCATGATCTTATTGAATGGTGGAGCAGGCTCGAAGGACCAAATGGCCTACTCCTGCTCCTATTTCTTATGTTCTTATTCCTCAATAAAGGTCGCAGTGGAACTATAGAAGAATGGCCAACTATCTTTTTCCTAGATGTCATAGCTACAGCAAAGAAAAATTATTTCTAAGAAAAAAGATCATGATTTGCATTTCTAATCCCTCACACAAAAAAGAGGGAAGTCATCTGGTAGACAGGGACTTTCCCAGCTGTGGAGATGGATCCTAACTTGAAGAAGGAGCTGAACCTTGTCTAAGAAACCTTGCAGAGAAGCAAGTACTCACTTTTTATAATTAATAATCATTCACCCTTGTTGGAATAAACTATTCTGATCAAAATTATTTGGGCAACACAATCAGAATGCACAGTTTTTTTCATGTACTTTTTTATTATTAAATTAATAGACCACTGAAATAAAAAAAATAGCCACTTACTTCACATCAGCTTTATTTAAGATCAAGAATGTGCTCGGCCTTCCTGAAGATCCAGTCCCACAAAATACAACAGCTGAAGTTTACAGTATTGGTTAAGATTGTATTTTGGAGACTACTGGAAAGCCACTAACGGCCTAAGCAAATATAAAGGACATGCAAAGACCAAACACAAAGCTAAATCTTCTCTAGTTGAAGATACTATAGAAATTAACCGCATCACAGCTTGGGGTTCTCTCTAACTAATCTCTACTGTATAGTTAGAATGAAGGAATATTATAGAAACCAAATCACATAAAACTCAGAGATACAATTACAGATAAAAATAGTGGATGGCATTGAGCAGATACTTGCCATTTCACCACAGAGAAGACACATAAAATGGAAAGTCACATAACAGACCAACTTAATTGGGGCGAGTTCGGCCTAAACTAACTCCAGCTTGTTCAGCATAAACCCATTTCTGCACCATGAAGAGCACTCAGTTAATGCTTATATTATAGGTCTATGTTTTTTTGCTGGGTTGGGTTTGCATTTCCCACTAAACAAGGCAATTTTCCTTTTTGCAAGAAATGTGAACCTGGATTATGAAAAGCTGGTTGCAGCAGCAACTCGTGAACTGACGTGGTTCGGATGTTTTTGACTTTTAGCAAGTTGGTCACCACCTGGACTGTTTGAATTGGACCCATTCGGTTGAGTTTGACATTGTAATGGGATATGACTTTTTAGTTCAACCTTGTAACTGCCCTGGTAACAGATTTTCTTAATTTCAATGTGTAGTAAACTGTAACTTAACAGCTCACCTTTGGTTCAAAGTTTTGTTTGGTTCAGACCAAAGGGAAATCAATTTTAATACCTCACTTGGCTCTGCCCAGTTGACAGTGATTTAAAGTAGAGTTGACGTAATTTATGCTCTGTGTGCACAGTGGCTGATTCACTAAGCAAACTCCTTTAGCTTGAAGAAATAACTTAAAGTAAGGTGAAGTTGTGGAGGAAAGGCACATGTAAGTATTTTCATTTATTATTAACCCTTCAAAGCTAAAGTACAATTTTTTTAAGACAAATATTTTTTTTCACAGACCAATGTAAATAATTGGCCCAGAATTTCCTGGAGACTGGTGCCATTGGAATGGCGGATCTACAGCATTGGGTTCGTTTTCCAGGGCGAAAGTCCCAGGAAATTATGACGTAAGTGGGTTACACCATTATTCATGCTAAGCTATAATTTCCTGGGAATTTTGCACCGTTCTGCCAGCGAAAAATTGATCATCATAACTCTGCCCTCCCCCAGTCAAGTCAATGGCGATTGGGAATTTCCTGGATTTATGCTAGTTTTCTCGCCACAGCCACTTAGACTGAAAAATAATGGCGCAGGGGAATGTATTTAAAATCATGAGTTCAAAATATTTGATTAAAGTAAAATAAAATCTCTGCTCTTTCTCACCATACTTAATTCTCAGCTAAAATATATCTTCCTTGTCATTGTGTGCTAGGTTTAGTTGCATGTTGTGTGCATGGTGTAGGGCATCAAAGAGCCATTGATGAAGGTGGGAGTGGGGGAGAAATTTCCTTAGGTCTGTATTCGGGCCCAAAAATGGTGGGCGGCACAAGCCAGAAGCTCATCCGAAATTGGATCTCGAACCTCATCTGAATAATTCCCACGACATGCCTTTAGTCCAATTTGGGCCCTCAGGTGGGGGCTGGGGGTGGGGGGGGGGGGTGCGGCGGTAGGGGGGATGGAGGTGAATTATAAATAAAATAAATCTGTAACTTACAATGCTCCTGGAAACTGAATACAGCAGCTGAGTGCGTCCATAACTCAAACAATTCTCTGTGATCGAGTTCAGCAAAGTGAAAGGATTTGAAATGCAGAATTCTATGACTTGGGTCATGTCCACATCGATCAGCTAAATTGGGTCATTGATACAGAAGGGGTAAGCCATTGGCTGCACCGCTTCTGAGGTCCCTGATTCACTGTTATACTCGCTGCGACGTAATCCAATTATTTTTCCAGGAAATTTTGGAGTAAGTTCGCAACGGAAAGATCGGGGCACAAAAGGGTGTAATTAATGGCATAGGTTGCCGTTTGAACCGTTCCAGGAAGTTCCGGGCAATTGACCTTTTTTAAATTTTGCTCTGTGTCTGTGTAGAAAAAAGAAAAATTCCTTTATTGAACTGCTGTTACATACCGATGATAGATTAGTAAAAGCATTTCTCCTTAAATTTACATGCAGCGGAAAATATACCCCACACCTAATCTCGTTCTAGTGTGTGGTTTTGAATCATAAAAGACTCTAAGGCTTAGAAATTTCTACTTCAAAATCACAAGCCGGGGAGCACAGAAGCGGAAAAGCCAGGCCTAAACTTTGAACGTTTCCTTCTGGGAATTTGTGCCTGGCCTGTATCATAAATCAGCCTCTGCATTGTTCCGAGTGACCAGTCCAGATGGAATACACATATTATCTGGAATACAACTCAGCTGGTGGCAATGAATGTGGGATCAAATTTCACCTGCAGAATAAAATAGATTGTTCAAACTTTAAATCTAAGTAAATCATCAGAATCGAACACAAGTCATTAAAAATGAGTACTCGGGTATGAAAGAATTGAATTACAAGCTAGAATCAGCAGGCTGGATTTTCCGATTCAGCAAAGTTTCTGTCAGAGCTGTGTAGGGACAGGACTTCAGCCCGTCAGCGTGACCCTGTGCTGACCCCGCCAAATTTTACAGGGTCAGACTCATTATATGAATGAGGACAGGGTCTCAGCACTATTAGCTATTGGGAGCTTGCCTCGGGGTGGGGTGGGGGGAGGGCTTGTGGGAACGGTAGACGTAACTATGGATAAAATATAACTAGAGTATCCTATGTGGATGAGTGTAAAAGAAATAGGAGCTTCAATATTCCTTGCCGCTTGAGATTTTGTTCGGGAATGATTAGGCTGATGAGGGAGTTCATGCCTCACATGCATACTGTTGATTTAAAGTTGGTGTTCACAACGATATAGCTGGTGACAGTACCTTGCCCAATGGCTGAGGAAGGTCCATTCAGCCCAACAATACCAAAACCACTTCACTGTCATGTATGGCTAGGGTAAAGGGGTGAAATACAGGGAGCAGTGGCTGAGACACAATGCCTAAAACAACATTGCCATTCTGGTCTCCAACTAACAGCCTCTGGTTCTGTGTGGTACCACCAAAGACCATCGGAGACATGGTGCTGTATATAGGCCCTGCTGGCAGTAGTATTTACGTTGCTAGATTTGCTGATGATGGCAGAGTTGCCATCTGTGGCACACCAGCAATATCTATATGGCATGTAATGTACCACTCATTTGGATTCCAAACGTGGGTTACGATGACTTTCGTTTTATCCCAAGAATTGGGAAAGGTATTTTGATCCCGCAGATTTTATAGATTGTAATATTTTTTATTTGCTCATGGGATATGGGTGACACAGTCGAGGCCACATTTATTGCCCAACACTAGATGCCCCAAGATGCCCTAAGATGCCTTTGCCTTGAACTGCTGAGGTCCTTGTGGTGATGGTGCCCTCACGATGACGTTAGTATTATAGGGCCTGAAATTATGGTGCTTTCGACAGTGTACGCACAGCATACCCTGTCGGAAGCCTTCAGAAAGGTCCTGCATGCACCGTGCAAGCGAAAACCCGGAACTTGCAATCTGTCACGTTTCGCATTGACAGATCCTTCGCATCCACAACAAAAAGACTTTCGCTGGTGCAGAGTTTGCCCAACTACTGCCTGGCGAATGCCCATGAAACCCTTACACCAGCGTAAGGGTTAAAATAAATGTTAAAATAAAATGTTTTAAATGATTTAAAATTAGTTTACGTAAATTTTGGCCTGTTTTAAAATGTATAAATTTATTTTTCAAAAAATTATTTTTTATTTTAAATGCTTAATTAAAGGGTCTTTTAATTAATTTTGAACATGGGAACATTTATTTTTATTTAAGTGGTATGAATTCTTATTTATTTGGGGATTTCTATGATGCTTATGGGGATTCCATACATAAATGGAATCCCCATAAGCATAATAAGAATCCCCCTTTTTGATTGGTTGACTGGACCCATGTGATCCCAGGAACTGCACGCGCCCCTGGGATCCATGGGCCTTTACGCTGGTGTACGCCTGCAGGCCCAGGACCCAAAGCTCCGGAGACACTAGGTATATTCGGATTTTTCTGGTACGCCTCCGACCACAAATTCAGGGCCATAGTATTAGGAACAGGAGTAGCCCATGCAGCTCCTCGAGACTGTGCCGCCATTCAATTAGATCATGGCTGATCTTTGTCTTGATTCCCTTGGTTCTGTAACCCTTAATACCCTTACCTAACAAAAATCTTATCGATCTCAGTTTTGAAATTTTCAATTGACCACCAGCCTCAGCAGCTTTTTGGGGGAGAGAGTTCCAGATTTCCACTACCTTTGTGTGAAGAAGTGCTTCCTGACATCACCCTGAACGGCCGAGCTCTAATTTTAAGGTTATGCCTCCGTGTTCTGGTCTTCCCCCACCAGAGGAAATAGCTTTTCTCTATCTACCCTATCAAATCTTTTAATCATCTTAAACACCTCAATTATACCACCCCTTAATCTTCTATACTCGAGGAAATACAGGTCTAATCTATGCAACCTTCAATTTATATATTATAGTATTCAACAACTTGCACTAAAAGTGGGCAGGTGTTGCACTGGTTTTTTAAGCGCAATTCGCCCAAAATCGGCCAAACCAGCACAAAAGATCGTGGAATTTTAAGTGCAACATACTCCCGGCACAGATCATTGCTCTAGTTTTAAAAACCATTGGCCCGAAAATTAGACCTAATGCGGGAGAGTACGCACTGTGTACTCTCGCGTATTAGGTCCCGAAGTGCCGGTTTCCTGCATGCACTGCGCATGCGCGGGAAACCGGCACTTCGTGTATGGCAAAGGGGGCGGTTCCTAAGTGAACCGCGTGCGCGCTACAGGTTGCGCGCACGCAGCACACTTCATTTTTTTTCAGGTTTGAACGCACAGGTAAGTGTTGAAGATTTTACACATAAAGAAAGCAGGCGTAAGACCCCCTTTTAACAAGGTAAGTAGTTAATTCAGTATTATTTTAAATTTTTTTCAACAGGTTTATCTTTTTTAGAGACTTTAAAGAAAGGTAAGTTTATTTTTATAACTTTTAAAAAGAATTAAAAATTTTTCAAAAATTTAAATTTTTGTTTAAAGTGGTTAATTTATTTAACTATAGTTATTTTATTAATGTGATGGCTTTTTTTTAAATTTAATTGAGGTTTAGCTGTTCTTTTGGGGGCTTGTTGTATTCATAGTTTTGACAGCTCTTGCTGTCAAAACTATGAATGAAAGATGGTGTGCTGCCATTGGCTCTAACTGGCCCACGTGATCCCAGAGGTCGCATCGCACTAACTGCGCCTCTGGGACACGCACACACTGCGCGCCGGCACCAGGGAGAGGCCCAGGAACTGAAGTTCGTGTGGGCCCGAAACATAAAGGTAGGCGCGGAGTGCGATATCGCGGGGGATCCTTACCCCCGCGGCAACCATCGAACTCCAATTTCTGGGCCATTGTGCTGGAAGCTGCCCCGCCCACAAAACTGGCCACGCCCCCCCAGATCGAATTAATGACCATGGCGAATTTCCACTAATTGCGCCTGAGAGGAGGCTCTAAAAATTCAGCTTTTTTTAAAAACGAAAGGACACTAATAGGCACGTTTTAAAAGCTTTTGAAAATATATACTTTTTAAATTTACTAAGAAACTGACTACTGCACACCAATATAACTAACAAATGGTTCTGTATAGTTTTCTTAAAATCATTTTCAGTTATGTAAAATCGAGTTATCACCGACGGTGGACTAGATACACTGATTAAAAATGCTTATTTTTTGTGATAAACCATTTTCGGCTGTATTAATCAAACTGCACCAAGTTACCACTCTTAAATATATCACAGAATATTTTTTAAAGCAAAAAATGTTTTTTTTTAAATTGCGTTCTAAACTGCTGCCCGACTACGCTCATTCATGGCAGATTTTACGTTCGGCCATATGCAAATGAGATTGAGTGAAAACTTGAGAAAATAAAATACTTCTCAAAACTAGCGCAACTTTGGGCGCAATTTGCGCCCAGATCGCCGATTGCGCCCAAAGCGGAAACTCCAGGCCAGTGTCTTTAATGTAAAAAAAACAAAGCTCTTCACAGAGGTGCGTAATGATACATTTCACCATTAGAAATGTACTGAGATTAATCCTTACAAGGATTATGTAAATTCCCATATATTCTGAAAATGATATTAATTGTGCTTGCTGCAACAAAGGATCAATCGAAAAAAATAAATCAGCTTCTGTAAGGAAATCTCCATCTGGATTTTTAAAATTATATCTCCTCTTTTACAATTTCATTCTTTGAGCCAGTGCCACGAAGCTGAGGCAGCGGACAGAGTATTTAAATCAGTAGATGTTTTTTGTAAGGCTTTGTACTATATGGAGGTCTGTAATGAAATAAAACACCTTCATAAAGTCTCTTCACCCAAAGGTTAATAGACTTGTGGAATAAATCACCAATGACGTCAATAGAAGTGTGCCGTATCATTGCGCTCAAGAGAAAATTAGATGGTTGAATATGGTGCGATGAGAAGGTGGGTAGGCGGCATTGATCTCTGAGGAAGGGATGGGCTTGATGGGCCTAATTCTTCTCCTAAAAATTCTTATATTCTAAAAGATAAGGAGCAATACCAAGAAAAAGACAGAGATACTGAAAAGTTAAAAACAATAAAATAAAATCCTGCATTTCCTACCTATTGACTATGAATGGGTGGTTAGTCTAGCCCAAAGAGACTTATTCTCCCTACGCACACCATCACAAGGTGACTTTTCAGTGTCTGAGCAATACCCTGGACACAGTAGGTAGAAGAGGCAGGGCTGGATAGGGACTTCTCAAGATTAACCTCGCTGGGACAGAAGAAATCCGAAGGCTCGCTGTTCAATCAATAAGAGTTCATTATATTCTCGCCTGTAGCCTGTACAGGGTACCTGTAATGGAAGAGTAATGAAGATCTACATGGTTACCAACCACCTCCCCATTCACCAAGGAAACTGCATAGTTATTCACCAGCATCCCTAATCATGGAGGAAACCACGTGGTAACTTACCCCAACCCCCACTTACCGAGGAATGCTGCATTGATATTCACCAACGTTCCCCACTCACCAAAAAAACAAATGGTTATTCACCACCATCCCTCACTCACAGAGGACAGCGCACAAATATTCTGATCACCATTTCCAACTCACTTGAGTAACTACAATTAAAGTATCCCAAACTCACTTAAATTTAGTAAGTACACAATTTGACAATTTAATCTGTAATCAAGAAGCTAAGCAGTCCATCCAGAGCATTTTGTAAAGTGGATGACATTTGTTAACAAGTACTCTTGTAAGTCATGAATTTTATATTAGCATATTGGTAGGTTAGTCACCTCACAGCTGATTGTTCTAAAGTATGACACTGAGCAGATGGCAATGTGAAAGGGCACATATTGTTCCAAGATGAGAGTACAGGGTCTGTCAACATGTTTATTCAGTTTCCTCTCTATGATCTATATTTTCCTCTTAGTTTCAAAAGAGGGTCATAATCTTTGTTCCGTGGCACTAACTTTTGAAAAGTAGAAAAAGTAGTGCCAGGCGCTAATGATTCTCTCCTGCCGGGAAATTCAGCTTTAGCGCTCCAAGAGGGAAGTGGAGCGCTAAATCAAGCGCTTGTCTTAAGGCGCTAAAGTCTGAGAGCGGGGTTCTAGCGGCAGAGCGCTGAACAATTTCGCTTAAAGGGAAGGGCCAATGATGCTGCACAACCTACTTGTCGGCAGTTCTGCGTTACAAGGCGACCTGCGCGACTGCCATTGCAGCCACAAAACATAGAAACATAGAAAAATAGAAGATAGGAGCAGGAGTAGACCATTAAGCCCCTCGAGCCTGCTCCGCCATTCGATGAGATCATGGCTGATCATCCAAACTCAGTACCCTGTACCTGCCTTCTCCCCATATCCCTTGATACCTTTAGCTTTAAGAAATATATCTAACTCATTCTTGAATATATTTAATGAATTGGCCTCAACTACCTTCTGTGGTAGAGAATTCCACAGGTTCACCACTCTCTGGGTGAAGAAATTCTTCCTCATTTCTGTCCTAAATGGCTCACCCCTTATCCTTAGATTATGACCCCTGGTTCTGGACTCTCCGACCATCGGGAACATTCTTCCTGCATCTAGTTTGTCCAGACCTGTCAGAATTTTATATGTTTCGATGAGATCCCCTCTTATTCTTCTATACTCCAGCGGGTATAAGCCCAATCGACCCAATCTCTCCTCATATGTCATTCCTGCCATCCCAGGTATCAGCCTTGTGAATCTTCGCTGAACTCCTTCCATGGCAAGAACATCCTTCCTCAGATAAGACGACCAAAACTGCACACAGTACTCAAGGTGTGGTCTCACCAAGGCCCTGTACAACTGCAGCAGGACATCCCTGTTCCTATACTCAAACCCTTTCGCTATGAAGGCCAACATACCATTTGCCTTCTTCACCGCCTGCTGCACCTGCA
Source organism: Squalus acanthias (assembly GCA_030390025.1). NCBI lineage: Eukaryota > Metazoa > Chordata > Chondrichthyes > Squaliformes > Squalidae > Squalus > Squalus acanthias. The sequence goes on along the minus strand of CM059436.1, from coordinate 24,968,029 downwards.
TGCTTACCTTCAGCGACTGGTGCACAAGGACACCCAGGTCTCGTTGCACTTCCCCTTCTCCCAATCTATTGCCATTCAGATAATAGTCTGCCTTTCTGTTTTTGACACCAAAGTGGATAACCTCGCACTTATCCACGTTATGTTGCATCTGCCACGCTTCTGCCCACTCACCCAACCTGTCCAAATCATCCTGGAGTTTCTCGGTATCCTCCTCGCAGCACACACTCCCACCCAGCTTTGTGTCATCTGCAAACTTGGAGATATTGGCCCAGAAATTGATCTCGCTCTGTTCCCGCGGGGGTAAGGCTTTCCCGCGATCTCTCACCTCGCTTGTGCTTTTTCAGATCCAGCTCGCACGAACTTCATGTTCTAGAGATCAGCTGGGCAGTGCTTGTGTATCCCAGCGGCGTAGTGAATTCGTGCGAGCTGTGGGATCACGTGACTCAGTTAGAGCCAATGGCAGCACACCATCTTCCATTCTTAAGTTTCACAGCACGGCTGTGAAATCTATGAATCTTACACCCCCCAAAATAACAGCTAAACCTCAATTAAATTAAAAAAAACCCATCACATTAATAAAATAAGTATAGTTAAATAAATTAACCATTTTAAATAAAAAATTAAATTTTTGAAAAAATTTAAAATCTTTTAAAAAGTTATAAAAATAAACTTACCTGTCTTTAAAGTCTCTAAAAAAGATATACCTGTTAAAAAAAATTCAAAAAAATACTTAATTCACTACTTACCTTCTTAAAAGTGGGTCTTACTCCTCCTTTTTACATTTCCAAAATCTTCCGTACTTACCTGCGCGTCCAAAGCATGAAGTGCACAGCGTGCGCGCAGCCTGTAGCGCGCACGCGATGTACCGAGGACCTGCCCCCTTTTCAGAAGAGCAATTGCCGGTTTTCAGCGCATGCGCAGGGCATGCAGAAAACCAGCAATTGGAGTGGGAATACGCGAGAGTACGCAGTGCGTACTCTCGCGTCCCGGGATCAATTTTCGGCCCATTACATTTAGTTCCCTTATCTAGATCATTAATGTATATTGTGAATAGCTGGGGTCCAAGGACCGATCCCTGCGGTACCCCACTAGTCACTGCTTGCCACTCGGAAAAAGACCCATTAATTCCTACTCTCTGCTTTCTGTCCGCCAACCAGTTCTCTATCCAAGTCAATACCTTGCCCCCAATCCCATGTGCCTTAACTTTACACGCTAATCTCTTATGCAGGACCTTATCGAAAGCCTTTTGAAAGTCCAAATACACCACATCTGCTATCACAAAGTGGAGGGCTTGGACATCTTGCAGCAATGAAACATCAAAAACTTTGAGCAGGCACCAGACTGGTGCAAATAATAAAGGTTGGCCTACCTGAAAACCATTCCCTTTAATTAGCACTCCCCAAGCGGCCAGCCGTGTTGACAAAACTTTCTCTTATTGCCGTTGTTCATGCCCAATGATACAGCAGGGGGCGGGAGGCAATGTCACATCCGGGCTGTGCACTTTATGACATCATAATCTGCGAGGCGCTAGAGGCCCAGGCGGTAACCGGCACTGAAGTTCGTGGGTGTCGCGACATTCGCCGCGCCTGGTCACTAACCCCTTAGCGCCCCGTTAGCGCCCATTCCCAGGCACTAACGGGAGGCACTAACGAACCGAATTTCTCCCCCGTACACTCACTAACAAAGTGGCAGGTGCATGCAATTTTTAAATGGGAAGTTTCACACAATACAATTTCATTTAAATAAAAGACTTGCGTTTATATAGCGCCTTTCATGGCCCTGGGACGTCCCAAAGTGCTTTACAACCTTAGAAGTAGTCACTGTTGTAATGTAGGAAACACGGCAGTCAATTTGCACAGAGCAAGGTCCCACAAAAAGTAATAAGAACATAAGAACATAAGAAATAGGAGCAGGAGTAGGCCATTCGGCCCCTCGAGCCTGCTCCGCCATTCAATAAGATCACGGCTGATCTTCTATCTCAACTCCACTTTCTTGCACTATACCCATACCCCTTGATTCCCTTAATATCCAAATATCTATCGATCTCTGTCTTAAATATACTCAATGACTGAGCCTCCACAGCCCTCTGGGGTAGAGAATTCCAAAGATTCACCAGCCTCTGAGTGAACAAATTTCTCCTCATCTCAGTCCTAAATGACCGACCCCTTATTCTGAGACTGTGACCCCTGGTTCTAGACTCCTCAGTCAGGGGAAACATCCTCCCTGCATCTACCCTGTCAAGCCCTGTAAGAATTTTGTATGTTTCAATGAGATCACCTCTCATTCTTCTAAACTCCAGAGAATATAGGCCTAGTCTACTCAATCTCTCCTCATAGGACAATCCCTCCATCCCAGGAATCAGTCTGGTGAACCTTCGCTGCACTCCCTCTATGGCAAGTATATCCTTCCTTAGGTAAGGAGACCAAAACTGTACACAATACTCCAGGGCCCTACATAATTGCAGTAAGACGTCTTTGCTCTTATACTCAAATCCTCTTGTAATAAAGGCCAACATACCATTTGCTTTCCTAATTGCTTGCTGTACCTGCCTGTTAACTTTCAGTGATTCGTGTACAAGGACACTCAGGTCCCTCTGAACAACATTTCCCAATCTCTCACCATTTAAAAAACACTCTGCTTTTCTATTTTTCCGACCAAAGTGGATAACTTCACATTTCTCCACATTATATTCTATTTGCCATGTTCTTGCCCACTCACTTAGCTTGTCTATATCCCCTTGAAGCCTCTTTGCATCCTCCTCACAACTTACATTCCACCCAGCTTTGTATCATCAGCAAACTTGGATATGTTACATTTGGTCCCCTCATCCAAATCATCGATATAGATTATGAATAGCTGAGGCCCAGACACTGATCCTTGCGGTACCCCACTAGTTACAGCCTGCCAACCCGAAAATGACCAGTTTATTCCTACTCTGTTTTCTGGCCGTTAATCAATACTCAATCCATGCTAGTATATTACCACAAAGCCATGAGCACTAATTTTGTTTAATAACCTCTTGTGCGGCACCTTATCAAATGCCTTCTGAAAATCCAAATACACCACATCCACTGGTTCCCCCTTATCTATTCTGCTAGTTACAACCTCAAAAAGCTCTAACAGATTTGTCAAACACGCTTTCCCTTTCATAAATCCGTGTTGACTCTGCCCAATCCTATTATTATTTTCTAAGTGCCCTGTTACCACATCCTTAATAATAGATTTTAGCATTTTCCCTACTACTGATGTCAGGCTAACTGGTCTGTAGTTCCTCATTTTCTCTCTCCCTCCTTTCTTAAATAGTGAGGTTACATTTGCTACCTTCCAATCCACGGGAACCGTTCTAGAATCTGTGGAATTTTGGAAGATGACAACCAATGCATCCACTATCTCTATAGCCACCTCTTTTAAAACCCTAGGATGTAGGCCATCAGGTCCAGGGGATTTATCAGCTTTCAGTCCCATTAATTTCTCCAGTACTATTTTTTACTAATACTAATTTCTTTCAGTTCCTCATTCTCGCTAGACCCTTGGTTCTCCACTATTTCCGGGAAGTTTTTTGCGTCTTCTTCCGTGAAGACAGACACACAGGGCTCGATTTCGCCAGCCGTGGCGGGTCTGGTGCGGCCGGAGTAGACAGTGGCCTCAAACTCCGCACCCGTCTTCATCCCGCCTCCTCCAAGTGACTTTGCCCTGATTGGGCTTGTTCAGCCCGCCCTGCGAGACTCCTGGCCAATTAAAAGAAAGCGGGTCTGATGACGTCATCAGCCGGTTTCCTTAAAGCGGCCATGTCCAAATTCAGTTGTGCTGTCAATGTTCTACAGCATATGGAGGGAGTCAAGCACACAGGGAGGTTCTCATCCCTTCCAATGGGCAGTAGAGACCTCCCCAGGACACCAACGCAGCCTGGTTGCACATTGCACAGGAGGACACAAGCAGGGATGTTGTCAGGAGGACCTGGCTGCAGTGGCACAAGCCTTTCAATGATCACAGTAGATCACGAAACGTTACTGCAAAGCCACACTCAACCTCATCCTCCTGTGCCACTCATCACATCCCAATCACTCTGCCTTCTCTACCCTACTCCTGCACATCCTTACTCACACCAACTTACCTTGCACCTCCACCCATCCCTCTCTATCTATATTATCACTTCCCCATCTCACTAGCCACCCCTCACACTCACCCTCATCCTAGTTCAATCATACCAACTAACAACACATAAGGGTAGGCCCTTGGGTGTTTTAGCCAATGTTCATGTAAACTTTCTGTTAATGTGCTGTCAAGCATTGAAATCCTTATTGTCACCACTTTGCCTTCTTGGACAGATTTGTGTGCACCTTTGAAAGTGTCTTATTGAGTTCCAGTCAATGGTGAGACATAACGTCCCTCCCCCCCCACAATGGTGATGAGTGTGAAAGGAATGGCTTGGACATTGTAGGGATGCTTTATGGTGCTGGTGTGGGGTGGTGCCAACCTGGTGCATCATATGGCAGCCAGGGTGTACAGTATTAAGTGAAGCAAATCTGGACATGGTGAGGCCATCGCTGGCGTACTGGACAGCAATGTGCACGGGTGATGATGCCCTGTGTCCAGGGCAGCATCAATTGATTGTGGCGAAGTTTGGTATGGATGTTGGTGCTGCTGGTGTGCCCGGTGATGCTGGTGTTGGGGTTGATTCGTTGGGGTTCTGAGGACCAAAATGAGATTTTTTCAAGGGCACCAATGCTGCTGGAATAGATGGCAGGTGAGGTTGAGATGATTGAAGTAATCTGTCAATGTTGAGATATGTTGTTCCATGGTGGTGACAGTGGATAGAGAGATTACTCTAAACACTTCAAAAGTGCATAAAGCTCAAAAGTGGGTTCCAAATCATTAATGCTCCAGCTTCTAAGATTGGGAAGTGAACAGCTGTGAAATGGTAGGTTTTATACCACTTTTGCAGCTTTCACCTATTCACAGCAATCCATAGTCATTGAGAACCCGACATACTTAACTGACGTGATAGCCGCTCTCCGGGAACCTCATTGAAAACCTGGTAAACATACGAACATACGAATTAGGAGCAGTAGTAGGCCATTCGGCCCTTCGAGCCTGCTCCACCATTCAATAAGATCATGGCTGATCTGATTACTCCACATTCCCGCCGACCCCCGATAACTTTTCACCCCCTTGCTTACCAAGAATCTATCTACCTCTGCCTTAAAAATATTCAAAAACTGCTTCCACCGCCCTCTGAGGAAGAGAGTTCCAAAGGCTCACGACCCTCTGTGAGAAAAAATTTCTCCTCATCTCAGTCTTAAATGGGCGACCCCTTATTTTTAAACAGTGACCCCTAGTTCCAGATTCTCCCACAAGAGGAAACATCCTCTTCACATCCACCCTGTCCAGACCTCTCAGGATCTTACATGTTTCAATCAAGTCACCTCTTACTCTTCTAAACTCCAGCGGATACAAGCCTAGCCTGTCCAACCTTTCCACATAAGACAACCCGCCCATTCCAGGTATTAGTCTAGTAAACCTTCTCTGAACTGCTTCCAACGCATTTACATCCTTCCTTAAATAAGGAGACCAATACTGTACACAGTACTCCAGATGTGGTCTCACCAATGCCCTGTATAACTGAAGCATAACCTCCCTACTTTTGTATTCAATTCCCCTCGCAATAAACGATAACATTCTATTAGCTTTTCTAATTACTTGCTGTACCTGCATAGTAACCTTTTGTGATTCATGCACTAGGACACCCAGATCCCTCTGCATCTCAGAGCTCTGCAATCTCTTACCATTTAGATAATATGCTTCTTTTTTATTCTTCCTGCCAAAATGGACAACTTCACATTTTCCCACATTATACTCCATTTGCCAGATCTTTGCCCACTCACTTAACTTATCTATATCCCTTTGTAGCCTCCTTATGTCCTCGTCACAATTTACTTTCCTACCTATCTTTGTGTCATCAGCAAATTTAGCAACCATACCTTCGGTCCCTTCATCCAAGTCATTTATATAAATTGTAAAAAGTTGAGGCCCCAGCACTGATCCCTGTGGCACACCACTCGTTACATCTTGCCAATCAGAAAATGACCCATTTATGCCTACTCTCTGTTTCCTGTTAGCTAGCCAATCTTCTATCCACGTCAACATGTTACCCCCTACACCATGAGCTTTTATTTTCCGCAATAACCTTATCAAATGCCTTCTGGAAATCTAAGTACAGTACATCCACCAGTTCCCCTTTATCCACAGCACATGTTACTTCCTCAAAGAACTCCAATAAATTGATTAAACATGATTTCCCTTGCACAAAACCATGTTGACTCTGCCTGATTATTTTGAACTTTTCTAAATGCCCTGCTATAACATCTTTAATATAGCTTCTAACATCTTACCTATGACAGATGTTAAGCTAACTGGCCTGTAGTTTCCTGCTTTCTGTCTCCCTCCCTTTTTGAATAAAGGAGTTACATTTGCTATTTTCCAATCTAATGGAACCTTCCCCGAATCTAGGGAATTTTGGAAAATTAAAACCAACGCATCATCTATCTCACTAGCCACTTCTTTTAAGACCCTAGGATGAAGTCCATCAGGACCCGAGGACTTGTCAGCCTGCTGCTCCAACAATTTGCTCAGTACCACTTCCCTGGTGATTGTAATTTTCTTGAGTTCCTCCCTCCCTTCCATTTCCTGATTTACAGCTATTTCTGGGATGTTATTTGTATCCTCTATAGTGAAGACTGATGCAAAGTACCTGTTCAATTCAACTGCCATCTCCTTATTTTCCATTATTAATTCCCCAGACTCACTTTTTATAGGACCAACGCTCACTTTGTTAACTCTTTTCTTTTTTAAATATCTATAGAAAATCTTACTATCTGTTTTTATATTTATAGCTAGCTTTCTCTCGTACTTTAATTTTTTTCTCTTTATTAATCTTTTAGTCATTCTTTGCTGTTTTTTATATTCTGTCCAATCTTCTGACCTACCACCCATCTTTGCGCAATTATATGCTTTTTCTTTAAGTTTGATACTATCTTTAACTTTTTTGGTTTACCACGGATGGTGGGTCCTCCCCTTGGAATTTTTCTTTCTTGTTGAATGTATATATTCTGTGTATTTTGAAATATCCCCTTAAATGTCTGCCACTGCAACTCTATTGACCTATCCCTTAACCTAATTTGCCAGTTCACTTTAGCTAGCTCTGCTTTCATGCCCTCATAATTGCCCTTATTTAAGTTTAAAATACTAGTCTTGGACCCACTCTTCTCTCTCTCAAACTGAATGTAAAATTCAATCATGTTATGATCACTGCTACCTAGGGGCGCCTTCACTGTGAGGTCATTAATTAATCCTATCTCGTTGCACAATACCAGGTCTAGTATAGCCTGCTCACTGGTTGGCTCCAGAACGTGCTGTTGTAAGAAACTATCCCGAAAACATTCCATGAACTCCTCATCTATGCTACCTTTGCCCATCTGATTTTTCCAGTCTATATGCAGATTAAAATCCCCCATGATTATTGCCGTACCCTTCTGACAAGCTCCCATTATTTCTTCCTTTATACTCCATCCTACCATGTGGTTACTGTAAGGGGGCCTGTACACCACTCCCACAAGTGACTTCTTGCCTTTATTATTTCTCATCTCTACCCAAACCGCTTCTACATCCTGGTTTCCTGAATTTAGGTCATCCCTCTCTATTGTGCTGATACCATCATTAATTAACAGAGCCACCCCTCCACCTTTTACCACCTTCCTGTCCTTCCTAAATGTCATAGGATGGTAAGTACATGGGAAAATGGTTCTTAACTACCTTTTAATAAGCTTTTAACTATCTAAATTGGCTGACCCGCCGCTTAGTGTCGGGTCTGTTCAGGGATGACAGACCCGACACTTGGGAAACTGACAAGGAGGCGGGTTTACAGTGGGATACTGACCCGCTGTCAATCTTTGTGATTTTGACAGCAGACCTGCCTCCAAACCCGCACTCTGAGCACCGGCAAAATTCAGCCCAAAGTATTTGTTTAATTTCTCTGCCATTTCCTTATTCCTCATTATAATTTCTCCTGTCTCAGCCTTTAAGGGACCCACGTTACTTTCACTAATCTTTTCCTTTTTACATACTTATAGAAGCTTTTACAATCTGTTTTTATGTCTCTCGCTAGTTTACTATCATATTCTATTTTCCCTTTCTTTATCAATTTCTTGGTCCCCCTTTGCTGAATTCTAAAATCCTCCCAATCCTCAGGCTTACTACTCTTTTTGGCAACATTATACGCCTCTTCCTTTGATCTAATACTATCTTTAACTTCTCTTGTTATCCACGGTTGGACCACTTTTCCTGTGGGGTTTTTGTGCCTTAAAGGAATGTATATTTGTTGTAAATTATGTATTAATTCTTTAAATGCTAGACATTGCTTGTCTACCATCATACCTTTTAATGTAGTTTCCCAGTCTACCTTAGCCAACTCACCTCTCATACCTACGTAGCTTGCTTTGTTTAGATTTAAGACCCTAGTTTCTGATTTAACTAAATCACTTTCAAACTCAATATAAAATTCTAGCATATTATGGTCTTCCCTAAAGGCCCCTTTACTACAAGATTATTAACTAACCCTTTCTCATAATGTGATAATGAACAGACAATCTGTTTTATTAATGCAGAGAACTCCCCTGCTCTTCTTCAAGATAGTGTCATGGGACGTCCACCTGAGATGTCTCAACCTCCGACAGTGCAGCACTCCCTCAGTACTGCACTGGAATGTCGATATAGATTTTATGCTCACGTCTCTAGAGTGGGACTTAAACCCCCAACCTTCTGACTCAGACATGAGAGTGCTATCACGGAGCCACAGTTGGCACCTAACCCTGATTAGAGGGTATGGGCAGGATCCTTCTTTTGGTGTCTGAATAAGTCAAATTCCATTTCTATTATATGGATTGCGGGACTTTTTTCGTGTTTTGGGGGTCACATTCCACAATTCCATCCAATGGTTTATGGTGACTGAATAAGTCAAATTTTGTTTTTGTTCATGGGATTATAGGATTTTCACCAATGTTCTGGGGATCATATTCTGTAATTACATCCATTTTTCCATTAAAAGCAGTATTCAGTGACATTGCTAATCACAATGCGCCTGTAATAATGACCTGTTAAGACTTTTGAAACAGCTAGCAAGCCAAATTGGTAAAGTGACAAAAGATTTGTGAATCCCGCTGTGGAATGTATTGTCCTTCTGCAGCCAGCCCATTTGTTGTAAAGCTCACTTCAGAGACCCTGGCTATTCTCTAGTGGACTGCATAATAGAGAAAGGCAGGAGCGCTACCACCAACAACATCCTGGAGGCAAGGTGCATGTAGATAGGTAACAGAGCACGTGAACTGATATCCAGGGGAGGTTCAGTAGAAGATGCACAATTTTTTAAAAGAGTACAAAGTTAAGGCAAGAATATCACAGCAAAGGAGCAACACGGGAGAGGAAATGAAGGAAATCATAATTATTAGAGATATGCAAAACCTGCTGTACTTAGAGAAATCTTTACAAAGATGTAGCAAGTAGGAACTTCCATGGGATAAATCACCCTGGCTTAATCCACATTGTGCTTATATTTAAAGTTAAAACTTGCACCTAATAGGAGGGACAGAGTAGAAATGATGGTGTAACCTATCATCAGAAACCTCTCAGAGCATATGAAGAAACTACTGTGATTTATTCAGGAGGAAGGCTCTCAAACGCACTGGGCTTGAGAAGGTTGGAGGGGTGCATATATCAAATAATAGGTACCATATTAATTGTATATTCAGTGACTTGCATGACATTTTACATCATGTGTACAGATGCATAATAATGCATGTACTGACAATGCAGTGCCCTAATGGATAAGGGTGTTTATGTACTCGTTATGTCCCATCTGCTATTTTTGCAGAGGAAGGAGAAACAAGTGATTTTCAAGGCACACCCAAAGAGAAACAGTCACCACTTTACCAACCATTACACCCACAGCTGCATTAAGCACCAGCACAGTGACATGACAATTATATAGTGATAGCGCTGAGGAAGTATGAGGCACTATTGATGAAGTGGCAGATGTTGACAGGGGGTCAACAGATACAGAGTGGAGGTTCAGCGTGTTCACCGTCCTTCCTGAATTGTCTGGGAATACAGACCTAGCTTTCCAATATAATGTACTGAGCAGTCACTTGCCTCCATTCACTCAGCTGTGTAAGGCATTATGGTTAGGATGGACAGATAGTTACCTGCACTGCAGTCTGAGATTAAACAGAGAGAAATACCAGTAGAAACAGCAGCGGTAACCTCTGTAACATTGGCCATAGACAGCATAATAGCACCATCTGTCATGAATGCTCCCAGTGCTGCTGTGGATTCTTTGGGGTACATACTCCAAAAAGCAATCACTTGGATAATGGCTACAGACAACCAAAAGAGAAGGGTTCAGAGAACTCAGAGATGCCCAGTGTTCTATGCGCCGAGAGATGAGTGGGCATCATAATGAGTTGGCCTCCAGCAGGAACATGTGAGTGGAGGCATAGGAGCAGCCTGTTGGCGCTCATATCAGTGGCAACTCTGTGCCAACATATTATCCTGCACAAATGACTGCGGGTGTTGCCTCTGAAAGCAATAAGCCCACATCAACTCCGGGCCGGGCATATAAGTGGCATCAGCTGCCCCTTATAGAGGCATCACAAATGAGCCCAACTCTGCCGCTGAAAGCAACGAGCCCATATCAATTCCTGGTATTGATGTTGGCACATCAGAGTTAGCCACAGGATGAGGGCCTTTTATATGCCATGCATCATCCTAGTTGGTTCAGCAGTCACCTTCAACTGGTGAAGCATTTAAGAGTTAGGCATACAAAGCAAGCATAAACCTTCACCACACGGACTGCAGCGGTTCAAGAAGACGGCTCACCACCACCTTCTCAAGGGCAATTAGGGATGGGCAATAAATGCTGGCCTTGCCAGCGACGCCCACATCCCATAAACTAATTTAAAAAAAGGTTTTTTAAATATGCATACGGTCATGACTCACAAGGGGTAAAGACACCATGAAAAAACATACATCATAAGAACTCAAACACTGAATAAAATCAATTCACCTTTAATATATCTTGCAGTCTGTCCTTTTTTACTGTGTAGAAAAGCAACTGTCTTGTGAAATACTTTACCAGATTGGTAAACAGAAGTGTGATGAAGCATTCAATGACATCATCATGCCAGTGCAGCCTATCGTGCGGTACTGAGCCAAAAAGTCCCAGGTTCAATCTCTGGTTGCTGCTGAGTTAACTAAACACTGCCAGAGAAGTAATTAGGGAGTGCCACATGGCTAGAGAGGGGAAAGAACACCCAGGGATCCAGCTTTTGAACACTATACTGTGGTCCCCGCAGGAAAGTGTGCATGTGCGGACATTGGGAGAAGAGAGAATTGGGCTCAAGTGTGATGCCTCTTGGAATGGAACAGCCTGCCAACACTCACCATTCAAAGTCACATATGAAGGACGGCTATTTGGGAAAGATACGTGAGGATGCTGTTGCCCGTGGAACTGTACCACAGGGTGAGCCAAGGGGGTCAATTTTCAACCTGCCGCTCAGATGTAAAACTGGCACTGCGGATTTCAATAGACATAAAAATCAGGTAGGTTTGTATAACAGGCAGCCAATCTGCTACTCCAGCTACACGCCCGGACAGCAAGTTGAAAATCTACCGCAACATCTCCAGGAAAGGAGGGGCAAAGTGAGAATTTGAAGTAGAAAAATAAAGTGGGAGCAATGACGACGTCATTAGCGGATATGGTCAGCATGAACCCGACACACAAACCATCTAACCATGCTGTGCCATGCTTGATCCAGACACTAGTGCCCGAAATAAGATAGTGCTCCATGTCCCAGTACTAAGATCCCTCACTTTGGCGAGGTTGTTAGTGATTGGCTGCCCAATTTACTCCCAAAAGCTCCTTCCCATGTAAAATTCAGCGTGAGCTTTACCTTTAACAAGCCAGCTGCCTTTGAGCTGCTTTCCAGTCACACTAAAATCAAAGGAAATTAATATATAAGCGCCTGGTCCACCATTCGTCATTGCAAAGAGATGAAGTGTAAATCACTTCAGTGAAATGAAGCTTTGCTTTCTGCCAAAAAATATCAATACTGTAATTTTGTTTCTCATATATTTTGTTTCCTGTGATGGAAAAGAACAAAAAACACGTGATTGCCTCTAACTCGCGCCTCCACAGGTCAGTTGCTTGTGGTAGGTGCGTCAAACTTAAAATTAGGAAAATTCAATTGCAGATTTTTGATCGCCTCAGTCCTTCCTTTGTGACACACTTTAAAAGAGAGGCGCCAAGTTAAATACAGGATGAAGGCAGCACCGGAAAGAATAGATTAACTTGCGTCACAGCAGTGTGCATTTTTGCCTGAATGTAAATACAAAGCAGTCTTTTACTGGCTTTTCACCCCATTGATAATTGGAGATCAGGCAATTTAACTAGATCTAGGAGGCAAAAATCTGCGGCCCTTCTAATGCACTCCTGCTGTCTACCTCATACATGGTCCCCCATGCCCCTGGGGAGGGGACTCCCAGGGTGGGAGTTTCCTCATCCTTGGCCATGGAACCCAGCAGCAGGCCGGAATGTCCAGTGAATGAAGGCACAAGTGGGGTCCACCTGGGGGGTTGAGGCCTGAGTTGTGGCCTGACCCTGCCAAAGATATGAAAATTTATCCTTAGACTCATCCGACGCTTCAACAAAAAACTTTTCTTCTTCCTTTCCGATGTCAAGGATCGCAAGCTTCAACAACTCTTGGACACTAACGCCCCTCCGGAACCTTCTTCCCCTTCACTTTCCTCTGACCCCCCTTCTCCCAATCTCACCCCCTGCCGCGTTTTCACTATCCCCTCTGACCTTCCCCTCTCTGACTCCGAACGATCAGTCCTCAGCAAAGGCCTGACCTTCATCCCCTTACGCCCCCATCTCAATGAATTTCGAGCTCGGCACGATGCTGAGCTCTTTTTCCGCCGCCTCCGTCTCCGTGCCCACTTCTCTGGCCAGGAGTCTTCCCCCCGCACGGCTGACCCTTTCTCCCGCTTTCTGAATTCTCGTTCCACCTGGACCCCTCCCTCTGGCCTCTTACCCTCTCTAGATCTTTTCATTGCTAACTGCCGCCGTGACATCAGCCAGCTCAATTTCTCTGCTCCCCTCACTCACTCCAACCTACCTCCCTCTGAACTTGCAGCACTCCATTCTCTCCGATCCAACCCTGACATTGTCATTAAACCTGCTGACAAGGGTGGCGCTGTTGTTGTTTGGCGAACCGACCTCTACCTAGCGGAAGTTGAACGCCAACTCTCTGACACCTCCTCCTACCTCCACCTGGACCATGACCCCACTACGGAACATCAAGCCACCGTGTCCAAGACCGTCACTGACCTCATCTCCTCTGGAGATCTTCCCCCCACGGCCGCCAACCTCATAGTTCCCCAACCGCGCACAGCCCGCTTCTACCTCCTTCCCAAGATCCACAAACAGGACTGCCCCGGTAGACCCATCGTTTCAGCCTGTTCTTGCCCCACGGAACTTATCTCTTCCTATCTCGACTCTATTTTTTCTCCCCTTGTCCAGTCTCTTCCCACCTACATCCGCGACTCTTCCGATGCCCTCCGCCATTTTAACAGTTTCCAGTTTCCCGGCCCCAACCGTCTCCTCTTCACTATGGACGTACAATCCCTCTACACCTCCATTCCCCACCAGGATGGCCTGAGGGCGCTCCGCTTCGTCCTTGAACAGAGGCCCAACCAGTCCCCATCCACCACCACCCTCCTCCGCCTGGCTGAACTTCTTCTCACATTGAACAACTTCTCCTCTGACTCTACCCATTTCCTCCAAATTAAAGGTGTTGCTATGGGTACCCGCATGGGTCCTAGCTATGCCTGCCTTTTCGTGGGATATGTGGAACACTCTTTGTTCCAGTCCTACTCGGGTCCCCTCCCTCACCTCTTTTTCCGGTACATTGATGACTGTATCGGTGCCGTCTCCTGCTCTCGCCCTGAACTAGAACATTTCATTCACTATGCTTCCAATTTCCACCCTTCCCTCACCTTCACATGGTCCATCTCCGACTCTTCCCTTCCCTTCCTCGACTTCTCCATCTCCATCTCTGGGGATAGGTTATTGACTAACATTCACTACAAGCCCACTGACTCCCACAGCTACCTGGACTACACTTCCTCCCACCCCGCCTCCTGTAAGGACTCTATTCCATTCTCCCAGTTTCTCCGTCTCCGCCGCATCTGCTCTGATGATGCCACCTTCCATACTAGTGCTTCCGACATGTCTTCCTTTTTCCTCAACCGAGGATTCCCCTCTACCGTGGTCGACACGGCCCTCGACCGTGTCCGTTCTATCTCCCGCACTTCTGCCCTCACCCCTGCCCCTCCCTCCCGGAACCACGATAGAGTTCCCCTTGTCCTCACCTTTCACCCCACCAGCCTCCACATTCAACGGATCATCCTCCGCCATTTCCGCCACCTCCAGCGTGATCCCACCACCAAACACATCTTCCCCTCACCTCCCCTTTCAGCATTCCGCAGGGACCGCTCCCTCCGCGACACCCTAGTCCACTCCTCTACCACCCCCAGCACCCCTTCCCCTTCGCCCGGCACCTTCCCGTGCACGCGCAGGAGATGCTACACATGCCCTTACACCTCCCCTCTTCCCACTGTCCAGGGCCCCAAACACCCCTTCCAGGTGAAACAGCGATTTACTTGTACTTCCTGCAATTTAGTATACTGTATTCGCTGCTCACGATGTGGTCTCCTCTACATTGGGGAGACCAAACGCAGATTGGGTGACCGCTTTGCGGAACACCTCCGTTCAGTCCGTAAGGGGGACCCCGAGCTCCCGGTGGCCTGTCACTTTAATTCACCGCTTCACTCCCACTCTGACCTCACCGTCCTCGGCCTATTACACTGTTCCACGGAAGCGCAGCGTAAGCTCGAGGAACAGCACCTCATCTTTCGTTTAGGCACGCTACAGCCCTCTGGACTCAATATCGAGTTCAACAATTTTAGATCATAACCTCAGCTCCAATCACATTTATATTTTATTTTTTCCACCCTTTTATTTGCCGCCCCCCACCTTTTTTTTCCTCCTAGAAGCTGGCAGCTGTCCTTCATTCTGCCAGTGGATTTCACACTTCTTTCAGCCTTAATCTGTCACATTAACACCACCTCTAGCCTTGCATATCTCTTAATGTCTCTTAATGTCTCTTCATCTCCCCCTTTGTTCTTTTATCCCCTCCCCCTTTTCCCAGCTTTACTCTGGCCTTAAATCTATTTCATTTCCGGCTCTTCACAGTTCTGATGAAAGGTCATCGACCTGAAACGTTAACTCTCTTTCTCTCTCCACGGATGCTGCCTGGCCTGCTGAGTTTTTCCAGCGTTTTCTGTTGTTATTTCAGATTTCCAGCATCCGCAGTATTTTGCTATCGTATGAAAATTTAGGCAAGTGTTACTGGCCCTCTTATAAAAGGGACTGGTGGGTACACTGACAACATCAATCTGGGAGACCCTGGCACACCCCTCCCCCCACCCTATCGCCACGAGTTGGGATTCCCGGCTTCCCCTCTTTGGTGCGTGCCCAAGATGTGCCCCGAGTGGCACAGGCACCCACCATTGATATTAATTATTATTATTAATCTTCTATAATCTTCTGCCTTCAGGTAAGTTTCCCTTTAAATTCACACAGCAGCTCGGGTCAGTTGGTTTCGGAGGCCAATCCCACCAGGTTTTACTGACAGGTTTGGCCACTGGCCAGGATTTCCATCCTTCCCGATTAGAATAACGTTGGGGTCCCAATGACATCATGGTACAACGGTATGTCGATTTCCATGATTTTAACGCATACCCGTTCCATTCCGGCAGGCAGGTAGGATTAAAATCGAAGCCTACTTTTTGATTCATATCGTCCACGATTTTAACCTTGATAGTGTCTTACATTATAGACATTGGCCCTTTACAAAGGTTTCGCAAAATTATATGCTAGCTATTTTTAGCACCAGTATGCACTACGTTACATTTCTCAGTATTAAATGCCATCTGACTTTCATCTTACATCCAGTTGCTGGGTCTCTGTAGCTCCCTTTGAACTACAGTCTTCTCAGAACATCCTGTTTCCCCATAGCCTATTATTGCTAGTTCTCTTTCCTTTTACATCTTTCATGTTCAATAATTTACTGTTAAAAGGGCACTGTTTTTTTCATTAAGAAATGTTCAACAAACCTTTCTTCCTGTTTTCGTCAAATACCACATCATGTTGATGCAAATCATTGTTAAAGAGTTGAAGAGTATCACTGCACCGTGCAAATATCACTGTATCAATTTGCATATGATGAAAATAACCTGCAGCTGCTCCCCAGTTCTTCCTGCCCCAGTACAAAGCCACAACCTCTTTAGGCATGTCTGTACTTCATCCAGTTTGAGGAGAATGGCATCTGTTAGCCGTTCTCCTGCTTCAACATTGGGACTGGGGAGCAGGTCTCACTTTTTTGTGGAGCTCACAGACAGCAAACACTCTAGACCCGCATTTACAACTAAAATCAGCTCCCGACAGCAAAATCATCGGCCCGTGTTATTGTGAGTACAGTGCAGTCAGGGCCTGACTCTGGGCTTGTTTACACTATGGAATATAGTCAACTGTGCTCCTATAGCATCTTTTAACTGTTTCACTGGGCCCAAGAGTTTTGTTTGTTTCCTGCTGTGACACTAAATAAGCATTGATTCCAGTATTAAGTAATTCTAAAACCAGGGGTAGCTTTATTGCTACAATCTTAACATGTTGAACTAAAATACCCTTCCTAAAGCACAATTTTAACTGAAAATAAAACATTTGCAAATATTACTATAGGATATTGTCACTTTTGGGAGGATACAGAGGTGAACAAATATAATCCCGAGTTTCTGCAATTTAAGTTTTGAAGAAAGTTTGATAAATTGGGCCTCTTTTCGCTTTGTAATAGAAGTGACCCTGTGGTGGTGACCTTAGTGAAGTTTTCAAGATTATGAAGGTAATTGGCCAAATGGATCCAGGTGAGTTGTTCATTATGGTGAGAGGTTCAAATGCCAGGGGACAGATTAAAAATAGGAGATTAGGAGAACTTTCTCACCCAGAGGGTAATAGAGTTATGGAGTAAGTTACTCAGGAAGTATTGAAGTGGACAGCATAAATGGGGTTGTTTGTGGAGAGAAAGTACAAGGTTTGATTCACGGTCTGTGCTGAATTAGCTGATCGCAGGCTGGGGTTGGAGCTGCTATTGGCCAGTGTCCCCGAGCTGGAAATATGAAGTAAGCATCCAGTGACCCCTGCTGGAAAACGTGTATGAACATCTTTTGAGGAAGGCTCAGGTGTGATGCCCACTACTGTCAAATAGCCTACTGACACTCACTGCCCAGGCTTACACATGAAGAACAGCCACTTGGATGAGGTACCAAAGGGCTGTCACTTCCTGTGGAAGCATACCCTGTGGACCATCACCTTCAGGAGAGGAGGGAAAGAAAAAAAACATTCATATCACAGCGTGGGAAATTCAGATAATATGTGCATATCAAATATAAAATAGATGAAAAACTTTGCTGCAGTAATACAAGGATGAATGCAAAGAATAACTTCCTGTTGAATGGGAAAATAATAAATCTATAGCCTTAAAAACTGCTGCTCCCGAAAGATTGTTTCGAAGTACAAATATTTGTTGTCAGATTATGCACTTGAGTCTTTTCATTTGCGACTAAATTGCAGTGATGCTGAGATTATATTAAACGATTTGAATCCTGTTCACTAAATGATAAGAATCTCATTACTACACAGCCGATTTGACAGTTTACCTGTCACAACAAGCTGTTTCATTCGGCTGACAGGTGGTGCTCCGCTTGACTTGAGGTTTTTTTTTCCAGTTAGTACAGAGATCTCCGTGATGCAGTGTTCATTGCCTGCGGGGCACTCCACTGCGTCTGCTTCATGTACCGATTGCACCAGCAACAGTTATTGCACTGACAGATGGGATAAACAACCGTTTCCTCCAGGAAGTTAAATAAGAGAGAAGAAAAGAAAGTACATGACCGTGATAAAATTGGGGTCTTTTATTTTGTGAACTGATATCACCCAGGCACACGCTTTTGTGTAGTTACTAATGTGTTCACTGAAGGTGCTGTGTGTGTTTGTTGTGCCCTTGATCAGCTCAGTCCTGCAATCTCGTTTGCTGGCTCTCAGCTCTATATGGACAACACACAGACTGGAGTGTGTTACAAGGCTTCTCGCATCTTCCTACAGTTCACAGGCTTTAAAAGCCAAGCTTGACGTCACTGCTTCCTGATTTACCTCATCTTCTCTCCTACTTTATTGAACTGTGTGTGTTACCCTCTGTGTAAACACATTTAATCCTGTCTGCTAATCTCAGTATAACACACTGCTCCCTGTCTGTTACCCTCTCTGTGAAATATTTCTTGATAACTGTACAGAGCAATGGAATATTTCCTAAGTTATCATTATTTTTCAAAATATACAAATTGTGTTGTATGCGCCAATTTGGAGCAGAGGCCTTGCGAGGCCGGGAACTGCTCATTTCTGTTTAAACCGCTGCCTTCCAAGTTTTGCTTAGTCAGCAACTCTGCACATCTGGCACCACGCAATGATTCAAATACTTCAATGGCAGGTGGCAACTCAAAAGGAGGTTTAAATAAACTTCTAAAATAATTATCAGTAATTAAAGGGGCAAGTGTCTCCTTCAAGGATGGCAACGTCACAGAGTAAGTTCCGACATATCCTTATTATAAGAATGATGGTTAATATTTTTAAAAGTTTCTTCCCTTCTCTTCTGAATGCTGTAACTCACGGCCGGATTATGGTTCCATAGGCTTCAGCAACAGCTTAAATTTACACAAACACTTTTAACATAAAAGTGGCCATGATGCGGAGATGCCGGTGTTGGACTGGGGTGGACAAAAGTGAGAAGTCGCACAACACCAGGTTATAGTCCAACAGCTTTATTTGAAATCACAAGCTTTCGGAGCGCTGCTCCTTCGTCAGGTGAAGTGAAGGAATACAAATGGGCACAGCATATATAGTCAGAGAACAATGCCTGTGCAGAGAACAATGCCAGACGACTACAGTTAATCTTTCTAACTGCCCTTTATCACACCTCGGCAGAGAGACAATCACGGCAATCAAATCCAACCAGGTCAGTCAGGAAGACATTACATCAAAGACGATAGCAAAATACAACAAAGACAATGAGGTCTGTATAGAAAACCAAAAACTTTAAACTTTTTACTTTTTTTGCTGGAAATCACAGCAGGCCCGGCCACATCTGTGAACAAGCCAACGACGACTCGAGTCTGGATGACTCTACGTCAGGTGGGGTTACATGTAGCGTGACATGAACCCAAGATCCCGGTTGAGGCCGTCCTCATGGGTGCGGAACTTGGCTATCAGTTTCTGCTCGGTGATTTTGCGTTGTCGTGTGTCTTGAAGGCCACCTTGGAGAATGCTTACCCGAAGATCGGAGGCTGAATGTCCTTGACTGCTGAAGTGTTCCCCGACTGGGAGGTAACACTCCTGCCTGGCGATTGTTGCGCGGTGTCTGTTCATACGTTGTCGCAGTGTCTGCATGGTCTCGCCGATGTACCATGCTCCGGGGCATCCTTTCCTGCAACGTATGAGGTAGACAATGTTGGCCGAGTCACATGAGTATGTACCATGTACCTGGTGGGTAGTGTCCTCACGTGTGATGATGGTATCTGTGTTGATGATCTGGCATGTCTTGCAGAGGTTGCCATGGCAGGGTTGTGTGGTGTCGTGGTCGCTCGTAGAGCACTTTACAATGTGGAGATATTGGGGGCTGAAATTCCTGCTGGTGGTTCTCCACATCTCTCTCCTCCTTTAAGACCCTTCTTAAAACCTATCTCTTTGACCAAGCTTTTAGTCACCTTTCCTAATGTCTCTTCTTTGGCTTGGTGTCAATTTTTGTTTGATTACACCTCTGTGAACCGCCTTGGGATGTTTTCCTATGTTAAAGACGCTATTTAAATGCAAGTTTGTTGTAAGTTGTTGTCATATAAGTGTTCATTGTATTTAAATGAAGAAAACATCAATGACACAGTGAGACCCTGATCACACAGGGCCGTTGTGATTCAGGTTAAACTCATGTGATCTGTGTCGAGTGCTGCAGGAAGAATTGTCTCATTGCCATTTCGATGAATCTGCTGGACCGAGTAGAAAAATGGCCCAAGGATTCAAACAGGCAGAGAATGTCAATCAGCATCTGGTAGTATTGAAGGAGTAATGTCCAATCGTTTTCACCCTGTCCCTGGTTGCGTGAGCTTGTATTAGTGAAGGGTGCTGCTGAGGAGTCTAGCTGCAGGTCGGTCAATGCCACTAGTGTCAGTGTGGGTAGAACAAATGAAGGACAGAGACACGAGTTGCTCGTCAATGTGCTTGCTTTACTAGGCCAGAGCGAACTGAGCATGCTCATACTAAACCATGTGACAAACCATGTGATAATACATTACACTGCTTTCCCCTTAAAAAAATGTATGTACTCCCCTCTCAAATACAACAAAACTGTGGTCCCACCTTTCCCAGCATTACATGTACCAACAACAACAACAACTTGTATTTATATAACGCCTTTAACGTAGTAAAACATCCACATAACAAAAACTCCTGGCTTTTTTTCTTTTAAATAAACTACAAATCCAGTTTAACAACAGATTTGCAGAGCCTTCCTGATCTCCTTACAAAAGGTTTTGGTGTCGAACCAATTTTCGGGCTGTTTTGTTCTAGTTCCGAACTCAAAGAAGTAGGTACCACCACTCTGTTTCCCCACTTGATACAACCTTGCTCACAAGACAATTCAGTACGATGGTTATGGAATGGTTTCAACTCTGTGTCCAGACACTGATCAGTCCATCCATTCAAGGTGTTTTCATACACTCTTTTCAGTAATGAGTCCTTTTGAGTCTCATCTGCAATCTCAGTTGCATTCACAGGAAAGTCTTTGTCAACTACACCTAGCGTGAAAATCTCACATCACTCCCAACACGAGTCCTCATGTGGCAACCTGGACAAGGCATCTGCGATTGTGTTTTGCTTTGAAGTGCGATATTCAATCGTGTAGTCATATTGTGACAACAACTCTGCCCAACGTTGCATTCTTGATGTGGCCATTGCAGGGATGGCAGATTTGGGCCCCAGTATTGCTAGGAGCGGTTTGTGATCGGTTATCAGGGTAAACTTTCTGCCGATCAGGAACTGTTGGAATTTCTTGATTCCAAATACTATGGCGCGTGCTTCCTTTTCAATTTGCACGTAGTTTCTTTCGCTCTTTGTGAGGGTTCACAATGCGAATGTAATTGGTTTCTCTTGGTCGTCATCCGTTACGTGGCTTATGACAGCTCCCACACCATAGCTGGAAGCATCACACGCTAACTTAAGCTCATGCTCTGTGTCGTAGTGCACAAGTAGAGCATTGCTAGAGAGACTTCTCTTACAAGCGTTGTAAGCTTCCTGTTGCGCTTTTGTCCACTTCCACTGGACACCCTTCTTGAGGAGCTCGTGCAATGGAGCTAACCTGGTCGCTAACTCAGGTAAGAAACGTGCGTAGTACTGGACCATTCCAAGGAAAGATCTTAACTCAGATACGTTCTGTGGCTTTGGAGTATTGATGGCAGCATCAACCTTTTCCTTAACTGGTTGCAAGCCATTTGCATCAACTTTCAGACCAAGGTACACAACCTCGGGCTACACAAAAGCACATTTGCTCCTTTTCAATTTGACATTGTGGGTATTCAACCTTTGAAGCACTAAATCTAACACTTCTAGATTTTCTTCCTTTGTTGCGATCAGCACATCGTCTTGATTGCATAAGCAATTTGGAACTCCTTGCAAAATCTTATCCATCATAGCCTGAAAGATCTTGGGAGAGGACTTTACACCATATGGCAGCTTGGTGTATGAGTACAGTCCCTCGTGTGTGTTGATCGTGAGATACTGTTGACTCTCTTTGTCAACATTCAGCTGAGCATAAGCGTGCGACAGGTCAAGCTTGGAGAAAACTTTTGACCCAGAGAGTGCTGCATACAAATCTTGCGATGTAGGTAACGGCCTACTGTTCATCGTCAACTGCTTGGTTGATAGTAACTTTGTAGTCACTGCACAAGCGTACAGTTTTGTCTGCTTTGGGCACTACCACAATCAGAGTAGCCCATTCACTTTTGTCAGTTTTTACTAGCACTCCATTCTCTCTCAGTTTCTCTAGCTCTTCCTCCACCTGACTTTTCAATGCATAGGGGACCGGCCTTGCCTTACAATAGACAGGCTTCGCGTTGGACTTGATGCGGATATGTGCGTCATACCCAGTGATGCCCTCATAACTGTCTGTGAATATGCTTTCATACTTGTTCAGCATTGTGTTGAGTCGCTTCTTTGAAGCATCGACACTGAAGATGTTTTTCCAGTCTAGTTTTAACTTTCTCAACCAATCTTTGCCCATGAGAGTTGGCCTGTTGTAGCTCGCTATAATAATAGGCAGCTTTACTGACTGGCCATTGTGCTGAACTGTATGTTCCATTTGTCCACATGTCTCTAGATATCTCCAAAGTAGGTTTTTAACTCTATGGTACTTTTTGTAAGTGGTATTTGATTAAATCTACTCTCATATGTGTCCTTACTCATGATAGAGCAGTCCGCAGCCGTGTCGATACACATATCAATATATTGCTCGTTGATCAAAAGTTTTGTATGGAAGTCTTTCTCACGACTGCTTGCGTTGTCGCTAGTGGCATAGTTACTGTAGATGCCCAGTTCTTCAACATCAGGTATGTTCACTTCAATATTGTGAACTCCTCCCTTTTGTTGTCGCTGCTTTGCATTGCCACTAGAATGGTTCTTACTTCCTGCTTTCGATCTAGCTCTGCAAGCTATTGAAATATGGCCTTGCTTCTGGCAGTGAAAACACTTTGCATTTCTGTATTGGCAGGACTGTGGTGAGTGATTTCCATTGCAGCGATAACAATTCACTGAACTTCTCTCACTGACATGCTTTTGACTCGGTCTCACAGCTTTTGGTTTGGCGGTGGCTTTGTGACTGTAGACCTCAGCTACACTAGTCACTTGAGTTGGAAGGAGCTCCCTAGCATTCTTAGACGCCATCCCCATAGATAGGGCAATTTTGTATGCTATGTCAAACGTTAGGTTCGAAGTGTTCAGTAACTTGGACTGTGTGTGCTCATCAACCAGTCCACACACAAACTTATCTCCCAATGCACAATCCAAAAATGTGCCGAAGTTGCAATGCAAAGACAGGTTTTTGAGAGCTGCAATGTATTCACTGATGGTTTCACTTTGTTTTTGGTTTCTGCTACCAAACCTATAGCTCTCTGCTATTTCTAACGGCTTTCGGTCGAAATGGTCCTTGAGTTTCTCGACAATGTCTTCAAACGACGCATCCTTCGTTTTCCCTGGCGCAAATAGGTTTGTCAACATTCCGTAGACATCTGGACCGATCTCCGTTAGAAAAATTGCTTTTTTCCATTCACAAATTTATTTTGAGCTTGAACATTCTCATCTGCACCTTTGGTCTCAATAATGTTATTGGCCCTAAAAAAAATCTCTATCTGGTCAATGTAAGAACTGAATGGTTCGTGAGCTCAGTCATACATGCCGAGGCTTCCGATGAATCCCATAGGCGCGGCCATGATTGTCCCGATCCCATTGAACAGTGACTCAGCACGCTACCTGTGTACTTTAGACTTTTCCACGCGAAGGTTGAACACTGTGTCCTTCCATGATCCCTAAAAATGGCTTTGGGATCCCATTCTCGTCGCCAAAAATGTAATATATGTGGGTGGAACAAATGAAGGACAGAGACACGAGTTGCTGATCAATGTGCTTGTTTTACTAGGCCAGAGCGAACTGAGCATGCTCATACTAAACCATGTGACAAACCGTGTAATAATACATTAGTCAGAACAGCAGAAAAAAACAAGCCTTTAAATTCAATGCATTTTTGGTGTTTCTGGATCCTACAATCTCTGCAAGTTTTTTCCCCCATACCAGCAAATTGGGGTTTCCCCTGGTTCGCCATCCCAAAAACCATGCGCCTGAATTCCCAATCGCAATTCGGCTCTTCCCGTGACCTGCCCACTGAGTCCTCATGCATCTGATTTAAATATATTTAAATGAGGGCTAGTGACGCTGTTGCCCCAAATTTCTGCAAGTTACATTCGGAATGCACTCAGGGTAAGTCAGAACAGGAAGTATAAGATGTGGATATTGCCAGGATCAGCTGAGACTGGCGAAAGTGAGGACCTTTTGAGCTGGAAGACTGCTGAAAGTTTGAGTATTACATATAATGTACAGCACAGAATCAGGCCATTCGGCCCAACTGGTCTGTGCTGGTGTTTATGTTTCACATGAGCCTCCTCCCACCCTACTTCATCTAACCCTATCTGTATATCCTTCTATTCCTTTCTCCCTCGTGTGTTTATCTAGCTTCCCCTTAAATGCAGCTATGCTATTCTCCTCAACCACTCCTTGTGGTAGCAAGTTCCACATTCTAACCACTCTCTGGGTGAAGAAGTTTCTCCTGAATTCCTAATTGGATTCATTAGTGACTATCTTATATTTATGGCCTCTCGTTTTGACTCGCTTCCCAATAGAGGATGTTAGAATTTATGCACCATGTTAAGTAGATACTTGCCTTCAGACTCATAGCAGTGCAGGGAATGGATGACTACCAGCCTGCACTGAAGTCTCATACTGAACATAGAACAACCCCAGTGGCAATTACCATTGTTCCTCTCAACAACATTTCCTTGCAGGTCTGAAGTCAAAGCATTTCACTTTACTGAAATTGTTAACTGGTTCCATCCAGTTGCAATTTTTCTAATAAGCAGTAAAACCTGTTCTTCCCCTTCATTACTATGCGAGGTACAAGAAGTAGTCAGTTTGAGAAAGCTTTGAAAAATATTTTCTTCCAATGCAGTCTGTTATCCTCAGTGAGATCAAACCACAATTCATTGATTCTCTTTCCCTCATTTCACTAGGAATTTATACAGGATATTTTAAAGCCTATGAAGTCCTTGGCTTTGTTGTTCAATTATTCTTTGTTACATGATGAGAAAATGACAACTTGGCAGACTATTGTGCAGAAATATGTCCACCTATGTGAACTGTGCTTTATCCTTTCTGCTAACAACAATATATTTATTTCATCTTTAGAAGGTAAATTCTTTGGTAAATGAAGGCTTCCTTCCTCGAAGAATGTCCTCCCTGCCGAATAACAAAATAGCAATCAGAGAGTTTGAACGATTATCTCTCAGTTTAGTTAGTGATTGCTTGGTTGAAATTCCAATATAAAGTTCTGCCTTGTCTATTTGAGAAACTCTGGGTAAATCACATTCAAATTTTATTGGTTTTGAAAGTACATCATCCTTAGAAAAAACCTACTTGACACTGTTTTCAGACGGCTGCTCTTGTGTTTGTGGAGACTATCATGCAGGAGGCAGTTCTTTAAAGCATCAAATTGAAACTAATAAACAAGACCAATGTAGCCTGAAAGAACACCCAATAAACGTATGTAAGACGATTGGGAAGAAAGATTGTTCCAATCTTTTGAACCAAACTGAAATATTCCTGAAACGAAAAGTAGGAATTTGATATGCTGTTAATGGGGTCAGCAGCCATTGCTGCAGATGGTAGTCCTGTTATTCTAAGAGCCATCTACTCAGTGTTTCTTCTTCTTCAAATAATGCCACACAATGAAAACAATATGGCTGCTTCCTAGATAATGGCAACTGACAAGCATAATGATGTTTCTGTGGTCAGATACATCCTCAACAGTAATTGAGTGCAAACCCTTAAATAAAAACAGAAAATGCTGGAAACACTCAGCAGGTCAGGCAGCATCTGTGGAGAGAGAAACAGAGTTAACGTTTCAGGTCGATGACCCTTCGTCAGAACTGAAAAAAGTTAGAGATATAACAGGTTTTAAGCAAGTGCAGAGGCAGGGAAAGGGGGGAGGCCGAGGACTGAGAGGTCAGAGTGGGAGTGAAGCAGAGAATTAAAGTGACAGGCGACCGGAAGCTCGGGGGTCACACTTGCAGACTGAACGGAGGTGTTCCGCAAAGCGGTCGCCCAATCTGCGTTTGGTCTCCCCAATGTAGAGGAGACCACATCATGAGCAGCGAATACAGTATACTAAATTGAAAGAAGTACAAGTTCCATTCTCCCAGTTTCTCCGTCTCCGTCGCATCTGTTCTGACGATGCCACCTTCCACACCAGTGCTTCCGATATGTCTTCCTTTTCCCTCAACCGAGGATTCCCCTCCACCGTGATTGACAGGGCCCTCACCCACTCTGACCTCTCTGTCCTCGGCCTATTACACTGTTCCAATGAAGCTCAATGTAAGCTCGAGGAACAGCACCTCATCTTTCAATTAGGCACTTTACAGCCTTCTGGACTCAACATTGAGTTCAACAATTTCAGATCATAACCTCTGCCCTCACTTTTTTGGATAGCAGCTGTTGATGATTTTGCTATTCCCATTTACACCTCTTCTAAACCCATCTTTTGTTCCTTTACTTGTCCCATTACCATCTCCCTTTGCCTTGCACAATCATCCCTTTTGTCTTTTAATCTTTCCTGCTTTCTACCCTATCACAGACCTTCCCTTTTGTTCTTTCCTCCACCACCCGCCACCCCGCTTTCCTTGTCTCTGTACTTACTTAAAACCTGTTGGGGGAAAAATTCGGTTGATTAGCGCCGCCCATTAGCGCCCTACTAACAGGGCGCAAAGCAACTAGCGCCCGAAGCAGTGATGTTTGCGCCGCTCGCGAAATTGACCAGACATTTTGCAGCGGCACTAAACACTACCGCCACGATCTCCTGCGCCCACAGATTGTGACGTCAGTTGAGCGTGCAACGCCCGGTAGCACCCCGGACCAGATATTGAGTGGCGCCCCCTGCCTTTCCGCCTGCCGCAAGCAACGACAGGTAGAGGGGAACGTTTTGCAGTCGGGAAGGGACTGGGGGAGCGCTATTTAAAGGTGGCCGCTTCCAGCCTTTTTTTGTCGGTGAAGTTTTTGCACCACACATTCTGAGAGAGAGAGAGAGACTTCTGGAGAGATTCAACGCTGTGTGAAGGAGTTTTGGGTACTGAGCAGCACTTTGCAGATTCATTTTGATTTGACCTTCCTTGCATCGATTTAGAAGAGACTATGGGGGGCTGCACTCTGAGCTCTTTCTCTGGGCCTCTCCATTGTTCTTTCCAGCAGAATTGATGTACAGATCTCTCCAGGCCGAGATTCAAGGCTGCAATGAGCAGGGTGTGGCTGGAGAGCAAAATCGACCCTCCCCTTTTAAGAACTGGCCGGCGCCAGTCTGTCTGTGTTCCATTGCTGACTGACATCACCTGAGCTTCGCCAGCGCTCTGAGTTAGTGCCTCGCTCCTTGGCGTTAGCGCCTTAAGAGAGGTGTGTAGCGCCTGATTTAGCGCTCAAATCACCTCCAGGTGTGATAGAGGCCAAGTTTGCAGTCGGAGGCGATAATTAGCGCCAGGCGCTAAACTTTGCGCCCGGCCGATAATTGTGCCCCAAACGGGGCGATACCGAATTTCTCCCCCGTTATATCTCTAACTTTTCCGGTTCTGACGAAAGGTCATCGACCTGAAACGTTAACTCTGTTTCTCTCTCCACAGAAGCTGCCTGACCTGCTGAGTATTTCCAGCATTTTCTGTTTTTATTTCAAATTTCCAGCATCCGCAGTATTTTGTTTTTGTATGGGTACAAACCCTTTCTGTTCAAGAAGGCCATAGGGTTGATATGAAGTGCTCTGCTGCCAACATGGTAACCGTGTACAGTTTTTAGCACGCAAAGGAATCCTGTCACCCAGTGAAAGCTGTGTCTTGTCCAGCTGATGCCTCCATTTCACAGACAAAATTATAAAGGTGTTTCCCCTTTGACAACATGTCCAGATACTTGGGGCTGTAAATATAAGGCCCAGGCATTGATTGGTGGGGTTAAAATGCTCAGACCATAATTTTGCCAGAATTACGCCGGAAATCCTATTTACACACGTAACAAGGTTTCCGCCGCACCGCCAGTGAAGTTACTGTGGCGAAGCACTGAGAAGATTCTCGGCCATTTGTCACATGAGAGGGTAGCTCCAGTCACAGTTTGCTGTTGTTGAAATGTGTCACTGATATAACCAGATTGAACCTTTGCAAAAGTTCACCAATTCTTATAAATTCAGTGAAAGTTTCTTGTTTGACTCCTGCTTTGCTTGACACTAACGCGGCTGCTATTTAAACATGCCCCAGTGATTATCTAACACCAAAGTCTGTAATACAGTCCCCGCTGTGAAATGCTGGTATCACATTCTCCTCCATACCATGAATTCATGATCCACTAAACCCAGCAGAATTGCAATAAACCTTTGATTCCTGACAGACTTGAGGAAGTCCACTGGCCAGAACAAAGGGAGGGAGAGAGAGAAAGAGAGAGAGAGGAAAAGGAGGAGGGCGTAAGAGATTTATAATTGTATGGTGAGTCTATCTACAGAAAACTGTAACATTTGTTGTTGACTTGATAATGGAGTGGGGGAGCCATCTAATCCACACGTGTGCAGAAGAGCAGTAAATGCGCAGAAGAGCTTTCCCTCAGTGCATTATGGGGTGACAGTGTTGATAGTTTAAAAGCTTATTTTTGCTGGCAAACATTGACTAGCAGACATTAGGTAGGAACCAATGAGTGTCTGTGTAGAACCCAGATGGTCGGCATGCCTGATTATGGTATCAGCTGAAAACCACCTCCACCATTACTGACAATATTGCAGGTGTCCAATCTGGTGCTGAACTGTGATTACACTGCAACTTTTGCAATAGCATAAAAAGTTTGAACAGTGTATTGCTCATAAGAGGAAGACTAAGTTATTTAAATGCAGGTCCCGTCACGCCAGAACTTTCTGAGGATAATTCTCATTTTTTTAAATGTTAACCATGAGAGAATGATGACAAGTAAAGGCTAGGCTCTACCCTGCAGGCAACAGGAAATGTTGGATGACCAGACACTTCCAATGCACTCTGCCTTTCTCCCTAGTGAACAAATAGAAAGCAAATGTGTAAAAGGCCTAGAGATAGTCAGTTGCTTACACTCTCAACCCTCCGATGGTCAGTGATGCAATCGATGTGACCTCGTTAACCTCTCAAATAACCTATGCAAGCCTGAAAGTGAGCAGACCCAAGCAGACACCACAGTAGCAGAGATGGAATCTGGGGTTGCAGGGACATCTTCTGTCCTGCAGAAGAGGGTAGGACTCCACCCCCCCCCCCACCACCCCCATTTGGAGAAGCGCTCAAGGGCTTCCACCAGCCAGTCACCCCACTTCCTTCTCCCATTAGTGCAGCACCTAGAATGAGCACTAGATTAATTAGTAGGAGACGCTCTTCATACATTGTCACAGAGGGGAAGCACTGGGGTGGGAAACACTGACACCACACAAAAAGATGGCACTGTTGGGAATTTAGATTTCAACTTTCTGCTGGGATTTCTGTTTCAGGATATCTTGGACGTGTATGCACACTGGGAGCAGTATAGTACTGGGTCATGACAGGGAGTTGGTGCAACAACAGTTCAGTGGCAACTTGATATAGAAATGCTTGTGCTGGAGGGGCTTCCAAGTTCTAAGAGAATTGGTTCTCCACTAAATGTCAGGTTTGACCATCCTTGTTGTTGCTCCAGTGAAGCTGGCACCTTCACAAGCTTGGTACCATTGTTTCCTGCCTTTCCTCATGCCGTTGGTGCATACTGAGTCTTCTCCTGAGAGCATACAACACACCACTATAATTTTGGAGACTTTTTCAGAACCGTACAGCAGCCTACTCCTGGACTGATGCAGACAGCAGAATCTTTGGCCCTGATATTTACAGGGAGGCGGGGAAGGAGTGGGGGAACATGGTAACGGGTGGTGGGGGGGCTGGTAACCCAGCAAGGCCAGGGACGCAAAGGTCCTGCCGAATTTAATGGCAGGACCTCATTATCATTTTCTTCTTCCATTTCCCATTCGGCAGCCAGCCAGATTGACAGCCTGGCCAGCTGCCGGGCGGGAAAGCCAACGGAAGGAGGCCGCAGTCGGAGACCCTAGCAATCGGGAAATATCGGGGCTTGGTGGGGGGGGGGGGGGGGATCAGACCATCGCGGGGCAGGCCAGATATCTGGGGGCAGGCCAGCTGATCACAGCAGCGATCAGCAGAAAGGAGACCGAAGGTTTGCTTGATGGGCCGGGGGGACCTGGCCCACAAGGAGTGCTGTAAAAGCACTAACCTTCTGGATCTCAGCTCCATTTCGCTGCCGGGTTTCCCAAGCCCTGGGAAACCCGGCTGGCAGCTGTTAAATTTAAATTAGGCTCCCAACTGCACCGTGGGAGCCTGATTTAAATATTATAATCAAGTGGCCCGCCTCTCCAAGACAGGACACAAGCACGCCACGCAACCCGCCGCCATATAAATGGCGGCAGGCACGTACGTGGTGTGTTAGGGATGGTATTCACCGATTTTTAATTTTTACGCCCCTCCCCGATCCTCTCCCGCCTATCGTGGGGGGGGGGGGGTGGGGGCGTTAATATCGACCCCTTTGTTTCAGAAGTCCTATCGTATCCTCAATTTGTATGTTTGTAGAGGCAAACGTTTTGGCACATATTCATTCAGCTGCGGTTCTAGGATGTCATCAGCCATGTTTCGAGGAGAATTCTCTGGTCATCCGGGCTACATCCATTCAGGGTAAAACTGACTTAAAATAATGATGGAACTGTAGACTGGTATAGAATAAATGCATTGTGCCAGCTTCCAGGGTTCCTGGGCAAATAACTGCATGATGGAGTCCTGATGGTTACATGCAACCTGCACTTTGATGGAATGGAATCCCTTGCTGTTCCTAAATGCCGTTGCATTGGTACAAGGAGCCTGTATGACCACATGGAAACCATTGATGGGACCTTACATTTTGGGAAGTCAGCTCTTCTACTGATTTAAATGGAAGGAGAAGCAGACGGGTTCCTTTACAGGCATGTGCTCCGACCCCCACCCAAATTTCCGACATTCGTCATGCCCAGATAATCCAGTACACCTGGGCACAGACCCAGGAGAATTTTGTTTGAATTTTGAGGGAGTGCAGGTTTGGAAATGTCTGTTTTAGTTCTAGCCCAATAGGTGGATAAATCTTAAATCAGGACACCAAGATCTTTTATTATCTGCATCTTGAGATATATGTTAATTAATGAGAACATTGATTTAAACTTTATATGTGGCCCTCAAAGCCCCATTATATTCACCCAAAAGCCCATGAAGGCAAAGGCTTGGACTCCTCTGCATTAGGAGATGGTTTTCTGAGGTTAGAGCTGAAGTAGTTTGTTGGGACAGAGTAGAGAGCTCTTTACTCTCCATCCAGCTTTGCTATACTAGATCCAAGTGCGCTTAATGCTGACTCTGGGTACCAGGAATAGAAAGTGTTCTGTTCTTCAGTGCTAACATAGAAACATAGAAACATAGAAGATAGGAGCAGGAGTAGGCCATTCAACCCCTCGAGCCTGCTCCACCATTCGATGAGATCATGGCTGATCATCCAAACTCAGTACCCTGTACCTGCCTTCTCCCCATATCCCTTGATACCTTTATCTTTAAGAAATATATCTAACTCATTCTTGAATATATTTAATGACTTGGCCTCAACTACCTTCTGTGGTAGAGAATTCCACAGGTTCACCACTCTCTGGGTGAAGAAATTCTTCCTCATTTCTGTCCTAAATGGCTTACCCGTTATCCTTAGATTATGACCCCTGGTTCTGGACTCTCCAACCATCGGGAACATTCTTCCTGCATCTAGTTTGTCCAGACCTGTCAGAATTTTATATGTTTCGATGAGATCCCCTCTCATTCTTCTATACTCCAGCGAGTATAAGCCCAATCGACCTAATCTCTCCTCATATGTCATTCCTGCCATCCCAGGTATCAGCCTTGTGAATCTTCACTGAACTCCTTCCATGGCAAGAACATCCTTCCTCAGATAAGGCGACCAAAACTGCACACAGTACTCAAGGTGTGGTCTCACCAAGGCCCCGTACAACTGCAGCAGGACATCCCTGTTCCTATACTCAAACCCTTTCGCTACGAAGGCCAACATACCATTTGCCTTCTTCCCCGCCTGCTGCACCTGCATGCTTACCTTCAGCAACTGGTGCACAAGGACACCCAGGTCTCGTTGCACTTCCCCTTCTCCCAATCTATTGCCATTCAGATAATAATCTGCCTTTCTGTTTTTGACACCAAAGTGGATAACCTCGCATTTATCCACGTTATATTGCATCTGCCACGCTTCTGCCCACTCACCCAACCTGTCCAAATCATCCTGGAGTTTCTCGGTATCCTCCTCGCAGCACACACGCCCACCCAGCTTTGTGTCATCTGCAAACTTGGAGATAATACATTTAGTTCCCTTATCTAAATCATTAATGTATATTGTGAATAGCTGGGGTCCAAGGACCGATCCCTGCGGTACCCCACTAGTCACTGCCTGCCACTCGGAAAAAGACCCATTAATTCCTACTCTCTGCTTTCTGTCCGCCAACCAGTTCTCTATCCAAGTCAATACCTTGCCCCCAATCCCATGTGCCTTAACTTTACACGCTAATCTCTTATGCGGGACCTTATCGAAAGCCTTTTGAAAGTCCAAATACACCACATCTACTGGTTCTCCCTTATCTATTTTCCCAGTTACATCCTCAAAAAATTCCAGTAGATTAGTCAAGCACGATTTACCTTTTGTAAATCCATGTTGACTTTGTCCGATCCTGTCACTGTTTTTCAAGTGCTCAGCTATTACATCCTTTATAATGGACTCTAGCATTTTCCCCACTACCGATGTCAGGCTTACCGGTCTGTAATTCCCCGCTTTCTCTCTACCACCCTTTTTGAATAGTGGGGTAACATTAGCTACCCTCCAATCCATGGGTACAGTTCCAGATTCCATCGAATGTTGGAAGATGATCAGCAATGCATCTACTATTTCTAGGGCCACTTCCTTAAGGATGGTAGGTCCATGGAATATGCTGCCACAAAAAGCTGTAGAAGCTACATCATTAAATAAATTTAAAACAGAAATAGACAGTTTCCTAGAAGTAAAGGGCATTAAGGGTTACGGGGAGCGGGCAGGAATTTGGACATGAGTCTAGGTTCGGATCGGTCATGGCCCTGTGGGTAGTGGAGCGGGCCCAGGGACCGTGTAGGCTGCTTCTGCTCCTATTTCGTGTGTGCAATTCTGTTAGATGCAGGAGATGGTTCTGTGATAGATAGTAGATTGGCGGTTAGGATCAGATCAGCCATGACCTTATTGAATGGCGGGGCGGGCTCGAGGGGCCGATTGGCCTACTCCTGCTCCTATTTCTTATGTTCTTATGTTCTTAAGTACCCTAGGATGTAGATTATCAGGCCCTGGGCATTTATCGGCCTTCAATCCCGTCAATTTCCCTAACACCATTTCCCTGCAAATACTGATTTCTTTCAGTTCCTCCCTTTCATCAGACCGTATGTTCTCCAACATCTCTGGGAGGTTATTTGTGTCCTCCTTTGTGAAGACAGAACCAAAATATGCATTTAATTGGTCTGCCATTTCTTTGTTCCCCATTTTAACTTCCCCCGCTTCTGACTACAAGGGACCTACACATGATTTCACTAATCTTTTTCTCTTCACATATCTATAAAAGCTCTTACAGTCAGTTTTTATGTTCCCTGCAAGCTTACTTTCATATTCTATTTTCCCCTTCTTAATTAATCCCTTACCTTGATGAGTACAAAATTGCCAAAAACAATAAGGAAATGTCACCGTGAGATTCAGTTGCCAGATGTGTGTAAAATTCAATTCTAATTGAGCGTTGTGAATCTTTGGAATTCTCTGCCCCAAAGTGCTGTGGATGCTCAGTCGTTTAAGGCTGAGATAGATAGATTTTTGGACTCCAGAGGAATTAAGGGATATGGGGATCGGGCGGGAAAGTGGAGTTGAGGTCGAAGGTCAGCCATGATCTTATTGAATGGCGGAGCAGGCTCGAGGGGTCGTATGGCCTACTCCTGCTCCTAATTCTTATGTTCTTATGTTCTTAATCAAATTAATTTATGCTAAATAACTGTGCAATCAAAATGTACAATGGCTTCATTAAATATATATGTGAATGTACTCTTTCCTGAAATAAATGCACGAATATACCCTTTTATAAATTATAAATGTAATGCACATTTTTGAGAATTCAATAAATAAATTCAATTGTCAGTTATATACTTAGATCATATTTTTTGCCACGCAAGCACCTCCCTCTCAGATAAAACCGCACATCTGCACAATTCTTTATGCTATCACATTTCTGAACCTTTTAATCCATGCAAAATACATTATATAAAGGATTTCATAATTCAGTGCTTATTAAAGTTGAGACTTCAAAAGTGTATATTCACTTACATCCATCTATCTTCCAATAAAGTATCTTTCTACTGTGGAAAACAAAGTATTGCACATTAATAATTATGTTCCAGGAGGTACGTGAATTACACATAATATAAAGAATTATTGAACCCAAGCCAGTGATTACATAATTAGAACAAACGCTTGTTCGACTTAAGTATCTGTAATTGGTTAATAATCTGACTGGGAAAGCAAAGACATACAATGGACCTTTGAAGTGAAATGTTTAAAGCATTTGAATCTAATGCACTGATTTCAGTGCTTTCAGCATTAAAGCTTCAGACGTCCACCCAGCTGCACAGTACGATAAGCTTGGGATTTAGCAGCCCACAGAACATTAATAGAAAATGTCTTAAACATTGTACTCTTTATCTTTGATAATTTCTCTGCTTCCAGTGATAACTGTGACGCTGGTGCAACAGCATCTGAACAAACGCAAAATAATTTATGGCTCCTCCTTGACAAAGATTGCCAAATACATGTCTACA
Source organism: Squalus acanthias (assembly GCA_030390025.1). Classification (NCBI taxonomy): domain Eukaryota; kingdom Metazoa; phylum Chordata; class Chondrichthyes; order Squaliformes; family Squalidae; genus Squalus; species Squalus acanthias. The sequence goes on along the minus strand of CM059436.1, from coordinate 24,932,980 downwards.
GTACCAAGACAGCTGCTTAGCTTTTAGTTATATTTTATTACACAGGGGTCAACACAATTCATAGTCATCTGGTTGAGCTTGATAGGGAAGGTGCGTGTTTTACTCCGTCTTCTCTACCTCTCATCATTTACGTTTTTTGAGCACTAATGCAAGCTCGTGGTTGATTAACACCATCAGATAATGTGCTTACTAATTAGTCAGATTCTTTTTAAAGACCTTAGGGCTGAATTTTCAGGCAATTCCATGGAAGAAAGAAGGGGCTCCATCAAATCTGTAGGTCCCGTAGTTTTAATATGTCACTTTTGTTGGTCCTGTCATTTTTCTTTTTCCCAGCTGGCTGTTTTATATTCTTTTCAAATCACAGCCTATGGTCATAATTTAGTGGCTCCTTGATGTGTATTCCAGGCACAGTTGCCCCAAAATTCCAACGGGAGCCAAGGCAGAATCCTGACGGATCTCCGGATTGCGTGCTGGCAAATGGGGCGGAACCCAGTTCTTCTGGGAATCTGCTCCATGTTTGCCATCCTGACGTTAAATGCAGATGAACAGGAGAGGATGTCGAAGCAGCCCGGCACCGCTACGCCATTCTGCTGGCAGTGCTGATAACCCATTGCAGATGCAATGCACCCGCCCCAACCATGCAGACGACTCCATCCTTATTTGTGACAGGGTCTCTGGCCTGGGGTTAGGGTGGACAATGGTTCCACTCCGACCTCCAGGAATTTCGGGCCAAGAGCAAACACTTTTGCATTGGTACCTATAAATTGGACGGCAATATTGGTTGTGACTCTCCTGCTTGAGAGTCAATAAAAAATGAAATATCAGAATCATCACACTCTGCGTGCTGCTAAGGTCTCTCTGTGCAAGATGGTATATTGAGGGCTGCAAGTACAATGATTTAGGATTTTTTTTCACATTTACTTTCCCTTTTTAGCATTGTTCGTCCCTCTATTCTTTCAACTTATAAATCTTTTTATTTCCAGTTTACTTTGTCTCTTCTCATTTACTTACTGTGAATTCTTACCTCATCTCTCTTACCTTGGCGGTGTCCTGCACTATGGGCCTTGGTCCCTCATTTAGGTTTCTCAATTTAAAAGAAACTATAAACAAACATTTTCCATTCTTTCATAAAATAACTTAAAAACAACCAAATATATTACTCATGAGCAGATAGTCAATAAATGGTCAAATCCTCATTCAATGACAAAGTACTCAATTAGTATAGGGGGTGAAAGTCAAGGGGGGCTAAATTGGGCAGATGCGGGATTAAATTGGACCGATGCGGGATTAACCCCTGCCCATTGCTTTCAATGCAAGCAGTACGCCAACTTCAAGCTGCCTGCAAATTTACATGATTACAGCAAGCAGCCAGCGCTAACCTGAGTGGCTGCACACCTGAGCAGGGGCACAACATTATGAAAGGCTAGCACCATTTCAAGCTAGGCTGCACTACTTAAAGTCAGCCTGCACCTCTTAAAGGGGAGGTGCATTGTGGCTGGAGCAGGTACTGGAAGTCATTGAGGAAGGCATTCTGACCTAGGAAAGACTGAATTGGGAGAGAGACTGCTCCAAGGTTCTTGGATGCTGCACTGGAGGCCTTGGTGGAAGAGGTGGACAGATGTGCTTTATCCACAAGGGGCCAGGAGGACCTCCAGACAAACTTTATGAATGCAGTGGCAGTCAATGCCAGGAGTCAAGCCCTGGAGACCTGGATACAGTGCCGCAAAAAGTTCAATGACCTCACACGAGTAGTCAAGATCAGTGAATGTATCTTCAAATGCCATATCCCACCAACTGCCCCACTAGCCTCAGGAACTGCTCAATACACCACACCCACATCATTCACCTACCAACAATCTCTATCAATCAGACTCCCCAAAGCCTTTCCACCATCTACAAGGCACAAGTAAGGTGTGTGATGGAATACTCTCCACTTACCTGGATGAGTGTAGCTCCAACAACACTCAAGAAGCTCAACACCATCCAGGACAAAGCAGCCCGCTTCACTGGCACCCCATCCACCACCTTAAACATTCACTTCCTTCACCACTGGCGTACTGTGGCTGCAGTGTGTACCATCTACAAGATGCACTGCAGCAATTCGCCAAGGCTTCTTCGGCAGCACCTCCCAAACCCGCGACCTCTTCCACCTAGAAGGACAAGGGCAGCAGGCGCATGGGAATACCACCACCTCCAAGTTTCCCTCCAAGTCACACACCATCCTGACTTAGAAGTATATCGCCGATCCTTCATCGTCGCTGGGTCAAAATCCTGGAACTCCCTCCCTAACAGCACTGTGGGAGTATCTTCACCACATAGACTGCAGCGGTTCAAGAAGGCGGCTCACCACCACCTTCTCAAGGGCAATTAGGGATGGGCAACAAATGCTGGCGTTGCCAGCGATGCCCACATCCCATAAACGAATTAAAAAAAATCAGGATTCATAACTAACATTCATAGCTTCACCTCACCCTCACACACTTAGCATTGCTGCAAGCCTCACACCCACATCTCACAGCTTGCACACACTGCCAGCTATTCAACCATGACAGCCACATCACCCAAACACATTGCACCACACCCACTAACACACTTCCCTCTCTCTTAGCAGGATAAGGTGGCGCATAACTGGAGGCAGCAGGACATAATTGGTGGGGGACAGGTGTGGCTGCATGTCTTTACTCTCATGGAGGAGATGGTGCTCGCCATTGCTGAGGCCATGGCAAGCGGCAGGACTGAAAAGATAGAAGATGACAGTATCCTCAGACCTAATCCTCCTTCTCACATCCCACTTCCCCCTCATCCCACAATCTCTTCTGAGTTACAAGCTGTAGATGGTGCAAGCATGCACCTCTTGCTTTCCCCCACTCCCCTCACCACAACCCTACACTTGTGCCTTTCTCCTTTCAGACACCCAAGAACTGCCACCTGGTCAGGTAGTGATGGAAGAGCAACAGGGGTAAAAGCAAGAAGACCTTGATGAAGAAGAAACAGCGTAACGCAATTCCACACTCGCAGCCACCAGCTCAGATACTGACACTGCGTGTAATTTAGAGGATAGGTTAGATGTGGGATCTGCACGTGGTGAGACACTGGGCATGAGTGGCCTGCAGCCAGGGCAAGGGTAGCACCGGTGCCAGCTCCCCGGAGGACGAGGTCGCTCACAGGTTCTGCTGCAGAGGACTCAGCTGAGCATTTCAATGGGGCGGCCTACAGAAGAGGGCTGATGGGTATGCTTGGCCTGCCAGGAAGCCTGCGTGCAATGTCAAAGAGCATGGAGGAGTCCGGCACCAACTTTGCACAGGGCTTTGTGCAGAGATTGGAGCCCATCCTTTTCAGCATGGAAGTGGTGGCCAATTCCATTTGCACACTTATAGACCCAACCATGATGCAGCGTGTCATGGTTGATGTCACAGCTTCCATTGCAGCACAAGCAGAAGCCACCCAACGTCTGAGTGCTACAGTGGAAGCTCAGACTTCTATCATGCAAGGTCAGCTTGCTGCCATGCAAGCTCAGACTACTGCCATCATGGGGAAAAGGGGCTTGCAGGGTACCATAGCAGTCCAGCAATCTGTCCTCTAACGGATTACTAGGATTGCTGAGTCGCTGCCCCGGGGGAGTGGCAGTGGCTCCGTAGAGCACGAATCTACTATCCTCTCTCAAGATCTCTCTCTCTCCCGAAAGCTTGTAAAATTAAATAAATCTGTTGGACTATAACCTGGTGTTGTGCGACTTCTCATTTCTCTCTCAAGATGACAGCATTCGCCCTCCCAGCACTGCCACTGCGCCAGTGCCCTTGCTGTTGTCTGTCAGCCAGCCATCCCAGCCTGCTGCCGCCCATGCTGAGATGGTGCAGTCCGAAGCCGGGCCTTCTAGGCTGCTCAAGGTTGTCCTCCAAGGCCATCTGCCGTCTCCCCATTGAAAGTTAGCAGCCTCAACCAGCTATGCCTGAGGGTATGGTAGCATAGTAGTTATGTTACTGGACTAGTAATCCAGAGGCCTGGACTAATAGATCCAGAAACATGAGTTCAAATCCCACCACAGCAGTTGGAGAAATTTGAACAGTAACAGGACATTTGGATAATCATAATTTAATAGGACAAAGTCAGCATGGTTTTACGAAGGGGAAGTCATGTTTGACAAATTTGCTGGAGTTCTTTGAGGAAGTAACATATAGAGTGGATAAAGGGGAACCAGTGGACGTAGTGTATTTAGACTTCCAAAAGGCATTTGACAAGGTGCCACACAAAAGATTATTGCTTAAGGTAAAAAATCACGGGATTGGGGGTAATATTCTGGCATGGATAGAGGATTGGCTATCTAACAGAAAGCAAAGAGTTGGGATAAATGGTTCATTCTCAGACTGGCAATCAGTAACTAGTGGTGTTCCACAGGGGTCAGTGCTGGGTCCCCAACTCTTCACAATCTATATTAACGATTTGGAGGAAGGGACCAAGTGTAACATATCAAAATTTGCAGATGATACAAAGATGGGAGGGAAAGTAGTGAGTGAGGAGGACATAAAAAACCTGCAAGGGGACATAGACAGGCTAAGTAAGTGGGCAGAGATTTGGCAGATGGAATACAACACTGGAAAGTGTGAGGTGATGCACTTTGGCAGGAAAAATCCTAGAGCAATTTATTATCTTAATGGCAAGAAACTGGAGAGTACTGAAGTGCAAAGGGATCTGGGGGTCCTGGTGCACGAAACTCAAAAGGTTAGTATGCAGGTGCAGCAAGTGATTAAGAAGGCAAATGGAATGTTGGCTTTCATTGCTAGGGGGATAGAATATAAAAATAGGGAGGTATTGCTTCAGTTGTACAAGGTATTGGTGAGACCGCACCTGGAATACTGCATACAGTTTTGGTGTCCTTACTTAAGGAAAGACATCCTTGCTCTCGAGGCAGTGCAAAAAAGGTTCACTCGGTTAATCCCGGGGATGAGGGGGTGGTCATATGAGGAGAGGTTGGGTAGATTGGGACTCTACTCATTGGAGTTCAGAAGAATGAGAGGCGATCTTATTGAAACATATAAGATTGTGAAGGGGTTGGATCGGGTGGATGCGGGGAGGATGTTCCCGATGACGGGTGAGACGAGAACTAGGGGACATAGTCTTAGAATAAGGGGCTGCTCTTTCAAAACTGAGATGAGGAGGAACTACTTCACTCAGAGGGTGGTAGGTCCATGGAATATGCTGCCACAAAAAGCTGTAGAAGCTACAACATTAATTAAATTTAAAACAGAAATAGACAGTTTCCTGGAAGTAAAGGGCATTAAGGGTTACGGGGAGCGGGCAGGAATTTGGACATGAGTCTAGGTTCGGATCGGTCATGGCCCTGTGGGTAGTGGAGCGGGCCCAGGGACTGTGTAGCCTGATTCTGCTCCTATTTCGTGTGTGCAATTCTGTTAGATGCAGGAGATGGTTCTGTGATAGATAGTAGATTGGCGGTTAGGATCAGATCAGCCATGATCTTATTGAATGGCGGAGCAGGCTCGAGGGGCCGATTGGCCTACTCCTGCTCCTATTTCTTATGTTCTTATGTTCTTATGAATTCAGTTAATTAAATAAATCTGGAATGAAAAGCTAGTATCAGTAAAAAAATGTAAAAAAAACATCTGGTTTACTAATGTAGGGAAGGAAATCTGCTGTCTCTTACCCGATCTGGCCTATATGTGGCTCCAGACCCACAGCAATGTGGTTGACTCTTAACTGCCCTCTGAAATGGCCTTAGCAAGCCACCACCAAGTTGGCTCACCAACACCTTCCTGAGGGTAATTAGGGATAGGCAATAAATGTTGGCCTTGCTGGTGATGCCCACATCCCGTGAATGAATTAAAAAAAATTGCTGCAGCCTCTGGGGTAGTACTGCATAGGAGCACTAGGACAGACAAAGGCACACGAAAGACAGGCATTGAGTGAATGCACAAGGGTGATTAGTTGACGATTGTATGCAATATGGCATGGTTTGATTTATAAATTTGGTTAGGAATGATTATTTTGTGCTGGCTTTTATTTCAGCATTGTGGCCAAGCAGACGCTGTCATGGTCAGTAACAGAGAGAAGGTAAGGTGTGGGACTTTTGGTGAATGTGGAATTAGGGTTGCCTTTACTCGTATCACAGTCGGATGATGGACACCCCGAACAGAAAGGGGCTGTCTAGGTTGCTTCCTCCCTTCCTTTTCCTCCTCCTCTTCCTCCTGCCCCTCCTCCTTCCCCTCCTCCTCCTGCTCCTCCTCCTGCTAGGTGGCAAGGGCTATGCCCTCATGATGGCAAGGTTGTGCACTATGCAGCAGACCACCATGAATCTTGACACGCCTTCTGCCGAGTACTGCAGGGCTCCTCTAGAGCAGTCCAGGAAGTGGAATCGTTGCTTCAGCACGCCAATGGTCTGCTCTATCACATTTCTTGTGGCAGCATGGCTTTCGTTGTATGCATGCTGCCCATGTGTGCGTGGGTTCCGCACCGGATTCATGAGCCATGTCATCAATGGATAGCCCTTTGTGAAGGAATACGCCATATTCAGAAAAATACACCATCCTATGAAATATTCTGGCCTTAGTAACATGACCAACTGGGCTTGAAAATCAAAAAGCCTCAACAATGGAAAAGCTGTAAACAGCATACAGGCTTTTGAGATAAGATAAGTTGTTGACACTGAATCAATAGCTTTATTGAAACAGGAGGTTGGAGGTTCCTAAAGTCTGCAGCTTTGGAAAGAACACAATGGTATACCCTGTTAAAGTGTCTTAAACCAACACTTCGGAAAGAATCACATAAGATTAAGAAACATATGCCTTCGTAAAAATGACATCAAATAGAACCACTGCTGTTACACTGTTTTTTATGACGAGCTTCGAACACCTAGGGTAGAGACATAATTCTTCATGCAACCAGTTGAGGTAGCTAAGAAGACAATGGTGCACCCGGTTGAAGTGTTTTTAATTTACACGTCGTAAAAAGATACAAACAGAAGGCCTTCGTAAAAATGACATCAAATAGAGGCAGCTGTTCCACATCGTTTTTTATGATAAGCTTCGAACACCTAAAGGAGAGACACGAGTCTGCTTGCTACCAGCTGAACTAACTGTAAGAATAGAAGGGGTCAGCAGAAAAATGACTAGAGATAATTAGCTTACATCAGCAGAATTTTGCGCGCAAGCACTTTCAAATCATTATGTTAAGTAGCTCAATCGGTCGGTCACATGCTATATTAAATACATAATCAGTTCTGAGAAATGTAGTCTTGAGCTGGTATGTATTTGCAAGAAACAGTTAGAGATAGAGACACCAAGCAGTAAAGAATGTACAGTGGGCTATGAATAAGAGGCATTATCATATAATGTCAGAATTGCTAAAAAAAAATGCTGACTAAAATGGTCGTGCAAAGAATTATCACTTTCTTAATAATTGCAACTTCTAACTAGAAACCCAGCACAAAACAGCAAGAAGTTTAAACAAAGGTGGGTGCCTTAGGAGCTAGTTACAGATGTTATTGAGAAAGAAAATGACTTAACGACCACAACATGCCACACAAGGTGTCAATCTTGGCTCAGTAGTAGTATTCTCAGCTCTGAGTTAGAAGGTCATGCGTTCAAACCCCAGTCCAGGACGTGCTGATATAATCCAGGCTGACACTTAGGTACAATACTAAGGGAGTGCTGTACTACCAGAGGTGCCGTTTTTTTGGATGAAATGTTAAACGGAGGTCTCATCTGCTCTTTCAGGTGGATGTAAAAGATCCCATGACACTATTCAAAGAAGAGCAGGAGAATTCTCCCAGTGTCCTGTCTAATATTTAGCACTCAACCACTGCCACTAAAACACGTTGGGCGCGAAGTTTGGTTATGCCCCATTTGGGGACGGTAACCGAGTTAAGGCCGGACATTTAGTGGCCGGCGTGGAAGTACCGCCCCGGCCACTAAATTCGGCTTACCGCCCCGCACAGGAAGTGGAACGCAATCTCGGGCACTCCGCTTCCTGGTGGGGCGGTAACCGAGACGATGTCGGAGCGCGATCGGCAACGCGCTGCGGAGGCTCCGCGAAGCGCTGCTGTGTTTCAACGCCCCACCCCTTCAGTTAAAGGGGAGGGCCATTGCGCACTCTGCAGGGCCTCCGATGGCCCACACTAGGCCACCAGGGCGGCGTGGTGTCGCGGCCACAGCCCGGCACCGAGACGCAGTGCCGAGCTGCGCGATGGCGGCCAGGACCACGCCACAGCCCACCACAGAGGGCGGACCTGGAGGTCGGCCAAAAAAAGAAAATGGCGGTGCGGGTCGCGGCCGCACCTACCCTTTAAATACCACCCTGCGAGCGGAGGTCGGCCCGGTTCGCAACCCGCGAGGCTAACGCTGACATCGCCTGCGGCAGCCTTGCGGGGCACAGCCAACTTTCTGCCGCGGGGCGGTAAGGGGACGCAGCAGGGCGCTAAGGGGTCGCTGCGCACAGTGATGACGTCATCGCCCATGGCGCAGGGGTGCGGCACTATCGGGTAGCGCCTCAGCAATGCCCCACCGCATTTCTCGGGAGACGCTTCCCCCCCGCCCCCCGGGCGATAAGCCCTTTACGCCCCATTAGTGCTCCCCGGAGCCAAATTTCTAGCCCTTTAAAATCTGGCCATTTATTGCATTGCTGTTTGTTGGGACCTTGCTGTGTGCAGATTGACTGAAGGTGCAGGGAGGAGGACGAATATGTATTTAGAGTTTAGGAGGATTAAGGAAGGAAAAGTACAAAGGAGCAATGATCTTAGTATTATCAATAAAACAAAGCAAGATAAGAAAGGTTCTGATGGATAGCGAGAGGTTGGAGCCTGGAGGGGAGAGAAAGGCAATCAGCTTTTTCTTACATCCTGTCCCTGAGTGCAAGGAAGGCATTAAAATAACCTCCCTAAATACAGGAGCAGTATTCAAGACGGACGTGGAGGTTTTTAGACTCAAGACTTCTTGAAGGGAGCAGAGATGTTTGGCACAAAACAGGAAACAGCTTCTTGCAAGCAGCGTTAGCATTGGAGGAGGTTACTATTTCTGTGCTGCCTTTGGCACTACTTTATTATCTTTGGAAGAGGAAAATTATGTTAATTAAAATTAAAATTAAATGTTAATTTTGAAACAACACAAGTTGTCACAGACTATGCTTAAAAACATGACAAATGTAATTGATAATAGTAATGATATGTATATATGCCTGTTTGCAATACAGCCCAGGTGCCAGGAATAAACACAGACTCTGGTCACAAGAGCTGCATTCTGGCTTGTTTCTTATTCTCTCTGCCTTTATCTCCCAATCAACACAGGCTGGATATTATTTCCATTGAAGGAGACGAAGATGGGCAACAAAGAAAACACCCGGCCCTAGACATTGCGATCTCAGTACTGCACAGTTGAAAGTGAGGCAGAGTAAGACTTCCATCTGTCCATTTGTCCTCACCTTGAAGCCGTCCCCCCGAACCTCGGGGTCAGGGTCATTTGAATATTAGGATAGGCACCCACACCATTTATGGTGCTACTGGGGTGCTTGCCCCACGGACCTAGCCCGGATATTACAGCCGCACCTGCTGTAGCCTGGAGTTGGTGATTTTGAAGTAGTTGCTCCAAAGACACTTCCTCGCTGGGCTGCCTGTTTCTAAACAGCTATTCGTCTCTCTTGGATTGATTGCCATTTGGAAATGACATTGTGGGCCCCACTCGCCAAGGCTTCTTCGGCAGCACCTTCCAAACCCGCAAGCTCTTCCACCTAGAAGGACAAGGGCAGCAGGCGCATGGGAACACCATCACCTCCAAGCTCCCCTCCAAGTCACACACCATCCTGACTTGGAAGTATATCGCCGTTCCTTCATCGTCGCTGGGTCAAAATCCTGGAACTCCCTAACAGCACTGTGGGAGTACCTTCACCACACGGACCGCAGCAGTTCAAGAAGGCGGCTCACCACCACCTTCGCGAGGGTAATTAGGGATGGGCAATAAAATGCTGGCTTTGCCAGCGATGCCCACATCCCATGAACGAATAAAAAAAACTTACGGCTCGGTACGGCAAGTATGCCTGCATCATATAGGGTACTTATTGCCCGTCATACAGGAGGCAAAACGGGCAGGGTGCTGAGGATACCTGGCATCCCACCACGCCAGTTGAAATTTGTCTCCAGAGCCAGAAAGGGGTGGAAACCTGGTGCAAATGAATTCTGCCCCAAATTCCTGCCCCTCTTCCCTCACTGTGCCACATTTCTACCCTTTCCCCAACCCCACAATTTCTAGGCTTGGCTGTTAGGAATTCAAGTCATAAGGAAAAGTTAAGGAAACTGGGCTTGTTTTCTTTGGAAAAGAGAAGACTTTGAGGTGACCTGTTTAAAGTTTTCAAGATTTTGAGAGGGATTAATGAAGTTGTTTCTGACATATTGTTCATCACAATGAAGGGCTGAAACACCAGAGGACCCAGGTTAAGAAGGGAAGTCAGGCGGGACACTTCTTTTACAGAAAGAGGAAGAGAACTGTGCTAAATAAGTTGCTAAATGTGATGAGAATCCATTTGCACTTTAGTAGAATCAGTTAGTCAGGTGATTGACATTGGAATGTTTATTGTTTACTTAAGCAGTTACTACATTCTTCTGTGAGACTGTTGAAAGAAGTCAAATTCTCCTAAATAAGTCTGCTTACAAACTTAGACAAGCCTCGGTCTAATCGGAGGTAACCAGGGAAGACCATTGAAAGAGACAGTATAAATAGGTCAGGCAGCAGTAGCATTCTTGGAGGGGGAAAGGATTGAGGGAGACAGTCAGAAGGTGGGCAGATGGGTTTGAGTTCTATCAAAATGGATGGGCTTGTTGGGCCTAATTACTTTTTCCTTCTCCAGGTATTGTAATGTTCTTAATAATTAGGTGGGGATGGTGCTGTATGTTCAGGAGATGAAGCAGTTCTAGCTGTACCTCAGCCAAATGTGTTAAAAATCATCCTGCAAATAGGGTACAATTCATCAACTACTCTAGGAGACCCAATACTTCCTGCTGTGAAAGAATGGGGGCCTCAAGCAGTTAATGTCAGCCAAATCCAAGCCTTTTTTTCCCCACTTTGTTAAACTTCCCTCTCCACTATTGCACTTTTAAGCTGATTATTATCGTTTGAACAGACTAATTAAGGTCTAAAATGTTTGGGTTAAAGTAATAAACATTTCTCACACTGCGCATTTTGCTGCCTGATATAACACATCTGAGGGATAAAATCAATAGGCGCTGCAACCCATTATCAGTTACAATTCTTATTAGCCAGAAGCTGTAATGTGGAAGATGCAGGCAGCAGGCACAACTTTATTTCAGAAGATAGCTAATGACTTCATTCCAGACTGCAAACAAGAGTCAGCCTCTTCCCCATTGATCTTTTCTCATAAATAATGGGATAGATACCACGGTCAGTTTAAAGGTAAGTTGCAAAGCCTGGTTCAGAATTCAAGCCTGATTTCTTATATCGCAACAACAGATGTTTACTTTGTGAACTTTACTGATTTCCGGCTCCAATAAAAGGTTGTAAGGCGATGTCAGACCCTGTGCCTCAGAATGCTGGTGGCGTGTCAAACTACGCCACAACTGATGCTCAAGCTCACCTGTCCTCACTGGGATTGATGTCGGGTGAAAGGGACGGTTTTCAGTTTTTGGCCATTTGGGCAGTGTCCTAGTACTCCATTGGAGGTCAAATGTTCAGGCGCTGCAGAAATATGCCCTCACCCACTGCTTGGCCAGGGTGTCAAGGTTGGCAGTCATGAAGAAGTCATCAGCCTAGATCACCCACCTTCCTGGTTGAAGACTGAAGCAGATTGGCACAAGTCAGCAAGTACAAAAATGATTGAAATATGAACAACACTGAAATATGTTTTACTGCCTCCAATATTTTTCACAGTGGGTTAAAGCAGACCACAAGCCACAATGCTGTGCTGTACTTCAGCCAGCACTAAGCAACTAGCAGAATCCCTAACTGAAAACATATAAAGCTGGGCAATTAGACCAGGCAGAATGCTTTCATGCTGAAGAATTCTGCTGGTTACACTCTTGTCAAAAACTACTGTTTTGTGTGATTGACCTTAGTGTCAGCCGTGACTCAGTGGGTAGCACTCTCACCTCTCAGTCAGAAGGTTGTGGATTCAGAGACCCACTCCAGAGAATTGAGCACAAAAATCTAGGCTGACACTCCAGTGCAGTGCTGGGGGAATGCTGCACTGTTGGAGGTGCGGTCTTTCGGATGAGACATTAAACTGTCCGCTCTCTCAGGTAGATACAAAAGATCCCATGGCACTATTTTGAACAAGAGCAGGGGAGTTATCCATTGTGTCCTGGCCAACATTTATCGCTCAATCAACATCACTAAAAAACAGGTTATCTGGGCATCATCACATCGCTGTTTGTGGGAGCTTGCTGCTGCGTTTCCTACATTACGACAGTGACTACACTTCAAAGGTACTTCACTGGCTGTAAAGCATTTTACGACGTCCTAAGGTTGTGAAAGGTGCTATATAAATGCAAGACTTTCTTTCTTTCCTTAAATAAATTAATAGTTGAGCTAATACTATGCACTTTACGGGGGGAACTAAATTGCAAAATGTGTCATCAGACTATTTTCCCCTCTGGAAACTGGGTTCCAATCTAGCCCAATCCAATGAGATGGAGGTCTCCCTCTCTCTGTTGGCTGTACAGGTGCTGTGTGAAAGATGTTAGGTCAGTCTCAACCCAGTTCCTAATGGCTTTGGTACTACAGCATAAATCTAATGACAGTTCAGTACAATCCTTTCAATATATAGAAACATAGAAACATAGAAAAATAGGAGCAGGAATAGGCCATTCAGCCCTTCGAGCCTGCTCCGCCATTCAATATGATCATGGCTGATCCTCTATCTCAATACCATATTCCCGCTCTCTCCCCATATCCCTTGATGCCTTTTGTGTCTAGAAATCTATCTATCTCCTTCTTAAATACATTCAGTGACTTGGTCTCCACAGCCTTTTGTGGCAGAGAATTCCACAGGTTCACCACCCTCTGAGTGAAGAAATTTCTCCTCATCTCAGTCCTAAATGTCCTACCCCGTATCCTGAGACTGTGACCCCTCGTTCTAGACCCCCCAGCCAGGGGAAACATCCTCCCTGCATCCAGTCTGTCTAGCCCTGTCAGAATTTTATACGTTTCAATGAGATCCCCTCTCATTCTTCTAAACTCTAGTGAATACAGGCCTAGTCGACCCAATCTCTCCTCATACGACAGTCCTGCCATCCCAGGAATCAGTCTGGTGAACCTTCGCTGCACTCCCTCTATGGCAAGTATATTCTTTCTTAGGTAAGGAGACCAAAACTGCACACAGTACTCCAGGTGTGGTCTCACCAAGGCCCTGTATAACTGTAGTAAGACATCCTTGCTCCTGTACTCAAATCCTCTTGCAATGAAGGCCAACATACCATTTTCCTTCCTAACTGCTTGCTGCATCTGCATGTTTGCTTTCAGTGACTGGTGTACAAGGACACCCAGGTCCCTTTGTACATCAATGAGAAGTCGCACAACACCAGGTTATAGTCCAACAGTTTTATTTGAAATCATGAGCTTTCGGAGCGCTGCTCCTTTGTAAATCAGACCTTTGTACATCAACATTTCCCAATCTATCACCATTTAAATAATACTCTGCCTTTCTGTTTTTCCTACCGAAGTGGGTAACTTCACATTTATCCACATTATACTGCATCTGCCATGTATTTGCCCACTCACTCAACTTGTCTTAATCGCCTTGAAGCCTCTTTGCATCCTCCTCACAACTCATAATCCCACCTAGTTTTGTGTCGTCAGCAAACTTGGAAATATTACATTTGGTTCCCTCATCCAAATCATTGATATATATTGTGAATAGCTGGGGTCCAAGCACTGATCCCTGCGGTACCCCACGAGTCACCGCCTGCCACCCCGAAAAAGACCCATTTATTCCTACTCTCTGTTTCCTGTCTGTTAACCAATTTTCTATCCATGCCAGTATATTACCCCCAATCCCATGTGCTTTAATTTTGCACACTAACCTCTTATGTGGGACTTTATCAAGGGCCTTCTGAAAATCCAAATACACCACAACCACTGGTTCTCCCTTATCTATTCTATGGATAGTAGAAAGAAACACTTGCATTTATATAATGCCTTATTATAAGAACATAAGACATAGGAGCAGGAATAGGTCATTTGGCCCCTTGAGCCTGCTCCGCTATTCAATAAGATTATGGCTGATCTGATATTGGCCTCAACTCCACTCCCCTGCCCGCTCCCCATAACCCTTGACTCCCTTATCATTCAAAAATCTGTCTATCTCCACCTTAAATATATTCAATGACCCAGCCTCCACAGCTCTCTGGGGAAAAGAATTCCAAAGATTCACGACCCTCTGAGAGAAGAAATTCCTCCTCATTTCCGTTTTATGGGTGCCCTCTTATTCTGAAATTATGCCCCCTAGTTCTAGATTCCCCCATGAGGGGAAACATCCTCTCTGCATCTACTCTGTCAAGCCCCTTCAGAATCTTATATGTTTCAATAAGATCCCCTCTCATTCTTCTAAACTCCAATGAGTATAGGCCCAACCTGCTCAACCTTTCTTCATAAGACAACCCCTTCATCTCCGGAATTAACCTCATGAACCTTCTCTGAACTGCCTCCAATGCAAGTATATCCTTCCTTAAATAAGGTGACTAAAACTGTACGCAGTACTCCAGGTGTGGTCTCACCAACGCCCTGTACAGTTGCAACAGGACTTCCCTACTTTTATACTCCATTCCCTTTGCAATAAAGGCCAACATTCCATTTGCCTTCCTAATTACTTGCTGTACCTGCATGCTAACTTTTTGTGATTCATGTACAAGGACCCCCAGATCCCTCTGTACCTCAGCATTTTGTAATTTCTCCCCATTTAAATAATAATTTGCTTTTTTATTTTTCCTACCAAAGTGGATAACCTCGCATTTTCCCACATTATACTCCATCTGCCAGATTTTTTCCCACTCACTTAGCCTGTCTATATCCCTTTGGAGATTCTCTGCTTCCTCCACACAATTTGCTTTCCCACCTATCTTTGTATCATCAGCAAATTTGGCTACATTACACTCGATCCCTTCATCCAAGTCATTAATATAGATTGTAAATAGTTGAGGCCCCAGCACTGATCCCTGCGGCACCTACTAGTTACAGTTTGCCAACCTGAAAATGACCCATTTATCCCGACTCTCTGTTTTCTGTTAGTTAGCCAATCCTCTATCCATGCTAATATATTACCCCCAACCCCGTGAGCTGTTATCTTGTGCAGTAACCTTTTATGTGGCACCTTATCGAATGTCTTCTGGAAATCCAAATACACATCTACTGGTTCCCCTTTATCCATCCTGCTCGTTACATCCTCAAAGAACTCCAGCAAATTTGTCAAACATGATTTCCCTTTCATAAAACCATGCTGACTCTGTTTGACTATATTATGATTTTCTAAATGTCCTGCTACCACTTCCTTTATGATGGACTCCAGCATTTTCCCAATGACAGATGTTAGGCTAACTGGTCTATAGTTGCCTGCTTTCTGTCTCCCTCCTTTCTTAAATAGGGGCATTACATTTGCGGTTTTCCAGTCCGCTGGGACCTCTCCAGAATCCAGGGAATTTTGGTAGATTACAACCAATGCATCCATAGGGCTGGATTTTCTCAGCCCCGAGGAGGCGGGCATGTAGGCGGGACAGCCGGTAAAGTAGCAGAAAGTGGGGGCGGATGGCAAACCCACCCCCATCCCGCCTCCGTGCCCTTTTGCCAGGAGGCAGGAAGATGTGCTGCTTCGGGTCCCGTCTCCTGGAGGCGGGAAAGGGATTAAATCCTTTTAACTGCCTGTTAACAGGTAGTTAACAGGCAGAAAAAAGGATCAGTCCCATTTTACCTTCTCAGGTGAAGACTTCCCGACCTCGGAGAACCCCGTTGGGTTAGAGGAGACGTGAAGGAGGTCTGCGGGGGTCGGAGGCACCTGAAAGTAAGATGTAGAGGTGAGTGATGGGTGCAAGTGTGGAGTGGTAAGTATGTAAGGTGAGGTTAAATGTTAAAAAATGTTCACTTACCTTGTTTTCTGCCTACAACCTTCATCCACCCTGGATCAGGAGACCCGACATCTTCCTTGTCGATTTCACAGACTGGCTGTTGGATCCTCCGACCCAACAGCCATCTGAAATCTACAAAGGCGAAAGGTTTGATGAGTCCTGAACACAAGGACTCATCAAACTACAGAGAATGTCAGTGTTTGTCAGCTTCACAGAGCTGTCAAACGCTGACATTTCTTCTTTCAAGAAGTCTTGACAGATAGCACATCAGACATTGATGTGCTCTGTCAGTGACTTCCTCCCTAATTGACCTGCTGAGCCCGCAGGGTGGGCTTAGCAAAGTCAATCAGGGGAAAATCCCTCTGGTTAGCCAGAAGATGATGGAGGCGGGACATTGACCCAACAAGCAGCAGTCCCGCCTCCAACTCGTCTCCATTGAGAAAATCCAGCCCATTATCTCTGCAGCCACCTCTTTTAAGACCCTAGAATGCAGGCCATCGGGTCCAGGGGACTTGTCCACCTTTAGTTCCATTAGGTTGCCTAGTACTTTTTCTCTAGTGATAGTGATTGTTTTAAGTTCCCCCCACCCCAATAGCCCCTTGATTATCCATTATTGGGATGCTTTTAGTGTCTTCTACCATGAAGACCGATACAAAATATTAATTCAAAGTCTCTGCCATTTCCTTGTTTCCCATTATTAATTCCCCAGACTCATCCTCTAGGGGATCAATGTTTACTTTAGCTACTCTCTTCCTTTTTATATACCTGTAGAAGCTCTTACTATCTGTTTTTATATTTCTTGCTAGCTTACTCTCATAAGCTATCTTCTCTCTCTTTATCATTTTTTTAGTTGTCCTTTGCTGGTTTTTAAAAATTTCCCAATCCTCTGGCCTCCCACTATTCTTCGCAACATTCTGTGCCTTTGTTTTCAATTTGATACCATCCTTTACTTCCTTAGTTAGCCACGGATGGTTCATCCTTCTCTTCGAGTCTTTCTTTCTCACTGGAATATATCTTTGCTGAGAGTTATGAAATTATGTTGTCAACATGCTTCAAAGTGATTTAGACAATTAATTAATCTTTTGGAGAGTGGCTGTTGTTACCATGAGCAGCAATGAAATGAAAGAACAGTTAATGGGATTGAAATTTCTCAGTTGTTCCAGTGGACCCCAAACGCAACTCCATCGAGAGTCTGCAGATTGGATATAATGGTGGAACCTCCGATTGCCTCTTACAAGGCCAGTGACACAAAGTGGATGGAGCTGGGTGGCAGCTTCTCCCGAGGACGGGAGTTTCTAAACCCCAGCCTGGAATATGCTGGCTTGTGGATCATCAGCTGCGAGCCCAGCACGTGAGTGCAAAAGACAACCAACTTCAGCCAGAAGTGCCGAGTGGATGATCCATATCAGCCTACTCCCGAGGTCCCCACCATCACAGAAGCCAGTCTTCAGCCAATTCGATTCACTCCACGTGATATCAAGAAACGGCTGAGCGCACTGGATACAGAAAAGGCTGTGGGCCCTGACAACATCCTGGCTATCGTGCTGAAGACTTGTGCTCCAGAACTAGCCGCGCCTCTAGCCAAGCTGTTGCAGTACAGCTACAACATTGGCATCTATCAGACAATGTGGAAAACTGCCCAGGTATGTCCTGTCCACAAAAAGCAGGACAAATCCAACCCGACCAATTACCGCCCCATCTGCCTACTCTCAATCATCAGCAAAGTGATGGAAGGTGTCATCGACAGTGCTATCAAGCGGCACTTACTCACCAATAACCTGTTCACTGATGCCCAGTTTGGGTTCCGCCAAGACCTCGCGGCTCCCGACCTCATTACAGCCTTAGTCCAAACATGAACAAAGGAGCTGAATTCCAGAGGTGAGGTGAGAGTGACTGCCCTTGACATCAAGGCAGCATTTGACCGAGTCTGGCATCAAGGAGCCCTAGTAAAACTGAAGTCAATGGGAATCAGGGGGAAAACGCTCCACTGGCTGGAGTTCTACCTAGCACAAAGGAAGATGGTTGTGGTGGTTGAAGGTCAATCATCACAGCCCCAGGACATCGCTGCAGGAGTTCCTCAGGGCAGTGTCCTAGGCCCAACCATCTTCAGCTGCTTCATCAATGACCTTCCCTCCAACATATCGTCAGAAATGGGGATGTTCGCTGATGACTGCACAGTGTTCAGCGCCATTCGCAACTCCACAGATAATGAAGCAGTCCATGCCCGCATGCAACAAGACCTGGACGACGTTCAGGCTTGGGCTGATAAGTGGCAGGTAACATTCGTGCCACAGAAGTGCCAGGCAATGACTATCTCCAACAAGCGAGAGTCTAACCACCTCTCCTTGACATTCAATGGCATTACCATCGCCGAATCCCCCACCATCAACATCCCGGGGGTCACCATTAACCAGAAACTTAACTGGACCAGCCACATAAATACTGTGGCAACAAGAGCAGGTCAGAGGCTAGGTATTCTGCGGCGAGTGTCTCACCTCCTGACTCCCCAAAGCCTTTCCACCATCTACAAGGCACAAGTAAGGAGTGTGATGGAATACTCTCCACTTGCCTGGACGAGTGCAGCTCCAACAACACTCAAGAAGCTCGACACCATGCAGGACAAAGCAGCCCGCTTGATTGGCACCCCATCCACCACCTTAAACATTCACTCCCTCCACCACCAGTGTACCGTGGCTGCAGTGTGTACCATCTACAAGATGCACTGCAGCAACTAGGAGTAGTATATAGGCCTCCTAATAGTTGCAACTCTGCTGGAAGAAGTATTAATCAGGAAATAGTTGGGGCATGTAATAAGGGAACAGCTATAATTATGGGGGATTTTAACTATCATATTAACTGGACAAATCAAATTGGGCAGGGCAGCCTTGAGGAAGAGTTTATTGAGTGTATTAGGGATGGATTTCTTCAGCAGTATGTAACTGATCCTACAAGGGGGCAAGCAACCTTGGACCTGGTCCTGTGTAATGAGTCAGGATTAATTAATAATGTCCTAGTTAAGGATCCCCTTGGAATGAGTGACCATAACATGGTTGAATTCCATATCCAATTAGAGGGTGAGAAGGTTGGTTCTCAAACAAGCGTACTGAGCTTGAATAAAGGAGACTATGATGGTATGAGAGCGGAATTGATTAAAGTGGACTGGGAAAATAGATTAAAGGGTAAGACGGTACATGAGCAGTGGTGTTCATTTAAGGAGTTATTTTACAACTTTCAAAAAATATATATTCCACTGAGGAAAAAAGGGTGTAAAAGAAATGATAGCCATCCGTGGCTAAGGAAAGAAATTAAGGATAGTATCCGACTAAAAACAAGGACGTATAAGGTAGCCAAACTTAGTGGGAGGATAGAAGATTGGGAAGTCTTCAAAAGACAGCAAAAAGTAACTAAAGGATTGATTAAGAAAGGGAAGATAGATTATGAAAATAAATTAGCAAAAAATATAAAAACAGATAGCAAGAGTTTCTATAGTTATATAAAAAGAAAAAGGGTGGTTAAGGCAAACGTAGGTCCCTTAGAGGATGAGACCAGGAAATTAATGGTGGGAAACATGGAGATGGCAAAAATGCTGAACAAATATTTTGTTTCAGTCTTTACGGTAGAGGACACTAAGAATATCCCAACACTGGACAAACAGGGGGCTCTAGGGGAGGAGGAGCTAAATACGATTAAAATCACTAAGGAATTGGTACTCAGTAAAATAATGGGACTCAAGGCGGATAAATCCCCTGGACCTGATGGCTTACATCCTAGGGTCTTGAGGGAAGTGGCAGTAGGGATTGTGGATACTTTGGTAATAATTTTCCAAAATTCCCTGGACTCAGCAAAGGTCCCGGCAGATTGGAAAACTGCTAATGTAACACCCTTATTTAAAAAGGGTAGTAGGCAGAAGGCTGGAAATTATAGACCAGTTAGCCTAACATCTGTGGTGGTTAAAATTTTGGAGTCTATTATTAAGGAGACAGTAACGGAACATTTAGATAAACATAATTTAATAGGACAAAGTCAGCATGGCTTTATGAAGGGGAAGTCATGTCTGACAAATTTGCTTGAGTTCTTTGAGGACATAACGTACAGGGTGGATAAAGGGGAACCAGTGGACGTAGTGTATTTAGACTTCCAGAAGGCATTCGACAAGGTGCCACATAAAAGATTATTGCTCAAGATAAAAAATCACTGGATTGGGGGTAATATTCTGGCATGGGTGGAGGATTGGTTATCTAACAGGAAGCAGAGAGTTGGGATAAATGGTTCATTCTCGGACAGGCAACCAGTAGCCAGTGGTGTTCCGCAGGGGTCGGTGCTGGGTCCCCAACTCTTTACAATCTATATTAACGATTTGGAGGAGGGACCAAGTGTAACATATCAAAGTTTGCAGATGATACAAAGATGGGAGGGAAAGTAGAAAGTGAGGAGGACATAAAAAACCTACAAGGGGATATAGACAGGCTGGGTGAGTGGGCGGAGATTTGGCAGATGTAATACAATATTGGAAAATGTGAGGTTATGCACTTTGGCAGGAAAAATCAGAGAGCAAGTTATTATCTTAATGGCGAGAAACTGGAAAGTACTGCAGTACAAAGGGATCTGGGGGTCCTAGTGCAAGAAAATCAAAAAGTTAGTATGCAGGTGCAGCAGGTGATCAAGAAGGCCTTTTATTGCTAGGGGGATAGATTATAAAAACAGGGAGCTATTGCTGCAGTTATATAAGGTATTGGTGAGACCGCACCTGGAATACTGCATACAGTTTTGGTGTCCATACTTAAGAAAAGACATACTTGCTCTCGAGGCAGTACAAAGAAGGTTCACTCGGTTAATCCTGGGGATGAGGGGGTGGACATATGAGGAGAGGTTGAGTAGATTGGGACTCTACTCATTGGAGTTCAGAAGAATGAGAGGCGATCTTATTGAAACATATAAGATTGTGAAGGGGCTTGATCGGGTGGATGCGGTAAGGATGTTCCCAAGGATGGGTGAAACTGGAACTAGGGGGCATAATCTTAGAATAAGGGGCTGCTCTTTCAAAACTGAGATGAGGAGAAACTTCTTCACTCAGAGGGTAGTAGGTTTGTGGAATTTGCTGCCCCAGGAAGCTGTGGAAGCTACATCATTAAATAAATTTAAAACAGAAATAGACAGTTTCCTAGAAGTAAAGGGAATTAGGGGTTACGGGGAGTGGGCAGGAAATTGGACATGAGGCTGAGTTCGGATCGGTCAAGGCCCTGTGGGTGGCGGAGCGGGCCCAGGGCCTGAGTGGCCGGTTCCTGCTCCTACTTCTTGTGTTCTTTAGATTTGAGGTTAGGAACAGATCAGCCATGATCTTATTGAATGGCGGAGCAGGCTCGAGGGGCCGATTGGCCTACTCCTGCTCCTATTTCTTATGTTCTTATAACTCGCCAAGGCTTCTTCGGCAGCACCTCCCAAACCCGCGGCCTCTTCCACGTAGAAGGACAAGGGCAGCAGGCGCATGGAACACCACCACCTCCAAGTTCCCCTCCAAGTCACACACCATCCTGACTTAGAAGTATATCGCCGATCCTTCATCGTCGCTGGGCCAAAATCCTGGAACTCCATACCTCACAGCACTGTGGGCGTACCATCACCACACGGACTGCAGCGGTTCAAGAAGGCGGCTCACCACCACCTTCTCAAGGGCAACTAGGGATGGGCAATAAATGCTGGCATTGCCCATAAAAACGAATTTAAAAAAAGGAAGATGCGTACCAGCCTCATGGATGATAGAAAAGGGGCTCACATTGGAGATCCTGGCTTGGTTCGTGGTCTGGATCCCTGAAGAGGGTCAGTTTTTAAAAAATCTTAGAGTGGCCTCCTTGGCATGTGCGCGCAATCTTGCATTTCCGGGGAGTATCCCGACACATCCCACCATCCAGCCAGTAATGGCACATTTTCTGGCCATATCAGGCAGGTAGCTCACAGAGCGCAGCCGGCACTCCGCAGTGGGGGCTGCAGAGGAGGCCGGGGACGGCAAAGTGGGCAGGTGCTGGCAGGCGGCCAACAACAAAAATGGCCTGCCCGGCACCTCGCCTTTAATTAGTGCCGCCCCGGCCGCAGGTAGTCCCCCCTGACCTCGTCAGACATAGTGTCCGGCGGTAAGTCAGGGGGCGCTACCGAAGATCGCGGGCGGGGCGCAAGCGGGGTGCAAGCGGGGCGCAAGCGGGGTGCTGCGCACGGTGATGACATCATTGCCGGTGGCGCAGCGCCGCAGGGCGCTAACAGTCACCGCCGCCACTAACCTCCCGCTGAATTTCGCGGGAGGCGTTGGTGGCGCCGCGCCCGTGCGCTAGTTGCTTTGCGCCCTGTTAGGTTGCTAATGGGAGGCGCAAAGCAACCGAATTTTTCCCCCCTTGTTGGGGTAGAGTATAAGGACTGTGTCTAGCCCATGTTATATCGGATCTGGGAGTGCCTGATGCTGACACTGGATGATAGATGTGGAAGAGTGTTTCACTTCCCAGCACTAACACTCTTTATCTTGATTAGCACAAAATTCTGAATGTTATTGGCTCAAGCCACTGCAAAGTATCTTGGTGCTACATGATGTTGTACATTGATGCTGCTGGGTATTTAAGAAGTGTTTTTGTTTAAATTGACAAATAGTCTTTGAAAATGGATTTAGAAGCAAAAGCAAATATTTTATTACACAAACAAATTTTACCCTACTTTCTAAAAAGAAAGCCTCAGTACTCAACACCAACAACAGCCAATCTCCAGACGCCATCCTACAACTCATCCGCTTCATCCTTGACCACAATGTCTTCACCTTCGACAACCATTTTTTTACCCAAACACACGGAACAGCCATGGGGACCAAATTCGCACCCCAATACGCCAACATCTTTATGCACAAGTTCGAGCAAGACTTCTTCGCTGCACAGGACCTCCAACCAACGCTGTACACCAGATACATCGACGACATTTTCTTCCTTTGGACCCACGGCGAAGGATCACTGAAAAGACTACACGATAACATCAACAAGTTCCATCCCACCATCAAACTCACCATGGACTACTCCTCAGAATCGGTTTCATTCCTGGACACACGAATCTCCATCAAAGACGGACACCTCAGCACTTCACTCTACCGCAAGCCCACGGACAACCTCACGATGCTCCACTTCTCCAGCTTCCACCCTAACCACGTTAAAGAAGCCATCCCCTATGGACAAGCCCTGCGAATACACAGGATCTGCTCAGACAAGGAGGAACGCGATGGACACCTACGGACGCTGAAAAACGCCCTCGTAAGAATGGGATATGACGCTCGACTCATCGATCGACAGTTCCGACGGGCCACAGCGAAAAATCGCATAGACCTCCTCAGAAGGCAAACACGGGACACAACCAACAGGGTACCCTACGTCGTCCAGTACTTCGCCGGAGCGGAGAAACTACGCCATGTTCTTCGCAGCCTTCAACATGTCATCGATGATGACGAACACCTCGCTAAGGCCATCCCCATGCCTCCACTACTCGCCTTCAAACAGCCGCCTAACCTCAGAAGTACCATCGTTCGCAGCAAATTACCCAGCTTTCAGGATAACAGCGACCACGACACCACACAACCCTGCCACGGCAACCTCTGCAAGACATGCCAGATCATCAACACAGATACCATCATCACACGTGAGGACACTACCCACCAGGTACATGGTACATACTCATGTGACTCGGCCAACGTTGTCTACCTGATACGTTGCAGGAAAGGATGCCCCAGAGCATGGTACATCGGCGAGACCATGCAGACACTGAGACAACGTATGAACGGACACCGCGCAACAATCGCCAGGCAGGAGTGTTCCCTCCCAGTCGGGGAACACTTCAGCAGTCAAGGACATTCAGCCTCGGATCTGCGGGTAAGCGTTCTCCAAGGCGGCCTTCGAGACACACGACAACGCAAAATCATCGAGCAGAAACTAATAGCCAAGTTCCGCACTCATGAGGACGGCCTCAACCGGGATCTAGGGTTCATGTCACGCTACATGACGTAGAGTCATCCAGACTCGAGTCGTCGTTGGCTTGTTCACAGATGTGATTTCCAGTAAAAAAAAGTAAAAATTTTAAAGTTTATGGTTTTCCATACAGACTGCAGCATTTGACACATTAGACCCCCTGTAACCCCACCTCATTGTCTCAGTTGTATCTTGCTATGTCTTTGATGAGGTGCCTTCCTGGCTGACCTGATTGTTTCTCTGCCGAGGTGTGACGAAAGGCAGTCAGGAGGATTAAATGTAGTCGTCTGACATTGTACGCTACACATGCATTGTTCTCTATCTATATATGCTTTGTCGATTCGTATTCCTTTACTTCACCTGACGAAGGGGCAGCAGCTCCGAAAGCTTGTGATTTCAAATAAAACTGTTGGACTATAACCTGGTGTTGTGCGACTTCTAAAAAGAATATCAGTGCATTGGAGAGGGTTTGGAGGAAGTGAGCAGCAAGATTCTGGGATTTATTCCCTTTAACATATGAAGAGAAACTTAGGGAATTGAATTTGTTTCTACTGTAGAAAAGAAAGTTGAGGGAAGACGTTATCCAGGTCTTTAAACTGCTGTAGGGGAACTGGATGGCGGAGCAGCTTAGACACTTGTCTTTCACTCAAGGAGTCTGAGTTCAAACTCAGCCCAGACTGATTGGATCAAAGTCTCCTCTGCCCACTGGCTAAAGGACCCTATGTGAAAAGAGTTTGGGTATTCCCAATCCAGAGTCCAGTGAGCATCAAACTGCTGCCAATTCAGCACTAATTGGCAATCTCATTGACAGGTACATGGATGATTGGTGTGGGAAATGGAGAGAAATGGTGCACTGGTGCAGTAGTGGGTGCTGTTCTAAGGTTGGGGCTGAAGTGAAAACTTTAGTCTGCAACTCACTGCGCGGTGTGACTACTTGATGCTGACACTAATACCTGGAATTTCTACAGGGATTCTGATCTCCTGCAGGAAGCCCTGAAAGCCATTTCTCAGGGGTTTCTGCCAAAGTTACAGCGGACTATCGGGAATTCTACCACTGGGTGTTTCATTCACCAGCATTAATTCCCCTCACGTTAATGTGCATAAATATTGCTGAGTGGTTGTAGGTGATGTCGCTGTAGACAGGCTACATGATCTAGACTGTGAACACAGAATTTTTAAAAACCACAGATTTTTAAAAAACTTTGTTAAGAATGTAAGGATATTTTCTCTAAAACTCTTGGTGACTCTACTCTGCAACTGGGCTTGGCTGCATGTTACATAGTAAATGTGCTCAAGTCAGTGCACATTTAGCTTTGGTGAATGGTTTTGTTTCCACTACTGTGTCTCATGATCTCACAAAATGGGCAGTCTGATAATTTCTTCAAATTTCAGCGAATGGTTACGACATTGCAAGTGCTGTTAGTGCTGGGTGTCGTCAGGTGGACGAGCAGTTTCATGAGCCCGTGTAAAGGTAAAGCTCCACTTATGGTGTAATGTATTTACATCGCAGTACTGCTTCAAAGACTGATGATATTGCAGGGCAGATTCACAATACTGTTTTAAAGTTATGGCTAACATCTTTGTCGCTGGCCTCTGGGCCAGCAAGCAGAAAACATGCTCACAGGCTGAACTGCTCACCTTAGTGGGAGCCAGGCACAAACGGCAGGCTTTGCCTCTGGTAGCCGTATTTATGTTGACACTGTTGTTACCACCATCTCTAGGGCGGCACCAAAACCCAGCTCTTCAGCTGAGTCTTGGGCCCTCTGGAGCTAGCAGTGCCACCTTGTTTGTCTTACAGTGTTTGAACCAAAGTCAAGGCTATATCAGAAAATGTAGCACTATATTAACGCTGAACTTTTTATTTGCCCCATGTAAGGACAGACAGGAAAAAAGTTATTTGATATTCAAAATGGCAAGCTTGCTCTGTCACCTCCACCCCAGTTTGCAACGGTGCATTTTTTTTTTGCAGTGAGGCAATATATTTTTCTGTAGCATTTAATGTAAGATATGGTTTCTTTTATTGTTTTCCTAGAACAGTATGCAGTGTGTTTGAATGTAACATTCGAGTCATGTTCTCTTACAAGTACCTGCTTGAGTCCTACGTAATGCAGCCTCCACCGCACAGGATAGTAAGAAAAAGATTAAAAACAATACTGAAATGGAATGTAGATAAAATATAAAGAATAGGCTCCCTATTGGCTCAGTTGGGACTGAGCTGCATGGACCAGAAAGGTCTCAGATCAAACCCTGGTCTGTAATGAGTTAGCTGATTTTATTCAATGTGATGATAGGGGCATAACAATTGACCTCAGTACCTCTGCACTAAAGGGAGGGGTGGGGTTGGGGGGGGGGGGGGGAGGTGCTAATGAGCCAGAGCCAGAGCCCCTGATCCCAGTCACTATCTAGTGCCTCCTGAGTAAGGTGAGGACAGAACCAGGCTCAGTTGTGATGTTTCCCATCGTCAGAAAGCCTGCTGACTCTCACTGCCTGAACTCACACATGAAAAATGGCTACGATCGAAGTACTGAAGGGTTGCCAGTCCCTGTGGAACTGTGTGTGGCAAAAGTCAGTGGTTTCACAAGAGGAGCAGAGAGAATTGAGAGCAGGGGAAATAATTAAAAAAAAATCAAGAATAAAGACTGGTGAGCTTAAGGTCGTAATTTAATCTCAGGGACCCGCTGGCATCCAACAACTCACCCAATTGCATTTCTGCCTCATGGATCATCGCCAGCCATCCATTATCCTCCATCTATCATAGAAGGGAGAAAAATTCCACTTGTCATTTTTAGACATAGCGCAAACCAGTCAGAATCCATCAGAAAGCTGGAGAATGGAGTCTTAATATGGAGTCGACATGCTGGTTATATTTGATCTCTTGTTGTATAATTTATGTCTTGTGGCTAATGACTTTGTAACAATATGCCTTAAATTATCTGTTGAAAATTACCTTCACTTAGAATTCAGTTGAAGGATTGGGCTGACAAAATATCAGACGGTTATTATCAGTTCTTTAAAAGGAACCGAACAAGCGCAGACATCTGAAAATCAGATGAGGCTATTAATGCAGAATATTTCCATTAGAACTACACACTTTACATCTCTAACCCAATCACTGAGATCATTCTCACTAAAGCAGAATTGAATGAAAGGAGGCGGTTTCTATTGCCACAGCTCCCCGCCCCCCCCCCCCCCCCACCCCCCATAATTTCCCCCTTAATCTTCAGAAACCAATACTCTTGCTGGGAGATGAATCTATGGGGGTCTGCGGTGCTCTTGTACCTCATCTAAGTAGTCCTTCTTTATTAATAAGCCCAATTAGGAGTGTCAGCATTGGCTCGATTGTAGCACGCTTGTCGCACTTCCATTGAAATTACCACCGAGAAGCAGGAGAAGCTCCGAGGGAATTCACCCCCCAGTGTTTGACATTGAAGTCAAGCTTCCGCAATCAGAAAATGTTTCTTTCCTGAGAGAACATATTTCCTCTATTTATAAATACCAGCAGTACCAGCTAAATCACTCATGCACATGCCTAACCTTGTCAGATAGAATGGACTAAAATGAACTACTTTATTCAGCCTTATTTCATACTTTAGTCAAAACAAGCCATTTTCTCCAAGGGGAAGTATATTGATTTTGTGATCCTAAATCTTATAAAGAGAGATATCTGTATAAAATAACTCTCAGCACCATGTTTTGTGGTTCTAAACTGCCAATTTGAGGCAGCATCGGAGCAGAGATTTTCCTATCAGTGTTATTTTAACGCTAGCCGTAACCCAAATGTAATTGTAAAATGTAATCTGTTGTGTGACTTGTCCCCAAAGCTAAAGGTAACTAAGAATATTGAAAAAATTATTGGCTGGGAAAAGTCAAAATGAATGAACACGTGCAGCAAAATATAGCAACGGTACAGGAAAATGCAGAACCCCCTGATTTTTTTAATGTTAACAACTTATGTATTCCCTTTAAGAGGCCTGTTTGAGTGAGGTCCCGATGACTATGATGCGCCCTGTTTTTTGGGCAAGGCTCATGCTGTGGGTGAAGCCTTGACTGAAGTCATAAAATGTGGGGCCAGCACATTTAAAATGGGATTTAAGTATTAAAATGAGGTGCAGCCTCCTTATTTCAACTCAAATCACCCATTGGAAAATTAGACACCATGTGACTCGGGCAGCCAAGGTCTGACCTGTGCAGGCTGCGTCTGAGGCTCCATTGGTGGCATGGGGCCTTTTTAAAAAGTAATTATTTTTTATTAATATTGCAGTTATATTATATATTATTCTAATAAAACTACCCCTAATATCTCAATAGCATCATTACAGCAATGTTGTGCGACTGCAGAACCTCACAGTGAGTAAAGTAAAACATTTTTACAACTCGCTACCACAAGGACTGGTTGAAGTGAATAGTATAGATGCATTTAAGGGGAGGTTAGACAAGCATGAGGGAGAAGGGAATAAAGGGTTATGCTGATAGATTTAGATGAGGAAAGACGGGAGGAGGCTCGAGTGGAGCATAAATGCTGGCATGGACTGGTTGGGCCGAATGGCCTGTTTCTGTGCCGTATATCCTATGTAATCCTATGTAATTTTGAAAATGTGGCCAACTCAGAGGGCCCAGAATTCCCTCCAGATACTGACAATCTACGACTTAATGTATAGAGCATGGATGACTGAGCAAAACTGGTAAATATGTAGATATCTGCCTGAATAATGTGGGGGATTACAGGACAATTTGGCAGTCGAACTGCCTGAAGCTGTACAGATCAATTTATAGTTACCTGAAAACATATTCATTGAGGGATGACTATTAGTCTAATGGTGTCAGAGATACTAAACTGTGCTCCAAATGTGATTTATAGTACAAACATTCAGTGCACATCAAAACGTAGGAAGACTGCAGCTTGGCTTATTGATGCAAGTCCACCCCCTGATAATTAGTACAATAGATTGTTCAGTCATTCTGCATTACAGCTGGCTAAAATCCAATATGCAAAAATGTGGGCAGGTGGTAACTGTGCTAAAAGCATGATTACTCCCAAAAGATTCACACAAGCAGCATTATAAGCAACGAATACTTGGTAATGTTGAGGCATTTACCATGATCCCAGCGTCTGTGGCCACTGTTGTAATGTCGTTGCACTGAAGATTCACTCTCTGCCTCCTTATCCTCCACAGGGGAAGATTTCCTTGTTCGCTGCTTCTTGTGAAATCACGAATATGTCTATGAAGAACATATTTTTCATATACTTTACAGAAGAAATCTTCCCCTAAGAGTGTGTTGGATTTCAAAGAGGCATCAATGGGGTAGGGGTCCTTCGCAGGGACAAGCTCCAGTTTTATTACAATTTTAAAACTTTTTCGTTGACACGTTTCTTCACCTATGTTTTCAAATGAAGAAGAGCAACAGCAACAACAACTTGCATTTATATGGCACCATTAACGTAGTAAAATGTCCCAAGGCACTTCACAGGAGCATTATCAGAAAAAATTTGACACTGAGCCACATAAGGAGATATTAGGGCAGGTGACCAAAAGCTTGGTCAAAGAGGTAGGTTTTAAGGAGCGTCTTAAAGGAGGAAAGAGAGGTAGAGAGGCGGAGAGGTTTAGGGAGGGAATTCCGGAGCTTAGGGCCTAGGCAGCTGAAGGCACGGCCACCAATGGTGGAGCGATTAAAATCGGGATGCGCAAGAGGCCAGAATTGGAGGAGGGCAGATATCTCGGAGGGTTGTAGGGCTGGAGGAGGTTACAGAGATAGGGAGAGGCTAGGCCATGGAGGGATTTGAAAACAAGGATGAGAATTTTAAAACCAAGGTGTTGCTTAACCGGGGTCCACTATAGGTCAGTGAGCACAGGGGTGATGGGTGAACGGGACTTGGTGAGTGTTAGGATACGGGCAGTAGAGTTTTGGATGAGTTTAAGTTTATGGAGGGTGGAAGATGGGAGGCCGGCCAGGAGTGCTTTGGAATAGTCAAGTCTGGAGGTAACAAAGGCATGGATGAGGGTCTCAGCAGCAGATGAGCTCAGGCAGGAGCGGAGTCGGTCGATGTTATGGAGGTGGAAATAGGCGGTATTAGTGATGGCGCGGATATGTGGTAGGAAGCTCATACCGGGGTCAAATACGACACCAAGGTTGCGAACAGTTTGGTTCAGCCTCAGACAGTTGCCAGGGAGTGGGATGGAGTCAGTGGCTAGGGAACAGAGTTTGTGGCGGGGACTGAAAACAATGGCTTTGGTCTTCCCAATATTTTGTTGGAGGAAATTTCAGCTCATCCAGTACTGGACGTCAGACAAGCAGTCTGACAACTTAGAGACAGTGGCGGGGTCAAGAGAGGTGGTGGTGAGGTAGAGCTGGGTGTCGTCAGCGTACATGTGGAAATTGACACTGTGTTTTTGGATGATGTCGCCGAGGGGCAGCATGTAGGTGAGAATACAATAACAGACTCTTCTTGTGGTAACTGAAGGAAGGGCATTGAAGTCTTGCACATTCATCCCTCACAATCAACATTCAAAGAATTAATCTTGCTACCATGCCTCTTATAAATCAAACAGTAAAAGTAAATAAGGGTTACCCTTAGCATCCTCTTTCTGCTGTTTCTGCTGGAACTAAGAGTTTTTAGTGTGAATACATTTTTGAGTTCCCTTATCGGACAAGTCAGGGTCTCAAACTGTATCAGGTAAGTTTACTAAATGTCCATTCAATTATAGGCACAATCGGTTTATTCAATTCTAGGTACAATTGGTTTAAAGTACTGCATAGGAATTTTTGATGCACATGCTCATAAGAACATAAGAAATAGGAGCAGGAGTAGGCCATTTGGCCCTTCGAGCCTGCTCCGCCATTCAATGAGATCATGGCTGATCTTCTGCCTCAACTCCATTCACCGGCCCTATCGCCATATCCCTTGATGCCCTTACTAGTCAGAAATCTATTGACTTCTGTTTTGAATATACCCAATGACTGAGCCCCCACAGCCCTCTGGGGTAGAGAATTCCAAAGATTCACCACCCTCTGTGTGGAGAAATGTCTTCTCATCTCAGTCCTGAATGGCCTACCCTTTATCTTGAGGCTGTGGCCCCTGGTTCTAGACTCTCCAGCTAAGGGAAACATTCTCCCAGCATCCATCCTATCAAGCCCTGTAATAATTTTGTATGCTTCAATGAGATCCCCTCTCATTCTTCTGAATTCAAGAGAATACAGGCCTAGTTTACTCAATCTCTTCTCATACGACAGTCCCGCCATCCCAGGAATCAATCTCATGAACCTTCGTTGCACTCCCTCTATGGCAGATGAACAAGAATCACCTGAGCATGTGTAAAACTTAGAAGTCCTCCTAAACTTTGATGATATATCCATTTATTATTTACTTATTTAAAACTTATAGAACTTTGTATTTAGATGGCTCCTTTCACGACCTCAGGACCTCCCAAAACCCATTACAGCCAATAAAGTACTTCTGTAGCATAGTCACTGTTGTAATCTAGGAAACATGGCAGCCAATTGGCACACAGCAAGATCCCACAATGAGATAATGACCAGGAAGACAGTGGGGGGTAGGATTTTTGGACGGGTATCCCGGAAGTATGGGTTTTCCTGATGTCCTGCAGAAATTAACCGCAGGGCGTTTTTATTATTTTTTCAACAGGTTTCCCGCCCGACAGCCAGCCAGATTGACAGGCTAGCTGCCTGTCGGGTGGGAAAGCAGCTGGGGAGTGGCTGTCAGGTATGTCTGACATCGCAAGGGGGGAGGTCAGACATCGGGGTGGGATCGAAATCACGGGGTGGGTCTGATATCGAGGGGGGGTGAAACAGACACCGCGGAGGGATGGGGGGTTGGCCGATCGCGGGGGTCCGATTAAGTGGAGGTAAGCTTGTTGGGCATGAGTTAAAAATAAGAATGCTGTTTAAATGGAGACACGCAGCCTCCTTAAAAGACTTTACTGACCGACCCACCCCCTGAGAGGGGGTTGGTTGCCCACCCCCCGACCCGCCACCGTTTAGATGGGAAGTGGGCTGGTTGGAGGCGGTTGGGGGTCGGGTTTGAGAATTTAAAATTTTTTACCTTCAAACCCGTCCCCAATCCACCCATCCTTGATGGTTAAAACTCCCCCCTACATGTGCAAGGATTGTCATGAAAATCCAACATCGGGGGTAAAATTCAACGTCAGCTGGGGAACAATAAGGCGGTCGTGGATTCCTCGTCTGTTATACACCCCACCCGATTGTTCTTTCCATTGACTTGTGGATTCTCTCTGGCTTCCTTCAAATCAAAGCAGGTTGAATGTAAAGAGCACTGTTCTGCCAAGTACTGAAGAAATACGATAGCAAAATACTGCGGATGCTGGAAATCCGAAATAACAACAGAAAACGCTGGAAAAATACTGTCTGTTGTGGGTTTATTCTTCAGTTAATGTATATTTCACAAAGGATCAGTTTGAAGAGACAGCCAGGCAGATATTTGGAATAAAAATACATTTTCTTTTCACAATACCCATCTGCTAGACCATTTAAACTGGCACTTTGTGTAAGGATTCGCTCATTGTACAGTGGTGGGTAGTCACAGTCTGTAATGCGAGGACAATGTGAAAATTAAAGATCTTTTATTCCAACCACCGTAATGTTATTTCACTTTATTTTTCTATCAACATTCAACGTGCGGCAGACAATAGTCTTTCTATGGTTATAATGAACTTGTGATGAATTTTTGGATTTGGAACAATTTGCCAATTATAAGTGTGGTCACCAACACATGAGGAGGCGGGAGACAGGCGACTGTTATTTTAATTAAATTAAAAGCACTTGCATTGTGACCATTACTTACTCGGTTTTCCATTTAGTTAATGTGGGTGTTTCTGTTCAGTAGCACGGGTCAACACATAGATTCACAGCTGCAGGCACAAAATTAAATGTTACAAAGAGTTAAGCATCAGCTTTCATTTAAAATTGTAAATTGTAGCTTGTTCTCAAGACAAGTGAGCAAAGTGTTTATCATCAGCCTCGCTGTCTAAGAAATTATTTTCTCTCCTCTTTGCTCCATTGCAAAACCCACAAGCAAGGTTTGAAACCCTCAGCACACAACAAGCTTGAACTTGTTTTAACAGGTTTAACTTCACACAAGCAGTCAGGATGTGGCAGGCCACAATAACTCGACACTGCCTCAGATCATCGCGGCCATCTTAATAATGGAATGCTGGCATCCATCTTGTAAAGGAACTGCTGTCAAATGGAGCTTTTTTGTCTCTTTTCTGTATTTTGTTTTTCTTCTTTAAACAATAAGTACTAACTGTGCTGATACTTTGAAATCCTGCCCTTCCTTTCTGTAACTAACTCACAGGTTGGAATACGAGTTTACAACTCAATTTCAGTCTCCGGCTCTCCCCATGCACAAGAGTTTATCACGCTTGGCCTCAACGGTCTCTGACAAGCAACGTTTTTGACTAACTTTTGTTGACACATTTAAGCATAGGAGCAAAACTCAGAGTAACAGGAAAAACAGCGTAGTCCGTTACCACTTCCTACCAGTCTCCTGCTCACAGCTCGCTTTCCGCGAAGTGTATCTCATGGAGGAAAGTACAACTTTTAGTAACTAATAGTTCCACATTCTACAACACAAATAAGAAAAAACATGGACCTAGAAATTCCTCTCAGGTGGTGGCGCAAAACGGGCGGTGTCAGATCGGCCGCCCGTTACACGCAGCGTCTGATATTCCGTTCCACTGCAGTCAATAGAACCGACTATCAGGCGCTGCCTATAATGGGCGGCCGATCCGACACCGCCCGTTTTGCGCCACCGCCCGGGACGAATTTCTAGCCCATGAACATTTATTTGCTAACCAGGCGGTAGAATCCCTGTGGGGGGTTCCCCGATCTCTTACCGTAACTTCGACAGAAGATATGGGGAAATCCTGGAGAAATGGCCATTTATACCGTTTCTCCGGTCATTTCTGCCAATCTTCCGCCAAGGTTACGGCAGGAGATGGGAAGAAGCCCTGCGGAAATTACTGCCACTGATCTTTGATATCCAATTTACATTTCGGAAATCTCCAAACAGATAATTCAAAAATTGGACTAAAAATGGTGACAGATGGAGTGACGACAAACCTCGATCCAATCATGGTGGTGTACTGGCAGCAATCTATACCGAGCCTCTACCACAGCTAAAAGAGACTGCAGAGAAGGAAGTGACAAGTCCAACAATAGGGGAAAATTAGATAATTAAATTTGGTATCCTAAATGCTTCAAGAAAATGTTGCGTCTTTATCACAAGTTTCAACTGATTACATTCTCAGACATTAAGACAGTCAGAACCAATTGATACCTAAACAATCACAGGACAAGCAATGTTGCTAAATGTCACACTGAAGTGGTTCTGCTTCCAGCTCAAACTGCCTTCAAATTGTGTCGTCAGCAGAAGGTTAAACATCTTATTAATATTTCTTGTAAAATGTCATTTACCAAACTCTTTCAAAGCTGACATTTTAACAGTAATTAACAAGACAACGAAATGCTAACAGTTAAGGATAGCTGACCATTTCCATGCTGCTGTCTTTCCATCCTGCTGTCTTCAGGATCTCCACACGAAGTGATAATGTTGGATGTTATTTTATACAGTTTCACAAGATACGATACATTTGCAATAGACTAGCCACCTTCAGTCCAATAAATTTATAATGAGAGTCAGAATCGGATTAGCTTAGAGACAGGCAAATATGATTCATTTATACCTTTCCATCAAACAAACAATAATTGAATAATAATTCACATTAAGTGGCTGCGTATATTTCTAAGCTAAGCCGATCCTGACTCTCAGTATAAGTTTATGTGGCTATTTGCTTTGGCTGCCATTAAATAGGATGGCTGCAAGGGCGGTCAGTTTTTGTTGAAGAGAAAGCTGTAAGGGCCTTCGCTGAGGTAAAGAGACGAGAAATGTGGAACAATATTTAGAAGCCCTGTTGTTTAAGTCAAGTAACATGACCCACCAATGTTGGGAAAGGTGGAGTGTTTTTTTTCTAACATTACACGAATGTAAGTTATTGAACCAAGCAAATCCAATCACAGCTGTTGCTCTGTACATTTCACCTTACTTTGGAGTAAAGACACCCAACAATTTGAACCAAGCCTTGTCTCACCTCACCTGGTATTAACACAGTGCACCATTGGAAAAACTGAAGAAGTACACCTGTGAAAGACATGTTTTTCCAGTCCAGTTCATAAGGGAATGCTATTGTTACATTCGTGCCAGTCAATTCCCATGAAAGTAAGCTGCGCAGACTGTCTGAGAGAATAACTGATGCCACTGAACCCAAAAAGTGTCCGTGGCAAACCTAAATTTGTAACCATTGTCAGGATAATTAGAAGAAATACTTGAGTAAATGGTATTCCCCTTTCCTGGTGCTCCCTAGAACGGCGCTGCTGCTCATTAATTAATGCACATTGAAAGCATTTTTATGGGCATTTCACCCAGACCCCATTCCAGCAATAACTCACCATTTTTGAAGAGCCGCATTAAAACACCCGAATCATTTATTATCACAAGTCCTTAAAACAAATAGATAATTTATATCCCATGACAAATTAATAACCTTTAATGACATGCAGACTTATTTTATCAGCCTATTTATTACAAGACTAGTTTAAAGTGACACGGACAAGTTGATTAAACCTTCTGTTCATAACATGCCTGATTATAGACAACAGACTCTTCCCATGGTATTATTGTGCATGATTTGCAGTAAGTGTAAGACTTCAGGAGCTGCAGAGGTTCAATCAATTAGTTATTTAAACGACGGCCCGTTCATCATCAAATGATCTATCTTAGACGTCAGCCTGGGCTCAGTGGTAGCACTCTTGCCTCTGACTTAGAAGGTCATGAGTTCAAGCCCCACTCCAGAGACTTGAGCACATAATTTAGGCTGATACTTCAGTACCGTATTAAAGGAGTGCTGCACTGTCACAGATGCTGTTTTTGGATGAGACATCAAAATTCTACGAGGGTTATTCTGATCAATGGCAGTAATTTTGGTTTATGCCATTTTTCCAGGGTTTCCGCCGAAGTTATGGCTGTCAATCAGGAGAACCCCAACAGAAATTCAACCCTATTATGTCCAGTTTTGAGCGCCTTACTTTAGGAAGGATATCAAGATCATGGAGAGGGTACAGAAGAGATTGACTAAGATTATTACAGGGATGAGAGGCTACAGTTCTGAGGAGAGATTAAAGAAAAGGGGCCTCTTTTCATCAGAAGTTTAAGGGAAGATCTAATAGAGATATTCAAAATTCTGAGAGGTTTTGATAAAGCATATCGGGTAAAACTATTTCCACTGTGCAGTCAGTCAGTAACAAGAAGGCATACATTTTTACTAAACGCAGTTAGGATTGTTTTTTATGTAGATGGTTGTTATGACTTAACAGAAACAATGGTGGAAGCAGAATCCATAATAGATTATTAAAAGGAAGTGGATAAACATTTGAAAAAGTAAAATTTAACATGATATGAGGAAAGTGCAGGGGAATGGGACTGAATGGATAGCTTTCAGTGAGTTGACACAAGTGCAATGGGCTTAATGGTCTGCTTCTGTGCTGTAAAATTCTATGGGCTGGATTTTATCAATGGAGGTGAGCAGGAGGCGGGACTTCCACTTTTGGGGTTGTAGTCCCGCCTCCATCGACTTGTGCCCAACCCACTCGATTTTGGCCAATTAAGGGCCACCCGGCAACAGGTGACGTCACAGATTGACATTTCATCTGTCAAGAGCTTTTGACAGATGAAATATCAGCGTTTGACAGCTCCTTGAAGCTGTCAAACACTGACAATCTGTCCTCTAAGTTAATTCCTTCCTCTCAGGCTGATTTAGAGATCTCTGCAGAACAAAAAGCAGAGGTTGCAGCTTTTGACAGCTCAACAGCCATTCTGCTTTCTGTGCCGGTGAGATTTCTGACTCCCGAGACCTGAAGGGCTGACACCTGCAGGAGGTTAAGGTAAGTAAAACTTTTTTCCACACTTTACACTTACCTTACACACTTACCTCTGCACACATGCACCCATCACTCACTTGCCCACCGGACATATCGACCCCTCCAACCCCTGCAAACCCACGGTCCGCCTCACTAAATCGGCGTGATTTGGACCTGCCGGGAAGCCTACACTTCAGGGCTAAAAATAGGGATTAGGCAAAAAACTGCCTGTTAACTACCTCGGGGAGGCGGGTCCCAGCACAGGTCGGGTACCCGCCTCCTGTGAAACTGGCATGGAGGCGGGTTGGGGGCGGGATGGGTTCGGGACCCCCGAACCTGCTATTTTCCCACCCCACACGCCTCCAAACCCGCCTCCACGGGTCAATGAAAATTCTGCCCTATGATTCTATCACCTTCTAAATGGAGACTGCAAGTTTCCCCTGCAATTTCAATATAAGTGAGTAATTATAACATTTAATGCAGTTATTTACAGGAAATGTTGTTTTGAAGATTAGATTTTTGTAAAGTTTTGCAAGAAAAATTACTTTGATTTCCATGGCTCAGAATAATTTTCTCACTTGGATCAGAAGCACTGCGTGCAACTAGAAAACTGATTAGTATTTGATGGATTCTGATCAGCAGCTTGTGAAGTCTACATTAACCAGTTTCAGGCAGATGTCACAAACTGCACAGCATGATTCCAACCTTAAAAATTGCAAAATAAGATACGCAGCAGGTTTCTGTGATACATCATTTGAGCCAAAGATCTAATCAGAGAAACAAAGTAATCTGCATTGAGATAGAACCTTGTCAGAATATTTCCGAAGCATTATAACATGCTTCCAGTGTAATTAATTACTTTAAAGTGTTACATAGGCAAAAGCAGCAGCTATTTTTTACATAGCAGAAAACCCCCCACAGACATCAGTAATACACAACAACATAGGGTAGATGTTCTGATCAGTTACACCTGATTAATGGGTGCAAAGTGGGGGTAATGAACCGGAAAAATTTCCAGAGATCCATTATGCCGTATTTCTACCTATTTAGCGCCCCATCCAATTTTCTGATCAGGTTTTGTATTAGCGTCAGAAACACTCAACAGTTTTGCAATTAAAGTTGTGGGGTGTTGGAGCCCTGATGGCCAACTGGATACCATCTATAATGCCCTGGACTCATGGAGACCCTGTCATCCATGGCTCAGTTGGTAGCACTCTCGCCTCTGAGTCAGAAGGTTGTGGGTCAAGTCCTGCTCCAGAGACTTGAGCACAAAAACCGAGGCTGGCACTCGAGTGCTGCACTGTCGGAGGTGCCGTCTTTTGGATGCGACATAAAAGATCCCATTGCACTATTTTGTAGAAGAGCAGGGGAGTTATCCTCGGTGACCTGGCCAATATTTATTCCTCAATCAACATCACTAAAACTGACTATCTGGCCATTATCACATTGCTGTTTGTGGGAGCTTGCTGTGTGCAAATTGGCTACAGCATTTCCTGTATTACAACAGTGACCACACTTCAATAAAAGTACTTCATTGGCTGTAAAACGCTTTGGGACATCTTGACGTCATGAAAGACGCTATATAAATGGGAGTCTTTCTTTCTTAAAGGTTCTATGTCCTCTCCAGTTGGTTTCTCCTTTTCCTCTGGGAAAGTGACAACAGTGCTTCTCCTGGCAAATATTGCATTTGCCACTTGCTATATACAGGTATGACCTTATCCGGCAGATGTCCCCTGGTGTGGCCTGCAAGGATCTTTAGAGCAGCTGGCAACTTTACAGCCATTGGAAAATCCATCCTGGTCCTTGAGGTTGTTCGAAAGTCAGAATGCAGCAGATGAAGTGAAGTGAAGGCAGCAAAGAAAGATCTCTCCTAATGGCCCAGAAATTGATCTCGCTCTGTTCCCGCGGGGGTAAGGCTTCCCCGCGATCTCTCTCCTCGCTTGTGCTTTTTCAGATCCAGCTCGCACGAACTTGATGTTCCAGACATCAGCTGGGCAGTGCTTGCGTATCCCACCGGCGTAGTGAATTCGTGCGAGCTGTGGGATCACGTGACTCAGTTAGAGCCAATGGCAGCACACCATCTTCCATTCATAAGTTTCACATACGTGCTGTGAAATCTATGAATCTTACACCCCCCCAAAATAACAGCTAAACCTCAATTAAATTTTTTTTAAAACCATCACATTAATAAAATAAGTATAGTTAAATAAATTAACCATTTTAAATAAAAAATAAAATTTTTGAAAAAATTTAAAATCTTTTAAAAAGTTATAAAAATAAACTTACCTGTCTTTAAAGTCTCTAAAAAAGATATACCTGTTAAAAAAAATTCAAAAAAATACTTAATTCACTACTTACCTTGTTAAAAGTGGGTCTTACTCCTCCTTTTTCCATTTCTAAAATCTTCCGTACTTACCTGCGCGTCCAAAGCACGAAGTGCACAGCGTGCGCGCAGCCTGTAGCGCGCACGCGATGCACCGAGGAACCGCCCCCTTTTCAAAAGACCAAGTGCCGGTTTTCAGCGCATGCGCAGGGCATGCAGAAAACCAGCAATTGGAGAGAGAATACGCGAGATGAATTTTTGGCCCAATATATTCAGCTACGATAGCATGGTCTGTAAAAACAGGTCTTTGGGAAATTTGATCCCTCATCAATCAGTCTTCCTCATTCAACTGATGCTGTACTATGGCAACACCCAAAGGGGATTTTCAGCCACCCAAGTTGTTGGTTTCAACTTTTGCAGCAGCAATTGCCAAGACTTCAGGAAGGTGTTGCTTAGTAAACTGAATTCGGAAATATAGAGGGAAACGTTAGTATGCCAGATGTTCAGTACACAAGTAGAGAAATGCTCAGGGCCAAAGAACGATATTCACCTGAAACAACAACACGCTTGTTTTAAGAGACACTCCAAAACATGCCAGCCTATTGGGGAGTCATGTGCCCATTTTATATGGGCAAAATGTGCACAATTGGGACCTTGCCCCAATGTCATGAAATTTAGCACTTGTTGAAATACAACATTTAAATGAGGCGTGGGCATACGTGTACCACAGCCACATTCAATCCCCCACAACAGACTGCGCCTCAGGAAATTGGGCATTCTGCAAAACAGGGCACAAAGCCAGGTATCTGTTTTCCTGAGCTGCATCCACCATTAGTGAGGATCTGTTCTGCCAGTGGATCCTCATAAAACTGGCCTGACGCTGTCACTTTTACATCACTACACTGCTTTGTAATCTAAGAGGGCTGCTAAGCAATGTAGCAATGCCAGTGCTGGCTTCAGAAACAGTTACTGCTGGGTCTCCAAACTAACTGACTGTTAAATCCATTCGTTATGGTTCTTGTTGAAAAAATGTCACAAACTATGATGTCTTCCTTCTCTGGTGGAAAGGAATAAGCCTGATAGCCATTTTCCATCAGAGGGACATTGGAGGTGGCTGCAGCGATACCTATGATCCTGACTGCCTGTCTGAGGGAGCTGACATGGAAATAATGATCATGAAGGAAAACAGAAAAAAGAACATTTTAAACTTCTTTTTCCCCATGGTAGCATTCAGAGAACTTTATACAATGTGTGATACAAATTCAGATAACAAGAAAAGGCTGGAATTTTCTGTACTTGGGCGGGTCGGGTGCGGGCGGTCGCTGTGGCGGGTCGCGACCCCGTTCTTCATACCATCCTACTCCTGAGATCGACTTTCCATTAATGGCGCCTATTAAGGTCGGCCTGAGCGTTAGCCGGCCCTATTAAATGGTGCGGGTCTGATGATGTCATCAATGATGCGTTTTCAACTGGGATATTTAAAGGAGCCATGGCCACATTGCATTTGAAGGTTCATCTGGGAGTGTGCAGGCAGCACACTGCACAATTGGACTGCTACAAAGAGTGCCAAACAGGACTGCACTGAGACAGAGGGCTGCACCCAGGTTCTCCGATGACTCCCTCCATATGCTTGTGGAGGGAGTCAGAGCACAGGGAGGTCCTCTTCCCTACTAATGGGCGGAAGAAACTTCCCAGGAGACAAAACGAGCCTGGCTTCAAATAGCAGAGGAGGTCAACAGCAGGGATGTGGCCAGGAGGACCTGGGTGCAGTGCAGCAAACGTTTCAATGATCTCATTAGATCAGGAAAGGTAAGTGTAAGGTAAGGTGAGTGCAAAGCCACTCTCAACTTCATCCTGCTATGCCTCTCATCACATCCCCATCACTCTGCCTTCCCAACTCTACTCCTGCACATCTTTACCAACATACCTTGCGTGTCCATCCATCCCTCACTCTCTATCTACATTATTACACCCCCATCTGACTAGCCACCCCTCACACTTGTAAGGGGGCGTGTCTCAGACGGTGCTGGTGCGAGGTTAGGCCTTCGTTGCCTATACTATTGCTTGCTCTGGTCTCCGGCCAGCCTTTTTGCAATAAGCACCTGTGAGTGGTTCGACCCACTCGCCCTTACGGTTCTGACACCTGGACTTAGATGCAAGGAGCAGTAATGCAGAGAAAAACTCAAATAGACCCGGTTGAATAGTACGAAATGAAAATCTTTATTGCATGGCGTCTAAAATCATGAAATACATGTCATAGACGCAAATCAAAGAGAGTACAAGTATACATACATTCATAAAGCTTGGTCTATGGAAATGGAGAACACACGGCACATCGTAAAAAGGGGAACACATTATACCTTAACCTTATTAAAACCACCCTCCCTTAACAATACCTAAACCTACGTCTGGATTTGTAGGATCGGAAAACATGCTCACCACTCGTGTTACTTCGGAGATTTTAAAGTGAGGCACTCAGCTCGTTTCGCTGCAGCGCCTGACTGTCACGTATTTGGAAGGGTATCTGCACCCCACTTGTTTACTTTCACTGCTGCGAAAAGCAGGCCAGACTCTCTGTTGTCATGAAGAAATCGATGGAACGTTTTAAAATTCAAAGAAGAGTCTTCCTGTGTTGCGGTACAGGTAGAAGTCGGTAGAACTCAAAGGAAAGTTCTGTATTTATATTTTTCGGGCGCGGTCAGTGTTTACTGACCGTGGCGGCACGTGGAATTTCTTCTCGTCTTCTTCTCGTCTCGTCTCCTCGGGCCTCCGGGTCTAGACACCGTTTACCGACACTCGGGATGGTGTACCCTGTTACTTGCCCTTGTCGGGGCGGCTCGTTCCGATTGAGCTCCACCCAACACTCGAATAACCGACCAGTACGGCTAAGAGTCAAGAGTCAACAAAGTCCAGAGAAACACAAAAGTCCAGCCCCAAGGAAGAGCTTCAGCAAGGGTCAGCAGAGAGATAAGAGAATAAGAGACCGATGGACATTTGTTCTCTATAGTTATAGTGATGTGTCCGCCTTATCTCCCGCTCAAATCTTAATGTTTATCCTTTGTGTGATATTGGCGCTCAAAACTCCCAGCATGGGGCGATTATCTTCTTTAACGGGTTTCGGTAGCCCCTGAAACTGGCCAACTATCCGTTAATGTCTTCCCCATTGTTGAACCAGCCAGGATGTGTATGAATCGTCTCCTCGGCTGGTTTTGGGGCCCCCCGAATACTGGCTTAATCACCCGTCAATGTCTCTCTCATTGTAGAGCCGGGGGGGTATTTGTGTATTGATGTGTCTGGATGGGCCTTCGATTGCCCAGTTCAATGATCCTTACTGTGCATAGGAAAAACGATTCCAGCACTTATATCATTGCTATTGTTCACAATGCAAACGGGTTGCATCCTGTCTTTATCAATGTTTACCGAGTATGATCCAATCTTATACTGAATGTATATTCGACGCCATCTTGTCTGCCCACTGTGTTTCTGGAAGCTTCTGCCACGATGCGCGGCAGCCATTTTACAGGCTTCTGTGTCCTTTATTATCAGGACAGCATTTCGTTTAATAAAACTGATCAAATGAATCTGCTTCTCTCATGTTATTTTGAATCGCGATAATTGCGAAACTCTACACACTCACCCTCATCCTAATGCCAACTAACAACACACAAGGAGGCCATTTGGTCATCATACTCACCCTCTACATATGTAACCCATTCATTCCTTACACTCATTCCATCACTCTCACTCAACCTTCTCTTCTTTCCCTCCTTGCAGGAAAAGAGAGCCCAAAATAAGAGGGAGAGGGAGAGAACTGGAGGTGGCACTCCATCATTGGCCACCCTAACATCAGCAGAAGAGGCTGCCTTGGAAGTCTCGGGAGTGGCCGAGCAGCTGGAGATGGGAGATGGAGAGAGGGGGACATCTCAGCAACCTGGTGACAGAATTACATTTCATACAGCTACACGGCATACATCAGTCACTCATATGGGGACTGATGTCAGCAGCCAGTGAATGTTCATCATGGGCATAATGGTATCTATACCCATTCTTCATATGGCATATCTAACACATCTCTTTAATCTCCCACAGGTCCATCAAGAGACCCCCCCCCCCCACCCCACTGTCCAGGAGGAAGAGGAAGACGACTCCTCAGAGCAGCCTCCAGCCTCTGAGGACGGACCGTCACCAGACAGAAGCACACCCAGCACCAGCGCAGAGACGCACACCTCAGTGGGTCCCTCGTGAGATAGAGTCGTATTGTCACCAGGTGTCTCACAAGTCACAAGTGAGCAAGAGCAGATGGTGGAGGCAGGGACAGCAGTGGAGATTCCTCACCGGAGGGCGCAGGATGCTCCCAGCTCTGCTCAGCTGCATGCAGACGCTGAGCCTTGGGGGAAATCCAGAAAGAGGGCGATCCTGGAGGTGCAGCAAGATGTGCGGGAGGCTCTGACAGGTTTTGCGACCGCGTTGTCTGCAAATGTGCAGAGAATGGAGGATCCATCTCCAACATGAGCACCACTGTGTTGCAGGCGATGGCGACTGTAGGCTCTTCCATGGATAGGATGGAGCAGCTAATGCGCCGCTCACAGGAGCACATAGTCTCTATGGAGAATAGATGGCTATCCATGGAGAATAGATGACTATCCATGGATAGGATGGCCACCTGCATGGAGCAGCTAATGCGCCACTCACAGGAGCACATGGTTTCTATGGAGAATAGATGGCAGCGGCTCATAGACCTCCTGTCTAGGAGGGATGTCAACATAGAAGTGGATCCTCATCACCCCACTGCTGTGCAGCAAGGTGCTCTCCAGCTCCTTGCTAGCAGGGAAGTGTGTGTGGCCCATGAGAGGGATGATGGTGAGAGGGAACATGGAAGTGGGGGCTCCTCTCAAAGCGCTCACACTTCTCCCCCATTGTCCCCCCGCCTCAGTCAGAGCCCCAGATGCTTCCTCGGATCGCGATGGCCGAGTCTGCCCCTGCACAGTCGCAGGAGGAGCAGACTTTGGCGGGGCCATCACAGGCTCCAAAACCCAGAGGACATCCGCCAAAAGGGTCTGTGCAGTCGCAGCAGGGAAGTGAGCAGGCTGCCTCTACCTCTGCTGAAGGTGTAGCACCTCGTAGAAGCACGTGTAAGAAAAATATGAAACACAAGTAGATTCACAAGGGTAGCCACTTGGGTATTTTATTAAATGTTTCTGTAACGTTTCCGTTACTGTGATGTCACAGATAAAAATCTTTATTTTCATCACTTTCCGGTCATGGACAAATTTGTGTGCACCTTTGGAAGTGGCTTAGTGAGTTGGAGTGAATGGTGAGACATAACATTACCTCCAGCAATGGTGGTCAGTGTGAAAGGAATGGCTTGGTCATTGTAGGGATGCTTTATGGTGTTGCTGTGGGG
The DNA here is from genome assembly GCA_030390025.1 of Squalus acanthias. NCBI lineage: Eukaryota > Metazoa > Chordata > Chondrichthyes > Squaliformes > Squalidae > Squalus > Squalus acanthias. The sequence goes on along the minus strand of CM059436.1, from coordinate 24,888,251 downwards.
TGGTGCCAACCTGGCGCAGCATATGGCAGCCATATGGGTGTAATGCATAAAGCTAAGTAAATCTGGCCATGATGAGCCTATCCCTGGCCTCCCGGGCAGTAATGTGCTTGGGTGCTGGTGGGATATGGCCTGCAGGTTCCTCCAGCTCCTGCTCCTCCTCGTCTTCCAACTAATGCTCCTCCTCTTCCGCCTCCTCCGCTGAAGAGGCTGTGCGCTCAGTGCCTTGCTCCTCATGCAGCGCTAATCCTCGCTGCTGCTCTATGTTGTGCAGGGCGCAGCAGACCACAATGATTCTGGAGACCCTGGCTGTTGCGTACTGAAGGGCTCCTCCAGATCTGTCAAGGCATTTGAAGCGCATTTTCAGCATGTCTATTGTCTGCTCTGTGACACATCTGGTGGAAATGTGGCTTTCATTATATCTCTCCTTGACCTCAGTACTTGGCCTCCTCAAGCGTGTCATGAGCCACATCTTCAGTGGATAGCCCTCGTCTCCAAGGTACCAGCTGGAAAGTCTGTTTGGAGGAGTGAAGAGCTGAGGGAGACTGGACTGGCGCAGGATGAAAGAGTCATGGCAGCTACCAGGGAATTTGGTGCACATATGCATGATGATCTTCCTATGGTTGCAGACGAGCTGCATATTGAGGGACTGGAAGCCCTTGCAGTTGACAAAGACTCCTGGGTAATGATGGGGTGCCCTGATGGCCACATGTGTGCAGTCGATGACACCCTGCACCCATGGGAAGCCAGCCAGAGCGGCAAGGCCGAGCGCCCGCTCAGTAACACTGGCTTCATCAGTGGCAATGTTGATATAATTGGCTGACTTGTCAAAGAGGGCATCGGTGACATGTGTGCTGCATCTGTGGGCGGCCGACTGTGAGATGTCACAAATGTCTGCTGCAGATCCCTGGAAGGAGCCTGAGGTGAAGAAGTTGAGGGCACTGGTGACTTTGACAGCCACTGGTAAGGCGTGTCCACCCTGTCCTCTGGGCTGCAGGTCTTGCTCCAGCAATGTGCAAATCTCTGCGACGACCTGGCACGATAGCCTGAGCCTCCTTTGGCACTGCTGCTCAGTCATGTTGAGGAAGCTCATCCTCTGCTTGTATACCCTGTGTTGGGGGTATCGCCCTGCGCTGATACCCTCTGTCCTGTGGAGCATCAGATCGTTGAGAAGGTTGGTGGTGTTGTTGTTGGTGCTGCTGGTGTGCCTGGTGCTGCTGGTGTTGGGGCTCATCGTGGTCCGATTCTGAGGACCAAGGTGAGACAGTATAAACGGCACCCATGCTGATGCAATCTGTCAATGGTGTGATAGGTTCTACCAATGAGGTGACAGTGGATGCCGACTTTGCTGGAAACACTTGCAACCTTTAGAAAGCTAAATCTGTGCTGACAATGCAGTGAGCAACAGCATCTGCCTTAGGAAACTGATCAGCTGTGAGGTGGGAGTTTTTATTGTACTTTTGATGCTGTGCACTAATAAGCTGGATCAATGGCCACTCAACTTCTGCCTCAGGTTCACAGACATGGTTCCCGAGCTGCGTGATTCCCGTGCTCATCCAGGGAAATTTGTAAGGTACGGTGAAAAAGGCGCTTAAGGGTCTGACAAGTACCTCATAATGATTTAAATTAGCTCGCCCGCCTCTGTCGCCCGGGTGACTGCCACGCCAGCAAATACGCCCGAGGGAAAGACACGTGGGGGCAGGATGACGACAGGTTCCAGAACCGCTGCAAGATATTTCAAATTTCCCACCCGACCCGTCTCCAATCGCGCCCGCATGGACCCCAGAAAATTCCAGCCTACTTAGGTTCCAAATTCTGGAAATCTGAAATAAAAACAGAAAATGTTGAAATGCACTGCAGAGAGATAATCTTGAGGAAGGAAAAGGTAAGTTAACATTTCAGGAGTAACCCTTCACCAGAATTGGCATAGTTGGGCTGGAGATTTTTTTTCCATTGGATTGGCAAGGACCAATGCCTGACACCATCACTGCTGAAGACATGGAAGCCAGTCACACCCTATTCTATTTTCTGAGGAAGCTGTACCTGTGTGATGTAGCAAGTCTTCATGATGACAAAAGGACCTTAAGAAGAAAAAGGATTAGCAAAGCCAAGTTTGTTTTCCATTACTACCAAAACATTCACTAATATTTTGGAGTTAAGCAATTTACAGCCCTGCTTTGCTGTTGTGTATCTTCTGGTAACCAGTTGCAGAACTGCAGTTACGGAAGTCTGCCTGCTCTCAGAGAAAATGGTGAATGCTGAAGAATGAGCTAAGAAATTAATTTTTTAAATTACAGTGGGGGTGGGGGGATGTGGAGGAGATGCTGTGTTATGAACCAAAGATCTTTGAACTAAGATTGCTATTAGGCACTGTACTGGTAGATAGCAGTGGACAATTTCCTGAGTCACAGCACCCTCTACAGAGAACTAATAGCAAAGTCTACTGAACTGACGATAATTTTGTTATTTTCAAAACAAGAATTTACTATCTTATTTTTGTAGAATTTAACAGCCAATTAAAATGCTGACTGCACATGATTTTCTAGAGGTTAATTTAATGAAACTGAAACAACAGATAACTAGCCAATCAGAAAGCACTTGTAGTAACATTCCTTTCACACTTCCCAACCCTGTCAGCTAACAAATCAGTTAACCAGTATGATTAATGATAACTTTGTTCATCCTGTCTGAACCTTATTGGTCATGTTTTTAAAGGCAAAATTGGCATATATTAGGAGAGCAAGAAGTGTAATAGATAGTGAAGCCTCTCACTATAAACCATTAACTAGCTATAAAAACAGACTTGTTGAATTTGTAAGGAAGGAGGCTCCCGAACACATTGGGCCGTATATTCCGATGCCTACGGGTGTGTACGCATGCGCTGAAAACCGGTATTTCCGATCTGTCAAGAATGCTCTTGACAGATTGGACGCCTGCCCTAGAGAAGGGTCTCTGCGGGCGAATAGTTCCGCTTTCTGGAGAACCTCCGCCCGCAGAAAACCCTTAGAAATCTTACGCCTGGTAAAAGCAGGAGTAAGGCCTGCTTTTACCAGCATAAGAGTTGAAAAAAGTTAAAAAAAAAAAATTTCACTGATTTATAATTTAAAAATACTTTTAAAAAAGGTACGTTTATTTTTAGCCCCGTAAAAAACTTTAATTATTTTTTTCAAAAAATTTAATTTTTGTTTAAATTATTTAATTTATTGTAATTTCAACTCATTTTAAAAATGTGATTTAAAAAAAAAATTTATTTAATGTTATACAGTGTTTTTGGGGTGATCTCCACTCATATATTTGACAGTTCTATCTATCAAGTGTATGAAGGGAGATTCCCTTCTCCTATTGGCTCCCCATGGCCCACGTGATCCCAGGGACACTTGCAAACTACATGCGCCTCTGGGATACATGGGCACTGTGCATTTCGAGTTTGGAAAGGCCCAGGAGCGGATGTATACGCACCATGGGAGCCCTCAGGTGAGTCCGTCGATTTTTTCCAGATCGGAGGCCTCCCCACGCAGGAAGCCTCCGATCGGAAAATACGGGCCATTGACACTGATGAGGTTGGACAGGCGCACAGAGCAAGTGTTATATTAATTATATATTCTATCATTTACAATTAACAATGTGTCCATAATTGCTGATTGTGTACAAGTGCGTAATAGATCATGTAATAATAATAATATAGACCCATAAGGAAAAGTGTGTTTATGTATTCCTAGTAAGGAAACTTTTACAACCCTGTCATCCTAGTTATTCCTCCAGTATGACCCTCCATCGATACGCTTTCAAGTCCAAATCTGAGAGGCAACTGGCTTAGCCATCCATTGCCAGATCTGGCTGAACCACATCAAACTCTACTGGGCCTTGCTCTCCTCTGTCAAAACCACCTGCTACTCTAGGATCATTCTGGAGAACAAAGATAACACCCGACTTCTTTTCTTCACTACCAACCTCCTCCTCCTTAAACTGCTCGCCCCGCCCCCTCCACCCTCACCTCCAACCAGTGCAAGAAGCTCATGGATTTCTTTGTAATCAAGATAGAGAACATCTATTCAGCTGCTTCTCCTCATTCCACTTGTCCACCAAGCCAACCCTCCACTGTTGCCCCCAACCTAGTCCTGAAAATGCACCTCTCTCCGGTTTCTCTCCCAGCTTCTCCCTGCCCTCTCCAAGCTCATCTCACTCATGGGACCCATCTTCTATTCCCTCAACCCTAGTCGCGCTAAACTGCTGACCACCCAACGTCCCTTCCTGGCGTGCTTGCTGACATTGCAAATGGTTCCCTCTCCTCAGGCTCATTGCAATGCACAAAAGCACTGAGCCAACAATTATTCAAGCAAAGGGCACCATGGCACCAATGCAGGTATACCAGAGAAAATTGCATTTACAGCAAGGAGGTCCTATGATTTCCATTAAACTGGTCAGTTGCCTGAGCAGCCAGACAGCACTGTAACTCCCTCAGCTAGGCAAGTACTTATGAAATGGCTGGCTAGAAAATGTCTACAAAAAAATTTACAATTCAAACGTAGTAAATGTATCAGAAAATCATGTTGAACATGCAAAGCACATGAACACAAACATCACAGACACAAACACCACATGCCCAAGTTTCCTGTGTAGTAAACTGCAGTATCCTGGGCAGGGCATGAAAATCAAATGAGGAGCAGTTCCCCGCCACCCAAAGTCACTTCTTGAATTTCCCACCGGAAGTTATGTATGGCACATAATACCTCCCCTCAAATATAGGCAGGCAGATTCTAACAGGAGGTAAATAACAGAATCACATCATGCAAAGTATTTCCTATCATTTGCATCCTAGCAACACTAGGATTAAGGGACAGCTGTGTGCCCCTGGCATCCAGCATTGAGATTGTCCATAGGAAGGACTTGAGAGTTAAACAGTCGGATTGCCTAATGCCAGCAATAGCAGGGCAATCAATTGCATTAGGCAAAGTGCCAATTTTAAAACCTTTTGAATGTTTACACTGCTCACTGTGATAAAGAACCATGGACAACAGGCAAGTGTCAGGGTTGATTCATATTGAATTAGCTGGTCTCAGTCAGGACAGTAGCTGGTACCACAATTGGCCACAACACCAATCGGCTAAGGAGAGAAAAAACTTGGGCGACGTACATGCACCCAACAACAACTGAACCATGAGGTTTACAGCGAAGGAGGCTTTTCAGCCCATCTTGTCTGTGCTTGCTCTTTGCATCCAAAACTAGTCCCACTTCCCTGCTCTGTCCCCACAATCCTTCAAATGTTTATCCACTTTCCTCCAGAAGAAGCAATGATCTCTGCCTCAACCACTTTCTGGTCCAACAACTCACTGCGTTAAGAAATTTCTTTTAACCTCTTCCCTCACTTTCTTAGTGACAATTTTAAATTGATGACCCCTCATCACCAATTCCCCAACCAGAGGAAATAGCATTTCCCTATTCACCATATCAAATCTCTTCATAAGTTTGAAAATCTTATTAGCTTTCACTGCTCCAGTGAAAATAGTCCTAGTATCTCACATGTCTCCAATAACTGAGGTTTCCCATCCATGATGTAATCCTGGTAAACCTACATTGTATGCTCAATATGGCTTTAATTTCCTTTCCATAATGTGGCACCCAAAACTGCACAGTATTGTAACTGTGACCTAAACATTGGTTTATCATCAGCAACAGCTGCCATCTGAAAAAATGGGGGCAGAGGTTATGATCTGAAATTGTTAAACTCAATGTTGAGTCCAGAAGGCTGTAAAGTACCTAATCGAAAGATGAGGTGCTGTTCCTCGAGCTTACGTTGAGCTTCATTGGAACAGTGTAGGAGGCCAAGGACCGAGAACCTGTTTCAGTCTGCCTCACTGTTTGACAAACCTCCTACTTTTGTACAATCAGCAAATGTTGGTACTGTGCTCTCCACGCCCAAGTCCAAATCATCTATACCTTCTGTGACCGTTGTGCACCGCAGGGAATAGAGTGTCTAACAGACACTTGCAATAATGGCCCAGAAATTGATCTCGCTCTGTTCCCGCGGGGGTAAGGAGCAGGCGCGATCTCTCACTCCGCGTTGGCTTTTTCAGATCCAGCTCGCACGAACTTGATGTTCCAGACATCAGCTGGGCAGTGCTTGCGTATCCCACCGGCGTAGTGAATTCGTGCGAGCTGTGGGATCACGTGACTCAGTTAGATCCAATGGCAGCACACCATCTTCCATTCATAAGTTTCAGATACATGCTGTGAAAGCTATGAATCTTACACCCCCCAAAATAACAGCTAAACCTCAATTAATTTTTTTTTTTAAACCATCACATTAATAAAATAAGTATAGTTAAATAAATTAACCATTTTAAATAAAAATTAAATTTTTGAAAAAATTTAAAATCTTTTAAAAAGTTATAAAAATAAACTTACCTGTCTTTAAAGTCTCTAAAAAAGATATACCTGTTAAAAAAAATTCAAAATAATACTTAATTCACTACTTACCTTGTTAAAAGTGGGTCTTACTCCTCCTTTTTTCATTTCTAAAATCTTCCGTCCTTACCTGCGCGTCCAAAGCACTAAGTGCACAGCGTGCGCGCAGCCTGTAGCGCGCACGCGGTGCACCGAGGAACCGCCCCCTTTTCCAAAGACCAAGTGCCGGTTTTCAGCGCATGCGCAGTGCATGCAGAAAACCGGCAATTGGAGAGAGAATACGCGAGAGTACGCAGTGCGTACTCTCGCGCAGCGGGATCAATTTTTGGCCCAATATGATTTTAATATATAAGGCTCCTTTGGGTTTGTTGAAATGGGACTTTGTTACTTTATTTTAAGCATCTTTCACTTCAATTGGACCACGTTAGATGGTATTAGAAAAAGGGCACCTGTGGCGCTGACTTCTGTCAGGTGAAGCTGGGGAGACTCAGTGCCACCCCTACTGGTCTAATTAAAATAGGCCAAATCAGCTATACATTTATGACACGTGTGGATCCAAACTCCACCTTTCAGAAGAGATGATAGCACTGAGAAAAGAAATACATATATATGTATATATATGTGTGTGTGTATATATGTGTGTGTGTATGTGTGTGTATTTATATATGTGGCTGGAGTCATACCTCGCTCAAAGGAAGATGGTTGTGGTGGTTGAAGGCCAATCATCACAGCCCCAGGATATCACTGCAGGAGTTCCTCAGGGCAGAGTCCTAGTTACAACCATCTTCAGCTGCTTCATCAATGACCTTCCCTCCAACATAATGTCAGAAATGGGGATGTTCGCTGATGACTGCACAGTGTTCAGCGCCATTCACAACTCCTCAGATAATGAAGCAGTCCATGCCCGCATGCAACAAGACCTGGATGACGTTCATGCTTGGGCTGATAAGTGGCAGGTAACATTCGTGCCACAGAAGTGCCAGGCAATGACTATCTCCAACAAGCGAGAGTCTAACCACCGCCCCTTGACATTCAACGGCATTACCATCGCCGAATCCCCCACCATCAACATCCTGGGGGTCACCATTGACCAGAAACTTAACTGGACCAGCCACATAAATACTGTGGCAACAAGAGCAGGTCAGAGGCTGGGTATTCTGCGGCGAGTGTCTCACCTCCTGACTTCCCAAAGCCTTTCCACCATCTACAAGGCAGAAGTAAGGAGTGTGATGGAATACTCTCCACTTGCCTGGATGAGTGCAGCTCCAACAACACTCAAGAAGCTCGACACCATGCAGACAAAGCAGCCCGCTTGATTGGCACCCCATCCACCACCTTAAACATTCACTCCCTGCACCACCGGCGTACCGTGACTGCAGTGTGTACCATCTACAAGATGCACTGCAGCAATTCGCCAAGGCTTCTTCGGCAGCACCTCCCAAACCCGCGATCTCTTCCACGTAGAAGGACAAGGGCAGCAGGTGCATGGGAACACCACCACCTCCAAGTTCCCCTCCAAGTCACACACCATCCTGACCTTGAAGTATATCGCCGATCCTTCATCGTCGCTGGGTCAAAATCCTGGAACTCCCTACCTAACAGCACTGTGGGAGTACCTTCACCACACGGACTGCAGCAGTTCAAGAAGGTGGCTCGCCAGCACCTTCTCAAGGGCAATTAGGGATGGGCAATAAATGCTGGCCTTGCCAGCGACACCCACATCCCATAAATTAATAAAAATATATATATATGTGTGATGTGTGTGTGTGTGTGTGTGTGTATATATATATATACACACACACACCCTGAATAAGGGGGCACCCTTTTAAATCGGAAATGAGGAGGAATTTCTTCTCTCAGAGGGTCGTGAATCTTTGGAATTCTCTTCCCCAGAGAGCTGTGGAGGCTGGGTCATTGAATATATTTAAGGTGGAGATAGACAGATTTTTGAACGGTAAGGGAGTCAAGGGTTATGCGGAGCGGGCAGGGAAGTGGAGTTGAGGCCAAGATCAGATCAGCCATGATCTTAATGAATGGCGGTGCAGGCTTGAGGGGCCAAATGACCTACTCCTGCTCCTACGTCTTATGTACTTATATATATATATATGTGTGTGTGTATTTATATATATATATAGTGTATGTATATATATACATACACACACAATTGTCTTCCACATTTAAAGCTTCTCCACAGGGCCATGACAGCAGACAATACAATCAGGCTGCCTGGAGCAGTGAGCAGCGCTGGCCTGCCGCCTCCCGCAGCTCAGGCTGAGCCCGCAGAGCCTGGGGGCGGGTCTACGCGCTGGCGGGAAAGGGCCAGCGATCGGTGATTGGCGGAGGCAAGGTTCGGAATTCCTTCCTCTGACCCCGCGTTCCGTTTGTTTCCCGCCAGCGCCAGAGCCGGAGTTGCCGCTTCCTGGCGGCCGAGGTCTGCAGCATGGCCAAGCAGAGCACCCTGTTCAGCTTCTTCAGCAAGTCGCCGCCGCTCAGCGCCTCCTCCTCCAAGCCCGAAGCCCGTGTGTCGTCCGCGAAAAAGGCCAACACTTCCCCCGGGGCAGTGGCCAAGGAGAACGGGAGCGGGGCTGGCAAGCGCCGCCGGAGCCCGCCCAAGCGGCCCCGAGACGCCGCCACCGCCCCGCTCTTCTCCGGGGGAGCCAAGAAGGCCGTCCAACAGGTGGCGACCCCCCGGCCGCCCGCCCCGAGGTAAGGCCCCGGGGGAGGAGAGGCGCTGGGATTCATGCTCCTCCAGGCAGCTGAGAGTGTCCGAGCGCCGGGTTTAATCCCTTTGTGCGCTGTGCTTTAGCCAGTGTCCCGGTGTGGGACAGGCCGGCCGGCCGGCGCTTCCACCCCCGGGAGGCCGGCAGCCTGGCCTTTAGCGGGACAGGGGCTGGCTCTGCGTGGGTTCAGGTCCTCGCTGAAGATTTTTTTGTGTGTGAGGTTATATTAAACCGCATTCTCTCAATGGGTTTAAAGTGTTTCCAGAACCCTGCTGCTCCTGGTGTGTTGCGGACCACCTGGTGTGGTAACCTTTTGGGGAAAATAGCTGGGAGGCCCTTCCCTCCCTTTGGTTGTAAGGTCATGGCAGCATTTTAGTTGGCAATATAGGGCAATATTTTGGAGGAGAGAAGCAGAAAACTTTTTTTGAAGGAGGGGGGGAAAAAATCGCATTTACCTAATACTTTATTATACCTTCTCAGAAACTTTGCAAAGCACTTTATCTGCTTTGAAGTGCAGTGTCATTTGGGGACCTGGAAGCTATCAACTTGTGTTTTTCCTTTCCTGGTGTCCACACGCGTCTCATGCTCTAAAATGTCATTCGGGAATCCTTGCAGATGTAGCTTCTTTGACGAGAGCCTGGGTAATCGCGAGCTAGTTTATGGATCAAGTCTGCAGGACAAAAGTAATAGTAAAGGAAAAGGCAGTTGTTCAAACAAAAGGATCTGAAAGGCTGTGGTAATGTCTCATGTTCTGCAATCCTGTTCTCTTGCAGTCAAGCTTGTGAGTTTACTCCAGGAGATCTAGTATGGGCCAAACTGGAAGGGTACCCGTGGTGGCCAAGTCTGGTGTATAATCATCCAACTGCTGATGAGTACCTCAGGGGAAAAGGGAAGTCTCTTCGTATTCACGTCCAGTTCTTTGATGATCCTCCAACAAGAGGCTGGGTTAGTGTGAAGTATGTCAAGTTGTACGCAGGTAAGAGGCCAGAATATAAAGCGCTAATTCCTGTACAGATTTAGCTTGTCTGTGCTTTTCTTAAGGGTTGCCTTATCTAAATGTGATCAGACGGGTAACTGCAGAGAAAATAACTAGTAAGTCATCCAACTGAGTGCGGTGGTGAAACGCTACTCCTGTTGTCCCTGTTCTTTTGTTTGTTTTTATCCTTCAGTGCTGGGACCTGAATTCAGATGCAGCCCAAAACAATAGGGTGAAAGTCTACTAGATGAAATTGTCCTTTTGAGACTCATTTCTCAATCTAGTTCCTAGTAGGCATGGGCCTGCAGCATGAACGTAAACGAGAGACGGGTCCCTTGAAATTAGCAGCTACGGTTATTGTGTGTTTGCCTCTATACCCTTCCCCCCGCCCCCAAACCAGCCACCCACAGAGAAAATCTTTACAGAGTACTGCTAACAAAATCCCAGCTAGCAATTCACGTCAAAGTTCCTACATCATTTTGTATGGTAGATATAGGGTTCATATTTCCACTGCTGACATTTGAGTAGCTTTAGCTATCAGGTTTGAACTAGTTCCGGAAATAAGTGTTCATGCCTCGAATAGTTTGAAGAGTTACTTGTGCAAGCCTATATCCATTTGTATCACGGCCCTGTGTGTTTTGCTGACTGGATCCTATAGACGGTTGAGTCTGCCATCTTTGGTCTGACCTCCTGAATGACTGTGACTGTGGTAACTACAGTTTTGCTTCAAAACTTGGTGCTTGTGCAGTTTTCCTGTTGCATTATTTGTCCCTGACTATAAATTCAGGTAATTTGGTAACAACGACAGATCAGTTGCTTAATTGTTGCCGCTGCAAGCAGTTCCACCGTATTGATCGGTGTTTGTAGCTGAGCACAGGGACTTGGATGTTCCTCACCCATAATGCATGGTTTGATATGTCTTTGTTCATTTTGTCTCCTGTGGTGTGAAGTTGGCAGTATATGTATATGAAAGGTGACCCCATGTATGCCGACAATACCCACTTATTCTTCCCTTGCACCATCCCTTTTTATAAAATTTGTTATCTGGATATGGGCACGGTTGCCTTTATTGTCTGTCCTCAGTTGTCCCGAGAAGGTGGTGGTGGGGCTTTTTAGGAATTGTTTTTACAACTGAATGGCTTGCTAGGCCACTAGAGGGTAGTGAGAGTCAACCTCCTAGCGTGATTCCACAACTGCTACCTTGCTATCTGCCTATTTGATCAAGTCGCAGGTGAGCCAGAACTTCTTGCAGCTCAGCATTGGCAAGACTGAAACCATCCTGGTGCCCAAGCTATTGATCCCATCCCCACTCAAGGCCATACCACAGTACATAATCTCTGCTGTGCTTTAAATTCCACATCCAGTCCAGTCCATCAGCAAGACTTTCACCACTGGGGCATTGCTACCTTCCATTTTTACCTCACACCTGTCATTGAAATCCTCACCACAGCCCCTTGCTACCTCTAAATTTGACACAAGCTTCGGCTGATTCAGGAGTCCACTGCTCGTATCTCATCCCGCTCGCCTATCTCTCCAACCTTGCTTTCCTCCAATGGCTCCCCATCCTTTTGTGCATTGATTTTAAAATGTTTTTCAGTTCACTCCATGGCCTTGCTACTACTGCAACCTCCTCCCCCCTCCCTATATGCCAGCCTGTACCCTCTGCTCTTCCAACTCTGGTTTACTGTGCATTTCCCCCTCCTTTTCACTTTATTGTGATAACAGACACTTTGCCAGCTTGTCCCACACTCTGGAACGTCTTCCCTCAGTTCCTCTGCCTTGCTACATCTCTTCCCACTTTCTAAAGCCACCTTAAAACTTAACTCTGATACTCTTCCTTCCAGCTCTGACTGGGACATTTTGAGACTTTAAAAACATTATGGCCCAGAAATTCCGGTCGGAGGCTTCCCGTGGGCGCAAGCCCCCGACCTGTACTTAAAGAAGCGTGCCTACCGTTATGCTCTGGGCCCGTGCAGAATTCCGTTCCTGTGCCTGCTCCAGCTGCCGGTGTGCAGTGCTTGCGTATCCCAGAGGCGCAGCTAGTTCGCAGCGTCCCTGGAATCACGTGGGCCATGGGGAGCCAATCGGAGCAGGGAATCTCCATTCATAGATTTGACAAGAAGACCTGTCAAATCTATGAATAGAGATCGGCCCCAAAACATAAGTAAAACTTCAAATAATTTTTTTTTTAAAATCACATTTTTAAAATAACTATAAATTACATAAATTAACTACATTAAACAAATTAAAATTTTTGAAAAAAATAATTAAAAATGTTTTACTTTCTTCACCTCTTACCTTGTTAAAAGCAGGCCTTGCACCTGCTTTTTCCACGCGCAGCTGCTAGGGACTTACCCGCACTGCATCAACTGAGAAAAAAAACGGAAGTTCCAGGTCTACGCGCTGCCTCGCCGGCGCACGTGGTTGACCTGCGCACCCCTTCCTTCAAGAGAACGGAAGTTCCGGTTTCCAGCGCATGCGCGAAACCGGCACTTCCGTTGGCCCTACGGGTGAGTACACAGCGCGTACTCACCCGTAGGGAACGGAATTTCAGGGCCATTATAAATCCAAGTTGTTGGACATTTTATTGGTTAAGATGTGTAAAACCTTTTGATCTTGCAGGTTCTGAGCGTAAAGAAGCCCAGAGGGGTGGTGTCTATTTTAGTGGAAAGCCTGAAATCCGCAGGGCAATGGAAATAGCAGACGATGCCAATCAGAAGTCGAGAGAGAAGCGTTTGGAATTGGCTGTGTGCACTGAACCTTCTGAGCCAGAAGATGAAGATGATGATGATGATGATGAAGAAATGGAGGTAAATGAATAATAGTTAAATCGAACCATTTATCAGAATTAACGCACCTCAGCCATACAGACGAGGAATGTTCCTAGATTCGATTCCCCGGTCTGTATTGAATAAGTTAATCTGAACCGGGGCGGCAGTACGGGTTCGACAATTGGTCTCGGCACCTCCGAATTAGAGAGGGAATAATGAGTCAGGGTTCCTGTGCCTGCTCATTGTTCACCCCCCTCCTGATGGAAGTACAGGTGCATTGAGATTGGGTGACAACAGTTGAGGGCTCAAATGCATTGCTACCGCCGCCCCCAGAACCAGGACTAGCTTGATGACACACTGTCAGGGCTGATGTGAATTATAACCACTGGGGGCATGGCTCCAGAAGGTGACTGCTGCCTGTGGAGCACATCCCCCTCCAGAGAAGCCACACCTTGGTGAGGGAATGGAGGAAACAAAAGAGCTTGCAAGTTCTCCCCTGTTAAGGTACTGCCCACCAGTGGTGCTGTGCAGAGCGGGAGTGCCGATCATCGATCTTTGAGCTATCTAATCTTTCAATTGCAGCACTACAGTTGATCTGAGTGCCCCTTGGGAATACGTAATGTGCCATTAACCCCCCGCCTCACCTTCCAGTCGAGTAAATGTAGTAGATACATGTAAAGGATTCATGTACACTTATCTTTGTATGAATTTTGTGCTCTGCATGGTGGGAGTGCTGGGCAATGGAACAGTTTTTAACCCTCTCATCTGTGTCATCCAGTGCCAGTATTGAAGACTCAGGTCAAGTAGTAACATAGCAATTTGTAAAGTTCCCTTCATTCAAACTGCATTAGCCCCAACTTAATAAGGGCACACTTTTATCTGTTCCCTTCTCCCTTCAGTGCTCAAGGCTGAATATTTCCACTTCCCACAGCAGCCATCTCTTTCACCTCTCTGCCTTAGGTGACCAGATGAAGGAGAATTCTGTCCTGTGTGGAGCACTGTGAGCTGGGTCTGGATTCGTGCTGTCTAAGCTCACTTGACCCTTGCTCCCAGCCGAGACAAAGCTTCTATTCCAATAGTCTGGGCTGGATTCAGACTTCACGTCCCGAGGTGATGACACTCTGCCAGCCCGCTGCGCCTGTTGGGCTGTTGGGGGAGGGAAAAAATGAGAGAATTGGGTAAATCTGAAATACTGCTTTCCAGGTAGGTGACCAATCTACAGTGAGTGAGGAAGATAAAGAAAATAACAGTGAGGATGAGAAAGTGAAGAAGCGATCGTCAAGGGCAACGCGTTCATCCTGTGTCCAGACCAAAAGGAGGCGGATCGTGGTGGAGTCTGATAGTGACGTTGAAAGCTCGGAGGATGAGTTTAAACCCGACCAGCAGGAGGGGAGCAGTGACGAATGCAGCAGCAGTGTCGACGAGAAAGATATCAGCGAGCCCGACACGGACACTGACCCCGATAGTCCGGTGAAGACTCCCTTCAAGCGCAAGCGTGGAGTGTCCGTCGTCCCGGCCACAGCAAAAAGCGCCTCCAGTTCCCCCTCGGAAACTCCAAAGAGAGCAGCGGCGGTGTCCTCGGGCACAAAGTCTAGACTGTCTGCCTTTTCTGCGCCGGAGACGTTCGAGTGCCAGTCCAACGGAGGTGCCTCGGGCAGTGCTGCACCAGCGGCAACGTGGGACCATGAGAAGCTGGAGTGGTTGAAACCTGGTAAGAGGAAGGATGCCAAGAGACGCAAGGAAGCTGACCCTGACTACGACCATTCCTCGCTATACGTGCCCGATGATTTCCAGTACAAGTGCACCCCGGGCATGCGGAAATGGTGGGAGCTCAAATCCCAGATGTTTGACAGTGTGATTTTCTATAAAGTTGGCAAGTTTTATGAGCTCTACCACATGGACGCTGTCCTAGCTGTTAATGAGCTGGGTCTGATGTTTATGAAGGGCAGCTGGGCTCATTCTGGTTTCCCCGAGATTGCTTTTGGCCGTTTCTCCGATGTGCTGGTTCAGAAAGGGTACAAGGTGGCGAGGGTGGAGCAGACCGAGACCCCCGATATGATGGAGGCACGCTGCAAGTCACTGGCGCACCCCACCAAGTTTGACCGGGTTGTCCGAAGAGAAGTGTGTCGGATAATTACGAAGGGAACACAGACGTACAGCGTCTTGGATGGCAACCCGTTGGAAAGCTGCAACAAGTATCTCCTGTGCATGAAGGAGAAGGTGAATGCTGACTCATCGGGCCAGTATCGCTCGTACGGCGTCTGTTTCGTCGACACGTCCGTTGGCAAATTTTACACGGGCCAGTTTGAGGACGATCGGCATTGCTCACGTTTCCGGACTCTGGTGGCACACTACACGCCGGTGCAGGTGCTGTTTGAAAGGGGCAACCCGTCACTGGAGACCAGGAAGGTTCTGAAAGGCTGCCTGGTCTCTGCCATGCAGGAAGGTCTGCAGTCGGGGTCCCAGTTCTGGGAGGCATCGAAAACACTAAAAGTTCTAGCTGAGGAGGGCTACTTCAACGAAACTAAACAGGAAGACCTGGGCGTTCCTTTGCCTCCTGTCATCCAAGGCATGGTATCCGAGGCTGACTCGCTGGGGCTCACTCCAGGCGAAGGCCACGAGCTTGCCTTGTCGGCACTTGGGGCCTGTGTGTTCTACCTAAAGAGATGTCTTGTTGACCAAGAGCTCTTGTCAATGGCAAACTTTGAAGAGTATGTTCCCGTGGATATTGGCATTGAAAGAACGAAAGTGTCCAGCAGTCGCTTTGCCGGAAGCCGGCAGCGCTTGGTCCTGGATGGCATTACACTCACCAATCTGGAGATCTTACAAAATGGCACCAACGGCACCACCGAGGGCACGCTGCTGGAGCAGCTGGACAACTGCTGCACCTACTTTGGCAAACGGCTACTGAAGCAGTGGCTGTGCGCCCCCCTCTGTAATCCCCTCGCCATCGAGGATCGATTGAACAGTATTGAGGATCTGATGGCCGTGCCGGACAAGGTTACGGAGATCATTGAGCTGTTGAAGAAACTGCCGGACTTGGAGCGGCTGCTCAGCCGGATTCACAGCATCGGATCGCCTCTGAAAAGTAAAGACCATCCTGATAGTCGGGCCGTGCTGTATGAAGAGACCACCTACAGTAAAAAGAAGATTGCAGACTTCCTCTCTGCTCTGGAAGGGTTCAAAGTCTTCCAGGAGGTGCTCCAGATTATTGAACCATCTGTTGATGGCTTCAAGTCCAGGCTACTTAAACAGATATTAAGCTTGAAGGGAAGTGCCACCGAAGGCCTCTTTCCCGATTTGTCTGCGGAGTTGAAGAGGTGGGACACGGCCTTTGACCACCAGAAGGCGAGAAACACTGGAGTAATTACTCCCAAAGCCGGCTTTGACCCAGATTACGACCAGGCACTCGCTGACATCAAGGAGACTGACCACAGCCTCCAGGGGTATTTGGAAAAGCAGCGCAAGAGGCTCGGATGCCGAAGTGTTGTTTACTGGGGCTCTGCCAAAAACCGGTACCAACTGGAGGTTCCCGAAAGCGTTGCCGATCGGCACGTGCCAGAGGAGTACGAGCTGAAATCGACCAAAAAAGGCTACAAGCGTTACTGGACAACGCAGATCGAAAGGCTGTTGGATACAATGAGCAATGCTGAAGAGAGGCGAGACGCTGCTCTTCAAGACTGCATGAGGAGGCTTTTTTACAACTTTGACAAGAGCTACAAAGACTGGCAGGCAGCAGTGGACTGCATTGCTGTTCTTGGTAAGTGAAGTGTTGCCTCAGTCACTTTGATAGCACCCTTGTACTGGGTGATCCAAGCTCATTCTTGGGTTGAATGTGAAAGGTTAAAGGTCTGTTTGCTCTTTTAATGGTTGGGGAAAACCATCCATGATGTATAAATCTTCTGCCCCACCTCACTCTGTGCTTGAAGTAGGGGCGGGAAGAAATGGGTGGCGGAGTCTTCAATTCTGAACCGAAGGAGCTGCGTTCCATAATTGGTGTCTGACTGTACAGTCGCTAATATTGCCATCCTACCACAAAGCTCTCATTAGTATTGGTGCTACCGTAGCGTGACTGGGTGCCGCCCTACCACGCTTGCCCTTTAACTTGCAGGCAGGCTGATTGGAATGTAGCTGGACACTCCTGCCGACTCTCCCACCCATCACCAGACCCCGGTGTGAAGGTAGCTTCTCGCACGGTGGGCTTGCTGTTGTGACTGTTGGTCCACTCGATGTGACCGGGGGCTGGGCATGGTTATGTTGGAGCAGTTTTTTAATATAATCCGAGCTTAAATAACTTCTTGTGTGAGCCTTCATTTTATGAACAAACCCGAGCAGTCCCATGACGGAGCAGAGGGAAAGGCCCCAGAGCCCAGCAAGCCAAACCTTTTTTTGAACAATGAACCCCACCTACCCGCCATCTCGCTCTATTCCTCTTGCTCCAGAAACTCATCTACAACATACTCCTGATAATTCAGCTGGGTTTTTTTTTGTGCTTGAAAATTAAGTAACATAAATAACAGGGAAAGTGGGAATTTTGTGCTTAATTCAAAAGTATCTGAATTTTTTTTTTTTAGGAGGCGCGGACTGTAATTGTCTCTGCTTAATTGTCTTTTAGGTCGCTTCAGTTGCCTTCCCTGGTAACTTATTCATCAGCTGTGTTACTGCTTGGAGGGGAAAATATTCCAACCATTAACATAAGTGAAAGATTGGAGATGTCTTCAATATAATACTGTGCTCTCAATACGTTGGAACCGCGCCTCTCAATCGCCCCTCTAATCAATCGTGTTCTGAAAGTCCTGTTTTGAAATGTTCTGCCAACTCGACCACCACCCTGGTCGCCGAGTCTTTCCATCTCCGTGAGCGTTAAAGCTCCTGAATCTCCAGGATTTGAAAGTCAGTCTGCAAGAAAATCTCTCTCTTTGTTTTTGTTTTGGCAGTTGTGCTGAGATCACTGCAGCAGAGGCAGTTGGTGGTTTTGCTGGGGTGGTGAGCTGTGAAGCAGTAGATCAGATGTTGCACTGCTCCCAGTGCTGGTGGCCGGCCCTGCCGGCTAGCTCAGCAACAGTTGATGCGTCTCCCAGCTCAGGGACACCTGGTGTGATCCAAAGGCTCACCAGAATATGGATAAGTCCCTTTTAAGTTGACCACTTTTGAACAGTTCCGTCGGAGTTGACTTGCTGAGATTCCGGTGATGTGAATATTTTGCTGGTTAGAAACCTGTGAAATGAATCCAAAGTGCCTGCCTGTAAACTTGTTCTGGGTCAAGCTTCCTTCATCATCAACCACCCCCCAAAATGCTTAATACAAGTAAACTAGCTGCATGAGCTCAGAGCATTTTTTTTTTGTGCCACAAATCCGAGTTACATATTGTGCCTATTTGTCAATCCATGTTCTGTTAAATGCTGTCCTGAAATCCACCATTTGTGCTGTGTTCTCGATCAGTTACACTGACCCACTCGTTTCTTCACCTCCCTCTGCTGTATATTTCACCCACTTGTCTTCTGGCTCCCAGTCTCTCTTCCCCACTCCCACCCGGCCAAAAGGCACGGGCATCTTCCAAAGGGAAGTCACTTGAGTGCAATTCCAGCATTTTCAAGAGCTTGTGGATGGTTGGGAGCTTCGGTCACATCCACATTGCCCCAGAGCTTCTAAACCTCACGACTAGAAGACATCCCTGGTGCCTGCAAATGTTCTGATCAAACAAAATCGAAAGACTTGCTGCTGGGCATTGGAATGAGACTGGTCACTGGGCTTATTGGTACACAAGTCGATTCTTGTGTGATGTTCTTTAAATCATTGCTTCAAATTTCTGCCACCACCAGCACTTCAATACAGATCAAATACTGTCTCCAGGAATGATTTGAAATTTGGAAGAACCAAACCTTTAATTGTACTGACAGTTCTTCAAAATAAGCCTTTAATAAAGTTGTCAGCGCTCTTATGGTTCTTTTAATCTTGCAGATGTTTTGATCAGCCTAACACACTACAGTCAGAGCGGAGAGGGGCCAATGTGCAGACCTGCCCTAATGCTTGGCGACGAGGATACCCAACCGTTCCTGGAGCTTAGACACTCGCGCCACCCGTGCGTTTTAAAAACCTTTTTTGGGGATTTCATCCCTAATGATGTGGTCATTGGCTGCAAGGACGCTGAAGATTTGGAAGATGGTCACCGTAACAACCAGGCTTCCTGCCTGCTTGTAACAGGCCCAAATATGGGTGGCAAATCTACACTCATGAGACAGGTAGGAGAGACACCGTTGCCGACCACAATTCTGTACACTTTAAATTAAAAGAACTTGCATTTATATAGCGCCTTTCACAACCTCGGGACATCCCAAAGCGCTTTACAGCCAAAGAAGTACTTCTGAAGTGTAGTTGCTGTTGTAATGTAGGAAATGCGTCAGCCAATTTGCACACAGCAAGGTCCTACAAACAGCAGTGAAATAAGTGACAAGATAACCTGTTTTAGTGCTGTTGATTGGGGATAAATATTAGCCAGGACACCGGGGAGAACTCCCCTGCTCCTCTTCAAATGGTGCCATGGGATCTCTTACGTCCACCTGAGAGGGCAGACGGGGCTTCGGCTTAACGGCACCTCCGACAGTGCAGCACACCCTCAGTACTGCTCTGGGAGTGTCGACCTGGATTATGTGCTCAAATCTCTGGATTGGGACTTGAACCCCCAACTTCTGACTCCGAGGCGAGAGTGTAAGCCACGGCTGAATTTTGAGCCTAAACTGATAGTTTCTTTTCCCTGTCCTTTTGAAAAATATATTGTAGATTAGAATAATGCAAGAATTGATGACTAGTCTCGCGCAATTCACAAGTATAAATTGAACAGAATTGCGATGTTCTGGAATGTAGAGTGGAGGTGTGTGTCAAGTCATCTGAAGGGGGTTTTCCAGTTTGGTGTTAAACTGTACCACGGTCTGGAAGCTGATTTTTCTTTTTTCTCTTTCTTCCCCCCCCCCCGGCCTCCACCCTTGACCAGGTTGGCCTACTGGTCATCATGGCTCAGCTGGGGTGCTATGTGCCTGCTGAAAGCTGCAAATTTAACCCAGTTGACAGAGTCTTCACACGCTTGGGAGCATCTGATAGAATCATGTCGGGTAAGAAAAGAGATTGGGACTGATCATTTTTTTTGTGAAAAGGTGCAAAAATTGTTTTCCCAAATTACTATCCAATGTTTGCAGTTGTTAAAATTTGTTTTAGAAATGCACAGCGAGCAGTTCTACCCAGAATTTTCTCCAGTTTAGTATGGGTTTATCGTGGATAAAGCTAAGGCCTACAAAACACAGATGCTTGCATTTCTGGCCTGCTGAGTTGAGGGCACTGATGACAGTAAAGAAGGGAAAATCTGTAGCTAATAACTACTTTCAGCAGTCTAAACACATCTGTACTTGGCTCCCTAGAGGGCATAAATGGACCCGAGAGCTTTTATCCCGGTAAGGAATTCTGTACTCCAGTCAAAGGTGTAGCCGGGTTACTTCTGTAAGTTTTCAGGTCCTTGGTGGAAGCTGCCAGAATCTTTTTGCCGACAATCTGACTAGGGAACTATATTGACGGGGATGCGCAGTTCACGAGGGCCAAGCTGAATGATAAAATCGGCATAAATGAGATGGCACCGATTCATACAGAGCAGGTTACTTGTGCTAAAGAAAATGGGTAAGAACTACTGCATTTGGATTTGTGAGCTTATTGGCATAAATACCTGTTGGGAGGAAGCTGGTTAACCAACCTTTGCCCTAACACATTGGCTGGAAAAAGCTAAGTAGACTCGATGTATTCCTTCCTTACCAAGCAGTATTCAGAGGAATGAAGTAAAATGTAGTAATCTTTCAGTCGGAATGTAGGGGCATGGAGGTTGTGCAGCAGCATCTGAAATGACGTTAAACATCATTCTTGCAGGTGAAAGCACTTTCTTTGTGGAACTCAGCGAGACGTCCAGTATCCTGCAGCATGCAACACAGCATTCCCTTGTGCTTTTGGATGAATTAGGTAATGTTTGGATCTACTTCTTTAACTGTCTTGCCAGGTTTCCGAGGATCTGATCATAGTGATAAATCTGTGACTGTTCAAGCATATTTAAGGAGCTGGTGCACTTTTGCATACATTTGAATTTGGCGAGTGAAGTTCCTAGTGAGCAATCTGAACAAATGTGAAGTGCATACACTGAGCACTTAAAATGGCGTTTTCTCTGGATTGTGAGGCTTTTGTTTCTTAGCTTGTCCCATTACCATCTCCTTTTGCCTTGCACCATCATTCCTTTTGTCTCTTAATCGCTCCTGCCTTTCATCCTATCACAGACCTTCCCTTTTGTTCTTTCCTCCCCTCCCCCCTTTCCCTGCCCCTACACTTGCTTAAAAACCTGTTCCATCTCCAGCTTTTCCCAGTTCTGACGAAGGGTCATCGACCTGAAACGTTAACTGTTTCTCTCTCCACAGACCTGCTGAGTATTTCCAGCATTTTCTGTTTTTATGTCTGTAGAATTAGTTTGGCTACTTTCATACTTTGTTGTAAGATTTTGAATAATTGTTTGAGGGCATCCTGTCGGCTATCGTACTGGGCTCTTGATGGGGAACGTGGGGGACTTTAATCTTCTTAGACTGGGCAAAGGTAGTCTGGAGGATGAGTTCATGGAATGCATTCGAGACAATTTCCTAGAACATTGCATTGTGGAACCAACCAGGGAACAGGCTATTTTAGATCGTGTAATGCGGCAGGCTAATTAGTAATTTCATATTATGATCACTCTTCCCCAGAGGATCATTTACTATGATGGAATTTCACATTGGGTTTGAGAGTGAAATACTTCAGTCCGAAACGAGAGTCTTAAACTTAAATAAAGCCAATTACATTGGTGTGAGGGGTGAGCATCTTTTAATATAGAATGGTTACAGCACAGAAGGAGGTTATTTGGCCTGTGGAGCCTGTGCCAACTCTCTGCAAGAGCGCTTCAGCTAGTCCCAATCCCCTGCTTTTTCTCCGTAGCCCTGCAATTTTTTTTCCTTCAGGTACATATCCAATTCCCTTTTGGAAGCCACAATTGAATCTGCCTCCACCACACTTTCAGGCAGTGCATTCCAGATCATAACCACTCGCTGCGTAAAAAAGTTTTTCCTCATGTTGCCTTTGGTTCTTCTGCCAATCACCTTAAATCTGTGTCCTCTGGTTCTCGGCCAATGGGAACAGTTTCTCTCTCTACTCTGTCTGGACCCCTCATGATTTTGAACACCTCTATCAAATCTCCCCTCAACCTTCTCTGCTCTAAGGAGAACAACCCCAGCCTCTCCATTCTATCCACGTAACTGAAGTCCCTCATCCCTGGAACCATTCTTGTAAATCTTTTCTGCACCCTCTCTAAAGCCTTCACAATCTTCCTGAAGTGCAGTGCCCAGAATTGGACACAATACTCCAGTTGTGGCTGAACCAGTGTTTTATAAAGATTCATCATAACTTCCTTGCTTTTGTACTAAGTTGGCTAAGGTAGCTTAGGAAGTTAGATTAAAAGGTATAACGGTAGATGAGCAGCGGTAAACATTTAAAGAAATATTCCAAAATTCTCAACGAATGTACATTCCATTGAGAAATAAAAACTCCATGGGAAAAGTGATCCATCCGTGGCTAACTAAAGAAGTTAATAGTATTAGATTAAGAGGCTTATAATGTTGTGAAGAATAGTAGTAAGCTTGAGGATTGGGAGAGCTTTAGAAACCAGCAAACGATGACCAAAAAAATTGATAAAGGAGAAAATAGATTGAGTAAACCAACAAGAAATATAAAAACAGATTGTAAGAGTATATAAGACTACAAGTATGTAAAAAGGGAGTAGCTAAAGTAAGCGTTGGTTCCTTTGAGGCTGAGACAGGTGACATAATGGGGAATAAGGAAATGGCAGAGACTTTAAACAAATATTTTGTATCTGTCTTCACAGTAGAAGACACAAAGCATACCAAAAATAGTGGGGAATCAAGGGGTTAATAAGTGAGAAACTTAAGTAATTAATATCAGTAGAGAAAAAGTACTTGAGAAACTAATGGGACTAAAAGCTGACAAATCCCCTGGACCTGATGGCCTACATCCTAGGGTTCTAAAAGAGGCAGCTGCAGAGATAGTGAATGCATTGGTTGTGATCTTCCAAAATTCCCTAGATTCTAGAACGGTCCCAAATGTAACACCACTATTCAAGAAAGGGAGAGAAAACGAGGATCTACAGGCCAGTTAGCCTGACATCAGTCGTCGGGGGAAAATGCTGAAATCCATTATTAAGATAGCAGGGCACTTAGAAAATCTCAATGATTAGGCAGAGTCAACATGGTTTTATGAAAGGGAAATAGTGTTTAACAAATTTGAGTTTTTTGAGGATGTAACTAGCAGGGTAGATAAAGGGGAACTAGTGGATGTAGTATATTTGGATTTCCAAAAGGCATTTGATAAGGTGCCACATAAAGTTGCTAAGCAAGATAGGGGCTCATGGGGGTAATATATTAGCATGAATAGAGGATTGGTTAACGAACAGAAAACAGAGTAGGGATAATATGGGTCTTTTTCCGGTTGGCAGGCTGTAACTAGAAGGATGCTCCAAGGATTTACAATCTATATTAATGACTTGGATGAAGGGACCGAGTGCAATGTATCCAAGTTTGCTGACCGTACAAAGCTAGGTGGGAAAGTAAGCTGTGAAGAGGACACAAAGAGCCTGTAAAGGGATATAGACAGGTTAAGTGAGTGGGCAATAACGTGGCAGATGGAGTATAATGCGAGGTTATTCACTTTGGTAGGAAGAATAGAAAAACAATATTTTTTGAATGGTGAGAAACTATTAAATGTTGGTGTTCAGAGAGATGTCGGTGTCCTTGTACAGGAAACAAAGTTAGCATTGCAGGTACGGTAGCATAGTGGTTGTTACTAGACCAGAGGCCTGGAGACACGAGTTCAAATCCCACCACGGTAGCTGGGGAATTTAACTTCAATTAAAAAAAAACTAGTATATGTAATGGTGACTGTGAAACTACCATTAAAAACCCATCTGGTTCATTAATGGAAATTTGCTGTCCTAAATGTGACTCCAGACCCACAGCAATGTGGTTGACATCTTAACTGCCTAGCAAGCCACTCAGTTGTATTCAAGTATCCACCACCTTCTCAATGCTGGACTCAGGTTTGTGAATCTTTGGAATTCTCTACCCCAAAAGGCTGTGGATGCTGAATCGTTGAACATATTCAAAGCTTAGATAGATTTTGGACTCTAGGGGAATCAAGGGATATGGCAAGTGGAGTTGAGGTTGAAGATCAGCCATGATCTTATTGAATGGCGGAGCAGGCTGAAGTGGCCGTATGGCCTACTCCTGCTCCTATTTCTTTTATGTTTTTTTAAAAAAAAGACATTTCTGATCTAAATTCCCTTTTTCCTGATTTTCTGTGGTGGCATTCATATTGGATTGAAACAAAACACTTTTCCAGCTATTGGTGAGCAGAGTAAATGGATACATGTGCAGAGAGATCTAGATTAATGTCGTCCTTGGCTCAGTGGTCGCACACTCGCCGAGTCAAAAGGTTCAAGCCCCACTCCAAAGACTTGAGCATGTAATCTAGGCATCACAAACAGATTGTTGGGTCATTTATCTCATTGTTTTGTGATTTTTGCTGTGTGCAAATTGGCTGCCATGTTTCCCTATATTCCAACTGGCTGTGATGTGGTGAGGTTATGAAAAGTGCTACATGGTCTTTCCAATATTTTCTCCTTGGATGGTAACGCATACTGAGGTATGCAACACGGTGGCATAGTGGTTAGCACTGGTGCCTCACAGCGCCAGGGACCCGGGTTCCTGTCTGTGTGGAGTTTGCACATTCTCCCCGTGTCTGCGTGGGTTTCCTCCCACAGTCCAAAAATGTGCGGGTTAGGTTGATTTGGCTATGATAAATTGACCCTTAGTGTTAGGGGGGGGATTAAATATGTGGGGTTACGGGGGTAGGGTGGGATATGTGTACTGTGGGGATTAAAGCAGGGACAGTGAACTGGATTTGGATGATCAGCCGTGATCGTATTGAATGGTGGAGCAGGCTCGATGGGCCGAATGGCCTACTCCTGCTCCTAGATTCTATGTTTCTATGCAGCACTCTGTGCCACTAGAATTTCAGGAAGTGTATTTGGTGGGCATGTGAAATCTGTGTCCATTTAACCCAAGTGACCATTATTCACTCGTGAGCCTTGACACAAGGTTTTTTTGGGGGGTGGGTGGGGGGGGAGGTGAAGGAACTGTTTGGTGAGGGATTGCACACATCCAAACTGATACTAGCCATGAGATGCACATTGTCTCTCTGGGGTTACTAGATAACCATTTGGATTGGGCACCTGGGCTGTATTTTCCCCCTCTACTTAGTCTTAGCACCCTAACCTCTTACTCTAGTGGAGCCAAGTGGTCTATTTACCATAATGATCTGGAGGGGAGAACCAATACATGAAATACCAATCTCTGCTGGGATGCTGTTATAAATGAACCCAGCAAATTAAAATCAGTGTCAAACTCTTGTGTTTTTTAATACGGTGTCCTAGTTTCATAATTTCTGTTCCTTTTTGAACTACTGTTGGGGCAGTTGGTTTGAGGTATAGCTGTGAATATTCAGGTTAAGCAAAACATTTGCATTCTAATTTTTGTTTAACACACTTATTGCATGTCAATTGTTGTATTCCAGGCCGTGGTACAGCAACATATGATGGCACAGCAATAGCTAGTGCAGTGGTGAAGGAGCTTGCTGAAAATATCAAGTGCCGCACTCTCTTTTCTACCCACTACCATTCTCTTGTGGAAGATTTCTCTCGCTGCACTGCAGTCCGTTTAGGACATATGGTAAGTGCATGGCATTCAGTATAGTTTATAGTATTGTAGCAGCTTCATACTTGCATGTGCACCTGGTTAGAAATATTCTAGAAAGACAAGTTTCCAACAGCATTTAATGTGTGGCTTTTTTTTTTAAAGAGTTCCTGAATTTGGAAGGCAATTATTTCATAGCTCAAATGAAAAGCAAGCATGTCTATCTGAGGCACCTAATTTCAGCTGCATCAGTTTGTTTGTACATGTCTCTAATGTATCTTCTGTTGTGGACCATTTTGTAGGCTTGTATGGTTGAGAATGAGTGTGAAGATCCAAGCCAGGAAACTATCACATTCCTGTATAAATTTATTAAAGGAGCCTGTCCAAAAAGTTATGGATTTAATGCAGCAAGACTTGCAAACATTCCTGAGGAAATTATTCAAAAAGGTCACAAGAAAGCTAAAGAATTTGAGAGGATTACCATTTCCTTCAGACTTTTCAAGTAAGTGTGTAGAACAAAGTAAACCTTCAGGTTTTTAATGTATCTGATGGTTAAGATAATTGCAGCAGTGTCTGATTACTTGGCAGGCAAAGTAGAAATGGTAAATGTACGAGTGAATTTCATCGGCAGCAGAATAATGGTAACCTATGCTTCCCAAGGGCTCACTTGTTACTTTCTATTGGACAGGAAAGAGGACTTAACTTCCAGGCTTGATTCAACCTGCTAAGATGCACTAGGGCAAATGTTCTAGTTATTTTCCATTGTGGGTGGAATGTGATGGAGTATTAAGGGAATTCAAAGCAAGCAATAGGCTTATTTAATCCACACGCACAGTTGGAAATAAGCTTTTGAAAGTGAGGTATTGAATTAAAAAGGTGTAGACTTGCAGGGATAGTTAGTCCTGACCATTTCAGGAAAGTAGGGTGAAGAGACTGATCTGTTAAAGGGTAGCAATACTAAAGACACTGAGATGTTAGCAACTAGATAAATCTCCTGGACAGCTAAACAAGGGTTACTTTAAGAACCACTCAATCAGGTGCAGTATACAGATTTAATGCAGGTGAAAGGGGGGTTGTAATTGAAACATGGACATTTAGCTCATTTGTTTTAACTGTGGGCAAGATGAATATATGGGTGGTAGTTACTGCTTTTAAAATCTCAGTATCCAAATAACTGTTGGTAGAGATTTTCAAATACCTTTTTGTTTCTGCAGGGAGATGTGCTTTTTGGTTGAAGACCCAAATATTAACTTCCTTACTCTACAGCCAATACTGAAGAAGATTGCTGAAATCTGAACACTATCAAGTGTATGATTTAATTCAGAGACAGATGATATTTGAAATTATGTTCTAATAAAGTTTATTTTAAAATGATAAGACTCTCTTCCTAGGAAATTAAACCCTTTTTTATTGTTACCTAGCATCTACATAATGGTTATTGAATACTCCACAATATATTAAGTCTAGGATGTTATGGTACATGCATACACTTTCAAGCTGTTGCTTTTTACCCACTGTCACCAATACGCATTAATGAAAAGCTATTGAGGGGAAACTGTGTATATATGTACATATATACTATCGGCTTCATTACAGGGAGAAGCATTGCCAAAAATGGCACTGTCCAGAAGTTACTTTTGTAACAATATGCACATTTTAATGACATGGCATCTAACCTTTTTTAAACTGGTAAAATACTGGTACTTCCACTTCAGATGTGTTTTCCCTTAATCCCTGTTCAGTCTCATGAAAGCACTTGTTATAATGTTGACTTCTGGAAATAACTTTAAAAAGAACATATCCATGTTCTGTAATTGAAATCAGAATAGCTGTGGGATACAATTGATTAGTGTTTTCTTTTCTCTTTCATAGAAAGAACTTAAGATACTGGGACATGAGTATAGTTACAGCAAGTCTAGTTCTGCTAACAAAACAGGACACAGTCAAGTACAATAAGGTTTTGCTTGAAATTACAAAAAAAAGCTACATGAGAAAAGCATTAAAATCAGTTGTCTCGGTTGAATAAATGTTTTTTTTAAAAAATCAAATGCAGAAGTGCTAGATCACATTTTCATACATACACCAACCCAATCAGTACCCATTGTCCATAGATGTTGCAGAACACCCCTGTGGTTCTGTATGCTGTGTTCAACAGCAGAACAGTCCTTCTGCAAGCTCCATGTTTCAATGCTACTTGTCCAAAGAAAAATACAGCTTCACAAGCTGGCATTTAGGGTACAAAACCACAGTGTTAGCCTTTTGTCGATTGGATAGTCCACTGCTGGCTGCTTAGTCTGTAGTAATGCTATTTATGCCCAGCCTTCTCTTGATCCTGAGTTAGCAGATTGCTCCTTTCCTTCACTGCCAGAACACCAGAGATTGGGCTCTAGTGTCATCCACACATGCACGACTGCTGTACAAATTCTGACACATTCTTCCTGAAGATTTGGGCAAATGATATTTTTCCCCCAGAGTGTGTTTTTTATACAAATGGAGTTACTGTTGATTAGAATGGCAGGATATACTGAAACTCAATTGTGTTGCAACGTATTGGACTCTATTGGTGGTGCAGAGTCATACAAAGTGTCTGTATCGTGCGTGGGTTCTCCAGCTAATGTGCAAGGATTTGAAAGTGTTCCAGCACCACAGTCACAGAAAAATCTGTAATGAAAGGGGAAAAAAATAAGTTTCTTATATTGCAGGGTCCCAATTCAAACATATGACCAAGTAAACCATTAACTTATGCTCAGATTTAATTTATAATTTAAGAGTATCTGTACAAACACCATTCATCTTTACAGTTATTGTTGATGCAGCCCAATGAGTGGTAAATCCCAGTTTTCTGCTGTGGACTTGTGTATATAGTGCGGGTTTGAAGATCAAACTTACAGACGCGCATTTCAGCCTATCATGGATTTAAACAAGCCTTAGATGAGAAAAGACTGGTATCTCGTACCTATAAAAATAAGGGACAGCGGCTAAACTTGTTCTCCATGATGAAGAAAATGTGATAGACATGCCCCAGAGCATACCAACAAAGTTCTGAACTCTGCTTAGGAATAGGTATCAAGCATTGCAATGAGATATACTGGTATGACTAGTAATATATAATTCCCTGAAAGTGAGGATGCAGGTAGATCAAGCCATAATGCCCAATAGCATTTTGATTTTTATAAATATGGGCATATGTAGACATAATCAATTTGTACAAGACCACAGTTAAAGTACCAGGGCTAGTGAGAACAGATACTTCAGGATGATCCCAGGGATGGCAAACTGTATGTACAAGGAGACAAAGATATTGGGATTATTTCCACTGGAGCAGAGAAGGTCTAGAGATAAGGTTTTTAAAATTATTAAGGCAAGTACAGAGACATTTGGTATGATTGGAGAGTCAGTAATGGGGGGGGGGTCAATTTATAATTGCCAGAGAGAAGGGTTAGGAGAATGTTTTTTTATACAGAGAAAAGTTGTAACCTGGAATGCTTTGCCACAGGGATGGTTGATGCAGAAACCATTGTTAAGGGCAGGATTTGAAGCAGAGAAAGATGCAGGGGTATAGAGAAATGGAGAAGGATTGGTTTTGGATTGCTCGTGTAGAGCTGGCTCAGACGCAAAGGACTAAATGGCATCTGTGCTGTAAAATTGACAGTTCTATAGCTGCAAACCTCCTTATCCACTTAATATTTTCCTTTATTTTTATAATTTATTCTTTAATTTTTTCTAACCTCCTGTACTCAAGCCATTCCCACCTTCAGTCAGGGAGGGTGTGAAGAGGGTAATGGGCACAAACTTGATCCCACAGCTGGTGTAGCACAGGTCCACTTTAGAGCTTGTTACTAATTTGGGCAGTGCAAAGCAAGGCTAGGCTTGTCACACCTGTACACCCGCTAGCAAGTTGTTATAGAGGCTCAGGAGTTCAACAACTCATTTCAGCAGTGTTCGATGCCAGGGGGAGCACAGAGGCCTAATGAGCAGAAATGTCTCATCCTTTACGAAAGCTTCCATGTGTATTTTCTAGTCTCCTTCCACACCACCGTTTCTGTTGGGGTGTAATGTTAGCTTCCTTCCCAAAAGAAACAGCAGGTTGGTGGAATAAGAGTTTCAAACATGTGTGGGTGACCCTCTGTCCTAACTCCCAAAAGACAGCATCAGCTACTCAAAAGGAAAACAGCACTATTGTGGCAGAAGTTTTTATTTATTAATTATATATAGAACAACAGAAATATACCAGTAAGTCAACAAATACAGAAATCAGAGGGATCTCAGAAATTCCAGTTCAAAAATTATGGCTACTAATATTCACCATCTAATTATCCACAAAGTTTCCGATACAGTACTGACCTATCATGCCTAATGAATTCCACATCATGTCCTTGATGGCACTTCTTAATGCAGTTTACACAGATTGCATTGCGGTCTGTTGTGTTGCAGGTGTGACACCTGGTGATTAAAATACAATTGACATTAAAAGTTAAATATCAAAATGAGCTTTTTTTTTCACTTTTGTAATAATTGTGCAAGGACCATGAAATTTACCTGTAAAAATCATGCATTGGGTAGCTGGTGTAACTCGATATCTTGTACAGGCATTGGCCCCTATTAACAGCCTTTTCAATAGCATCTTGATTGTTCATTATTTTGTTGTCTTAAAGGAAGAAAAAAGAGTGCCATCATGTTTATATGACAGATGCAGTGGCTGAAGTAGAATTGTATTAAGTGAATATATTAGTTCTGCCCCTCCCAACCTGCTCAGACTTCCTCTTACCTAGGATAGGAAAGAGCAGCAGTTTTTTGTTTTCTCAAACTACGCGCAGGTTCCGACATTAACTTAGAATCACAGAATTATCATCACAAAAGAAGCCACTATTCAGCCCACTATGCCTGCACTGGCTCTCTGAAAGAGCATTTCACTTCATTGCCCTTTCCCCATACATTTTTAATATTTTTCAAATATTTATCCAGCCCTTTAGAAACTGTTCTGGATTATGCTTCCACCACGGTTTCTGGTAGGGCATTCCATGGTTTAACAATGCTTTGCCATTAACCTCTGCCTTGTTCTTTTGATGTTAAGTTGAAGTCCTGTGACCAGTGGAAATAGTTCTCTCTCTTTCCACCACCCAACACCCCACCCCATTGTGCTCAGCAAAACCTCACAATTTTGAACCTGAAATCAATCTGGTTGCTGATCTCAGTGCTGAAATATGGCTAAAATGCTTAGTTGGCTGTCGCAATACAAGTAGGCAAAGTAGTTGGAAAATGAAGTTATTTGAGTAAAATCCAGCTAAAATAACTACTGATACTCATTCTTAAAATAATGTAGCAAGCATTTGACAATTGCAAACTCCTTCATGAAGCATTTATTTAGCCACAAACCTTTTCATTAATTCAAAGCTTTCACCATGTATATTTGCCTGCACTGGATTTAGATGGCCCACAAACAGTAATAGCATTTCCAAAGTGATTTTTTTTTTTTTTAAATAGAGGACATGATTTATTTTATGGGCATTTCCACACATCACAAACATATTGCCATTTCTAGTATATTCCATTCTGAAAGATTACCATGTCAGTTGGCAGCAAGTCCTTTACCAAGTAATTTTTTTTAAAGGGATCATTTAAACTCCTCAGGGCTCTGTTTACAGCCACAATTAGATGCCCCAAAGTGTCTCCACATGTTCATTTTCAGAGTCATTGAAGCCACACAGCAGTTTATAGATAGGGAATGCATGCCCAGTTCCAAACCTAGCCCAATGTTTGATGACAAGAACTAATCAAATGTATCGTGACAGAAAGTAGTTTGATGAATTGAATTAAGAGTGGGATTCATATATTTATTATATGCTGTTTAGTCTTGATTTTATTTATCCAAGTACAGAGGGAGTTATCAATTCCAACAAATGACTCCATATAGATTCAGGAGAAAATTGCCGTAGGCTTATCAATAACCCAAAGTTGAGTGACTAGAGTTTATGGATACATAGGCAGCTTAATTCACACCTCTACACAACCAACAGAATCCCTATTCAGAGGAAGTTGAGTCAGAGTCAGACATTTGCCTACATAAGTCACTACAGTCATTTAGGATTATTTATTAGAATTGACACTTCAAAATGTTGCAACATGCTTGTATGTACAAGCACTAGTGCTCCACTGTTCACATGCGATTCACCAGATGGTTTCTCAGTGGGAGCTTCATAAGGATCCCACTCCATGACCTGAAATCTCCTGTGTTGAGATAGAGCTGTGGACAGCCTACCAAATTAGTCTCGGCAGGCCACCTTACTTAGCTTTTCTTACTTAGATCTACATACATCTCAGATGATGTTTCCCAATGCCTTTTAACAAAGCTCCACCTGGAAGTGAGAAAACATCTTGAAATTCTGAAGGATTAAGGTCAATCTACAAGAATCAGAATCTACAGTTTTCCAGCAAGGTTTTCAGGGAGAACATGAAATATTTGGTGCAATGCAAGCATTATAAATACATCAAAACATATCTGTGTAGGGTCTAACAAGATATTCTTCATCCGCATCTTCCTCATTCAGAGGATCCAATAAGATCTTCTACCTCCAAATCTGCGTACGGTAAGGATAGGGTATTTGTCGTACACCCACGCTGGAATTTCAACTTCCTCTCCTGCTGTCACTAAGAATTGGATAGTGAACCAATGTGGATGCAAGATCTATAATTTCTGCAGTCATCAATTCAAAGTCTTCCCACACAGGATTCCTCATTATTCTTACTACTCAAGGAAATTCAATCTGTATTGCTGCAATTTTGTGGAATAACCGAGAACATTGATGCAATGGCAACTGGAACATCAGCACTTTTCAGCCATAGGTTTAAGATCACAGAAGAGGGCATGCACACACAAGACTAAAAGCTACTAAAGAAGAACAGCACTGTGCAAATAGATCAACTTTTCCTAATGTTGAGTACCTTAACACCAACTATCCACAGGTGATAAATGAAGGAGGGAATCTCACACAAGTACAGTAAAGGTTAGGGTCATGACGTAGCTCAGGAGGCTAACACAAAATAAAAATCTAAAAAGAACTGCATCCACCATTTACCATTTGGATGGGCACCTCATTATGTGTGTGGAGGATCAATGAATCAATAATTTCAATTTTAGCAAGAACCTCAAACTTAACTTCAACAGCTGCAGATTGGATTGGATTGGCTAAAGACTTAAACATCTCAATTTTAATTGTACGAATGGACTTTTTTTTTGGAAGGAGTATTACTCTATTTCTCGTGACACTCTTCAAACACAAGGCCATAGAAAGTACTGTCTTTGCAACTCAATTATGTTACAGGACAATGCCATTCTTTCCCCAGTAATTTGCCAGAAAGCCACTATGCAAAGGCCCTATAAACAGTGGGTATACTTCAGCTGCCAGGCATTATTTTTGAGTGTATCCTCACATCTTATCAAGGACAGAGGTCATAATCAAAAACAATTAAAATGTTGAGTAATAGCTGGAATCCCAAACAATGGTTGTGTTGTGTTGAACCACTGATATCAGCATCCAGGATCAGGTAGAATGTTGATATCTAACCCAAATAATGCCCATAAGTCAAAGACAGATCAGCCAGATACAGCAGGTGGGTCTTTTCCAGCCAGGTCCAAACATACGAGACTTCCAGCACGCTACTACTTTTAGTGTGAAGGTTAAGGACATCTTCTCATTTTAGAGCAATCAATTTGAGAAGACATTGATTAAAAGTGCTCTTTTCCCCCAATCACTGTCACTTAAGAGATTTTCTTTTAAACTTTAAGTTGGTAGAATGCACTTAGAATTGATCTGCAGGGTATTAAATTGATGTTCATATCTACACTTGCAGAAATTTCCCCAATATGCTCATTACCAAAATAAATCTAGAGTCAAGAAGTCAAATATGCTTGGTGTAAATTTGATAGTGTAACATGATAAATTATCTGATATTTTCAGGATTTTCATTTTTAATAGGCAATCACAATAAAAGAAAACCATCAAAAGATTACTGAAAATACAAGAATGCATTTTCTTTTAAGGGGACATTTATGGATGCATTTTTGAAAGTCATCGGAGATAAAGTTGTTGTTGGGTTAAAGAGAACAATTGGTGTAGGATCAAGTTGTGTAATATTTTCTTTGCAGGCTATGCAGGGTTGTGTACATCTTACCATAAAAGTTGCTAAATTGGGAAATAATAAAATCTAATTTGGGGGGATGGGGTGGGTCAGCTGGGTGTCTGACATGTGGAAACCTATCAACCATGATTAAGAGTCATTGAATCAAGCTGAGAAATCTGCCACTACCCTGTTTGACCAAGGGCGCACACACACTCCCCACAGAGACACATCACCCATCCCAGTCCAGAGTGTATATGTGCAGGTTGGCAGGACCGAGGCTTAGGGACCGCCAAAGAGTCAAAAATTTGCAGTTTACAAACAGAGCATTAGTAAGGTTTGTTTTTATATATTTGTTCTCAAATGTGGACAACGCTGACAAGGACACATTTATTGTCCATTCCCAATTGCCTTCAGAAGGTGGTAAGTTGCCTTCTTGAAGTGATTGCACAACTGAATAGCTTATTAGACCACTTCAGAGACCATTACAAGTCAACTACATATTGTGAGACTGGAGTCACATGTAGGTCAAATCGGGTAGGGGTGGCAGATTGCCTACAGGATTAGATTTACGATTTCAGTTACGAGTTCAGGACCATATCACTACGCTACCATTCCGGTAGTTTGTCCACCTAAGAGCCGTACCCTTTGGGACATTGGTTGCAGGGTTATCTAGAGCCAAATGAAAAGATTTCCAGCTGCCATGATTGGTCTACCTCGCTTGATCCAGTAGTGAACCAGGCTAGCTAGTCAATCATGAACAGTGCCCTGGTGTATTGCAGACCTGCCTGGTTCACGTATCCTGAGCTGCCCCATCAAGCCTCTCATATCTGCAAAGTATCTTCAAAATAGTCATTACCAATGCACACAGATTCTGGATCAACTTTTTTCTTTTTCACTTATGACAATGTTGACTCTTGCTTGGGTACAGCTTCGCAATTGCTAACAGACCTCTAAGCAGCTTGCCCAAATAGCCATTCAGGTGACTGTATCCAGTGAACGTCTACAAGCTACTTGACTGTGGAGGCATCATAGCTGACCACAGCCCTATCCTCACCTGAAGGTCACGTGTACTTGCCAGCAGGGATCACTGGATAGTAACCCTCACTAATTTTCAATGAAGTGACATTGTAAACGGGTCAGCAAGCTATGGGATACTTTGTTCAGGTTATGGAGTAGATCTTCACAAAGTCACTGCAGGGGTAACTACATAAGGGGTCTGTTCCCAGAATTCCTTTAACCAGTTGCTGCAAGAGGATAAAACAAGGGACAAAGAATGGCACACAGTAAATGTATAGCTATCTCCCCTTCACAACGTTCAGAATCATACAGCAATTCAAATAGCTATATGAACATGACAAACAGATACTGTGGCTTTTCAGAGTGGGCAATTGAGGAGTATTTATGTTTAAGACCAGCCAACAGGACTGTATACTCTCTTCCAGTCATGTACTTATAAATGCAAGTCTTTCTTTTCCTCCGTTTCTATAATTTTCCAATATGGAAAGTTAGATGTGGATAATAAATATCTGGCCATCTATAACATATCCCCTTTTACCATTAGTAAGAAATATGAAACTTTTTCCACTAGTAAAGATTAATGATAAAATGTTTTTATACCTTTCATTGAAACATTCACACCAGATGCCAGAAACAACCCTCCAAACCGGTTGTTGAATATCTGATTGTTTTCTAGAGTAGCTGTAGCATGATTTGTTATCTCAATGCCTGTGAAAGAAGGACAATGATTATATACAGCTGGAATTGGAAAATAAAAAACTACCTTGGACCTTCAGGCCACCATTTAAACAAGCTTAGGACCTATATAGTTACAGTTAGTTAGGATTTTAAACATATTTGAGGCAAAATTGCTTGATCCAACTCCACTTCCATTAAATGTGTAGAAGTGAGATTTGCTATTTAGAGCCTGACCCCATCGGAGTATCCGAGGTCAGATAATTAACATAAATCAAGCGTCCAAGCTAGTATGAGTGCATCTTGGGTACCCACTTGTAGTGGTGTCAGAAGGGAAGAAAGAGGGGAAGATTCAGCACTCAAAAGCCACTTGGGGGAGAACGGACGTGACCAGCTGAAAATGCCAACCGTGGAAATTGGTCCCCTTTATAAAAGGGCCAATTTCAATGTTGCTGCCTGCAGTTTTCTGGCATGTTCTGGGCCTGGACTTCTGACCTGGACAGCGGCATCCAAGTCGGTCGGGTTAAGGCGGCGGAAGCAGTAGGCATTGCAGCTATCGTGCTGGCCTCCTCTCCTTCTTGACATCAGGCTATCCACGGGGCAGAACGAACTTCTGCCAGATCCTGCCTCCTAGTGGGAATTGCTGTGCATTGCTCTTTGGGGCGGAGACCCAGTGTTTCCAGGTCCTGCCTGTTCCTGCACCTGCCAGCCCTCTCCCACCATTTTACGCAAGAATCCTCTTAACCGGCCCCCAACAAATTCAGGACCATGGTATTCAATAAAACAAATTTTCCTTACTGAAACTCAAGGCTGCAAAACAAACTGTATGATTAGTTCTTTTTATATAAATGGAATTTTAATTTAACTTCATTCATCTCAAGGGTTTTAGGTCAAGATTCACCCCTCAATGCAGCTTGTTCTGGATCCAACTGAATGACAGGTGTGCTATAGTATCTATTACTGTATCACACACTGCCAAGGAAAATAGATGATAATGTGAACAGGGTTATGCAGAAGCCATCTCAGAATATCAATAAAATGGCAATCCTGCTGGAATAACTACACTTTTTTTGTTGTTGAAAAAACACTGTCGGTAAAAGTAGCACCATAGTTTGTCGAGTCCCAAATCAGTACAAAGCAAATTACGTCATTCTCATGTTGACTGATACAGATGCCTGTTAATCATGAACTGTCACTTGCACATCAACCTAAATCCCTGCTTGTCCTCTAAGTGTATTCTCATTTCTATATTAAAAAAACACCTCAAGAGCACTAAAATAATCAGCAGCAATGCATACAAGCTAACTTCTGATTTGACACTAAAATGTTAGAAGTTGACCTGATTGGGTCCATAAAACGTCACTTCCAATTTTAGATTTTTGGCACTTGGTTGTCTTACAATTTAAACATTTATGGAAAAAGGTATGGAATGGATAGTACATTAATGAGAAACTGTAAAAGATAAAATAAAGGAGAGCACGCAAAACTGGATAAAGATAATAGGTGGAATGCAAGGCAAGCAGAAATATTTAAAATTTGTATTTGAAGAGTTTATTTCAGTGGAGTAGGCGCAAAGTAAAATTATTCCTGATATTTGAGTTGCCTTATTACAGTAATATTAAGTTTGTTTCAGCGTCACAAGTACTTTCTGCCTGGACTACTCTTCTAGCAGTCAGCTATGGAGCAGCATTACAGGAGGCATGAGATCATGAACCCAATTCATCATCTCCATAAGACAGTGTTGTGTGTGGCAGCTCAAAAAGGGAGGAAAGAAATTCCATATAATCTCTGCATTCAGCAGAAGCCAGACATGATGATTTTATCAAATTCAGTCTTTGTACAAGAAACCTCTTGTATTGATAATACAGAATTGCCTTTTCCTCCATTCAAGGCCAACTGCTGATTTGTAATCAAATACATTTGGTCACGTTATACAATGTGACTCAACAATTAGGAGAACTAACTTGTTCTTAAAGTCTTTCTTTCTCATTACTTGCACACAGCTTTTAATTAAAAGTTACAGACCTGCTGCAAACCCATCAAATATCCTGTTCTTCCGCAACACTGGATGGCTGTTGGTGCTAATAAGGACACCGGCTTGGGCATTCCTGAAGATATCATTTTCTTCAAGGAGTCCTACAATAAAGAGTGAAAGAGAAAGCTGCACAATATATTACAATGTAAAAGAAATTCCATACAATCAGTAACAATCCCTGTAACAATTTGGCAATAAACAAGCCCATCTATAAATCGTTAAGAGTCCTCTTTTCAAACATGCAATATAAACAAAAAAAGAGGATTCTTTACACAGGAAGAAAAAGCCTGGCAGTGATTTTAATGGGGAAGTATCACTATTGGAAGTGTATTTTCAATGTAAAGTACTCCCCCATAAAGTCCACTTGAAAAAGATTGCAAAATATATACCCCTCCTCCTCCCGAAGAGACTTTTACATTGATGCTGGTTGAAAAGCAGTTCAATTTATCTATTTTAGTTGTGGATCTTTATTAAATTGGGGATCAGTCAGTAGTTATACAGCTCTTTCCTTCAAGAAGTTAAATGGATGGGATAGAATCCATGATGCGGTAAATTGTGCACAAAGTAAACTGTAAACTGTGTACAAGAGGGGCAGGCTTGATGGGCTAAATGACCCATCTCCTTCCATGCTTTTTGTTTGAGTTCAGTTTGCAGTTCCAAGCCAAAGCTTACAATTTTGAGGATCAATCCTATTCATATTTGTATTAATTGCAGCCTTCCCATCTCATACTCAGAAATTAGTATCTGCCCCATAATGCGCAATAAAAGCCCATGTGAAGTCTACACCTGTTTCAGAGCAGATGTGTGAAGAGTAGCTTAAACAGTTAACATTTATCCCATCTTCTATTAAAGTTAGAAAAGTAGATTTGATTTACCAAGATGACAAATCTCTTCTCCCCAAAAGTAGATTAATTGCAACATAATCTTCAAAAATTTAAGACAGATGCAAGACCCACAGATACGTGCTAAGCTTAGGGCCGGATTTTACTGTGAAAATAACCTCACCATTATTTATATATCGGACAGCAACTTCCAGCGAGTGGAGATACGCAGCTAAACACAAAAATCCGGAAATTGCTGTCTGAGATGCGCCGCTCCTCCGTAAGCTGCGCGAAAACAGTATCTCACCGCCTGGCTCCCCATTCAAATGTATTGTACAGCATGAATTTCCTGTACTGATGTTGTAGATACGGACTAAACTCTCCACAAAAAGTTAGGGCTTGTCTATTCTAGTCTAAATACCCTTTTAACAGAGTGGCAAGTCTTAATGACTGCCAAAGAACCTATCTGGCACTGAAAATTAACTTTTACAAGTGTGGAGTCTCATTCCTTCAGCTTTTAACTGAGTTTTTTTTAATGTAAATTTTTTTAACAACTTTTTCTTCGTCTCTTTTCCCTCTCTTTCACTTTCTGTACCTGATTTGACATTCAATTCACTATTCTAACTTACATTTCATGGTTCAGACTGTGCTACTCATTAACGATTCTTCAATCTGACTGGTTAAGGAGATACACAGTTGCTTGCCCTGTTCACACAGGTCCCAGATCGCTTGTGGAGGGCACCGTGCGGTTTAGATGTCCCGCTGACAGCAAATTGCCGTGCAAAACCCCATGGGAAGTCTATGGGCAAGTGCAAGTCTAATGAACGGCTGGTGCCGTTCGGTCACCACTCACAGCAAAATCCGGCCCATTGAGGTTTAATCTATGATCTCTACTACACACAACACTTTTTCTGTTTAGCAGCACAAATAAAGTTACAAGCTGCCCATCTCAACCATTAATAAGCAGGCAGTTATAAAGTAGGTTAAAAATAATTTTGTTCCAGCTACAGAATAGAAAACAGAAATTTTGCTAGCTATTCATCTTCAATTCATTAATTCAAGTTTCTGGTCAAAAATCTTCCTTTAAAAGCACATGGCATGCATATAAATGCCACATTTCTAGAAGCCGCTAATTTGGTACTGTACCGAATTTACAAACTGAAAGGGAATGTTTAAAAGCAATTTAGCCCATCACTCCTTCCACAAAGCACACATAAACCCCCAAAGTTAAAATCAAGCAAAAATACAGAACCTAATCTTACATACATCTTCATAAATGACTTGGAGCTAGGGGTCACAACCACAATAGCTAAATTTGAAGATAAAACGAAGCTAATGAAGGTGGTAGACTGCAAAGCTGAACAAGACAAGCTGCAGGAGCATCTGAATATACTTGGGAATTGGGCAGACAGATGGCAGATGAAATTTAATGTAGAGAAATGCAAAATGAATGACCCTGGGGGTTCTTATTGAAGCTATTGCAACAATGCTCGGTGGCAGTGAGTAAATCAGATGTTGGGAGGTATTAAAAGATCAATATTAAGCCAAAATATTGAGGTAATCCTACCACTTTACAAATAATTGGTGCAACCGCACTCAGAATACTGTGCACAGTTCTGGTCGCTGCAGTACAAGGATATTGCAGCTATTGAAAGCATACATTAGAGAGCATCCAGAATGATTTGAGGGGATGGAGGAATTGGATTACAAGCATGTAGATAATGTAGGCGGTTTCATTTTCTCCAGAACAGCAGGACCAGAGGACACGACCTGCGCTTGAGGGGTAAATTAAAAACTTATCTGCGGAAACATTGGCCCAGAATTTGCTGCCAAAATAACGGAGAGTTTAATGTGTAAATTGCCCAGCAACTTGCAGCAAGGAAGAGGTACCCTGTGAATAGCAAATCTCCACAAGTTACTGGGCAATTTGTGCCACTGTGCAGTTAAGACTCTCAAAAACGCCAGCTCACCCTTCACCTCCCCGTGAGTTTCATGAAGTTGCTGTATTTGCGCATTAATTGACAATTAAACTCACTGTAGAAAGTTAGGGCTGGTACTTAAGAGCGAAGTACCTTTTTAAAAGGAGATATAATATGTTCCTGCAATGCCAATCAACCACTCCAGCCCAGAAAGGAAACAATTTAAAACTGGAGTCTCATTCCTGCAGGCAGTACTGTAAATTGTTAGATTTTAAAAATTAATTTCTTACTTTTCCTTTGTTTCTTTTATTTCTCTTAATCCAATCTTTCTTTCCCTCTTTCTGTACTTGATTTTACTCTAATTCAGCCTCCTTCTCCATCATTCCTATTTCTTTCTCAATCCTTAAATCTCATTGGTTAAGGAGACACATTGTTAATTCCATTGTTCACTAAGGTCCCAGATGCCCCGTTGCCCTCGCACATCCGGGGCAAAATAATTGAGCTGAAGGTTGAGGGTAAATGTTTAACGGGGCACGCTTCAGCAAATTCAGACCCAATATTTCAGTGAGCAAGTGGTAAATCTATAGAACAGGCTCCCTCAGGAGACGGCGGAAGCAGAAAGTGTTGATTCATTCAAATGCAAATTGGATAGATTTCTTTCAGAAAATAATATTTTGGGATACAGTGTATGAATAATTTGAGACATGACACATGTAGTGTAGCATGCTTGGGACCTATGGTTCCGAAAACTCTCCTCCACTGGCACGTTTTCCTTGCCTCATGCCTGGTCTGTTGTAGACTAATTAAGAGATTGATTGCCATTAGTCAACAACTCCATTATCATTGTACCATCTGACTACCAGCATAGTACAGGCGAACTAGACGGACCTTAGGAATTGCTAAATGAAAAAAGATCCATGTTCAGTCATATCTCTGAAACTAATCACCTTCTTTGAAATGAGATTTGAATGACCCCCAGCAGCTTCAGGAATCATGTTCTACACAGCATTCAATTACAATCCCCACCACTTATAGCGGGCACATTCGTTCAAACATGATTTGCCCGCTATATGCGATGGCCGGTATAACGTGGAACAGTATACCCGGATATGAATGAGATTAGAAGAGTAGGACTGTCACTTTATGGATTCTTTAAAGCTAGATCTGGCCAAAGTGGTGATATGGAGTGGAGCTGGGGTACAATGCAATTAATAAGGTGTGAACGGGCTTGTAATGAGTACTTAGAACTGTTGAAAATGTTACATTTTAACCGGGAGTTTAATTGGTGCAATACAATCCAGAAAGTAGCTCAGCTTCCGTTTCACTCACTCTCCCCTTTCAATTTAACTGTCTCGCTGCCTGTATATTGAAATCTTCTCTTTAAAAAAAAAATACTGTAGGTTAAATTGTATTTCAAAGAATTGAACAAATATTTAAATCCCGCATGTGCTCCTTAAGATCAGCTGCAGCCTTGCTGTCTGTTTCTCGTTAGTGATGTTTCTAGGATGAAGTTAACTCTCTTTCACTACTGTGTGGGATCTTTATCAATAAATTATCCTAAGTTCCAAATTCAATTAAACCTTGCATGAGAACCTCTTCAGTGCAGGAAGTTCCTCCTATTTAATCAACTGATCATAATTTTAAAAGAGGGAAATTTAATTATGGCGTAGTAAGAAAAAGAGACTTAAGATCTGGATTATTAACTTTTCTGCCATTTTTAAAAGTTTGAGGGAAAGTTATTAAACTATGAGAAAGAGCTTCCTACAACTTGCAATTGCAGCAACACGGTGGCATAGTGGTTAGCACTGGTGCCTCACAGCGCCAGGGACCCGGGTTCGAATCTGACCTCGGGTGACTGTCTGTGTGGAGTTTGCACATTCTCCCCGTGTCTGCGTGGGTTTCCTCCGGGTGCTCCGGTTTCCTCCCACAGTCCAAAAATGTGCGGGTTAGGTTGATTTGGCTATGATAAATTGACCCTTAGTGTTAGGGGGGGATTAAATATGTGGGGTTATGGGGATAGGATGGGATATGTTAGGGGGAATTAAATACGTGGGGTTACGGGGGTAGGGTGGGATATGTGTACTGTGGGGGTTAAAGCAGGGACAGGGTACTGGATTTGAATGATCAGCCATGATCGTATTGAATGGTGGAGCAGGCTCGACGGGCCGAATGGCCTACTCCTGCTCCTAGATTCTATGTTTCTATGAAGCAGTGCAACAACTGTGGGATCTTTCTGGGTTTCTTCGTACGGTCGTTGTGCCTCCACCTGGTCAGTTACTTGGATCTCTGACCCAAGGCAAAACGGAGCTGAGTGAGCATTCATCCAAACTAATTCCAGATGAATCTGGTTCACTGATGTACCCGAGCGACCATGTGTTGGAAATGCAATCAGCTGCTGCTGCTGACTAGCGACAAGGCAGACAGGCCATGAACAGAAAATCAGAGGTACGCCAACAGCAAGAGGTAGGTTTTAAGGAGCGTCTAAAGGAGGAAAGAGAGGTAGAGGGGTTTAGGGATGGAATTCCAGAGCTTGGGGCCAAGGCAGCTGAAGGCATGGCCGCTAATGGGGGAGCGATTAAAAGTGGGATGTGCAAGAGACCACAATTGGAGGAGCGCAGAGATCTCAGGGTTGTAGGAGGTTAAATAGGTAGGGAGGGACGAGGCCATGGAGGGATTTGAAAACAAGTATGAGAATTTTAAAACTGAGGAGTTGCCGGACCGAGAGCCTCTGTAGGTCAGTGACCACAGGGGTAATGGGTGAACGGGACTTGGTGTGAGTTAGGATACGGGCAGCAGAGTTTTGGATGAGTTCAAGTTTATGAGTGCCATACATGAAATGAAATGTGAGCTTCAGACCACATATCTGCTCCATCACCAAGACCGCCTACTTCCAACTCCGTAACATTGTCTGAACCCACCACTGCCTCAGCTCATCTGCTGCTGAAACCCTTACCCATGCCTTTATTACCTATAGACTTGACTATTCTAATGCTCTCCTGGCCGGCCTCCCATCTTCCACCCTCCATAAACTTGAACTCATC
Source organism: Squalus acanthias (assembly GCA_030390025.1). Taxonomy (NCBI): domain Eukaryota; kingdom Metazoa; phylum Chordata; class Chondrichthyes; order Squaliformes; family Squalidae; genus Squalus; species Squalus acanthias. The sequence goes on along the minus strand of CM059436.1, from coordinate 24,844,938 downwards.
CGAAACTCTGCCGCCCGTATCCTAACTCGCACCAAGTCCCGTTCACCCATCATCCCTGTGCTCGTTGACCTACACTGGCTCCCGGTCAGGCAACGCCTCAGTTTTAAAATTCTCATGTGTTTTAAAATTCCTCCATGGCCTCGCCCCTCCCTACCTCATGACCTCCTCCAGCCCTACAACTGAGATCTCTGCACTCCTCCAATTCTGGCCTCTTGCATATTCCCGATTTTAATCACTCCCCCATTGGCGGCCATGCCTTCAGCTGCCTAGGCCACAAGCTCTGGAATTCTGTCCCTAAACCTCTCTTTCCTTCTTTAAGACTCTCCTGAAAACCTACCTCTTTGACCAAGCTTTTGGTCATCTGTCTTAATATATGTGACTCTGTGTCCAATTTTGTTTGCTAACGCTCCCATGAAGCACCTTGGGGAGTTTTATTACGCTAAAGGCGCTATATAAATGCAAGTTCTAGTAGTTGTTGAAGAAATAAGCTGCAAACGGTCCAACACCTGACTTGGGAATGCCCGATAAACATAAGGGATAAAAAAATGAATGGAGAAGTGTTCAGTTTCTCGGCATTGATATTCCTCATATTGTTGCTCAGGAATCAGGAGAGAAATGAAATACTGTGGGTAGACTACTTCAAGATTTTTGTTCAAATTGTTCTTCGGTTACATTCAATGTATGCAATTCGAGGTGCAAACTAGCGAGTAAGCACAGCTGTTTCTGCCGGAGATAAACGGACTATTTAAGACACTATAACTGGCAATTTTGATTTTGACGTCAATGCAAATTGCTAACGGACATCACTTTTTGGCCAATACAGTATAAGCGACTGCCCATTTTAAACGGGGATGATCTAAATGGTGGGGACTGTATTTCTATCTGTACTTATAACCCTTGAACCTCTTCCTAACCATAAATTTATACAGTTTTTTTAATTCTTTTTATAAAAAGTATGTTAATATCAAAGAAGAATTATCTTGCATTTATATAGCTCCATCAAGATCTCAGGACATCCCAAAGCATAGTACAACAAATTGATTACTTTTGAAGTGGAGTCACTACTATATAGGCAAATGCAGCAGCCAATACAGAGAGCATGGTCTCACAAATAGCAAATAAAGAAATGAATGAATAGATAATCTGTTTTGGTGGTGTTAATTGAGAGGGGCAGAACTCCCTGCTTTTTTGAATAATGCCACGGAATCTTTTACATCTACTTGACCAGGTAGACCAATGGATTAACATCTCATCTAACATCACCTCTTGACAATGAAGCACGTCAGCCTAGATCAGATGGTCACATTGAGTGCTATCAACTGAGCCAAGCTAACATCAGATGTCATTTAAGGAGGGCTTTATGAGCCAATCAACCAGACTTGGGGAGGAGGATCAGAACAGTACTTTAAAACTGTAACAAAAGTGGGAAACACTCTTTTCAGGCAGATATGGCTTCAATAAATAATCACTGCCTTTTCACTTCTGGAATCTGGGTTCAAATTTAGCCCAAATTGATGGACTACTAGTTATAAGGGCCCTGTGTGGAACAAGCTTGGATAATCTCAATCCAGTTCCTAGTGAGCATGCATATACAGCCCAAACTATCTCTAATTCAGCACTAAATTGGCAATCTCACGAAGGGAGGCTTGTCCATGCCATTGGATGGTGATTAAGAGTGGTGGAAAAATGCCCCATTGGTTAGCTCGGGATGCTCTGTTCAGTTTGGGGCTGAAGCAGTGTTGGGGTGAGTAGAGGTAGCCTTACTCTGCATCTAACCATGCTATAACTGCTGGACTAAGTTTGCAAAATATTTTATTCCTTAGCATCAATCTCTCTTGCCCTTATGAACACATAATTCACTTTACAGTAAAGGTGTTTTCTTCATAATGATGCTCCTTGATAAATATGCTGTCGAAGAATTCATGACCACACATAAAATTACAGTTCTACTATATAGAAATCCTGATCCTAGCATTTCTTAGCAAAGATTTATTCATTTACCAGCATCAAATGTCGAAGCTATTTTTCTTTGCAATTCTCTCTCCGTTCTTGAAGGTGCTGACTCTTGCTGGCTGTTATAATTTAGGCTTTCTCTATTCATGTTCACAGCCAACCACAGTTTCCATAAGTAAACCTGAATCTCGTATGGTCTGATAATTACATTTGAAGCTTGTGGTGAACTGGAATAGTTTGCCAAACTATGTGGAAATAAACGGTTGAACTTGAATACCGAACTAAAGATGAATAGTTATGACATCACCTTTTTCATACAAAGAAATGCCTTTCATGTCATAGGTGTCAATTTTAAGAAATTAATTATCTCCCTTTCAGGATAACCCCAATGAGTCAACCATTATAGTTAACAGCTTTGTCTACTTGCTCAGTTGCAAACTTGCATATATTCAGTATTTCAAAGCCAGGAGACATCTCTGATGCAATTTACTACAAGTATTGACACCAGGAGATTAGCCGAGTCTGAAAACTCCCACAAAACATGCATAAACCTAGATGGTACTTGGGTATTGCATTAACTCAGGCCTCAAGAAGACAGCATTCCTTTCAGAATGCAACTAAAATAAGTTTTACTTTAAATTCATAACACTAGCTAAAATTATATGAAAAGATATCATTCAGAAATGTTATACCATGGTGCAGGATAGAAGTCTGCTTCCCCCACAGTGATGTATGGCTCCATGCGTGCCAGCAGTCCTTAGGTCTTCACCCAAATGGCCATGCTCAAGGAGCCTAGACAGTGTCAGCAGGGAACTCAATTGTTGAGGGCATCAAATTCAAGCCCAATCTTGTCCTAACCTGATGCATGCATTTTACAGTAAGATTATTGGATAGTGATCAACAAGAACCCTTAGTGAGTTTCCCCCCTCTCTGGTCTAAGGAAACTGAAGTAAATTTTAGCATCTTTTTATTTGCCCAGCTGACATCAGCTAACACACCACCAGCCAGGGATCAAACCAGGACCATGGTCCTTACGGCTTAGTACCAGACAGACTGTCCATTTCCCCATTTATAATGCCTTTGGGAAGCTAAACTGTACAAGTTTTTTAATCTTAAGCTATAAATCCTTACCCCTGCCTCCGTTAAATATGCAGATACCCCCGTCTCGGCCATCATGGATTTTGTTCCGTCTGAGTGTGGGATTACTGTCTGTTTTAATCCAAACACCGGCCATTGCATTGTCAAATATTTCATTATCTTCTATAAACCCAAGACCTGTATTAATTGACATCAAGAAATAATTTCACTTGGATCTGAAATTGAGGTAGAAAATAAAACAGAACATAAAACAACAATGAAAAGACCTGCAACGACAATGGACACTTACCAGAATTGTAAACAAGAATGCCGCCATTCTGCCCTCCCCATATTTTATTGCGCCGAATCTTAGGGTTGCTTCCAGTTCTGTGGATCACAAATTTAAAAAAAAGATTGATATCTTACCATAAATACTAACACAAATACTTCAGAGAAGTAAACATAAAAATAGTGCTAATTTTCAGACTGTGAATCAAGTACTGGATAAGAATACTATGTAAACTTCCAGCACAAAAGAACAAAAACAATGTTACAAAGTACCCCACTGATGAATCTAAAATTTCAAATATCAAAATTTAGTAAAACTAGTACACCGTGTAGAGAGTGGGAGGACACCAAAAATGTTTTTAATACTGAACCTTAACAAAAAGCACACCTTCGCTTCTAGCCTGAAAAGCTTATGGTTTCTCATTTAGTATTCTATTCATGACATCAGGTATAAAGCCTTCCACCTCTCCTTGAAGCATTACCACTTGAATTGACCTACCAGTGTTGCAGAATGAGGAACAAATCTCTGGAAGGTAAAGTACACAAACTACGACAGAATAAAATGATGTCTAACACAAGCAATTAAAACACTCATAATACAAATCTATGATAAATTTTTAAAAATTGCAATTTTTCTGTGCTGTACATCAATTAGTACTTCAACATATGCACAACTAAACATATTTAAAATAAATGCTTCCATTTAACAGCAGGGCCTTAGGTTCAATTCATAGCATGTGCAGTTAGCTAATCGCAGCTAGAGCAGCAGGAAGGATGCAAACAAGTGACCTTAGCACCCATGTAAGAGGAGAAAAAGCACAGCCATAGATCCTGCACCTGGCGTGCAAGAGTATTTTTTTTTATTAATTCACAGGATGTGGGTGTTGCTGGCAGCGCCAGCATTTATTGCCCATCCCTAATTGCCTTTGAGAAGGTGGTGGTGAGCCGCCTTCCTGAACCGCTGCAGTCCGTGTGGTGAAGGTACTCCCACAGTGCTGTTATGTATGGAGTTCCAGGATTTTAACCCAATGTCTCGAGATTGGGCAGAGATAGGATTGAACTCAGATCTGATGCTCCCCACAATCATATAGTATGTCCACATTCACTGTCCAGGCTATTTGGACAACATACAGGAGGGCAGCCAGCGCCCACAAAGTCATAATTTAGCAAGACTCAGTGCCTCCAGGAGAACAGAGCAGAAAGCAGCAACATCTGGTGTTTCAAGTCAAAAGGTTAAATCTTAGTTGTATTTAGAAAGTACGTCTCAAACACAGGAGAAGAGATCATACAAAAGAAAAAATTGCATTTACTTTCAAATCACTATTCAATTGTTATATTAGTAACTTAATGAGCAGAATGAAGCAGGTCTTAACAGTAGTGAATAAAGTTTCCTTGAAATGCAACACAGCCTTCAAATCCTAATGAAAATGATCCACAGATCAATAAAATCCAGAGATACCCGTTCACAGGAACATGAGGTCTTTTGGATGAGATGTTAAACTGAGGCCCCATCAGATGGACATTAAAGATTCCATGCCACGATCCGAAGAAGAGCAGGGGACTTCTCCCGGTGCACTGGCCAAAATCTGCTACTGTTCTTTCCACTTACATATTTTGTCCAACTCATTCTGTAATTTCTAAGCTGCATCCTCCGATTCCTCTGTCCCTCAAAGTTTGGTTTCAGCACAAATTTTTCCATTTGCATTAAGTTTACGAATCTAAGTCAATGGTGTAAATTAGATACAGTAGTAGTCCTACCATCAATCCCTGGGGCATTCCACTTAATACATTCCCCCACCCCAATATTATAGCACATGCGAAACAGGACCTCAATGTAGAAACTGAAGGCTAGAGGGAAGCACTTTAATAGGAAAAAACAGGCTAATCAGCAAATATAGTCCAAGACATATGGCTTTGATGCTGAATTGGCCCATAGGAAATGTGCAAAACAGCCCAAAGATGATGCCCTGTCCTCTCCCATGAGAATGCATCCGAGCGTCCACTCAGCATTCTTTCTCCTCCTCCTCTCCGCTTTCCATCTTGCTCCTTCCCTATCCTGACTCAATGTTTTCAGTAAAGGAACAAGGAATGTTGGGATCTGAGGAAACATATCTGCATCACATTTCAGGGCCCAGCAGTGTCCATCATGAGCCCAGAAACCAGCAAGTAAAAAAATGAAGTGAGAAATGATGGGGCACTTTTCACTGCAAATACTTGATAATAAAGACATTGTACATCCCTATCCTGGAGCTTTCCTTCAATTCCTTTCATTTCCATTCAGTTCACCTGTCTGAAGACATCTTACCTTTTGCTTTTCTATTGCAGATGATTTTTACGGACTTTTCTAACATTTACCACACAGCATCATTGTATTTATTAATACAATGTCAGAGCTGCTGCAATCCTCTTCTGCTGCAATTTCTTGGTCTGGTCACATGCCATCATTACAGATGAGCCACAACTCTATATTGCAATTACAATGAAACAGCAGGCACAAACAGCTTTCCAAGCCTACACACTCAGGGTACCATCAGAGTGGAATGCTAGTAACTTTCACAGGTTTGGAGTACCTATTATAGATGAATGCACCTTAAATGGGACTGCTTTAATCTTGATCCAACTAATTTTTCCAATGACTTATTTGACATTCCAGATGACAAGTAGAAAGAAAATAAACTGCAATGTAAATGCAGGTATTTATCAATTGCTGAAACATCTCAAAGCGCTTCACACAATGAAATACTTTTTGGAGTGCAGTTGGCACTTGCTTATAGGAATACTGTACCATCAGTAACACTTTTACAAAAAGGGAACCAGTTACAAAATTATGATTAGTATGGATATCCCATTTATATTTTCTTTGTTAGTTGGTGTTAAAAAAACAATTGTTCTTAAACACCAAGACTTAGTGGCAGATAGGCAATCTGGCTGTGCCAACTATTTCTGCACTCCAAAAAGTAACTCACTGCAAAAAGCACTGAGATTTTAAGGCTACGTGATAAGCTACCATTTTAATGCAAGTAATGTCTATTTTATTCCCATCTGCGCTAACAGTTTAAGACAGCACCAAGACAGAAGACAGAATCAGATGTTAAAGTTAGAACACCGACCAAGATGAACACGCATCTTACCTAATCTGAACCCCTGAGTACATATGATTGTAGATATCATTGTCTTCAAGCACTCCATGGCCATTGTCATAGAAGTAAACGCCCACCTTACAAAACAAACACTCGGTCATGGATACTGTAACACTGCTGAACCACAAGATTTGATAAAACATCTAACTGAAATGGATATGTACCTGTTTGCCGCTATGTATTCGGTTTCGCCGTAGCACTGGTGTACTTCCTGTTGTTACCCACACACCTGCCAGGGTATTACTGTATACTTCATTTTCTTCAATTACACCTTGCCCCTTTTCGTGCTTAACAATAAAGGTTATAAATTTAGTATTTTGAATGAAGTTCAACATGGTACATTTCCCACCACTTCTAACACTGCAGCTATTTAAATGTGATTTCTGCTCAAATATTACAGATGACCAATTTCAACTTGTACAGAATTCTACAAATCCCTTTCTCTCTCCAGCCTTCCTCCTCCAAAACAGAGATTTTAGTTTGCTATGCATTATTCTTTTGTTGATTTTTTCCATTTTCAGAATCCATCAAAAGAATTTGAAGACACCATGGCAACAGGCAGCTCATCATTTTATTATAACAGTGGTTGCAATTACCCAGCAAAAACATTAAGAGAATGGTCACTGTTTGGTTGCCTGAAAGTCAATGTTATCAGGTAATCTAAGAATTTTATAATGCTTTTACAGGCTGGAAATTAAAACAGAAAATGATGAAAATACACAGGTCAGTTAGAATCTGTAAAGAGGTAAGACAGGTTATTGACATTTCAGCTGTGTAACTGTTCATCGGTTTTGCATTTGTAGCTTGTACTACTTTTATTTCCGGTTTCTAATATTCAGTTTTTCCTCTTACTTTTAAGGGTCTGTTTGACAAATAATTAATTCAGCAGAGATCAGGTTAATAGTAGTAAAAAAAGACACCATTCAGACTCTTGGATTATTGATAAAGCTAATAGAACTCAGGATAGTTAAGGAGCATTTATAAATTTAGCTTCCACATTCCCCAGAGATTTTTAAACCAACAAAGCAAAATTATGACATTTCATTTTCTTTCTAAACTCAATATAACCTTATTCCTCTAGCCTCCCTCATCTACCCCCATACCATAAAAAAAACACACAAGTTACAGACTTACCACATATATACCTCCATGTTGGCCGTCATGAATTTTGTTATGACGGACAATTGGACAACTATTTGTTCGAATCTGTATTCCAGCTAATGCATTTCCTAGGATACAAAATGCACAATTTTTAAAGAATTATGTACTTACCAAATTGAAAAAGTAAAAACTTTAATGGAGATTTTTATATTCCTCAACTTACCATAAATGTCATTTCCCTCTATAAGGCCCCTGCCATCTCCAAAGATGTAAACCCCACCCTGATTCCCATTAAAAATGGCATTTCCCCTAAGGAGGAAAAAAAACAGCAAAACACATTAAATTATCTAGAAGAAATATTTATTTTGCTAAGTATAATGATGCCCAAAAGCTTACCTAATTGTCGGATCACTGTTGGACGTAATCCACACACCAGCAAAATTGTTTGCATAGATTTTGTTCTCGATGAACTGGCCTCGTCCTTTTTCATGTACATAAATTCCTCCTGTCTGCCCATGGTGAATTTCACATCTAACTACTGTAGGGTTTGCATAGGCTTTCACCTCGAAACCAGCTATTCGATTACGATGAATGTTACAGCTTTCAAAGTAACCCTGAAACAAATAAAATCAAGAATCTATGATCATTCATTGTGAATGTTCAAATTTGAAGTCCATCGAATGGAAATACAATAGTGAAAATCTGAGCACTGTGCTGTGCACATTGTAGATAAGGGAAGAATCAAAAAGTTTGAATTACAAAATGGTTTAATTTCTCCTGCTCCCTCCAAAAGAGTTACCATTTTTTAGGTTTAGATTTGGAGGAAAGAGAGGAGGTACTCTCAACTGAACTTTCCTCTCCCACCCACCAACCAACACAATGTAAAAAGGGTAGTTTAAAATCTGCCACATCCCCCCGCCCCCCCCCCCGCCCCTCCTCCCCACACCACACCCCTAAAGATATTGCAAGTATCAAGATGCAGGTTTGTGGAGGCCCGTTTGTGCACACTGATTTAAATTTGATGTGAATGGTGAAATTCCATTGAATGCACCCAAGTGGGCCACAAAGACAAAAAAGTTTGGACACTCCTGTTCTAGTTGCCTCAATAGGCACCAAAGCTTGAGCCTAATCAGAATTCAAGCTCGAGGCTGCCCTCATTCAACTTAAACATTTGCACTGTTGATTAAAGTATTAAAAAATTAGATCCAAAACCATCGGTACAACCAGTGTTGTGCTGCACCATTAATATTCTAATTGCTTCCCTCTTGAATCCTGAAGACTCTGTCTATTGAAGTAAACTGCACAAAGAATCAAATAGTTTGAAATACAGTTCAACTTGTATTAGATCTACTCAATGTCCAATTATGTAAATTCTTATGACATTTAGATCCAACTTAAAACAGAGAATACATCTTTTTCTCTGGTTGGCAGAACAAGTGTTATAGGAAAGGGGCCAACAAAACCATGTTTTTAAAAAATATAATCAAGTTAAAATTAAATAAATCTCACTTAGAACATTAAACTGCAGCCAAAAGCTATTCTCAACTCCAGTTTTTCAATACAAATTTCATAAATCCAAAAAAAATCTAAATTAAGAACTCTGAGGTAGGTCTTTAGAAATCAAAGGCACCAATTTAGAACTCTCTTCCACCAGTAACTGCCTCCTTCAACATTCCTCCCTAGCCCACTCTATCCCCAACTGACACAAAGTGTAAGCCCCATGGATTTCTTTATCAAAATTGAGACTATCCACTCGTCTGCCTCAGCCTTTCCCCTCTACCTACGATCTCCATATTCTAGCTTTTTTCCATAGCCACCCACCCCACCTTCATCAGATTCATTTCCTCCCCAAGACCCAGCACCTGCTCACTTGACCATCTTCTAACCACTCAATTACCTCTCCTTGGCCCAATACTCACCAACATCAACCGTTGCCTATCCTCGGGAATTGTTCTCTTCCCCTCTTGAAACAGTCTTTACCCCTCTCCTTACAAAAGTTCACTCTTAAACACAACTACCACTCCAGACATGAGCTCAAAGTCTAGGCTGACACTTCAGTGCAGTACGGAGGTAGAGCTGTACTGTCTGAGGTTCCGTCTTTCGGATGAGACGTTAAACCGAGGCCCCGTCTGCCCTCTCAAATGAACATAAAAGGTCCCATGGCACTATTTCGAAGAACAGCAGGGGAGTTCTCCCCAGTGTCCTGAACAATATTTACCCCTCAACCAACGTCACCAGAACAGATTATTTGGTCCTCATAGCGCTGTTTGTGGGAGCTTGCTGTGTGCAAATTGGCTGCCGCGTTTCCTACATTACAACAGCGAGTACACTTCAAAAGTACTTCATTGGTTGTAAAGCACTTTGGGACGCACAGAGGTCATGCAAAGCGCTGTAAAAAAATACATGTTTCTTTTACCCCTCTCCAACTAACATCCCATTCTCTCCAATAGGTCATTTTCATCAAACTGCCAGCCCACCTTTCACGGTGTGAATGCCTTAAGTCCAGGATCTATCCCACCCACATCATCGAGGCCACCAACAATATCTATGCAACTGAAATCTATCATGTTATCCCTTTTCAACTTCTCTGCAGCCTTCAAGGTGGTTGACCACTCCATCATCCTTCAATCCTCTCCGCCCCAATGTAACCATCACATCTCCTGTAATGGCTTAGCCTCCTGTGCTTGCATGATCATCAAGTGTGCTCAAACACTCCATCCCTGGCTCTCTCCTTGTCTTCATCTACAGGCTGCTTCTCAGCACCATTATCTACAAGCATAGGTTCAGCTTTCTTATGTAGGCTGACAACAGTCAACTTTACCTCTGCATCACCACCCTAAATTTCATGACTGTAACTGCGCTGTCCAACCCATGTCATGAACAAGCCAAAACTTTCTCCACCTAAACACTGACGGGAATGAAACCATCTTAGCCCCTAATTCCATCATCTTTCTTAGCAGCTCACTCAAACCGAACCAGATAGTGTGCAATTTTGATCTCCTGTTCAACCCCCACATCAGCTTCATTCCCAAGAGAGCCTAATTTCACATCCAAAGGTTCACCACCACTCCCACAAATCCTCATCACATTCAGCCTATATTTCTCCAATGCCTCCTCAAATTACATAGAATATGCAGCACAGAAACAGGCCATTTGGCCCAACTGGTCCATGCTGGTGTTTGGGCTCTGGACAAGCCTCCTTCCATTCACTCTACACAAACTCCAACCTCATCCAGAATTTCACATTAGCTTCTGATCACCGATGACCCCCATCTCCATCCCCCAATACACGGACTTCAAAAATTCTAGTCCTGATCTACACATCCCTAGAAGGCTTCGCAAAAACGTGCCTCCACTATCTGTGTCCTAACTCACCTGCCGTTTTACCAAATTTGGTGTACTGCGTGCTCCCTCCAGGTTTCACCAGTAGTGGAGTCTTAAACTATCTCACCTTTATACTCAAATTTTGTCCCAAAATCTATCTGCCTTGCTACATCTTACCCATCTTCAAAAAACTTCTCTAAATCTACTTTGAGCACCCCTTCAGTCACCTCCCCAAACTCTTCCTGGATGTTTGACGACTTCTGCCATCTTGGGTCATTTTCTATATTAAGAGCATTGTAAGTGCTCTGGTTGTTGCAGTGAAAGTCAGTCAGCAGCAGCCAAAAAACACAGGCACCCCCAGCCTACCTGTTTCTCCCAGTAGCAAAACTAAGTCCGTTTTTAAGTCCACTTACCTGTACTTTAGTTGCTGTACCAAACTGTTTAAATCTGGGGGAATAAAAAGTACAAAAAAGTTTCAAAAAAAGGTGCATGCACAGTTTTTTTAAAAACTTTTTTTTCCATACTTTTCATTTCCCCAGATTTAGTTTTGCGTAGGAGCTATGGTGCCCATAACGGTCTTAAATCTGCTTCAGTTATGGCAGAAAGAGGAACTGAAGTGACAATCAGGCTGACAGTGGCCATATAAAAATTATATACATGTATTGGGAGATGGAGATAGGGGTCATCGGTGATCAGAAGCTACTGTGAAATTCTGGATGAGGTTGGAGTTTGTGTAGAGTGAATGGGAGGAGGCTTGTCCGGAGCCCAAAAAGTGTCTTTTTCCCTCCTGTTGGGGGAACTGTCCTAGGCTATAAACATGGGCTTTCACTAACACAAGAGACAGAAGTGGCAAAAATCTGCTTTCAGAAGCAACACGTGCACTATAAGCATAAAATTTAACTTTTTAAGCTGATTCATCAGCATCGTCACTTGGAGAAGTTACATCGATTACATAGAAGATAGGAGCAGGAGTAGGCCATCCGGCCCTTCGAGCCTGCTCCGCCATTTAATGAGATCATGGCTGATCCTCCAATTCAGTATCCCGTCCCCGCCTTCTCTCCGTAACCCTTAACCCCTTTTGCCTGTAGAAATATATCTAATTCCCTCTTAAATATATTTAATGAGCTGGCGTACACTGCCCTCTGTGGCAATGAGTTCCACAGGTTCACCACCCTCTGAGTGAAGAAATTCCCCCTCATTTCTGTCCTAAATGGTTTAGCCCTTATCCTTAAATTATGTCCTCTAGTTCTGTTCTCACCCGCCAAGGGAAACATTCCTTCTGCATCTAGTCTGTCTAGACCTGTCAGAATTTTATACACTTCTATGAGGTCCCCTCTCAATCTTCTAAACTCCAGTGTGTACATCCCTAAACTACATAGTCTCTCCTCATAGGTCAATCCCACCATTCCTGGTATCAGCCTGGTGAATCGCCGCTGCACCCCCTCCATGGCAAGAACATCTTTCCTCAGATGAGGCGACCAAAACTGTACACAGTACTCGAGGTGTGGTCTCACCAGTGCCCTGTACAGCTGCAGCAAGGTATCCCTGTTCCTGTATTCCAACCCTTTTGCTATGAAGGCCAACATACCGTTTGCCTTCTTGACCGCCTGTTGCACCTGCATGCTCGCCTTCAGTGACTGGTGTACAAGAACACCCAGGTCTCTCTGTACTTCCCCCTCTCCCAATTTATTGCCATTTAAATAATAATTTGCCCTCCCGTTCCTGCACCCAAGGTGGATAACTTCGCACTTGTCCACATTATAGTGCATCTGCCATTTATCCGCCCAATCACCCAGTCTGTCCAAATCGCTCTGGAGCTTCCTGGTCTCCTCCTCTGAGCCCCCCCCCCCTCCGAGTTTAGTGTCGTCTGCAAATTTGGAAATGCTGCATCCGACTCCCTGATCCAGGTCATTAATGTAAATTGTGAACAGCTGGGGACCCAGGACAGATCCCTGCGGTACCCCACTTGTTACTGCCTGCCATTCAGAAAATGAGCCGTTTATTCCAACTCTGTTTTCTATCTGACAGCCAGTTCTCTATCCACGTCAATACTTTCCCCTTTATCCCATGAGCTTCAATTTTCCATGCTAATCTTTTATGTGGGACCTTATCGAAGGCCTTTTGGAAGTCCAGGTACACCACATCTACTGGCTGTCCCCCATCTATTTTACCAGTTACTCCCTCAAAAAATTCCAATAGATTAGTCAAGCACGATTTACCCTTTGTAAATCCATGTTGACTCTGTCCTATCCTGTCCCCATTTGCTAAGTGCTCCGCTATTTCATCCTTAATGATGGACTCCAGCATTTTGCCCACAACTGATGTAATGCTTACAGGTCTGTAATTACCTGCTTTTTCCCTACCCCCCTTTTTGAATAGTGGGGTAACGTTAGCTACCCTCCAATCCATGGGCACTGTTCCCGAGTCTAATGAATTCTGAAAAATCATACTTAGTGCATCCGCTATCTCTAGGGCCACCTCCTTCAGTACCCTAGGATGCATGTTATCAGGCCCTGGGGATTTGTCCGCCTTCAATCCCTTTAGCTTCCTTAACACCATATCCTTAGAGATATTGATTTGCGTCAGTTCCTCCTTTGCCAATGTCCCTATTTTTCCCCGATATCCCAGGGAGGTTTTTTGTGTCTTCCTTCGTAAAGACTGACCCAAAGTATGCATTTAGTTGGTCTGCCATTTCCTTATTTCCCGTTATATATTCCCCCGTATCTGACTGCAATGGGCCAACTTTGGTTTTCACCAGTCTTTTCCTCTTGATATACTTATAAAAGCTTTTGGAGTTAGTTTTTATATTTTCCGCCAGCTTGCTTTCGTAAGCTATTTTGCCCCTCTTGATTAAGCCCTTTGTCCTCCTTTGCTCTATCTTAAACTGTTCCCAATCTTCCGCTCTGGCGCTTTTTTTGGCTATTTTATACGCCCTATCTTTGGATTTTATGCCGTCTCTAATTTCCCCTGTTATCCACGGTTGAGTCACCTTTTTAGATTTCCTTTTATGCCAGATTGGTATAAACAATTTTTGCAATTTTGTCATTCTATCTTTAAATGCTTGCCATTGTTTATCTACCTCCAGTCCTCCCAGGAACGTTGTCCAATCAGACCTACTCAGTTCCCGTCTAATGGCATCATAATTCCCCTTGTTTAAATTCAGGACCTTAGTCTCTGAGTCAATTTCTTCGCTCTCCATTTCGAGTGAGAAATCGATCATGTTATGATCACTCTGACCCAAGGGTCCCCGTACAACAAGATTACTAATTAGTCCCTTCTCATTGCACAGTACCCAGTCCAATATAGCCTGTTCCCGAGTTGGTTCCTCGACGTATTGATCCAGATAACCATCCCTTAAACACTCAAGGAATTCCTCCTCCTCATTATTTTTACTGATTAGGCTAGTCCAATCTATATGTAAGTTAAAGTCACCTATGATGACAGCTGTGCTCTTATTGCACGCTTCTCTAATTTCCCTCGTGATGCCCTCCCCAACCTCTATTTTACTATTTGGAGGCCTATATACCACTCCTATTAATGTTTTTCGCCCCTCGCTATTTCTTAGCTCCACCCATATAGATTCTGTATTAACTGAGTTAATATCCTTCCTTTCAATTGCATTTATCCCCTCTTTTACCAGCAATGCTACCCCTCCTCCCTTTCTTTTTTGTCGATCCTTCCTAAATACTGAATACCCCTGTATGTTAAGCTCCCAGCCCTGCTCACCCTGCAACCATGTTTCCGTAATCCCAATTAGATCATAATTATTAACCTCTATTTCCACAGCTAATTCATCTACCTTGTTCCTGATGCTTCTCGCATTAAGGTATAAAACCCTCAGGCTTTTTTTATGCTCACATTTTTTATGAATTAGTTTGGCCCTTTGTTTTTTGTTCCTCACCCTTTTACCATTTATTTCTGTCTGCCTTTCACTTTCCTCTATTTCACTACATAGGTTTCTAGCCCCCTGCCATACTAGTTTAAATGCTCCCGAACTGCTTTATCAAAAATTACCCCGAGAACATCAGTTCCATCTTTGCACAGGTGTAGACCGTCCCTTTTGTATAGGTCACACCTACCACAAAACTGGTTCCAATGTCTCAAAAATTTAAAACCCTCCCTCTTACACCACTGCTCAAGCCACGTATTTAGCCTAACTATCCTGTTCTCTGTACTCTTACTAGCACGTGGCACTGGTAGTAATCCAGAGATTACTACCTTCGAGGTCCTACTTTTTAGCTTGGCTCCTAACTCCCTAAATTCTACTTGTAGGACCTCTTCCCTTTTGTTAGCTACGTCGTTGGTACCAACATGTATCACGACAACTGGCTGTTCCCCCTCCCCCTCCAGAATGTTCTGCACCCGCGCCGAGACATCCTTGACCCTTGCACCAGGGAGGCAACATACCATCCTGGAGTCTCGGTCGCGACCACAGAAACCCCTATCTATTCCCCTTACAATCGAATCCCCTATTACTATAGCCCTGCCACTCTTTTTCCCTCCCTTCTTTGCAACAGAGCCAGTCATGGTGCCATGAGCCTGGCTGCTGGTGCCTTCCCCCGATGAGTCATCCCCCCCGACAACAGCACCTAAGGTGGTGAACCTGTTGCTAAGGGAGACAACCCCAGGGGATTTCTGCACTACCTTCCTGCCCTTGCTCTGCCTTTTGGTCACCCATGTACTATCTACGCTGGCCTTAACCTGCGGTGTGACCAACTCACTAAATGTGCTATCCACAAGTTGTTAATCCAATAGAGTACATATGAGCATTCTTGGTTAACCATGGTATCAACTAATGTTAATTCAGTTTCCAATACATTGTCAAAAAGAACGAGAGATCCAAGCCAGGATTTGGGTGTCAATATGATTTTCCATTGAAATAATTCCAAAAATGGAGAAATTTAAAATAGGCCATATCAATGTTCAAGTTAAGCATAATACTTTGTAATGGTGCAATTTTTAAAAAGTGCTATGATGGCAAGACTCCTTCCTTAAAATAATAGTCTGGGTATTGCACTTCCACACTACAGAAAAAACAGCCCTCAGATAGAAAGACATACAGACTTGCATTTATATAGCGCCTTTCACGACCACCGGACGTCACAAAGCGCTTTACAGCCAATGCAGTACCTTTTGAAGTGTATGTCACTGTTGTAATGTGGGAAACGCAGTAACCAATCTGCGCACAGCAAGCTCCCACAAACAGCAATGTGATAATGACCAGATAATCTGGTGTTTTTTTTTAAGTGATGTTGATTGAAGGATAAATATTGGCCAGGACACCAGGGATAACTCCCCTGCTCTTCTTCGAAATAGTGCCTTGGGATCTTTTACATCCACCTGAGAGAACAGATGGGGTCTCGGTTTAATGTCTCATCCGACCGTGCAGCAATCCCTCAGTACTGCACTAGTGTCAGCCTAGATTTTTGTGCTCACGTTGCTGGAGTGGGACTTCAACCCACAACCTGCTGACTCAGAGGCGAGGATGCTACCGACGGACACATAAGAGAAGAGAAAAATCAAATTTTCCTGAAAAAGATGCGTGCATTTTCAAAACACTTGAATATTTAGCTAAGCATTTTTGTTTAAAATTGTTATGTAAAGCCATTATGGAAGTTATAAACCTAAAGATGCCTTCAGTAGTAGGGAAAGAACAATCCTAACAAATTTAACCAGACTCTGAAATGAACATGGTTGTTCACTAGATTTTTTGTTCATATAGCCAATTACTGAATTCCAGCGAGACTCGACGTGCTCTAAATTTGCTGCATAGTATTCAACTCTGCAGCAGAATCATAATATTGCCCCCATTTGCTGATTTAACATTTACAAAAATAAATTTGTTGAGCAACAGATATCAGAGTCATAAGTGAAAAGTGGCAACAGTACATTTGATGAGGAGTCACCAAGTACTAAAACTACAGAATTAAGTGATTTCTTGAAAAGAGACAGGTGTTGCATGAAATAGCCAGTCTGAGTAAAAGTAACGACCAGTTGCTGCTGAAAAATCATTTTGCCAGTGTGAGCAAATCACTACCAATGCCAAAAGTACATCAAGAATGCTGACTCAGCAGGAATAACAGCAGTTTTTTTGTGGATCCTCTTCAGATCAGCAAAGGAAAATGTCATACCCTGAAGTTTTGCATCACAAGAGGCAAAGCCCATGAGAACCTGCATGGGAAACCAAAACTCAGATCTATGCCAAGTAAACAAAGTATATCCTGGTAATGACATGTTGGTGAGTGCATCATAGTGAAATACGTGCACTGTTTTTTGTTGCCTCCATTACCAGGACTCAAGCATTGTAAAAGAATGCAAATGATGAAGCAAACATAGCCTAGAGATGTGGCTGAGAAGCCGACACAAAGGCCGCGATTTTACGAACCTTAGTGGTTCCGTGGCAGGCAATGCCGGTGGCAGGTCCGGACCCCGCTGCTGGCTCCATCCCGGCCTCTGAAATGATTTTCCCCTGATTGGGCTTGTTAAGCCCGCTCAGCGCATTTGCCAACCAATTAGAGGAAGCGGGTCTGGTGACGTCATTTGATGACACATCATTCGCCGGTTTCTTTAAAAGGGACTATGGCCAACTTTCTTTTGACATTTGTGCTGTCAGTGTTCTACAGCATTGAGGTGCTGCAAACACTGACAAGCACTGCACAGAGATGCAGGGCTACACCCAGGCTCTCCCATGACTCCCTCCATATGCTTATGGAGGGAGTCACAGCACACAGGGAGGTCCTCTTCCCTTACCATGGGCAGAAGAGACCTCCCCAAGAGATCAACACAGCCTGGTTGCACATTGTAAAGGAGGGCACAAGCAGGGAATGTGGTCTGGAGGACCTGGGTGCAGTGCCGCAAACATTTCAATGATCTCAGTAGATCACGAAACATTAGTACAAAGTCACACTCAACCTCATCCTACTGTGCCTCTCATCACATCCCCATCACTCTGCTTTCCCTACCCTACTCCTGCACATCCTTACTCACACCAACTTGCCTTGGACCTCCACCCATCCCCCTCTATCTACATTATCACATCCCCATCTCACTGGCCACCCCTTACACTCACCCTCATCCTAGTCCAATCATACCAACTAACAACACACAAGGGTAGGAGGCACTTGGGTGTTTTAGCTAATGTTCATGTAAAGTTTCTGTTAATGTGCTGTCAAACATGGAAACCTTTATTTTCAAAACTTTGCGTTCTTGGACAGATGTGTGCACACTTTTGGAAGTGGCTTAGTGAGTTGCAGTGAATGGTGAGACATAATGGTACCCTTGCAATGGTGAGGAGTGTGAAAGGAATGGCTTGGGCATTGTAGGGATGCTTTATGGTGTTGGTGTGGGGTGGTGCCAACCTGGCGCATCATGTGGCAGCCAGGGTGTACAGCATCAAGTGGAGTAAATCTGGCCATGGTGAGGCCATCACTGGCCTCGTGGGCAGCAATGTGGTCGGGCGCTGATGCCGTGTGTGCTGTGCAGCATCAGTTGATTGCGGAGAAGGTTGGTGTTGCTGGTGTGCCTGGTGATGCTGGTGTTGGGGCTGATCGTGGTGGGATTTGAGGACCAAGGTGAAAGAGTATAAAGGGCACCCATGCTGATGAAATAGATGGCAGGTGAAGTAAAAATGATGGAATCGATCTGTCAATGGTGGGAGAAGTAATGAGGTCAGACTGGATGGAGACTTGTGTAAAGACTTGCAGCATTCTGAATCTGTAGTGGAAATGCAGTTTCGAGAAGCTAGTGGCTAAGGGAAGATATCTGAATCAGCTGGGAGATTTGACTTGACATTTGAAGCTGTCAACTCATCAGCTGGTTCAATGGCCACTGACCTCCCGCCTCAGCTTCACAGACAAGGTCTAGGCACAGCAGGAAACCGGAGGGCGACCTGTCAAATCCAAAAAGCTGGGAAAAAACCATTGATAAGTGGCTGTAAACAAGCCACTAATGATTTTCATTTGCTCCCCCGCCGCTGCGTGTCGGGCCTGCTCAGCGCTGACAAACCCGACATTTGGTAAAGGCGCGTGGCGGCAGCTTCACAGAGGGGTCCCGACCCGCTTGGGGGGGGGAACTTTCCCACCATACCTGCTATCGATCGCACTCGCTGACCCCCTGCAAAATCCAGCCCAATGATTCAATTAATAATTTGTTTCAAAGTTTTGGCTGTTTGCATTGTCTAAATGATTTGAGGCAAAGAACTAAGAACACAATGACCCGTAATTCACGGTCAGCGGCGAAGCCAAGGTGTTCGCTGCTGGCCCCGAAGAAAGCTGCCCACAAAGATCTCGTGATCTCTGTAGCGAGAAGTCTGCCTTTTTCGGCGTGAAATTGAGATCAGTGCAGTATAGTGGGAATTCCAAAGCGCAAGCTACTGGGATGTCAACAAGCTGTCTAAGCAGCAGAATTCACAATGTAGAATTCTCACAGACAGGACACCAGGAAGTGAAGAAGCTCCTTTTATTCTGACTTTTTAAAAATGTTAGAGCAAAACAAAGATTGGGGCTCTCACATTGGGGAAACCTGAAATAAATAGGAACAAACTTTAAAAAAAATATAAATTGTAATTTTTTAAATCAGAGAAATTTGACACTCCACAAAATTAATTTTAGTTTTTCAGGGCCACAACGTTTGTTTAGCAGTCAATATGCTGTTAAAAATCACAGACACTTAATCCAACAAGGTGTAACTTTTAATGGGGTATTTAACAGCGATATTACTGCAGAAAAGCCCAAGTTTTCGTCAGTTTCACTGATTTCCCCGATTGCCGGCTATGGGGTTGGTTGGGGCCACAGCACCGCCAGTGTCGGAGCAGTGAATGACTGACCGTAACTTCAGGATTTTCACGTTCAGGATTTAGTGCACGCGCATCCTAACGCAGAAATCCTCAAGTTGTGGTCAGTTTCAAAGGGGTAATAACAGCGAACGCTGTTCGTTCGCTGTTATTACCCACTGCAAATTCTAGGCCAATCACTTGGCACAATTACAAAAGTTGATGAGCTGACCAAAATGTGTTAGCTCCTTAATGATGGTGCAAAAACCAAATGAACAGTGTCTCTCGATCCATGTAATCTGAACAAAGCTTCATAGAAAACACTAAATTACTTACATGAGAAAAAATGTCAGTTTGCTGGAACTGATGTGTTTTCAGTATACTTTGGCAAATACACCTAAAATTCACACCTGTGTACCTCAATGTATACTTTGGAAGGTATAGCTATCTCCATGTTCCATCCTATCATTCATTCAATGCTTAAGCACATAGATGTAGCTGACACAGCACAGACTGCACCATTGTTTAGGGATCCATTCAGCAAGAACATACCAGACTCAAGCATGTGCTAGGAACAGCCAGAAGACAAAGAAAGAAAGACTTGTGTTTATAAATTGCTTTTGAAATGCAGTCACTTGCATTGTAGGCAAACTGAATATCAGTAACGACAAGAATGTGTTCAGTGTGAATTAATTCACATTAGGAGACCCGTCTAAATGATACCAAGTCAGTAAAAAACCACAGCGGGGGAAAACTATATCGTGGAATGATGAATTGTTGATGTAGGTACATGTCAATCTACCAGATCAGCAGCTTTAAAAATGTTGCTTAAAAAACAAGGTCATGGTTCCATGAGCAGGAAATAAATTATGGCCAAGTGTTGAAATGCAAGACATCTGAAAAGATACCTTTTAGGATGTGAAAAAACCTAGACTTGTGGGGATCTTGAAAAGAATTATAAAAGACCAGTGCAGACACATAGGCTAGGTGCTGCACTACTCCAGAAATGACTGGAAAACAACAGCCTATGCATCTCGCTCAAATGATCCATATAATGCACATTCCCGGAAAATTATTTTATGTAGCCAAAATCTTGTTACAAGCCACTAGTATAGATGGTACCACTGAAAAAGCAACAGCATTTTGTGCAGAGCTTGGTAGCATCAGTACCACTGTCTAAACAGAAACTTAGCAAATAGGACAGGGGAATTTGAATGACAGATATGAAAATTCTCCAAGAGACTACAAAATGAATAGCCAAGCAAAAGCAGTTATGCTTGAACGAAGTTGTAAACCACTGGAATTAAGTGTTAAATTATCAGCAAACAAGGTCTAGTTTTCAACAGTAGAATTGTAGTTCCTCACAATCTATGTAAAGAATTGTTACAGAAAATTCACAATTGACATCTTAGTACCAATGTTCCAGTTAGAGCAGGCAGCGGTCTGGAGGTCCTGTGCAGGCCGCTTGCTGGCTTTGCAATGGAAAAAACCACGCATCCGCTGAGATTTGAATGGGCCTCGCACCCAAAAAAAATTAGAGGGAACATTGCTAAGTAGTAAAAAATGCCAAGAAGCTTGATGTTTAGCACTGGCAAGACGGACAGAATAAATGCAAACTAGTGAAAGCTTCATTTACCACTATCAACATTAGCAATAAAGCAGATCCAAATCAACCTTAATTTGGTTACTACACAATCAAGACAAAGTTGCTTCAAATCTCTGAATACAAATTAAATAGTTGGCAGTGGACTATTATTCTAATTATCTTGGAAGTTCATCCCTTTTGACAAATACCAATAATAAATCAGTTTTTCATGCAATTAAATTGATATTCTCTGCAAATGGTGTACCAGAAGGGGGCCTCAGAGATGGTAGATCTCTGTTATGGTAGCATGAAATTTGTATGTTTGCGGAAGAATTGAATTTTCAGTACACTATTTCTAGCTGGTATACATGAAATCAAATTGTTTCATTTGGGGGGGAAAAAAGCACAGCACCATTAGGAATGCCAGTGGTCAACATCCATACTAACATATCAGAGCATACCCTTAGAGAACAGATTCTTCCAGTTCAAATTCTGATGAATTGTCACATCCCAGCCTGAACACTCACTCTGTTTATTAAACCATACTGCAGTAATTACCCCATTCATCAACTATCAAATTCTTATTGAAAGTAGTAAGAGTTACCATGCCATGATCAAATGTGAAGACCCCAACATCACGCCCATGGTGAATTTGATTTCTCCTGATGATGGGATTTCCATGGTTTTTTACCCAGATTCCAGCAAGAGCATTGTTTGAAATCTCATTGTCCTCATAAATTCCCTATGAAATAAAAAGATTATACTAAGCTATGGGCAAAAAACAAAATTATTTGTAAAAGAAAAAGTAACCTTTGTTATGGATTATCATACCTGTGCATGATCTGTTATATATAACCCAACATTTTCACAATCACTAATGTTGCAGTGCTTGATAGTAGGGGATGCTCCCTGGCCACTGACACACACAGCAGAGCCAACTGTAACAAAGAATTGTATAGCAATCAATTTTTACTGTTTCAACAGGAATTAGTAATTTCTGGAATGAATATAGGCACTAACTTTAGGCACTATATAAAATTCAAATCCATGTTAATGTTCATTCCTTTTTGGTTTTCTGAAAATACATAGAAATGAAACGCTTTATATTCAACAACTTGCATTTGTATAGTGCCTTGAACATTCCAAAACATCCCAAAAGGCTTCAGAGGCTTAAATTTAAAAAAAAAAGGACACAAGCTAAAGGAGGAGATGTTAGATGGGGTAACCAAAAGCTAGGCCAAAGAGGTGGGTTTTAAGGAGGGTCATGAAGGAGGAGTGGGAGAGGGGATACATAAGAGGCTGGAGCCAGAGGAATGAAGCCTCGGGTGGGGAAATATAAAGTGACAGAAGCAAGCCCAGGAAGGGCTTTAAACGCCAGGATGAGAATTTTAAATAGGAGTTATAGGGGGCCCAAAGCCAATGTAGGTCAGTGGAGACAGGGGTGATTGGTGAGAAGGATAGGATACTGATAGCAAAGTTTGGGGTGAGCTTAAATTTACGGAGGGTGGGTGTGGGAGGCTGGTCAAGAGGGCATGGAAATACTTGAATCTGCAGGTTAGGGTTTCAGTAGCAGATGGGTTGAGGTAGGGGCAGAGGCAGGCGATGTTGCAGAGGTTGATGGAAGTGGTCTTTGTGATGGAGGATACAGGGTCATACAGGACTCCAAGGTTACGAACAGTCTGGTTTATCAATTTAAAGTTCTGTGAAGGAGCCAGAAGATCTGTATTTCATGAGTACAGTGCATCCAATTTTAATTAAATGAAGCCAGCACCAATTTGGAAGTGATAACCACACAACCTGAAGTACACTAACAAAGCAACAGCTGCAGTGATATCCACAATAGTGGATCGGAAACGTGTCATGGTGTTGTAACCCAGAGCTCCAATTTGGGGTTTTTTTGCCTAAAAAAAAGTGTTACTTATTCAAAGTACTGAGGTAGCAAATTACAATGGCTCTCAGACCACACATAGCAAATTCTTTGATCTTCACTATGCCATCAAGGGGAGGCAATGATCAAGAGACCAGGAGATTTCCCCAGGGAAAGGAAAAGAAACAGAGGCCCAGAATTTGTCATCAGCGATGAAGCAAAGGTGTTTGTCGCTGGCCCCGAGGAAAGCTGCCCACAAAGATCTCGCGATTTATGTGGCAAGAAGTTTGCCTTTCTTGATATGCGATTGAGATCAGTGTAGTATAATGGGGATCCCTAATGCGATGCTGCTGTGACGTCAAAAGCTGTCTAAGCAGCTGATCACAATGCAGAATTCTCAGACAGGGAACCAAGAAGTTGCTTTTATGCAGACTTTTTAAAAATGTTAAAGAGCAAAACAAAGATTGGGGCTCTCATGGGGGGAAAAAGGTAAACCTGAAATAAATATGAACAAACGTTTAAAAAATATTTTAAATCAGCATAATGGAGAAATTTGACACGCCACAAAATTAAAATTAGTTTTTCAGGACCACACGTATCAATATGCTGTTAAAACCCCAGTTACACCTCATCCAACAAGGGCTAACTTTTAATGGGGTATTTAACCGCGAAATTACCACGGAAAAGCCCAAGTTTTCGTCAGTTTCATTGATTTCCCTGATTACACTGATTGCCAGCTATGGCGGGGGGGGTCACAGCGCAGCCAGTGTCGAAGCAGTGAATGACTGACCACAACTTCAGGATTTCCACGTTTAGATGCACATGCTGTCAGTTTCAACATAGTAATAACAGCAAACGCTGTTATTACCCACCGCAAATTTCGGGCCATTAACTCAGGATAGTCACTCAGACCCACTCAGTACCCAACATCATGGTTCCTGTAGAATCCACTATACTAAACAATTAACTAAAGGTGATCAAGGCTATTCTGAAGTGAGGGGGTTAGACTAGGGGAGAAGAGAATGAGAGAGAAGGAAAAAAGACACACACAAACACATTATTCCAGGCTGAAATCATGAATGTATCTCCATTTCACTTTCACCTGCAACTTTCCATATATTTTTTTTACAGCAGGCATTTTAATACATCTTCAGATAAAAGGGTTCACCCAGACCAGCAGAGACCTGAAAGCTTGACTAGGGAGAACCAAGGGGGGGGGGGGGGGGGGGGGGAAAGAGGAGGAAGAGGGGGGAATGTACATACATTTTTGTTCCATTACTGCTGCCATCCTGGACTATATTTAGTAGAATGGCAGGCAACTCCATAGTTTCGCCAATGCTTTTTTAGTCATAGATGCTAAAATGAAACCAGAGAATGAATCCCTGCCCATTTCTCATTAGCCAAGATCCTTTTCCCAACAGAACACAAGAACAGGGCAGGCCAGAAACGTAGACGAGCAGGACTGTAGATAGCAGATTACAGAGGATGGAAAAGGAGCCTGCATTTTCCCCATACCCGCCCCAAGTATATGGAACTAGTAGTCCACGCTATCCATCATGTCAAACACCATCGCCCACTTGAATGGAATGAAAAAAAAAGAGCGCGCAGAACAGGAGAGATGCAGGCCATGAGAATTAAGCACAGAGAAGGGAAAGATACAATAGCACTGTAGGACAGAAACAGGAACACAAAGATGACTGACAGGCAAGAGACACATCATATACTCCGATTTATCACAGAATCCCCATAGTGCAGATAGAGGCCATTTCGGCCCATCGAGCCTGCACCGACACATATCCCACCCTATCCCTGTAACCCCACGTATTTAATCCCCCTAACACGAAGGGTCAATTTATCATAGCCAAATCAACCTAACCCGCACATCCTTGGACTGTGGGAGGAAACCGGAGCACCCGGAGGAAACCCACGCAGACACGGGGAGAATGCGCAAACTCCACACAGACAGTCACCCGAGGCCGGATTCGAACCCGGGTCCCTGGTGCTGTGAGGCAACAGTGCTAACCACTATGCCACCGTGTTGCCCATATTTACCATGTGCCAAAACCACAGGAGATGCACTTGTTAAAATTCAAACCAATATGCATCAGTTCACTCATTTTACAACTTGCATTTATATCGCGCCGTTAAATGTCCCAAGGCAGTTCAAGTTGGCTTGTCACGAACGAAGCAATACGAACTGTACATAAAACTCACCAAGCATTCAGCCTCAGTAAGCTAAACTAAGATATCAAAGGTGACACTGACCTGTGCATGTACTGCGAATGATGCAATGATCTATTATCGGACTGCAGTTCACTGTGATCTCCAAACAGTGGTGTGCATTATGGTGCTGGGCTGATTTATCATCAGGGTTAAACTAGAAGGAAGAAGTACACATATAAAAGATTTTGCTTACAGATTACAGACTATTAAACCCCTTTATCAAATGGCTGTTAAGCCCATAAAGCTATCAGAACTTACCCTAATTGTCATATATCCAACATAGGCATCCTCAGAACCTTCCATAAATACAAAGGTAGAATCCCTAGTGTTTTCAATGATGACTTTATCTGCAACTTTGCCTGGTGCTGAAAATGTTTTAGCAAAGCAAACTAAGTTAGCTCAACATTTCTGATAAATTACCAATTGTCTTTTAAGCACATAATATGTAGACTTATTTACTGAATCAAAGGATTTCATAACATACAATGTCAAGGTTTTTAAAAACTGAAACCTGCTTGCGCAGTTTAAGAGTGAAAAGATAATCTTATTAAACTAGTTCTGATGAAGCTTTTCTTTTCCTTGTTCCACATTCTGTCCCCATTCTGGGCCGAGAGGCTCCAAACACCTCCATCAATACTGCTCTGAAACCAACTAAGAGTTGCATGAACATTGCTCAGGGTGACTCAGGAGAATTGGGAAGGGGAAGACAGGATGGACAAGGCTTCAGTTACATTTGCCGCTGCCCTTTACGCCAAGGAGAAGGTTGCCTTTTACCATCTCAACCAGTGATGCTATGTATCTTGTGATTGTAATAAATGGCACCAGGTTTTTAAACTAAAATTGCAAAAAAAAAAATTAAGCATGATATAGGATTGAAAAATATTGGTGCAGCAATGTCCTGTTGTATAGTTCAACAGGATGCTCCTATGATTTCCCACAAGTCCCCAATCTGTGACATCAAGCCAATAGAAGCTACCGGCAAAGGGAAATAAATAACAAATCAATGCAGAATACACTTCTTCCATCTTAGCATGGATTGAGGATTGTTAACGGACAGAAAAGAGAGTTGGAATAACGGGTCATTTTCAGAATGGCAGGGTATAACTAGTGGGGTGCCACAAGGATCAGTGCTTGGGCCTCAGCTACTTACAATCTATATCAATGATTTAGATGAGTGGACTGAGTGTAATATATCCAAGTTTGCTGACGATACAAAGCTAGGTGGGAAAGTAAGCTGTGAGGAGGACACAAAGAGGCTGCAAAGGGATATAGACCGGTTAAGTGATTGGGCAAGAAGGTGGCAGATGGAGTATAATGTGGAGAAGTGTGAAATTATCCAGTTTGGTAGGAAGAATGGAAAAGCAGAATATTTTTTTAAAAAGGTGAGACATTAGTAAATGTTGGTATTCAGAGGGATTTCAGGGTCCTTGTACACGAATCAGTTCGCCAGCATGATCTGTAAGACAGGGCTTGACATGTAATAGCTTGGGGGGGGGGGGGGTTGGAAGAAAGACTAGAGAAAAGAAAAGACCAAAAACTAAAACCAGAGGGCAAATCACCAAAATTTGTATCACTTTCACAGATTAGGAATTCAGAAATGTTTGCGCATTAAACTATAGTACATGAAACTACTTCATCGTATAGCATGGGGTGGGGGTGAAAGAGAGAAATCAGCAAAAACCTAAACACTGCAACTTCACAATGCTATTTTTCAGAATTAATACTCTGCACCATCATATTGCCAATAACAATGTTACAAAATTAGACTGTACATCATCATTTCTCTACTTCACTGTATTTACCTGCACCAATCATAGTAATAGGGGATTCAATATAAATCCACTCATCAGTATATGTACTGGAGTGTACAAAGATAAGGCCATCAAAGTGAGCTTCCTGAACACCTCCCAAGGCATCTTCAATTGTGTCATAATACTATAAGGAAAATGAACACAATTTAGCTCAAAGATTACAGTACACATTTTAATCGATACAATTTCAAGTAAAAGAGAATCCTTACCAACATATTTTCTCTTCCTTTATACCTTGCAGGGCTACTGTAAAAGTGTTCTGCAAATCCAGGCTTTACATGTGCTCCTTTGTACTAAAATGCAAAGATAATGGTCACAAAAAAAATCAGTGAAACACTAATACATGGAAGCATTTCAGTTAAAAAATCTGGTCATTGCTTATCAAATAAAATGCTTCAAATAATGGAATCCTGCCATGCATTACTGATATGACACTCCTGCCAGAACAAAAAACAAATGTACAACTGAAAAAGTTTTTAAAATATTCAATAGGTTGCCGACAGCAAACTTGCTGAATTGAAAACTGGCTTGGTAGATGCACAAGGTGGTGAAAAATGACAAAAAAACCTGTCTGGTAAGTCAGTGACTAGCGGATTTCTAAGGGATTTGTTCCGATTTTCCTTCTGTGCTTAAGTACAGAAGGTCATTCAGCCCATCGAGTCTGCGCCGGCACTTTCAAAGAGCAATCTAGTTAGTCCCACTCCCCCTCTCTTTTCCCATATCCCTGCAATTATTTCTCCTTCAAATATTTATACAATTCCCTTTTGAAGGCTACTACTGAATCTGTACGTACCACCCTATCAGGCAGTGCAATCCAAATTCTAACCACTTGCTGCGTAAAAATATTTTTCCTCATGTTGCCTCTGACCCTTTTGCTAATCAGCTTAAATCTGTGCCCTCTTGTTATCGACCCTTCAGCCATTGGAAACAGTTTCTCTTTACTTACTCTATCTAAATCCTTCATGATTTTCAACATCTCTATCAAATCTCCTCTTAGCCTTCCCTGCTCTAAGGAAAATAACGCCAGCTTCTCCAGTCTATCCACGTAAATGTAATCCCTCATCTCTGGAACCATTCTAGTAAATGTCTTCTGTACCCTCTCCAAAGCCTTCACATCCTTCCTAAAGTGTGGTGCCCAGAATTGGTCAAAATAATCCAGCTGGGGGCTGAACTAG
This sequence comes from Squalus acanthias, assembly GCA_030390025.1. Classification (NCBI taxonomy): domain Eukaryota; kingdom Metazoa; phylum Chordata; class Chondrichthyes; order Squaliformes; family Squalidae; genus Squalus; species Squalus acanthias. The sequence continues at coordinate 24,816,624 of CM059436.1, read as the reverse complement.
TGTTTTATATAGATTTAGCATAACTTCCTGGCTTTTGTACTCTCTGCCTCTATTTAGTTGTCTGCAATTGTAAGGTACACATGCATTGTTCTCTATCTATATATGCTTTGTCGAGTCTGTATCTCTTTACTTCACCTGAGGAAGGGGCGATCGATAGCTCCGAAAGCTTGTGATTTCAAATAAAACTATTGGACTATAACCTGGTGTTGTGCGACCTCTCAATTCTATTTATAAAGCCCAGGTTCCCATATGCTTTATTAGCTGCTTTGTTAACTTGTCCTGCCCTTCAAAAATTTGTGCACAAGCACCCCTAGGTCTCTCTCTTCTTGCGCCCTCTTTAAAATTGTACCATTTAGCATGTATTGTCTCTCCTCATTCTTCCTACCAAAATGTATCGCATCACACTTTTCTGCATTGAATTTCATCTGCCATGTGCCCATTCCATGAGCCTGCCTATGTCCTCTTTCTATTAATCTCTTCCTTACTGTTTACTACACTTTCAAGTTTCATGTCATCTGCAAATTTCAAAATTGTACCTAGTAATGAATGAATTGTAGGACAGTACCTCTGGTATTACAACACTTGTTAATAATACCCAAGTTATGTGCCAGGGTGATAAATAAAAGGAAAATAAAACATTCAAAGAGATACGGACCAATTAAGCAGATGAACTAAGAAATGGCAGACGGGTCTTCATGTAGGTAAATAAATGACAATGTATATTGCAAAGAAAATAGCAACCATGTACACTCTGAAGGTGACGACCATTAACAAAGGTGGACTACAACTTGGGTGTGATTATTAGTCAATCACTGAATGTTTGGGTGGAGCTGAGAAACAGCAAGGAGCAGAAAACATTGGTGGGAGTTGTTAAAAGGACCCCAAACAGTAGTTGTAATGTAGGGCAGAGTATAAATCAGGAAATTAGAGGCGCATATAACAAGGGTAAGACAGTAATCATGGGGGACTTTAATCTACATACAGACTGGGCAAACCAAATTTGCAGTAATAGTATGGAGGACGAATTCATGGAATGTATACACAATAGTTTTCTAGATCAGCATGTTGAGGAACCAACTAGGGAACAGGCTATTTTAGATCTAGTATTGTGTAATGAGAAATGGTTAATTAATAACCTTGTAGTAAAGGGGCCTTTAGGGAAGAGTGACCATAATATGATAGAATTTTATATTGAATTTGAAAATGATTTAGTTAAATCCGAAACTAAGCAAATCTAAACAAAGCAAACTACGTAGGTATGAGGGGCAAGTTGGCTACGGTAGATTGGGAAACTACATTAAAAGGTATGATGGTAGATAAGCAATGGCTAGCATTTAAAGAATTAGTACATAATTTACAACAAATATACATTCCTTTAAGGCACAAAAACCCCACAGGAAAAGTGGTCCAACCGGGCTAACAAGAGAAGTTAAAGATACTATTAGATCAAAGGAAGAGGCTTATAATGTTGCCAAAAAAAGTAGTAAGCCTGAGGATTGAAAGTATTTTAGAATTCAGCAAAGGAGGACCAAGAAATTGATAAGGAAAGAGAAAAAAAAGAGTAAATTAGCAAGAGACATAAAAACAGATTGTAAACATTTCTATAGGTATGGAAACAGGAAGAGATTAGTGAAAGTAATCCTGGGCTTTATAAATAGAATTGAGAGGTCGCACAACACCAGGTTATAGTCCAACAGTTTTATTTGAAATCACAAGCTTTCGGAGCTATCGATTTGCTCCTTCCTCAGGTGAAGTAAATTAGATACAGAATCGCCAAAGCATATATATGCTTTGGCGATTCTGTATCTAATTTACTTCACCTGAGGAAGGAGCAAATCGATAGCTCCGAAAGCTTGTGATTTCAAATAAAACTGTTGGACTATAACCTGGTGTTGTGCGACCTCTCAATTTTGTCCACCCCAGTCCAACACCGGCATCTCCGCATCATGACCTTTATAAATAGAGGCAGAGACAGGAGAAATTATAATGGGGAATAAGGAAATGGCAGGGACATTAAACAAATACTTTGTATCTGTTTTCACAGTAGAAGACACAAACAACATTCTGGAAATAATGGGGAACCAAGGGTCCAGACAGAATGAGGACCTTAAAGAAATCAGTATAAGTAAAGATATAGTACGGGAGAAATTAATGGGACTAAGTGGTGACAAATCCCCTGGACCTGATGACCTGCATCCTAGGGTTTTAAAAGAGGTAGCTGCAGAGATGGTGGATGCTCTGGTATTAATCATCCAGAATTCCCTAGATTCCAGAACAGTCCCCAAGGATTGGAAGGTAGCAAACATAACCCTGCTATTTAAGAAAGGAGGAAGAGAAAAAAAAAACAGGGAACGATAGCCTGACATCAGTCGTAGGCAAAATGCTAGAATCTATTATTAGGGACGTAGTAACAGGTCACTTAGAAAATCAGAATACGATTAGGCAGTCAACATGGTTTTATGAAAGGGAAATCGTGTTGACAAATCTGTTAGTTTTTCAAAGATGTAACTCAGTAGGATGGATAAGGGGGAAGCAGTGGATGTAGTGTATTTGGATTTTCAAAAAGCATTCGATAAGGTGCCACACAAGAGGTTATTACACAAAATGGACTCATGGGATTGGGGGTAATATTTGATTGAGGATTGGTTAATGGACAGAAAACAGAGAGTAGGAATAAACTGGACTTTTTCAGGTTGGCAGGCTGTAACTAGCGGGGTACCGCAAGGATCAATGCTTGGGCCTCAGCTATTTACAATCTATATTAATGACTTAGATTAGATGAAGGGACTGAGTGTAATGTATCAAAGTTTGCTGATGATACAAAGTTAGGTGGGAAAGTAAGCTGTGAGGAGGACACAAAGGCTGTAGAGAGATATAGACAGATTAACTGGGCAAGAAGACAGCAAATGGAATACAATGTGGGGAAGTGCGACATTATCCACTTTGGCAGGAAAAACAAAAAAGCAGAATATTTTTTGAATGGTGAGAGACTGGGAAATGTTTGCACTCAGAGGGACCTGGGTGTCCTTGTACATGAATCACAGAAAGTTAGCATGCAGGTACAGCAAGCAATTAGGAAAGCAAATGATAGGTTAGCTTTTGTTATAAAGAGATTAGAGTATGAGATTAGAGTATAAGAGTAAAGCAGTCTCAGTACAATTATACAGGGCATTGGTGAGGCCACACCTGGAGTATTGTGTACAGTTCTGGTCTCCTTACCTAAGGAAAAACATACTTGCTTTAGAGGGAGTGCAGCAAAGGTTCACTAGACTGGTTCCTGTGATGAGGGGACTGTCCTATGAGGAGAGATTAAGTAGACTAGGCCTATATTCCTTAGAGTTGAGAAGAATGAGGTGTGATCTAATTGAAACATAAAATTCTTAAGGGGCTTGACAGGGTTAATGCTGGGAAAATGTTTCCCCTGGCTGGGGAATCTAGAACACAGGGTCACAATCACAGAATAAGGAATAGGCCATTTAGGACTGAGGTGAGGAGAAATTTCTTCACTCAGAGGGTGGTGAAGCTTTAGAATTCTTTACCCCAGAGAGCTGTGGATGCTCAGTCGTTGAGAATATTAAAGACAGAGGTTGATAAATTTTTGGGAACGAAGGGAATTAAGGGATATGGGGATAGTGCGGGAAGGTGGAGTTGAGGTAGATGATCAGCCATGATCGTGTTGAATGGCGGAGCAGGCTCGAAGGGCCAAATGGCCTACTCCAGCTCCTATTTCTTATGTTCCCAGTTAATGTGAAGCAGTCAAAGTGAATAAAGTAATAGGGTATGTCTCCATGGTATCTGATGAGTTAATTGAAGTTATTTTAATGTTGTCACGCCCGCATTGCCAAAATATATGCTGTTGTATGATCAGAGAGTGCAACTCAGACAGCCCAGTTCTGCCCTTAATTCTCCTTCCCTTCCTTAAAAGGAAAGAGCTTCATCTGTCAATTAAAACCGTAATCTCCAATTATTACTTTTGAAAAAAAAATTAGATTCTGAAAGGAATCAATAATGCCATACCAGTTGTTGAAAGCTTTCTTTCCATGGATTTGGATGTTCGCACTCTTCTGGATTAATCTGATAAAATTTGCCTGGCTCCGGATGCATCATTGGTCGAGTGTACTCAAACACCTCCATATATAACCGTTTCCTGGAAAGATATTTATTCTATACTTTATACTTCAAGATTACATCAGGAATGCACTATGGCATCATGTATCCTGATTAACACACAAGAAATACAACATGTATTGAATTTCCAGCAAATTGGAAGATTTCCCAATTACTTTCAGATCCTCTTTTTGATAACTTTAGAACTGTATTTATCCAACAAAGGTTGGATACTGTATGTGCCCAAAAGTATTTATGCAGTAAAACAAGATCAGTCAAATTAAGTCATTTCTATGTTACATGTGGTCACCAATATTTTCTACTTTTTGTATGGTAGTTCAATTTAAATGGTAGATGCAGCCACCATACTAAAATATATAGCGAGTGGCCTCAGGGTTCCAGAGGTACAGCTTCTGCAGATGGCACTGCGAGCACAACATTATGTGACTGATTAGAATGGGACAGCTTCTACGGTTATGGGCCAGCCTCTTATTCAAGCCACAGAAGTCGCATTGTAGTCTGTTCAGGAAAAAACCCAAAACTAGAGTCAAAAATCGTGTGTCCTTGTATCATATTAGCATGAAGCTGCTAAAAGTGAATCATAACCATTAAAATGCCATTGGCCAAGTCAACTAAAAACACCCTCACAGGCAAGTAATCATGGAAATGAGGATAAAAGTGCAGATGGAAGCATAAAAACACAGAAGAAATTGTTTAATCTCTGTAGTGATCACATCCAATCCCACCCTGCTGAGCAGAGATTGGGTCTTACCTGCGCCAACACTTCATGGCACAGAGTGATTTACCCCCAACCACTAACCCACTGAGCAGAAATTTCAGCACTCCTCCCCCTCAGATAGCTAGAGATGAAATAAATGATGCACAAGCGAGCAATAAAGTGACAAACTAGCAGAAACGAAGGACTGAGTGTGCAAACGAAAGCAGCAACAGTTTAGCCTTCTCTACAAACCAAGGAATGAAAGTGGAAGGCCCGGGCAGAAAAAGCAAGTGAAATCCTCCAACTCCATCCTCCCCCATCAAGTGAGCAGAGACCACACCACTTCCACTGACCACAATCTCTATACCGCTCTGTGCAGAAATCTTAGCACCTATCCCTACACCGCCCAGGCATGAGTAGAAATCCCCGTTCCTTCCAATACCCCAATGCACAAGTAGAAATCCCCATCCCTTCCCCCCCCCCCCATGCACGAGTAGAAATCCCCATTCCTTTCCACCCCCCCATGCACAAGTAGAATTCCCCATCCCTTTCCACTCCCCCCCCCCCCATGCACAAGCAGAACTCCCCATCCCTTCCACCCCCCATCATGCACGAATAGAAATCTCCATCCCTTCCACCGCCCCCCCCATGCACGAGTAGAAATCCCCATCCCTTTCCACCCGCCCCCCCATGCACGAGTAGAAATCCCCATCCCTTCCCCTCCCCCCCATGCACGAGTAGAAATCCCCATCCCTTCCCCTCCCCCCCATGCACGAGTAGAAATCCCCATCCTTTCCACCTCCCCCCCATGCACGAGTAGAAATCCCCATCCCTTCCACCTCCCCCCCCATGCACGAGTAGAAATCCCCATCCCTTCCACCTCCCCCCCCATGCACGAGTAGAAATCCCCATCCCTTCCACCCCCCCCACGCACGAGTAGAAATCCCCATCTCTTCCACCCCCCCCACGCACGAGTAGAAATCCCCATCCCTTCCACCCCCCCCACGCACGAGTAGAAATCCCCATCCCTTCCACCCCCCCCATGCATGAGTAGAAATCCCCATCCCTTCCACCCCCCCCATGCACGAGTAGAAATCCCCATCCCTTCCACCCCCCCCATGCACGAGTAGAAATCCCCATCCTTTTCCACCCCCCCATGCAGGAGTAGAAATCCCCATCCCTTCCACCCCCTCCATGCACGAGTAGAAATCCCCATCCTTTTCCACCCCCCCATGCAGGAGTAGAAATCCCCATCCCTTCCACCCCCCCCATGCACGAGTAGAAATCCCCATCCTTTTCCACCCCCCCATGCAGGAGTAGAAATCCCCATCCCTTCCACCCCCCCCATGCATGAGTAGAAATCCCCATCCCTTCCACCCCCCCCACGCACGAGTAGAAATCCCCATCCCTTCCACCCCCCCCCATGCACGAGTAGAAATCCCCATCCCTTCCACCCCCCCCATGCACGAGTAGAAATCCCCATCCCTTCCACCCCCCCCATGCACGAGTAGAAATCCCCATCCTTTTCCACCCCCCCATGCATGAGTAGAAATCCCCATCCCTTCCACCCCCCCCCATGCATGAGTAGAAATCCCCATCCCTTCCACCCCCCCCCCATGCACGAGTAGAAATCCCCATCCCTTCCACCCCCCCACGCACGAGTAGAAATCCCCATCCTTTTCCACCCCCCCATGCAGGAGTAGAAATCCCCATCCTTTTCCACCCCCCATGCAGGAGTAGAAATCCCCATCCCTTCCACCCCCTCCATGCACGAGTAGAAATCCCCATCCTTTTCCACCTCCCCATGCAGGAGTAGAAATCCCCATCCTTTTCCACCCCCCCATGCAGGAGTAGAAATCCCCATCCCTTCCACCCCCCCATGCACGAGTAGAAATCCCCATCCCTTCCACCCCCCCATCATGCACGAGTAGAAATCCCCATCCCTTCCCCCCCCATCATGCACGAGTAGAAATCCTCATCCCTTTCCACCCCCCCAATGCACAAGTAGAAATCCCCATCCCTTCCCCTCCCCCCATGCACGAGTAGAAATCCCCATCCCTTCCACCCCCCCAATGCACAAGTAGAAATCCCCATCCCTTCCCCTCCCCCCCATGCACGAGTAGAAATCCCCATCCCTTCCACCCCCCCAATGCACAAGTAGAAATCCCCATCCCTTCCACCCCCCCAATGCACAAGTAGAAATCCCCATCCCTTCCACCCCCCATGCACAAGTAGAAATCCCCATCCCTTCCACCCCCCCCAATGCACAAGTAGAAATCCCCATCCCTTCCCCTCCCCCAATGCACAAGTAGAAATCCCATCCCTTCCCCTCCCCCAATGCACAAGTAGAAATCCCCATCCCTTCCCCTCCCCCCATGCACAAGTAGAAATCCCCATCCCTTCCCCTCCCCCCATGCACGAGTAGAAATCCCCATCCCTTCCACCCCCCCCATGCATGAGTAGAAATCCCCATCCCTTCCACCCCCCCCCATGCACGAGTAGAAATCCCCATCCCTTCCACCCCCCCAATGCACAAGTAGAAATCCCCATCCCTTCCCCTCCCCCAATGCACAAGTAGAAATCCCCATCCCTTCCCCTCCCCCCATGCACGAGTAGAAATCCCCATCCCTTCCACCCCCCCATGCATGAGTAGAAATCCCCATCCCTTCCACCCCCCCCATGCACGAGTAGAAATCCCCATCCCTTCCACCCCCCCATGCACGAGTAGAAATCCCCATCCCTTCCACCCCCCCATGCACGAGTAGAAATCCCCATCTCTTCCACCCCCCCATGCACGAGTAGAAATCCCCATCCCTTCCACCCCCCCAATGCACAAGTAGAAATCCCCATCCCTTCCCCTCCCCCAATGCACAAGTAGAAATCCCCATCCCTTCCCCTCCCCCCATGCACGAGTAGAAATCCCCATCCCTTCCACCCCCCCCATGCATGAGTAGAAATCCCCATCCCTTCCACCCCCCCCATGCACGAGTAGAAATCCCCATCCCTTCCACCCCCCCATGCACGAGTAGAAATCCCCATCCCTTCCACCCCCCCATGCACAAGTAGAAATCCCCAACCCTTCCACCTCCCCCCCCCCCCCCCATGCACGAGTAGAAATCCCAATCCCTTCCACCCCCAAATATGCAGAAAACCCTTCAACCCTCCCCCCCGCAAACTGAAGATCTATCAACCCCCACCGACACAGCAGGAAAGCGTATACCAACCCCATCATTCACCAGCAATTAGCCCATTGCCAAACCAATCGTTCCCACCCCAAGCCCGGCACTGAGCTAAACCAGGGTAACCCCACCAGAGAAGAAATCAATACACAAACGCCCAGCCCCACTGAACAGAAATTCCGAACCTATGCCACCCAACTGAACGACAACAAAGCCCTCCCCCAACCCTTCCACAGCAGAAATTTAAACAAATCTCCCACCCGCTCTCCACTGAGGAAAAAAAGCTTCCCTGCCTCCTGTTGAGAACAAACGTGGCCCATCTCTAAAGACAAAAATGACCTTAACAACCCCCCCACCAATGAAAGATGTAGTTCCTAGTGCATATCCAAGTACTTTTTAAATGTGATGAGGGGTTTCTGCCTCTACCACCCTTTCAGGCAGTGAGTTCCAGACCCCCACCACCCTCTGGGTGAAAAAAGTTCTCAACTCCCCTCTAATCCTTCTACCAATTACTTTAAATCTATGCCCCCTCGTTATTGACCTCTCTAAGGGAAATAGGTCCTTCCTATCCACTCTATCTAGGCCCCTCATAATTTTATACACCTCAATCAAGTCTCCCCTCAGCCTCCTCTGCTCCAAAGAAAACAACCCCAGCCTATCCAATCTTTCCTTATAGCTAAAATTCTCCGGTCCAGGCAACATCCTCGTAAATCTCCTTTGTACCCACTCTAGTGCAATCACATCATTCCTGTAATGTAGTGACCAGAACTGTACGCAGTACTCTAGCTGTGGCCTAACTAGTGTTTTATACAGTTCAAGTATAACCTCCCTGCTCTTATATTCTATGCCTCGGCTAATAAAGGAAAGTATCCCGTATGCCTTCTTAACCACCTTATCTATCTGTCCTGCTGCCTTCAGGGATCTGTGGACATGCACTCCAAGGTCCCTCTGTTCCTGTACACTTCTCAATATCCTACCATTTATTGTGTATTCCCTTGCCTTGTCAGCCCTCCCCAAATGCATTACCCCTCACTTCTCTGGATTGAATTCTATTTGCCACTGCTCTGCCCACCTGACCAGTCCATTGATATCTTCCTGCAGTCTACAGCTTTCTTCCTCGCTATCAACCACATGGTCAATTGTTGTATCATTTTCAAACTTCTTAGTCATGCCTCCTACATTGAAGTCTAAATCATTGATATATACCACAAAAAGCAAGGGACCCAGTACGGAGCCCTGCGGAACCCCACTGGAAATAGCCTTCCAGTCACAAAAACACCTGTCGACCATTACCCTTTGCTTCCTGCCACTGAGCCAATGTTTGGATCCAACTTGCCACTATCCCTTGGATCCCATAGGCTTTTACTTTTCTGACCAGTCTGCCACGTGGGACCTTGTCAAAAGCCTTGCTAAAATTCATGTAGACTACATCAAACACACTACCCTCATCCACCCTCGTTACCTCCTCAAAAAATTCAATCAAGTTAGTCAGACACGACCTTCGCTTAACAAATCTATGCTGACTGTCCTTATTAATCCGTGCTTTTCTAAATGATGATTAATACTGTCCCTCAGAATTTTTTCCCACCACCGAGTTAGGCTGACTGGCCTGTAATTACTTGGTCCAGCCCTTTCTTCCTTTTTAAATGTGATGCGGAGATGCCGGTGTTGGACTGGGGTGGACAAAAGTGAGAAGTCGCACAACACCAGGTTATAGTCCAACAGCTTTATTTTAAATCACAAGCTTTCGGAGCACTGCTCCTTCGTCAGGTGAAGTGAAGAAATACATATGGGCACAGCATATATAAACAATGGTATAACGTTAGCAGTCCTCCGGCACAGCACCTGTAGCCAGAGAGGATTGGAAAATGATGGTCAGAGTCTCCGCTATTTCCTCCCTTGTTTCTCTTAACAGCCTGGGATACATTTCATCCGGGCCTGGCAATTTACCTACTTTCAAAGATGCTAAACCCCTTAATACTTCCTCTGTCACTATCTTTATCCCATCTAATATTTCACACTACTCCTCCGTAACTGCAATGTCTGCATCGCCCCTCTCTTCTGTGAAGACAGACGCAAAGTATTCATTAAGAACCACGCCCGTGTCTTCCACCTCCACACACGTTACCTTTCTGGTATCTAATAGGTCCTTTAGTTAACCTCTTGCTCTTGATGTATTTATAAAACATCTTTGAGTTTTCCTTGATTTTACTTGCCAATATTTTTCCATGCCCTCTCTTTGCTTTCCTAATTTCCTTTTTAATGTCACCCCTGCACTTTCTATACACCTCTAGTCTTTCTGTAGTATTTACTTCTTGGTATCTGACGTAAGCTTCCCTTTTTTGCCTTATCCTACCCTGTATGCCCCATGACATCCAGGGGGCTCTAGGTTTGGGAGTCACACCCTTTTTCTTTGTGGGAACATATTTGCTCTGAACCCTCACTATCTACTCCTTGAGTGCCTCCCACTGCTCTGACACTGATTTACCTTCAAGTAACTTTCCAGTCCACTTTTGCTAAATCACATCTCAGCTTAGTAAAAGTAGCCTTTCCCCAGTTGAGAACTTTTAATCCTGGTATATCTTTGTCTTTTTCCATAACTACGCTAAATCTAGCTGAATTATGATCACTACCACGAAAATGCTCTCCCACGGATACCCCTTCCAACTTTCCAGCTTCATTCCCTAAAACCAAGTCCAGAACCGCCCCCTCTCTTGTTGGGTTTGTTACGTACTAGCTAAAAAAGTTCTCCTGAATGTATTTTACACCCTCTACACCTTTTACACTGATTCTATCCCAGTTAATATTAGGGTAGTTGAAATCCCCTACTATTACTGCCCTATTGTTTTTGCACTTCTCAGAAGTTTGCCTACATACTTGCTCTTCTATCTCCCTCCGACTATTTGGGAATCTATAGTACACTCCGAGCAGTGTGATGCCATTTTTTGTTCTTCAGTTCAACCCTTATGGCCTCGTTTGGTGATCCTTCTAACATATCATCCCTCCTCACAGATGTGATTGTCTCTTTAACCAATATTATGACCCCCCCTCCTTTATTAATCCCTCTCTATCTCATCCGAAAACCCTGTAACCAGCAGTGTTGAGCTGCCATTCCTGCCCTTCTTTCAGCCATGTTTTAGTAAATTGCACTTTTTTTTTTTTACATAGCGTTTGAAAGTTCTCAACTATATCCATATTACCTGTGAATCCTACTACAACAAATTACAGATTTAAACTGAAGTCAACTGCAAATTAAATCATCCAGGGTTAAAAGAACAGGGTTACCATAAATTTTGCAAAGCCAAAAGATTTCAGTGACCACTAATCAAATGACGCATCAGCAGATTAACAACATGTATGGTACCACTTTTAGATTATCAAGCCGGTTTTGGAAAATGGTAGAGCTAATATCTGCACCCAATAAGGGGGAGGGTAATCTACAGAAACTGAATGATTGGCTGTTTCTCAAACCTATTTTATTTTAAGTAAAATTAGTTATTTAATACTTATTTTATCTATTGCACTTTACAGGAGAAAAGTTGCCTAGAGCTCTTGTGGGCAAAAGAAGATGGATTATAAATATGGGTTAGTTTTAAAAATATTGGACTCAAAGCATACAGTACAATATCAAGCTCTCTCAATTTTACTATTCGCATCCACACAAACAACTTATCTATGTTCACTGAAGGAGGACACGGAGTAATTTAAATCTGAAACAGTGGGAACCAGGAGTGAAGATAATTAATTGGTACAATTGAAAATGCCTGCATTTTCAAATGGTATCCCTTAATAAAAAAAAGAGTTTTTTCTAATGAATTTATCCTTCACTCCTTGAAAGAGCAATGTTTTTGAATGGTTTGTACAGTGGCCCCCTCAAACTAGTCCTGTCAGTGACAGGCAAAATATGTTAAAAAATGACCTTCAATTTCTGCCTACAACTGGGGAAACCAGCTGTGAGAAGGCCCCTGTAAGAGTTTAGCTCCTTGATGATCAGGCGTTCTCCTTCTTCCGTACTCCCAAGCAATATACACAGACCTCAAGATTATTTATTCTCAGCTTCAGGTGAACGTTCAACAAGTTTCAACGAAAAAATTTAAAATTCCAAGTGTAGATGGACGTGTTTCTAAACAAAATTGTCTTTCCTTACTATTGATACAAAAGACAAATGAAAATCTACTTTAATTCTGGAAATAAATTAAACATACAATTTTAGATAAAAATGACATGTCTTAAAATAGCCATATTTGCATGCCAAGTAATTTGATTTCGACGTTAGCAATTCAATTTGGTATTTTTTGTTTAAATAGGTAACTAACATTGGGATTGGATCTAGTACAGCATGATGTGTTGTCCATGAAAGACTATGGCATTTATACCAGATTTATCTGCCAGAGAAATACCAGGAGAAATGTCTAATTTCATAATTTAAACTGGATTGCTTTTAAAAACTTACAGAAAGGGTTAAGAACAAATTGTAGAATGACTGCAGCAAACTCGAGGCGTACTTACCATAAAATTGGATCGTTAGCTAGTTCACCGAAGCGCTTACACACACAAGCAGCTCTGCAAAGGTCCTGTTCAAGCAGGTACGAGAAGATCTTCATAACTACCTCGTCTGGTAGTTTTACTTGAAGATATTGTTCTGCTGGTGATGCTATTAAAAGGTGAAATGCAGAACAGAAAATTTATTTGGATATGACATTCTGCATCTGAAAAGTTTGCTCTAGATCCTCAATAAACTCTTATTTTCCATTTTATTAACTATTTTATATCAATCTTCATTTTGCATAATTCTGCTATTGGAATAACTGAGCCCATGGGGGAGAAATTCATTATCGCCCCGTTTGGGGGCAGTAACTTTTGAAAGCTGGGAAACTTAGAGCCAGACGCTAATGAGTCCCAGCTTTCATGAAATTGGGTTTAGCGCTCCTTCCTGGAGTGCTGAAGGACGCAGGTGGAGCGGTAGTTGTGCAGCGCTGCACAATGGGCTGTTCTGAGGCTCCTTCCCTCCCTTAAAGGGAAGGGCCATCCCTGCAGGCTCTGCATTGGGACCAGTTTGCTGGTCCCCAACAGCGGCTGCAATCCAGCTCGATCAACCCCAGGCTGATCGATTGCGACCCAGAACAAGTTTTTAAAAAAAATTGACCAAAACCATTTCAGAAGTTTATGCACTTACCTCGGCAACCTCCCCTTTAACTTACGCCCCCGAAGCGCCCGGCCTCCCGATCAACGCTTCCTGCAGCTGTCGGTGTAATCACCCGGCGATGCTGCAGGGGGTGGAACCGAAGTCCGGGTCCAGGGCACTGCGCACGGCAATGACGTCGCAATCTCCGGGTGAAGGAGATCGCGGCGCGAAGTCTTACCGTCGCCGCAAACCTCTCACCGAATATCGCAGGAGTCGTTCATCTCGCCGCCCCCAGAGGCGCTAAGGTGGTCAATTTCTAGCCCCATATGTCTTGCTGACAAAGTTCACTCAGCATATTGCTATGGTGTTCAATTTCATTCCTTAATTTAAAAAAAAAATGTTCTGCAACACCAAAATACATTTGAATAGGTAACTAACATTGGGCTTGTATCTAGTACAGCATGATGTGTTGTCCATGAAAGACTGGCATTTATACCAGATTTATCTGCCAGAGAAATACCAGGAGAATTTAAAAGACATTATACTACAGATTATTCATAAGGGCATATATCAGATGGAAGCTCTACTTAGTAGCCTTCAACATACATACCTCCCCATTTCCTATCTTCTAACAATCCTTTTTTTTTAAAGTATCTAAATCTAAGATATGGATGACTGTTAAGCAAAAGCATAACCATCAGTTTATAAGAAGCACATATACAGCATTCTCTAAAATACTGTTAGAGTTAATTGTTGGAGAGCAGGATCTGTGTAACAAGGTGGGAATTTGTCCACTGCTAAAGGAAAACACCACTTCCTGTCTGATTGTTTAATCCTACAGAATAGGATCTATTTCTCTTATGGAATGACTTCACTCGGAAAGAAAGCAAACGAACTGAAACTCAGGGGACTGACAGTTTATTCCAAATTCAACCAAGTAGTATCTGAGCAAGAGCCCAGAGCAATTCAGAATCCTCAACCCACAGTTACTCATTAATCTACAACAGCAAATGATTTTACCACATGGATCCAAATCTAGAATCAGAGCTCCTGGGATCATCTTACCTATGCAGTGACTTCATGCTGGAATCCATAAGATGTGGCTAGTTTACGCCTGGGACCACTTGGCGCTTGTAGTTTCACATTTTACAGTAGTAAATGGAGGTGAAGTTTTCGGCTGATTTTTGACCACTATTCTGCAGTGCCGGCACAAGCATTTATGAAAACTGCAACATTGGCCATGTGAAATCATTAGAACAGAACTTCCAATTGGCAAAGATGAAATACACACTTGAGTGTTCCACAGCTAATCTTTTTTGCTAGTTTTAATTGATTGTTGTGCCAGGCAGATTGCTATATCACCCACTTTCCCTCAACCCAGTTCCCTTACAGGTGGGTCTCTCATTCGGTCAGAGATGCACCTGGTATCCCCGTCAAGTATGGGGGATTACACAATGTCCACCTGTGACCACACATTCCAGTCAATCCTTACAGGCTTGGAAAAAAGCAACAAACACAGGGGTGCAGAGATGCCAAAGAAGCCAAACACTGGCAGAAGTAATTTAAATCGGACCACAGACTCCATCGAGAGCCGTCTAATGCGGTAACAAGGTAAACTGTGACGGGGCAATGCTTTGTCACTGGGAGTGCTCGATTTTAGAAAGCCTCCAAACAGCATGAAGTTTCAGTAATCAGATGAATTAACAGATACACGGATCAGTAACTCTAGCTATTTTCTTCGAGAAACACAAGCAGAAGTAGATTTTAAAAAGCACCCAAGTTTAGAGCACAGCGTAGAGGAAATAAGGTGAAAGAGAGCATGTGTGTGAAATAGGTGACGAAGAGGATCACCCAAAATAAGCCAAAATAAATACCTCAGGGAAACAAAAAAGTAAAGTAAAAATTAAAAGGGCGCAACAGATAAATGAAAAATCAAAAGGAAGCATCTGGGATTTTAAAAAAAAATGAAACCAGAAAAGGCAAAAGATTCAGGAGAGAGAAGAAAAACAAAAATGGAGACCAGAAGGCGAGTCTGCTGTGGAATGTTGACAAACGAGAGACACAGATACAGTAGAGGACTAAAGAGATGTGAAAATTGTCTGTTAATCAGTACCTTTAATGAAATAATTGTGGTTGTAGATACCAAGGCACAGGAACTTACAAGGGCAGACAGAACTGAGGGGACAGTATTAGATTTAGTAAGTGAGTTATCACAGGTAAGATAAATATGGCCAAGTTAGCATCAGACTTTGAGAATGAACGTTGAAGAATTGGAGATGGAGACCAGTACCATTAGGAACAGTGTTGTCATGACAGAGGAACAAATGCCTGAAGAAGGCAGGTTAATAGAGACACTAGATGGATTAAGATTGACAAAAGAAAGAAATGTAGAAAGCTCTGCAAAACTACCTAAAAGATTGACTCGTGAACAGATACCAGGCACTGTCCAACATTGCAGAATACAAGGTCCCAGAAGTAAAAAATAGTTAGAAAACCAATGAGTAAAACTTGGGTAAAAGCAGTATGCAGGTCACAGATAAATTGTAGTCGTAAGCAATTCTATGCTCAGGAAAGTGGATATCTACATGTGTCATAAGCAAAATATCTTCACGGTGGTGAGCTGTCTTCCTGTAGCTAGAGCAGTATATACTGAGGAAGGTTAGATGGAATATTAAGGGGACAGATAGGGAGGGACCCAGTGATAGTAGTTCACATCAAGGTAGATGTCATAGGGACAAATAATAGAGACATTAAATACCACATGTTTGAGGAGTGGCTCAAAACACAAAGACAAAGGATGTAAAGTTATGTTCTCTGGTATACTTCCAGTATCTAGAAAGGAAGCAAGTTCACCAAAATAATTAAGGAGGTAAACAAGTAACTGACAGCATGGCAAGAACAATTCTACCTTCAGAAACAACTGGGAATCCATCCAGAATAAAAATGGGCTACACTTAAACCAAGTAGGAACAAAGAGACCTGCAAGGAACATTGAGACATGGAGGACTGCACAAAAGTCCAGGAGACATAAACAGGCTTTCAGAGTCAGTGAATTAATGATAAATGAGATTCAATATGGCAAAATATTAGGTGGTTCAACTTGGTAGGAGTAGTGAAGAGGCCACTTATTCCTTGAAGGTAAGAAACTAAATGATGCAGAAGAGCAAAGAGATCTGAGAATACAGATAAATAAATCACTAAAAATAGCTACACAAGTTGATATGGCCATAAATAGTGCAAACAAAATATATTGGGGTACATTTCTGGAGCAACTGAATACAAAAGCAGGGAGGTAGAGTTAAATGTAAATAGAACATTGGTTAGACCACACTTGGAGCACTGTGTACAGTTCTGGTGTCCAAACTGCAGAAAGAATATTGAAGCACTGGAGAAAGTACAGAAAAGATTTACAAGGATGTTACCAGAATTGAGCACATTCAACTATCAGGAAATATTGAGCAGGTTGGAGCTATTTTCTCCGGAAAAGAGAAGACAAAGAAGAGACCCGATAGGAACCTTTAAAATTACAAAGGGGTTCAATAGCATGGATGCGGAAAATACAAGATAGCCACGAACAGATCAAAAATAACTTAGAAGGAATATCTTTACAGAGAAGGATATGGGGCCTGGGCGGAAAGAGGCAATTAGAGTGGGAGGAGACTTGAGTGGTGTATAAACACCAGCGTAGACATAGAATGGTTTATTTAAAAAATTATTTTTGGAACTAAAGCCAGAGATAAAAATTATGGGGTCAAAAATTACTCCGCCACGGAGAAGAAAAGCAACTTGTGAACAGCTATCAGTTAATGGTAAACTCCAGAGGGCAGTCCATTTCCTGTTACCCTTCCTTCTTCAAAGTACCCCAGTGTCCTGCAATACTTGGGGATTATAAAAGAATTGTGGGATATTGTAACTGAACAAAGACGTCCTTGTTTTAATCCATACTGTGCATACACAACATTTATAAAGCCACCATAAGAGCATTTTACATTGTTAATGTACTGTCTACACTACAGCATCCATCAAATGATATGCACCACTCCTCAGACATAGCAGAGGACCTGCAGGAATAATGCAAAATGCAAGATGCAAGATTCCATCCAACAAACCCAACAAAAAACAGTCTCTGCTTTAACAGCATTTTTCCAGAGTCATACAGTCAACATAAAAAGCCTTCATAACCAGTGTGCTGGACCAGCTGGAGCACATGCTTATTAACCAGCTTAATTTTTGATTAACTGTTGTGGATATTCAGTTGAATCCTACAATTAACCCTTTCTTCACTGTTCGATATACTGCTGGTTTTGGGGAAATGGAAGGAAACCATTAAGTCCTGATAATTTGGAGGCACACCAAAATATTGTACTTTTCACTGACCTTTGTAGGATATACTGATGCTGGAATAGTTTAATGTTGGTTTAATACAGGCGAACGGAATAACTAGGGCAGTAGACAGGGCTTTAAACTAATGAATGGGGGGCAGGAGGATTCAGGAAAGAGTAAATTTAAAAGCAGCGAGAGAAATGTCAAGGCTCTAGAGCAGAGTTGAGTTTTTGGTAAAAATAAGCAGAGTGGGTCAGGAAGGGACAGAGAGAGTAGGCATCAGTGACATCAGGGAAAAAGAGAAATAAGTCGAAGCTAAAGGCACTATACCTGAATGTGTGAAGCATTCGCAACAAAATAGATAAATTAATAGCGCAGATAGAAATTAACAGGTTTAATCTAATAGCCATAACGGAGACATGGTTGCAAAGTGGCCAAGGATGAGAACTAAATATTCCAGGATACTTAACTTTTAGAAGGGATAGGCAAAACGGAAAAGGAGGAGGGGTAGCCCTGATAATAAAGGATGGGATAAAGACAGTAGAGAGAAAGGATTTTAGCTCCGAAAATCAAGAAGTCGAATCGGTTTGGGTGGAGCTAAGAAACAGCAAGGGGCAGAAAACATTGGTGGGAGTTGTTTATAGGCCCCCAAACAGTAGTTGTAATGTATGGCAGAGTATAAATCAGGAAATTAGAGGTGCATGTAACAAGGGCAATACAGTGAACATGGGGGACTTTAATCTACATATAGACTGGGCAAACCAAATTGCAGTAATAGTGTGGAGGACGAATTCATGGAATGTATGCAAGATAGTTTTCTTGATCAGTATGTTGAGGAACCAACTAGGGAACAGGCTATTTTAGATCTAGTATTGTGCACTGAGAAAGGGTTAATTAATAACCTTGTAGTGAAGGGGCCTTTAGGGAAGAGTGACCATAATATGATGGAATTTTATGTTGAGTTTGAAAGTGACTTAGTTAAATCCGAAACTAGGGTCTTAAAGCTAAACAAAGCAAACTATGTCGGTATGAGGGGCAAGTTGGCTAAGGTAGATTGGGAAACTACATTAAAAAGTATGACAGTGGACGAGCAATGGCTAGCATTTAAAGAATTAATACATAATTTACAACAAATATACATTCCTTTAAGGCACAAGAGAAGTTAAAGATAGTATTAGATCAAAGGAAGAGGCTTATAATGCTGCCAAAAAGAGTAAGCCTGAGGATTGGGAGGATTTTAGAATTCAGCAAAGGAGGACCAAGAAATTGATAAAGAAAGGGAAAATAGAATGAGAACAAACTAGCGAGACACATAAAAACAGACTGTAAAAGCTTCTATAGGTATGTAAAAAGGAAAAGATTAGCAAAAGTAAATGTGGGTCCCTTACAGGCTGAGACAAGAGAAATTAAAATGGGGAATAAGGAAATGGCAGAGAAATTAAACAAATACTGTGTGTCTGTCTTCACAGAAGACACAAAATACTTCCTGCAAATATTGGACAACCAAGGGTCTAGCGAGAATGAGAAACTGAAAGATATTTGTATTAGTAAAAAAGTAGCACTGGAGAAATTAATGGGACTGAAAGCCGATAAATCCCCTGGACCTGATGGCCTACATCCTAGGGTTTTGAAAAAGTTGGCTATAGAGATAATGGATGCATTGGATGTCATTTTCCAAAATTCCATAGATTCTAGAATGGTTCCCGTGGATTGGAAGGTAGCAAATGTAACTCCACTATTTAAGAAAGGAGGGAGAGAGAAAACAGGGAACTACAGACCAGTTAGCCTGACATCAGTAGTAGGGAAAATGCTAGAATCTTTATTAAGGATGTGGTAAGAGGGCACTTAGAAAATAATAGGATTGGGCAGAGTCAACACGGATTTATGAAATGGAAATCATGTTTGACAAATCTACTAGAGTTTTTTGAGGTTGTAACTAGCAGAATAGATAAGGGGGAACCAGTGGATGTGGTGTATTTGGATTTTCAGAAGGCATTCGATAAGGTGCCACACAAGAGGTTATTAAACAAAATTAGAGCTCATGGGATTGGGGGTAATATACTAGCATGGATTGAGGATTGGTTAACAGACAGAAAACAGAGTAGGAATAAACTGGTAATTTCGGATTGGCAGGCTGTAACTAGTGGGGTACTGCAAGGATCAGTGCTTGGGCCTCAGCTATTCACAATCTACATCAATGATTTGGATGAGGGGACCAAATGTAATATATCCAAGTTTGATGATACAAAGCTGGGTGGGAATGCAAGTTGTGAGGAGGATGCAAGGAGGCTTCAAGGGGATAGACAGGCCAAGTGAGTGGGCAAGAACATAGCAAATGGAATATAATGTGGAGAAATGTGAAGTTATCCACTTTGGCAGGAAAAATAGAAATAAATGGTGAGTGATTGGGAAATGTTGGTGTTCAGAGGGACCTGGGTGTCCTTGTACACGAATCACTAAGTTAACATGCAGGTACAGCAAGCAATTAGGAAAGCAAATGGTATGTTGGCCTTTATTACAAGAGGATTTGAGTAGAAGAGTAAAGATGTCGTACTGCAATTATATAGGGCCCTGGTGAGACCACACCTGGAGTAGTGTACACAGTTTTGGTCTCCTTACCGAAGGAAGGATATACTTGCCATAGAGGGAGTGCAACGAAGGTTCACCAGACTGGTTCCTGGGATGGCAGGATTGTCCTATGAGGACAGATTGAGTAGACTAGGCCTATATTCTCTAGAGTTTAGAAGAATGAGAGGTGATCTCATTGAAACATACAAAATTCTTACAGGGTAGATGCAGGGAGGATGTTTCATCTGGCTGGGGAGTCTAGAACGAGGGGTCACAGTCTCAGAATAAGGGGTCGGCCATTTAGGACTGAGATGAGGAGAAATTTCTTCACTCAGAGGGTGGTGAATCTTTGGAATTCTCTACCCCAGAGGGCCGTGGAGGCTCAGTCGTTGAGTATATTCAAGACAGAGATCGATAGATTTTTGAATATTAAGGGAATCAAGGGATATGGGGATAGTTCAGGAAAGGGGAGATGAGGTAGAAGATCTAAATGATCTTATTGAATGGCGGAGCAGGCTCGAAGGGCCAAATGGCCTACTCTTGCTCCTATTTCTTATGTTCTTATGGTTGGCAGTTCTGTTCACTTTAATAAATCTTATGAACCTGACGAAATACAATTGTGTAACATAAAAGTTAATGCATTTAAAAAAAAATCAGATTCACCCAATTTTCTACCCCAACTGCTCTTCTCCGAAAAGGTACTACAAATTCCATTGCCAATGGCAACCCTCACAAAGTAATAACTATTTGGACCAATCTACCTTTTCTCATCCTTGACTTTTATATTCTTATACATGCGCTTAGATTTTGAGCCTCCATGTCCTATTTGATTAAGGGGCAGAAGAAGAGATGATGACCAACATCACAGCCAAATCACTGCCACCTTCATGCGACTTTCCAGCAAGGGGCACTGGACAACAGAAGCAGGAACCTCCACTCGTTGTTCCCAATTCTGGCCCAGGGACAGTCAGCCCAATAACTGTAGCACCATCACCGCCCCAAGTGAGATTAGCACAGAATAGCAATTGAACCAAGGGCCTTCACAATCTGGATGACCTAGAACCATGCCATACATTTACTCTGAGGTTTTATTATGCTTCCCCCCCCCCACCCCTCTCAATGTTCTACAGACCACAGGAAAATAAATCAGTCAAAAGTAGCTTCTTGGTCACATAAAAACCTCACTCCAGCAAGGAAAAAAAAGAACTAAAATGGATCAGAATAAAAGGAATTATGAAAGTTCATTTTTAAACTGTTTTGTCAAGTCTAAAAATACTCAGCAGGGTACAAAATTTGCTTACCTGGAAGGTCTTGTAACTTTCCTGACACTCTTGCACGCTTAGCTCTATGACCAAAATTTTCTGAAGTTGAAGTGGAAGCACCCTAGGAGACAGTAAAAAAGTCAATAACTCCAACTCAAAGCATGCAATTGCAATCATACAAAGTAAAAGGTCTACAATTTCCAAATTAAATACATGTTCTATTCCCACAAGCGAGAATAGTATATTGCACTATTTTAGCGTAAAATTAGTTCTCTCTCAACCCCTCCATTTTCACCCATCAAAGTCTCCATGCTGCATAACATTTTGTAGGTTCATGGGGTAGCAGATACATAAGGATGCTCTGGTGTTTATAACCTACCAATTTTTCCTTGATGTCAAGAGTTTTGCATATTTGTAAGAGTGCAGTGAAAGAAAACAAAGACGAACTCCACTCGATCTGGTAAACTGATAGCTAATCCTTGTGGCAACTTGCAAAAAGGGATGTCTAACTGACGGCACATCAGCTTGTCTGCTCTGCAGACAATTCACGAAGTGACATCAACAGTAACCTTTCCTTTCAGATAATATTTTGACTCACTTTGCTATTTTAGAAGGATTAAAACCCCAATGCCTTATCTGAAATGTATGAAATTTAATGAGCAAAGAACAATGAGAACTTGATTGGCATCAGGTTGATGCCATTCAGATTTGGAGCACCAGTTTTTCGTATCAAGTAGATCTATAATAGGAACGTAAATAAAAGCGTTCCAATTTCTACATATTCAGTTAATTAACTTTCAATAAACCACGTTTGACTGTACTCTGAAATATTTACCCGCTTGTGTTCCATTCTGTAAATACATTTTCAAAGAAATTTGTAATTGAAAACAGTGAAGGTGACCAGATGATGCCTGTTGAGCATATTAAGAACTGCAATTTAACTAAAAGCCTGCAGTAAGGATCAATTTACATTGAGGTTGAAAAGCCAGTGGGGTATGCTGTGCCGATTGAACGCCTTAATGAGCCAACTCACTGGGAGGAATCAGAGAAATGTCTATACTTGGAGGACCATCCTATAAACTATTTACAAAGTGATTGTCATAAATTGTGCCCGCTGCATAAAATAAGTACCAAATAAATATTTGCTCCCAAAATTAAACCCTTTGACTCAGTTTGAATATACATTTTGACAATGTAAACAAAATACCGAGAGATGTGTAATCACTTTGCTTACACAGTATTCGCATTAACCGAGTTTAATAAATGTAATCAAGTGATATGGCTCATTGATGTGGCTAGGACAATTAGATTTGAGGATCAACTATTTCAGCCTTCAGCCGCTAAGTTTGTGGCCATTTTTACTTGCTGCGGTTATCTCATTCTACCTTACCACAGAATTTAAACTCTGAACCCAGTTTCTGACAACAGTGCAGTGGGGGATGATTTAAACTAATACGGTTGGGGTAGGAAAAGTCTAGTATTGTGACTAGATAGAACAGTATTAATAAGCTGGTAGAATAGATGCAGAAGGTTTAGCCAAGAAAATACTGAAAAATACTACTAGAAGAAGGAAACAAAAAAGGCTTTGAGGTAGTGAGAAATAAAAACACTATTGTGGAAAGGTAAAGGGATATATAAAGGAAACACTTCTATACGCAGAGAGTGGTAGAAGCTTGGAACCCTGTTCCGCAGACAATAGTTGATGCTGGGTCAATTGTTAATTTTAAATCTGAGATTGATTGATTTCTGTTAATCAAAGGCATTAAGGGATATGGGGCAAAGGGCAGGAATATGGAGTTGGGTCACAGATCAGCCATTATCTTATGAATGGCAGAACAGACTCAAGGGGCTAAATGGCCTATTATTGTTCCTATGATAGCAAACACTTAAAGTAAACAAGTAGTTAAAAGAATAAGTCAACGCTCCAAATAATTGGAGTCAGGATTGAGTGGTACTTATGTGAATACACAAAGCATCCAAAACAACATTGGTGAGTTAGAAGCATCGATAAATATGCAGGGATAGGATATATTGCTATAATGCAGACATAACAGAATTGTGAACCTAATATTTCATGTAATAACATTTTCAGGAGAGATGGAGATGGACAAAAAGGGGTGGGATGACAATATTAATAAAGGATTCTATCACAGCGTTAACTGCTCTGGTGTTGTTTTATGACAAAATCTGTATGGATGGAGTTAAGGAATCGAAAGTGAAACAGTACAATTATCTGTGTGCATTACAGACCACTAGAGGGAGAGATCTGCTGATCGCTCCGAGGTATGTGCAAGTACAAGAATGCAATAATAATGGGTGATCTTACCTATTCCAAGATAGATTGGCATAAATGTAATACATAACATTTTGCACCAATTTTTACAAATGATGGTGGAACTGAGAATTTAGGTCAAAGTGGGAACACATTTTAGAATGAACCCCAAATCCCTCTGCTCTTCCAGATCACTAAACTTTCTTCCACTTGAAATATAATTATTACTTATATTTTTTGTACCAAAGTGTACCACCTGGCATTTTACTGATATTGAATTTAATCTGCCACTTTTCTGCCCATTTTATTGATATCCCCTTGCAGCTTCCTTTGGTCTTCAGAATTATTTACTATGCCTGCTAATTTAGTATTGTCCACAAAATTGTGGCTGAATCCATCTACTCTATAATCAAATCATGGATGAGCAGAAACAGTCCCAGAACACGGATATCCACTTCCAAGCACTCTTAAAGTGCCCTTAGTTCCTAATATCTGTTTTAATCCAATTTGCTACCCTTTCCTTAATTCCAAGCCACTAATCTTCTCCAATGGTATCCTGTGTAGTACCTTGTTAAAGGCTTTCTATAGGGAGGTTACCCTGGAGTGTAAATAGGGCCACCTCCCCACAAGCATCTCATGCAGCACCACATGCATTTCGCCTGCACCACTTGGCGAAAGACCAAGTTTCCCATATACACATTTATTATTGCAGCCATTGGGTTTTGCCAGCCATTTTTGTTATCTAAACAGCCTTTGCTGAAATAGTCTTTACAAATATTTTCAATGCCTATCAACATTTTTGACTGCATACATGGTCACAGCTGTATCTTAATCTTGCCCATCGCCCATTATAGATAGTTACACAGACCATTAAAGGTTGCCCCTTCCGCACCTAAAATAAACAGAAATCTTCCATGTCAGTATGCCGTGGAAATTTACCTTTTGCAGTCAATATAAAGGTCAAAAAGAAAATTAACTAAAAAAAAATCCACTTTTCTTTTTAAATCACCAAAGAGGATCCTCCTCTCAAACAACTTTTAAAAGAGCTTTGAGCCAGTGTGCTCTTTGAGGGCAACATGCTTAGTTTTTCCAGTTAAAATGTAGCTTCATAGAGAAAGGCCTGTTCATATCATACATCCAATGGACCTGCTGATCACCTTAAAATGCACTCGGCTAGATGGAGATCAGCACAGAACTGAAAATTTCACGTCATACCAGGGCTCAAATCCAGTAGCACCATTTCTATTGATAAAACTGACACTCTCCTTTGAGAGAGACTAGTTCAGTATTTTTTTTAAAGCTCTTTTTGGAAAGAAAGTACTTGAAATTTACTCTTCCACGTACTGCTCCTTGTTAATATATTCTTAAGGGGGAAAGGTGGTGGTGGAAGCATGTCATGCTGTGCTAACAAATGAGCATTTCTTAAATTTCACATGGTGATAACAATGAACATTTCCTTTGCAAGACAATCCCCTTTTCTTCATGCAGCAAGCTTGCGCATTTTGTATAGAAGTTTCTGACCTGCCTGAATAGGCAGAGTCTATTTTTCTCATTCCAACAGAAGAGTTTCTAGGATTGCAAATAGCTTAGACATCTCAATACTATTTTTGGAAACTGCTTTTTAAAAGCTTACCAGCTATATATGGTTTGCATATTCTACAGTTCATTATTTGCTAAATATCTATCAATAGGTCCTACACCCAATTAGCACAACTTCTTGGAAACATACATGTGGCAAGTGAGGAGGCAAAGGATATATAAAATATGTAAAATTATATAAATAAAATTATATATATAAAAATATTTTAACAATATCCATGTAGGATAATAAAACAGTGCATGCCAGACAGAGGAACAGTGCTTAGCCAAAATTAATTTTCAATTCTGTAGACTACAAACAGCATCGGTTTATGTTCCCAACTCTATTATTTGCTCACCTTGCCTGCATGCAATTCATTTTTTAAAACTGAAATTGCTTTTGACCCTTGTGTAGAATTTTGAATTCATAACTCAACCATGTTTACAGGGGACATTTTTTTCCCCACAATCGTCAAGAGCCCGAATAAAAAATTTGGGGAGAAGGGAAGTTCCTCTATTTGCTAATTTTAGTAAAAATGTTATTCAACATTTGCGCCAAAATGACCACGCAAAGGAACTGCAGCCCCCGGTACCAAAGATACAGTCCACACCAATTTAAAACATACACATATCAGAATGAATGCTAGATTAAGAATGCACTGTCATAGAAGTAGCAGTTTTCTTTATAGCCACAATTTTTTTTAAAGCTCGGTCTTATTTGAATATATTTCAACTTCCAATAGGAAGTGAATGGGACCCGCTGCAACTCAAGAAATCATAGGACACTCCCTTTTGAAGAGCATTTCATCCTCACAGTTCAGACAAATCATGTGATCACCAATCCATATTAAAAGTAAAGGCCTCATCATGTAATCACAATTCCATTCTTGAGGGCAGCAACACCATGAAAAGGCCATGTAGTTACAAGGTGAAATAGACACAAACATATTTAAAAATTTAAGTTGGAGACACAAGAGTAAGAAAACTTTACAAGGAGGTTGAACTTCATTCAAAGAATGAAGACTATATCAAAAGAGGTATAATTAATACTCCTGATTTGATGACCATTAATTCATACTTGTGCCAAATGGCATGCTCCTAAAATTTAAGTTCCAATATTAGTTTATGTGCCAAGTAGCATTCCATTGTGTCCAAACCCTTGAAGATTGAAGGAAACATCTGTTTCCAGTCAACCAGAAGAAATTTTGTCATTACACTAAAGTTTCAAGACAATAGCCATTATCTCGGTACTTCCTGGCTAATGCACTGTGCAAGATGGTTTAATTGCAACAATTTTTATGAGGCATCTAGCTTACAGGATCACAGATAGCTGCACCACCAGAACCAGGACTCAAGTTGATTTCCATCCAAATCCTATACCCACCGAGATTGACAAACTCATGACTGTCTAGCCATTCATTGCCAGATCTGGCTGGACCACATTGAGCATCATTAGGCCCTGCCCGCCTCTGCCAAAACTGCTCACTGCTCCAGGATCCTCCTGGAATGCAAAGATAACTTCCAGCTTCTTTTCTCCACTACCAACCGTCTCCTTAAATCCATCTCTACTTCCCCCTCCTCCCTCATCAACAAGTGTGAGGAGCTCATAGACTTCTTTGTCACGAAGAATGAGACCATCTGTTCAGCTAAATCCCTTCATTCCCGAAGCCCGCCAAGCCAAGGTTCCCCCACCCCGTCATAATCCCCAGAAACAGCATCTTTCTCTCGCTTTTCTCCTATCTCCCTCATGCCTTCTCCAAGCTCATCTTGTCCATGAGACCTAACTCCTGCTCTCTAAATCCTATTCCCACAAAACTGATCACCCAAATTCCCTTCATGGCCCCATGCTAGCTGATATTGGAAACTTCTCCCTCCCCTCAGGCACTCTGTCCCTTACAAATTCGCCACCATCACCTCACCCCTCAAAAAAAAAAACAACCTTGACCGCACTATTCTTGCAAACAACTGCCCATTCCCTCAGATCCAACCCCGACATTGTCATTAAACCTGCTGACAAGGGTGGTGCTGTTGTTGTTTGGCGTACCGACCTCTACCTAGCAGAAGCTGAACGCCAACTCTCCAACACCTCCTCCTATCTCCACCTGGACCATGAGCCCACCACCGAACATCAAACCACCATTTCCAAGACCGTCACTGACCTCATCTCCTCTGGAGATCTTCCCCCCATGGCCGCCAACCTCATAGTTCCCCAACCCCGCACAGCCCGCTTCTACCTCCTTCCCAAGATCCACAAACAGGACTGCCCCGGTAGACCCATCGTTTCAGCCTGTTCTTACCCCACGCAACTTATCTCTTCCTATCTCGACTCTATTTTTTCTCCCCTTGTCCAGTCTCTTCCCACCTACATCCGTGACTCCTCTGACGCCCTCCGCCACTTTAACAGTTTCCAGTTTCCTGGCCCCAGCCGCCTCCTTTTCACCATGGACGTACAAACCCTCTACACCTCCATTCCCCACCAGGATGGCCTGAGGGCGCTCCGCTTCTTCCTTGAACAGAGGCCCAACCAGTCCCCATCCACCACCACCCTCCTCCGCCTGGCTGAACTTGTTCTCACATTGAACAACTTCTCCTTTGACTCCACCCATTTCCTCCAAATTAAAGGTGTTGCTATGGGTACCCGCATGGGTCCCATCTATGCCTGCCTTTTCATGGGATATGTGGAACACTCTTTGTTCCAGTCCTACTCGGGTCCCCTCCCTCACCTCTTTTTCCAGTACATTGATGACTGTATCGGTGCCGTCTCCTGCTCTCGCCCTAAACTAGAACATTTCATTCACTATGCTTCCAATTTCCACCCTTCCCTCACCTTCACATGGTCCATCTCCGACTCTTCCCTTCCTCGACTTCTCCGTCTCCATCTCTGGGGATAGGTTATTGACTAACATTCACTACAAGCCCACTGACTCCCACAGCTACCTGGACTACACTTCCTCCCACCCCGCCTCCTGTAAGGACTCTATTCCATTCTCCCAGTTTCCGCCGCATCTGCTCTGACGATGCCACCTTCCATACCAGTGCTTCCGACATGTCTTCCTTTTTCCTCAACCGAGGATTCCCCTCTACTGTGGTCGACACGGCCCTCGACTGTGTCCGTTCGATCTCCCGCACTTCTGTCCTCACCCCTGCCCCTCCCTCCCGGAACCACGATAGAATTCCCCTTGTCCTCACCTTTCACCCCACCAGCCTCCACATTCAACGGATCATCCTCCGCCATTTCCGCCACCTCCAGCGTGATCCCACCACCAAACGCATCTTCCCCTCACCTCCCCTTTCAGCATTCCGCAGGGACCGCTCCCTCCGCAACACCCTAGTCCACTCCTCTACCACCCCCAGCACCCCTTCCCCTTCCCCTTCGCCCGGCACCTTCCCGTGCAAGCGTAGGAGATGCAACACATGCCCTTATACCTCCCCTCTTCCCACTGTCCAGGGCCCCAAACACCCCTTCCAGGTGAAACAGCGATTTACTTGTACTTCCTGCAATTTAGTATACTGTATTCGCTGCTCACGATGTGGTCTCCTCTACATTGGGGAGACCAAACGCAGATTGGGTGACCGCTTTGTGGAACACCTCCATTCAGTCCGTAAGGGGGACCCCGAGCTCCCGGTGGCCTGTCACTTTAATTCTCCGCTCCACTCCCACTCTGACCTCACCGTCCTCGGCCTCTTGCATTGTTCCACAGAAGCTCAGCGTAAGCTCGAGGAACAGCACCTCATCTTTCGTTTAGGTACGCTACAGCCCTCTGGACTCAATATCGAGTTCAACAATTTTAGATCATAACCTCAGCCCCTATCACAATTATATTTTATTTTTTCATCCACCCTTTTGTTTGGCCCCCCCCCCTTTTTTTTCCTCCTAGAAGCTGGCAGCTGTCCTTCATTCTGCCAGTGCATTTCACACTTCATTTAGCCTCAACCTGTCACATTAAGACCTCCTCTTGCCTTATCATCTCTTAATGTCTCTCAATGTCTCTTAATCTCTCCTTTTGTTCTTTCATCCCCTCCCCTTTTCCCAGCTTTATCCTTGCTTTAAATCTATTTCATTTCCTGCTTTATCCAGTTCTGACGAAGGGTCTTCGACCTGAAACGTTAACTCTGTTTCTCTCTCCACGGATGCTGCCTGGCCTGCTGAGTTTTTCCAGCGTTTTCTGTTGTTATTTTGCCCATCTCCAACCTCCCTTTCCTCTCTGAAGTCCTTGAATGTGTTGTTGCTTCCCAAATCCATGTCCATTTTTCCCACAACTCCATGTTTGAACCTCTCCAATCAGGATTCCGCCCCGCCACAGCAGTGAACGCCCCATTATGTCACAAGTATCATCTATCCTGCTCATCCTTCTCCACCTCTTTGCAGCCTTTGCCACGGTTGACCACATCATCCTTCGCGGATGCCTCTCCTCCATTGTCCAGCTGTGGGACTGCCCTCGCCTGGTTCTATTCTTGCCTATCCAGTAATTTCCTGCAATGGCTATGCTTCCAGCCCACATCGAGTTACCTCTGGATCCATCCTTGTCCCCCTATTTCTCATCTACTTGCTGCCCTCTCTGCGATGTCAGGTTCTACATGTACGATGGCAACACCCAGCTCTACCTCTTTCCACAGCTCCGCTGCCTGTGTTGTCAGCCTGTTTGTACAACATCCAGTCCTGGATGAGCCACAATTTCCTCCAATTAAACATTGGATACACCAAAGTCATTATCTTCACACCTCCCACACCGCCACCCCACGCAGAATCTCCTACATTGGCTCCGGGTCCATTAATGCCTCAAATTTCATGTTCAATTCCCTCTATGGCCTCGCCCCTTTCCATCTCTGTAACCTCCTCCAGCCTTACAACAACAGTTTGCATTTATATAGTGCCTTTAACGTATGAAACATCCCAGGCACTTCACAGGAACACTATCAGACAAAAATGTGACACCGAGCCATATAAAGAGATATTAGGACGAGACTTGGTCAAAGAGGTAGAATTTAAGGAGCATCTTAAAGAAGAAGGGAAAGTATTGACGTGGATAGAGAACTGGCTGTCAGATAGAAAACAGAGAGTTGGAATAAACGGCTCATTTTCTGAATGGCAGGCAGTAACAAGTGGGGTACCGCAGGGATCTGTCCTGGGTCCCCAGCTGTTCACAATTTACATTAATGACCTGGATCAGGGAGTCGGATGCAGCATTTCCAAATTTGCAGACGACACTAAACTAGGAGGGGGGGTGGGCTCAGAGGAGGAGACCAGGAAGCTCCAGAGCGATTTGGACAGACTGGGTGATTGGGCGGATAAATGGCAGATGCACTATAATGTGGACAAGTGCGAAGTTATCCACCTTGGGTGCAGGAACGGGAGGGCAAATTATTATTTAAATGGCAATAAATTGGGAGAGGGGGAAGTACAGAGAGACCTGGGTGTTCTTGTACACCAGTCACTGAAGGCGAGCATGCAGGTGCAACAGGCGATCAAGAAGGCAAACGGTATGCTGGCCTTCATAGCAAAAGGGTTGGAATACAGGAACAGGGATACCTTGCTGCAGCTGTACAGGGCACTGGTGAGACCACACCTCGAGTACTGTGTACAGTTTTGGTCGCCTCATCTGAGGAAAGATGTTCTTGCCATGGAGGGGGTGCAGCGGCGATTCACCAGGCTGATACCAGGAATGGCGGGATTGACCTATGAGGAGAGACTATGTAGTTTAGGGATGTACACACTGGAGTTTAGAAGATTGAGAGGGGACCTCATAGAAGTGTATAAAATTCTGACAGGTCTAGACAGACTAGATGCAGAAGGAATGTTTCCCTTGGCGGGTGAGAACAGAACTAGAGGACATCATTTAAGGATAAGGGCTAAACAATTTAGGACAGAAATGAGGGGGAATTTCTTCACTCAGAGGGTGGTGAACCTGTGGAACTCATTGCCACAGAGGGCAGTGTACGCCAGCTCATTAAATATATTTAAGAGGGAATTAGATATATTTCTACAGGCAAAAGGGGTTAAGGGTTACGGAGAGAAGGCGGGGACGGGATACTGAATTGGAGGATCAGCCATGATCTCATTAAATGGCGGAGCAGGCTCGAAGGGCCGGATGGCCTACTCCTGCTCCTATCTTCTATGTATCTATGTAAGAGGGAGGTAGAGAGCTGGAGAAGTTTAGGGAGGGAATTCCAGAGCTTGGGGCCGAGGCAACTGAAGGCATGGCTACCAATGGTGGGATGATCCCAGCGGATTGGAAAACCGCAAATGTAACATCCCTATTCAAGAAAGAAGGGAGACAGAAAGCAGGAAACTATAGACCAGTTAGCCTAACATCTGTCATTGGGAAAATGCTGGAGTCCATTAAGGAAGTAGTAGCAGGACATATATAAAATCATCATAAAGTCAAGCAGAGTCAGCATGGTTTTATGAAAGGGAAATCATGTTTGACAAATTTGCTAGAGTTCTTTGAGGATGTAACAAACAGGGTGGATAAAGGGGAACCAGTAGATGTAGAGTATTTGAATTTCCAGAAGGCATTCGATAAGGTGCCACATAAAAGGTTACTGCACAAGATAACGGGAACGGTAGCGTAGTGGTAATGTCAGTGGTCTAGTAATCCAGAGGCTGGACTAATGATCTGGAGACGTGAGTTCAAATCCCACCACGACAGCTGGGGAATTTAAATTCATCTGGAATAAAAAGCTAGCATCAGTAATGGTAACCATGAAACTATCGGATTGTCGTAAAAACCCATCTGGTTCACTAATGTCCTTTAGGGAAGGAAATCTGCCATCCTTACCTGGTCTGGCCTATGTGACTCCAGACCCACAGCAATGTGGTTGACTCTTAACTGCCCTCTGAAATGGCCTAGCAAGTCACTCAGTTGTAATTAACCGCTACGAAACAAAATAATAAGAATGAAACCGGACGGACCACCCGGCATCGACCTCGGCACCGGCTACGGACACGGCAACGGCACACCCAGCTCAGTCAACCCTGCAAAGTCCTCCTCACCAACATCTGGGGACTTCTGCCAAAATTGGGAGAGCCGTCCCACAGACTAGTCAAGCAACAGCCTGACACAGTCATACTCACAGAATCATACCTTTCAGCCAATGTCCCGAACTCCTCCATCACCATCCCTGGGTATGTCCTGTCCCACCGGCAGGACAGACCCACCAGGGGTGGTGGCACAGTGGTATACAGTCGGGAAGGAGTGGCTCTGGGAGTCCTCAACATTGACTCCGGACCCCATGAAGTCTCATGGCTTCAGGTCAAGCATGGGCAAGGAAACCTCCTACTGATTACCACCTACCGCCCTCCCTCAGCTGATGAATCAGTACTCCATGTTGAACACCACTTCGAAGAAGCACGGGCACAGAATGTACTCTGGTGGGGGACTTCAATATCCATCACCAAGAATGGCTCGGTAGCACCACAGCTGGCCGAGTCCTGAAGGACATAACTGCCAGTCTGGGCCTGCGACAGGTGGTGAGTGAACCAACAAGAGGGAAAAACCTACTTGACCTCGTCCTCACCAATCTACCTGTCGCAGATGCATCTGTCCATGACAGCATTGGCAGCAGTGACCACCGCACAGTCATTGTGGAGACGAAGTCCCGTCTTCACACTGAGAACATCCTCCATCGTGTTGTGTGGCACTACCACCGTGCTAAATAGGATAGATTCAGAACAGATCTAGCAGCTCAAAACTGGGCATCCATGAGGCGCTGTGGGCCATCAGCAGCAGCAGAATTGTATTCCACCACAATCTGTAACCTCATGGCCCGGCATACCCCTCACTCTACCATTACTACCAAGCCAGGGGACCAACCCTGGTTCAACAATGAGTGTAGAAGAGCATGCCAAGAGCAGCACCAGGCGTACCTAAAAATGAGGTGCCAACCTGGGGAAGCTGCAACACAGGACTACATGCATGCTAAAAAGTGGAAGCAGCATGCTATAGACAGGGCTAAGCGATCCCACAATCAACGGATCAGATCAAAGCTCTGCAGTCCTACCACATCCAGTCGTGAATGGTGGTGGACCATTAAACAACTAATGGGAGGAGGAGGCTCCAAGAATATCCCCATCCTCAATGATGGTGGAGCCCAGCACGTGAGTGCGAAAGACAAGGCTGAAGCGTTTGCAACCAACTTCAACCAGAAGTGCCGAGTGGATGATCCATATCGGCCTACTCCCGAGGTCCCCACCATCACAAAAGCCATTCTTCAGCCAATTCGATTCACTCCACATGATATCAAGAAACGGCTGAGCGCACTGGATACAGCAAAGGCTATGGGCCCCGACAACATCCCGGCTATCGTGCTGAAGACTTGTGCTCCAGAACTAGCCGTGCCTCTAGCCAAGCTGTTCCAGTACAGCTACAACACTGGCATCTATCCGACAATGTGGAAAACTGGCCAGGTATGTCCTGTCCACAAAAAGCAGGACAAATCCAACCCGGCCAATTACCGCCCCATCAGTCTACTCTCAATCATCAGCAAAGTGATGGAAGGTGTCAACGACAGTGATATCAAGCGGCACTTACTCACCAATAACCTGCTCACTGATGCCCAGTTTGGGTTCCGCCAAGACCACTCGGCTCCCGACCTCATTACAGCCTTGGTCCAAAACATGGACAAAGGAGCTGAATTCCAAAGGTGAGGTGAGAGTGACTGCCCTTGACATCAAGGCAGCATTTGACCGAGTCTGGCATCAAGGAGCCCTAGCAAAACTGAAGTCAATGGGAATCAGGGGGAAAATGCTCCACTGGCTGGAGTCATACCTAGCACAAAGGAAGATGGTTGTGGTGGTTGAAGGTCAATCATCACAGCCCCAGGACATCGCTGCAGGAGTTCCTCAGGGCAGTGTCCTAGGCCCAACCATTTTCAGCTGCTTCATCAATGACCTTCCCTCCAACATAAGGTCAGAAATGGGGATGTTCGCTGATGACGGCAGTGTTCAGCGCCATTCGCAACTCCTCAGATAATGAAGCAGTCCATGCCCGCATGCAACAAGACCTGGACGACGTTCAGGCTTGGGCTGATAAGTGGCAGGTAACATT
Organism: Squalus acanthias; assembly: GCA_030390025.1. NCBI lineage: Eukaryota > Metazoa > Chordata > Chondrichthyes > Squaliformes > Squalidae > Squalus > Squalus acanthias. The sequence goes on along the minus strand of CM059436.1, from coordinate 24,782,445 downwards.
TGCACCACAGAAGTGCCAGGCAATGACTACCTCCAACAAGCGAGTCTAACCACATCCCCTTGACATTCAATGGCATTACCATCGCCGAATCTCCCACTGTCAACATCCTGGGGGTCACCATTAACTAGAAACTTAACTGGACCAGCCACATAAATACTGTGGCAACAAGAGCAGGTCAGAAGCTAGGTATTCTGCGGCGAGTATCTCACCTCCCAACTCCCCAAAGCCTTTCCACCATCTACAAGGCACAAGTAAGGAGTGTGATGGAATACTCTCCACTTGCCTGGATGAGTGCAGCTCCAACAACACAAGAAGCTCGACACCATCCAGGACAAAGCAGCACGTTTGATTGGCACCCCATCCACCACCTTAAACATTCACTCCCTCCACCACCGGCGCACTGTGTCTGCAGTGTGTACCATCTACAAGATGCACTGCAGCAACTCGCCAAGGCTTCTTCGGCAGCACTTCCCAAACCCACGACCTCTTCCACCTAGAAGGACAAGGGCAGCAAGCGCATGGGAACACCACCACCTCCAAGTTCCCCTCCAAGTCACACACCATCCTAACTTAGAAATATATCGCCGATCCTTTCATCGTCGCTGGGTCAAAATCCTGGAACTCCCTACCTAACAGCACTGTGGGAGTACCATCACCATACGGACTGCAGCGGTTCAAGAAGGCAGCTCACCACCACCTTCTCAAGGGCAACTAGGGATGGGCAATAAATGCTGGCATTGCCAGCGACGCCCTGATCCCATAAACAAATAAAAAAAGAGCTCACGGGGTTGGGGGTAATATATTAGCATGGATAGAGGATTGGCTAACTAACAGAAAAGAGAGTCGGGATAAACGGGTCATTTTCAGGTTGGCAAACTGTAACTAGTGGGGTGCCGCAGGGATCAGTGCTGGGGCCTCAGCTGTTTACAATCTATATTAATGACTTGGATGAAGGGACCGAGTGTAATGTAACCAAATTTGCTGATGATGCAAAGGTAGGTGGGAAAGCAAGTTGTGAAGAGGACACAAAGAATCTGCAAAGGGATATAGATAGGTTAAGTGAGTGGGCGAAAATTTGGCAGATGGAGTATAATGTGGGAAAATGTGAGGTTATCCACTTGGTAGGAAAAATAAAAAAGCAAATTATTATTTAAATGGAGCGAGACTACAAAATGCTGCGATACAGAGGGATCTGGGGGTCCTTGGCCATGAAACACAAAAAGTTAGCATGCAGGTACAGCAAGTAATTAGGAAGGCAAATGGAATGTTGGCCTTTATTGCAAGGGGGATGGAGTATAGAAGTAGGGAAGTCTTGCTACAACTGTACAGGGCGTAGGTGAGACCACACCTGGAGTACTACGTACAGTTTTGGTCTCCTTATTTAAGGAGGGATATACTTGCATTGGAGGCAGTTCAGAGAAGGTTCACTAGGTTAATTCCTGAGATGAAGGGGTTGTCTTATGAAGAAAGGTTGAGCCTATACTCATTGGAGTTTAGAAGAATGAGAGGTGATCTTATTGAAACGTCTAAGATTCTGAGGGGGCTTGACAGGGTAGATGCAGAGAGGATGTGGGGGAATCTAGAACTGGGGGGCACAGCTTTAGAATAAGGGGTCGTCCATTTAAAACGGAGATGGAGGAGGAATTTCATCTCAGAGGGTCATGAATCTTTGGAATTCTCTTCCCCAGAGAGCTGTGGAGGCTGGGTCAGTGAATATATTTAAGGTGGGGCTAGACAGATTTTTGAACGATATGGGAGTCAAGGGTTATGGGGACTGGGCAGGAAAGTGGAGTTGAGGCCATGACCAGATCAGCCATGATCTTATCGAATAGCGGAGCTATGTTCCTATGATGGAAATCAATCTGCACTCCATTTCTGGCTTCTTGCACATTCCCAATTGTCAATCGCTCCACCATTGGTGGTTGTGCCTTCAGCTGCCTGGGCCCTAAGCTCTGGAATTCCCTCTCTAAACCTCTCTCCTCCTTTAAAATGCTCCTTGAATCTTAAATCTTTGAACAAGCCCCATCCTAGTATCTTCTTATTTGGCTACATGTCAAATTTTGCTTGATAACGCTCCTGTGAAGCACCTTGGGATGTTTTACTACATTAAAAGGTACTATATAAATGTAAGCTGCTGTTGTTGTACTAATTTACTCAACATTGAGATATAACACAAGCACCAGTCATGAGTGTTAGTCATTGGAAAGGATTGGTGGCATATATCTTTTTGAAGCTGGGTGCTGGCACTGACTGATGGATGTGTAGACTAACAAGGTAACCTTGATTGAAGTGGAACACATAAGCAAAACTGGAGAAGAATCAAAACTGAAGCTGAAGTAGAGACATCCAAAAAATATCCTTAAAAATCACCCCCACCCCCAACGTTTTCAAGAATTAAATGTACTAAAGGGTGATGTTGGATTTTGTGAAAATGTGGTAAATTGAAGAAAAGGCCAAGTTTCATCATCTTTGTGTGTTGCAATAGGACTGCAAAACAACAGGTACAATTTCAGAACAAGGGTAGATGCAGAGCAAAGGCCAGGTAGATCGGCATCTCCTAGATTGGGATGTTGGTTTACTTATTTGTACATAAAAGTTGAGCAAATGAGGAAGAAAGCCAAGTTTAGAATTAATTTACATAGCATTACATACATAGAATATACAGCACAGAAACATGCCATTCGGCCCAACCAGTCCATGCTGGCATTTGTGCTCCACTTGAGCCTCCTCCCAACTTTCCTCATCTAACTATCAGCATAACTCTATATTCCTTTCTCCCTCATATGCTTATCTAGCTTCACCTTAAATGCATCTATACTATTTACCTCAACTACTTCCTGTGGTAGTGAGTTCCACATTCTCACCACTCTCTGGATAAAGAAATTTCTTCCGAATTCCCTATTTGATTTCTTGGTGACTACCTTATAGTGATAGCCACTAGTTTTGCTCTTCCCCAGAAGTGGAAATACTCTTTCATACTGTCTACTCTAATCAAAACCTTTCATAACTTTAAAGACTTTTATTAGGTCACCCCTCAGCCTTCTCTTGTCAAGAGAAAAGCGACCCAGCCTGTTCATCCTTTCCTGATAGGTATAACCTCGCATCATCCTTGTAAATCTTTTTTGTACCCTCTTCAGTGCCTCTATATCCTTTTAAAAATATGGCAACCAGAACTGCACATGGTACTCCAAGTGTGGTCTAACAAAGGTTTGATACAAGTTTAGCAAACCTTCTCTACTTTTCAATTCTATCCCTCTAGAAATAAACCAGAGTGCCTGGTTTGCTTTTGTTATGGCCTTATTGACCTGTGTCACTACTTTTAGTGATTTGTACTCCCAGATCCCTTTGCTCCTCTACCCCATTTAGATTCTTATTTTTCAAGTAATATGTGACCTCATTTTTCTTACCAAAATGTAATACCTCACACTTATCTATGTTGAAATTCACTTGCCAATTGTATGCCCACTCTGCAAGTTTATCATCTAGTAATGTGTTGCTGTCCTCCTCAGTGTTGACCATCCCTCACAATTTGGTATCATCCGCAAATTTAGAAATTGCGTTTTTAATTCCAAAATCTAAATCGTTGATATAAATTGTGAAAAACAGTGGTCCTAGCACCTATCCTTGTGGGGCCCCACTTCCCACCTTCTGCCACTCTGAATAGCTACCCTTTACCACTACTCTCTGCTTTCTGTCTTTCAGCCAGCCAGCTATTCATTCTGACTCCTCATGCTCCGATCTTATTCATTAGTCTATAATGGGGTACCTTATCAAAGGCCTTTCGGAAATCTGGATATATTACATCTACTACATTACCCTGGTCTACACTCTGTTACCTCTTCAAATAATTCAATGAGGTTAGTCAAGCAAGACTTTCCCTTTTGAAGTCCATTTTATTTCTATTTGGCATGATTTATCCATCTTCCCAGTTTCACAAAAGGTACAATTTATTGTTTGGTGTTATTGGGCAAAGCTCATTTGCAATTAGCAATTCTAATTGAATTTGCATACCACAAAAATGTTTTGATGTATTTACGCAGCAAAACCATCTCAAAGCAGCCCCACTGACTTCAGGTATTGTCCATTTCAACAAGTCATTACCTACACTTAAAATACATAGGTTTAGCACAGTATTACAATGTGCTGAAGCTGCAATATGCTGTATCACAGAGTGGCAAGATGTGGTTCTACACTCAGAATTCTTGATCTCAACCAAGGCACTCTGCAAAAGGGCAAAGCAGATGGAAGAAAGGTAAATCCATCGAGGCTACCCTCACAGCACTGCTCATGACCAACTCTACAGCGGAGTTGGCAGAAGGTCCTTTTTTTTTTTTAAACTGGCCTTTAAGTCTTGCTACAAGATAGTGTGGGTCAACATATCACCCATTTTCTTCATACGTACCTGCATTGGGAAACTATCTAGATTTACAAAAGGTCTTTGAGAAGGTACCACATAATAGACTAACGAATAAGGTTAGATCATGTGGAGTCAGGAGACAAGTAGCAGAATGGATATCTAGCTGGAAGACAAAGCAGAGAGTAGGGAAAAGGGTAGCTATTCAGGGTGGCAGAAAGTAGGAAGTGGGGTCCCACTAGGATTAGTGCTAGGACCACTGTTCACAATTTATATCAGCTATTTAGACTTTGGAATCAAAAAAACAATTTATAAATTTGCAGACGACACCAAAAAAATTTTGGGGGGGTGGGGGGCGGGGGGGAAGAGAGAGGAAGAGGGTGTAGTCAATACTGAGGAGGCTGCAACAAATTACAAGATGACATTAATAAACTTGCAGATGAATTTCAACATAGATAAGTGTGATGTAATACATTTTGGTAAGAAAAAAAGTCACATCACTTGGAGAATAAGAATCTAAATGGAGTAGAGGAGCAAAGGGATCTGGGAGTACAATTACACAAATCACTAAAAGTAGTGACTCAGGTTAATGAAGCTATAAAAAAAAGCAAACCAAGCACTAGGGTGTATTTCTAGAGGGATAGAATTTCAAAGTAGAGAAGTTATGCTAAACTTGTACTGAACCTTGGTTAAACCACACAGAGTACTGTGTACAGTTTTGGTTGCCATATTATAAAAAGGACAGAGGCACTGGAGAGGATGCAACATTTTTTTTTTACAAGGATGAGAACAGAACTGCAAAGTTACACCCATCAGGAAAGGATGAACAGGCTGGGGCTGTTTTCTCTTGAAAAGAGAAAGCTGAGGGGTGACTTAATAGAGGTCTGTAAAATTATGAAAGAGTATTTCCACTTGTGGGAAAGAACAAAACTAGAGGCCATCAATATAAGATAGTCACTAAGAAATCAGATAGGGAATTCAGCAGAAACTTCTTTACCCTGAGAGTGGCGAGAATGTGGAACTCGCTACCACAGGCAGTACTTGGGGCGAATAGTATAGATGCATTTAAGGGGAGCTAGATAAGCATATGAGGGAGAAGGGAATATAGGGTTATGCTGAATGAGTTGGATGAGGAAGGATAGGAGGTGGCTCGAGTGGAACATAAATGGCTGGTTTGTGTGTTGTATATTCTATGTAATTCTATGTAATATCAGACAGATAGTGTTATTAAGGAGACAGTAGAAAACTCTCAGTATGTACATATTCCTTTCCACTCAAACATCACTGTTACGCTGCCAAAGCAAATATCCTGGATTACACCTAGCGACCAAGCTCCCAAACTAATTGGCAGACTACTGGTTTTCCACCGCCCCTCTAATGCTCCTGTACAGACTCTTGGGCAATTATTTGGTTTGGAGGGCCACTTAAGTTTTGGGGAGCTGTTGAGGGCCGCACACCCATGTTCCCCCTAAGGTGTGCGGCCACGCACCAATCACAAGGTTCCATGCCGGCCGCTTACCAGCTCCTGCCGCACAGCAAATTTAAAGGGCCCGCTCATGGAAAAAAAATTAGAGCGAACATTGCCGCAACAACAGCTACCATTAAAATTAAAAACAAACAGTGAATGCAATGTTCAATATACCCAGGTCCATTTAGTTATGCCTCCACTATGCTAATTAAGTGGGATAATATTAAAGCGAGTGCATAATTGTGCAAGAATTAATAATCCCACTAACTGTCATTGGTGAGAGCAAAGTGTTAAATTGGTAAATTTGAAACAGGCCAACTCAGTGTTGATCATCACTCCCACTTCTACCCTCCCAATTTATAAACATAAATTCAGATGGTAGTCAGATAGAATCTAATACACAATTTGTAGTGTAAAATAGCAAAATCCTCTGTTACTAAATTAATGAAATGATCGATCGATTATATGTACTACTGAAAGCCTACATGGCTGTTTGGCTGAGCGGCTCGAGTCTGCGGGGCCTCCTACGAGAGAGGTGTTCACTTTTTAGTGCGCCAAGTACAGGAGCCAGAGTCTTCGCAAGGCCTGAACTACAATCGTGTGCCAGCACCTGGAGTCCTTGGTCTCCAGGATCCACTCCCGCGTCTAAGACAGCATGGAGAACCCCCCTGCCGTCGTACTCTGGAGAGGAAAGATGGAGCGCTGGTCTCTTTCTTCGGTAAAAGAGTCATCAAGATGAGCAACCATGACTCGACAGAGGAGGAGTATCCAGTGCGCACGCACAGCAGCGCCCCCACCAGCCAGCGATGAGCATGGGATTTGGTGGGTTTTAGAAAAGTGGTTCACGGAGCCAGAGCGGGAGAGAGCCGCAGACAGATGTTAGGCCAGCTCAGAGACACAAAGGGAAGCAAATCTGCATCAGACATATAGCAGTAGTCTCGGTAGCTTTATTTTTTAATTGCTGCGGTTCGGGGCGCAGGCTACTCCCAGGCCGCAGTAATCCTGAGCGAGCTCTCCTTGGGCCCCCCCTCACTACTGCCCGTAGAAATGACCATGACTCACCAGACCCTCTGAGGAATTGGATGAACTCTCGCAGGATTTGGATTGTGATGTTCCAGACCACAAAGATGCAAATAAACTGTACAAAGTCAAATGGACTTTGGAAGAGGATGAAAGGTTGAACAAGCTGATAAAGCAATATGGCAAAAATGGCTGGAAACTTATAGCAAGACTCAGATGAAGGTGCAGCGCAAGCTCCAGCTTGCATTCTATTTCTGTCGCATCCAGCGGGCCAGATAGAATGAACTGGCTGGCCGCATATGGCCCGCGGGGCGTATTTTGCCCACCACTGCTCTTGGGTCTCTCATGTACATCAGAGCTCCACTGAGGATTGTAGGATTTGCTCCTCTTGAAAACAGCAGCAGAGTGCTCTTAAGATTCACTGAAAATCTCAGACCAATTGTACAGGTTTGTACACCAACCATGAAATTCCGACAGAACTTTTAGTTACAGTATGCATCAACCATTAGTCTTCTATTGAAGAACAAGCTGTAGAGGCAGACCATTTTAGCAGCACAATCTATGCAGTTTAAATGATCAGAGAGAAAATTCATAACCTACTAAGACAACAAATTAATTTGAGGGGCAGGGAGTTACAGACAAGGGCTTCTACTAATGTCTGTGTACACAATTTTCTTCCTTAATTTAGTTCCCATGATCTCACTGGTCCATGCATGTTTCTTACCAGCTTTTTTAAATCAGTATCTCCAGCATGTAGTGAGAACAGAAACTGACCAAAGTATTATGAAGGCACAAAAACATGACATTGAGCCCTCTAACACTACATCCAGAAAAGAACATTTTGTCTTCAAATCTTTGGATTGTTGGGAGAAAAAATCTACTGAAGTACAAAAAATATGTAGAACAGCAGAAACAGACAACAAATTAGTCAAGTCCAAAATAAACCCCCTATGAGAAAGATGAAACATCTCTTGAAAAATGAATGCCATCTCATTCATATGGCTGTAGAGTATTAAACCATCACAACACGGTCCTCACAAAAGTTAACTATTTCAAATACACAACTGACAGTACCTGCACAATACTTAGTCCAAGACAGAATAGTTTGCATCCCAGTCAATGGAAGACCTTTGCAACTTTGATTGCAGCCATCAAAATTTACAGGATAAAAACTGTGTTCCAGTTACCCAAGTATTTCATGCAAAATTCTTTCCCTCTCAATCAAAATTATCAGCTGAGACAAAGCTCTTGCAAAGCTGTAGATGATGGGAGATTCAATTAAATGCTTTGAAAGTTGAAACTGCAACTTCCAAAATAGATAGCTGGTATCATTCCAAAACATGCTCTTTCCAAACACCTTGATTTTTCTTTAAATGGGAAGTCATTATTAAAAAAAATTAAAACCTCTGCATCTGAATTATTTCCAAGGCAGTTAAATCTCTCACAGAACAAAGTCTACTCCACTTAATTTGAAGTCTGTTAATTTGATTTATTAGATCAATTTATTTTTGCACTTAAAGTTGCCATTTTGTTTATATTGGTGAAATTAAAGAGTCAAGATATTGGATTTTTTTCATGCATACAACTTCATATCAATAGACTGTACTTGCTTGAAATCTTGCTGTACATGTCAATATCCAACACGCAAGTCTGCACACCTCCATCTGTGGAGCATCAATTCCCTCATGCAAAATTAAACTAAATACGTGGTATGCCAGAGAGACAATGCCCATCTCGCCCTACAAGAGCAACTCCACTTCTGGTCGATAACAAAATGGCAATTAATACAACCACTGTGTTGGCCATGCTTCAGATAAACCCTACATACAGGCAAGTATGTTTTTTGGGACAGTGGGGTTGATTAAAAAAATACATTTTTCTGAACCTGCGACAGTGTGACTCACCTCCATGCTATTCTTTGTAGGATAAGCTGCTCGTTTAGACAGTAGTGACTTTCTTCGCAGCTGGTATGGGCTGTTTTGTGCACCAGGTCCTGATTCTTCCGCAATCATGTCTGCAGGGACATCCTCATCTACAAATGAACGGGAAAAAAATTAGTTTGTTCTTACACAAAACATAGGGGAGAGGGCTTTATGTCCTTCAAGAGTCTTCTCTCCACAGAACATGCTAATCTGTTCCATGATACAATTCACCAAACCCATTCCATCTTCTGAGCAAAAGACTACAAACCTTTTAATATCCCCCCACCAAAAATATAAATCAGATAAAACTCCAGAATACTGGTAAAACATTAGTTTGGCCCCCCCAGCAGGAGTACTGTGTCCAATTCTGGGCACCACATTTAGGAAGGACATGAAGGATTTGGAGAGGGTACAGAAGAAATTTACTGGAACGGTTCCAGGGATGAGGGATTAGTTACATGGATAGACTGGAGAAGCTGGGGTTGTTCTCCTTAGAGCAGCGATGGCCAACAGGAGATTTGATAAGAGGTATCTAAAATCATGAAGACTTCAGATAGGGTAAATAAGGAGAAACTGTTTCCAATGACTAAAGGATCGATAACCAAAGGCAAAGTTTGAAGGTGACTGGGAGGTTGGTGAAATTAAAGAGTCAAGATATTGGGAGTCTATTGCGCATATCCACTTCAATTCTTTGGGGGGGGGGGAGGGGGGGGGGGTGAGGAGATGAGAAGAGGAGGCAGGCACAAAAGAAGGCTTCTCACCTCAAGTCTTGCTTCAGGGTGGTTAATTTAGTACTTTATTTAACAGTAACAATATGCATTTAATATAGCACCTTTAACATAGAAAAAAAGTCCCACGGCCCTTTAGAGGCATAATCAAAAAAAGAGACACAGGAGAGACAGGCCAAAAAAATAGAAGTAATGCATTCATTTCCAGAGTAGCAGCCAAAATGTGCACACAAATAAAGAGTGACTTCTGGTTAAATAGGCATGGCAGATTAGGAGAGGCATGTCCTGATCGCAGGGAGGAGATGGTATGAGACATTCCGAAGTTCAAGTCTGAGATCCTGAGGTGGGATGATGCAGTTGTCGACCAGACTGAATCTGCTTGGAGTATTCAAGAACCAGGTTTGAAGACGATTGTGAAAATGGAGTGGATCTAGGAGAAGTTCGAGGGGAAGAGTGTAATGTACAGGGAGATGACATGTAGCTGTTTAATATCCTTGCTACTAAGACCATTTCTTCCCCCTCCCCCCCAACCACCTTTTCAAATGGCTTGTTGATCAGGCTGCCTTAACAATTTTAACTCCGCGTGTAAAGCATACTCTCCTGGAATAACAGTGCATATTACGATTTTACCATTACGACCACAGAAGTCTGCAACAAAATCATTTATTCTTTACCAATACCGCAAGAATATCTAGCAGAATTAATATCTAACAACTTGCATTTATATGGCACCATTAATGTAGTAAAACATCCCAAGGCGCTTCACAGGAGCGTTATCAAACAAAATTTGACACCGAGCCACATAAGGAGATATTAGGACTGGTGGCCAAAAGCTTGATCAAAAAGGTGGATTTTAAGTAGCGTCTTAAAGGAGGAGAGGTGTAGAGAGGCTGAGGGGTTTAGGGAAGGAATTCGAGTGCTTGAGGCCTAGGCTGCTGAAGGCACAGCCGCCAATGGTTGAGCGATTAAAAGCGGGGTTGCACAAGAGGCCATAATTGGAGGAGCGCAGATATCTCGGAGGGTTGTAGGGCTGCAGGAGGTTACAGAAAAAGGGAGGGGTGAGGCCATGGAGGGATTTGAAAACAAGGATGAGAATTTTAAAACAAAGACGTTGTCGGACGAGGAGCCAACATTGATCAGCGAGCACAGGGGTGATGGATGAACAGGACTTGGTGCAAGTTAGGTTAAGGGCAGCAGAATTTTGGATGAGCTCAAGTTTATGGAGGGTGGAAGATGGAAGGCCGGCCAAGAGAGCATAGGAAGTCAAGTCTAGAGGTGACAATTGCATGGATGAGGGCTTCAACAGCAGATGAGCTGAGGCTGGGGATGAAATGGGCGATGTTACGGAGATGGAAGTAGGCGGTCTTGATGATAGAGCGATATGGTCGGAAGCTCTTCTCGGGATTAAATAAGACACCAGGGTATGCCAATAGTCTGATTCAGCCTCAGGCAATGGCCAGGGTGAAGAATGGAGTTGGTGGCTAGGGAACAGAGATTGTGGCGGTGACTGAAGACAATTGCTTCAGTCTTCCCACTATTTAATTGGAGGAAATTTCAGAAAAGAGGTTAATGGAAGGTTAAAAACAAATATTCCTCTTCCTCTCCCCTGACCTTTATTGTAAAGATGGATGACTGTCAAAAATAAAACATCAGCCATGATTAAATGGCGCCTGACATGTTATTTTCAGCTTAAAAAAGGAATAAGCGATTACAGTAATTGACACATATAAAACAAAATTATGAAAAGGCCAAGATTCCAGAAGACTGGATAGAAAATAAGCAATGTTTAGTTAAACTTCATTTTATATCAAGAAGCCAAAACCTGCCTTTTTTAATTTGGAATCCTCCCCATAACTGAAGGGTAACATTCCCAAAACATGAGTTCTGTGGAAAGGACCACCACTCAGCTCAGATTTCAGGGAGAGACATCGGCAACAAATTATGTTCTTTTTTCTTCACAGATAAATCTACACAATGCTTGGAGTACGTGTGGCCACCAAGCAAATGTCTTCTAAAATCACCAATTTGAAACTGGGCATATCCCTCTTTCAAATACCGACTCGTGTGCAAGCTTTTGCTTGGTGATGGGTCATTTGGGGAACTCAATTTTTAAAAATGCATAGTCAACAGCAACTTACATTTATATAGCGCCTTTAACGTAGTCAAACGTCCCAATAGTCAAAAGGTAAATAACCTTGGCCCCTACAACAAAAGGAGATAACTATGCAATTCTCTAGCTTGCAAATTGTAAACACAGACTATTAACATTATGCCTTCATTGTAACAGGACTATAAATCATCAAAAGAATGTAATGGGGTAAGCTATATTGCAGCTCGGTCAAGTTTTGTTATCAAAGTGCATAGACTGGCAGATAGCACTTCCAAGTAGATCAATCCAAGGTTATGAACATGACTAAAGTGATGCTTCTTCGCTTGATAGATAAAACATTGGCACAATTATAAATAGTTTTGGACCTGGTCTTACAACTACCCTACTCACATGCCAAGCTAAGTCGGCTGCATCAGTGGAACATAAAGCTCCATGTGGTCTATGACAATAGCTCGTGTATAAAAACACAACCTTGTGTGGTACTAAGTCAAAAAGAAAGGTCATAGGTTTGATTTCTGGTTCTATACTGGTTAAGTCGATCTCAGCCAAAGCAGTACCAGAGCATAGACTTTCAAGCCTGGGGTCCTTGTGGGGACCCAGGAGGTCAGATTTCTATATCAAATGTCAGAATTTTCTACTTTTGTTGATTTAATAGAATGTTATATATAAAACTTGTTTTTGTAATATTCACCTTTGGGTAGCAGACATCATCTTTCACAAGGTAGGACATAAGGTCCCTGGAAGTATTTCAGTATTTTCAGGTCTCCCCAAAAGAACTTACCCATCACAGAGGCACTAAATAAATACCTCGTGTCCCCAGACTAGGGAAAGGTCATCCTGGGTTTCTATTGAGGATCTCCATCTATTGAATACTACTGGAAAATAAACTTCACTTCTGGCTCAAAGTCATTTAACCCATCATCAACCTACACCTGACCCACAGTAATTGATTTCAAAATCCTTGTTTAGAAATCCCTCCATGGCCTTGCTTTTTTTATAAATTCATTCATGGGATGTGGGCGTCGCTGGCAAGATCAGCATTTATTGCCCATCCTAATTGCCCTTGAGGAAGTGGTGGCGAGCCGCCTTCTTGAACTGCTGCAGTCCTTGTGGTGATGGTACTCCCACAGTGCTGTTAAGTAGGGAGTTCCAGGATTTTGACCCAGCGACGATGAAGGAACAGTGATATATTTCCAAGTCAGGATGGTGTGTGACTTGGAGGTGATGGTGTTCCCATGCGCCTGCTGCCCTTGTCCTTCTAGGTGGTAGAGGTCACTGGTTTGGAAGATGCTGTCAAAGAAGCCTTGGTGAGTTGCTGCAGTGCATGTTGTAGATGGTACACGCTACAGACATGGTGCACCGGTGGTGGAGGGAGTGAATGTTTACGGTGGTGCATGGTGGATAGAGCTTCACACCATTTCCCCCCACCCTCTTCTCTCCCCCACCACCACCACCACCCCCCACAAAATAGTTTCAGAGCCTTCAGCAATCTCACACCAACACTGGAATTTTATTCCTAAATTTTTCTACGTTGCTACATTTTTCCCCCACCTTCAAAGGCCTCCTTAAAATGTACCTCTTTGCACACACCTTCTGCAACCATCTCTAACTCTTCTCCTTAGACCTGCTCAGGCCAACTCCAACTTTGTGAAACATCTTAAAATATTTTGTTACTTTAAAGGTTCTATGTAAGTGAAATTTAAGAGTTTTTGGTCTTGGCAAAAAATTTAGATTTAGCCAACTTCCCAAACTTAAAATTTCTCCATTTCGAGATGTAAACACACTTCTATTGAAGTGTTAGCACCAACAATGAATTAATCATTACATAAAGTCTATGAACAGCATTGGTTTTCTGATTCACTTGTGGACACCTTTAACTTATTTTGTAACTCATGCACATCATTAACCTGTTTATCTGCTCTATAATGGTTAACTGGATAAACTTGCAGCGATTTGGAGTTTTCTTATAAATTATTACAGCTTTGACATAGCACCTCTCATATTGTCACTTAACATCTAAGTTTTTTGGCATACTGGACAATCCCACTGCAAATATATTACCCAGTCAACAAAAACTGGCCAAGTACAGCTTCAGTTAATCTAGTCTTTCAATTAGACACTGAATTTGAATATCAGTTTAACAAAATCCAGAACCTGTTTTGCAAACTATTTTCTTTTAAGTCCCGGCAGTAAACAAACACAATACCATGCAGAGAAAGCTACGGGTATCCTAACTACTTCTACCTTTCACAAAACAGTTTTTACTCTTGTTTTGCATATTTAGGGGGAAAAAAACTGAATTGAAAATAAAATGCAAGAGTATGAACAGACCAGAAACAAGGCTCATCTTCCCAAATGTTCTCTGGCAGTTCCCCATGTATAGGCCAACAAGGCTTATTTTCCTCAATGTTCTGCCTGTGCCCAAGTACAGGGCACAGGAGGAAGAAAACAACTGCAGGAAAAGGACACATCTGCTTTGGGATGCAAGTGGCATGGCGATTATTTTTCCTATACCTACCTGCTCACAAAACGAGGCCGCTTCATCAGCAGCCTCAGATCCACCTGCCAATCCAGTGTCCCAATGGTAAGTCAGGCATGTCAAAATCCTACAGCCTCTAACACACTGGATGTAAACCCTGCATCCTTGCAATTTTTAATAATTGATATGACTGCTACTAGTGTAACAAATACTCCTATTCTGTTACATGTTTGGCTGCAACTTTAAGAGCGAACATTAGCACAACACTACTCCCAGATATGTAGCATGCGTTCCTCTCCCCACCTTCCCCCCAAAAAATTCTGCTTCGAAATGAGAGCCAAAAGGTCATCTCAGTACTATAAAGATGCATTGGGTGCAGGATGGCTATTAGCCAGCATCTGAAAACTGTTCTTCTTGTCTCTAATACACTGAGCTTATGTACAATTGGCAAAATGAAGCCACCACTATTTCTCCCCTGTACAACAACAACTTATATTTATATAGCGCCTTTAACGCAATAAAACGCTGCAAGGCGCTTCGCCGGAGCGTTATCAAAGAAAAACAAAACTTGACACCGAGCCATCCAAGGAGATGTTAGGGCAGATGACCGAAAGCTTGGTCGAAGAGGTAGGTTTTAAGGAGCGTCTTAGAGAAGGAATGAGAAGTGGAGCGGCAAAGCGATTTAGGGAGGGAATTCCAGAGCTTAGGACCCAAGCAGCTGAAGGCACGATCGCCAATAGTGGAGCAATTAAAATCAGGATGTTCAAAAGGCCAGAATAGGTGGAGCGCAGAGGTCACCGAGGGGCAGCATGTAGATGAGAAATAGGAGGGGGTCAAGGATAGATCCTTGGGGGACACCAGAGGTGACGGTGCGGGATTGGGAAGAGAAGCCATTGCAGGTGATTCTATGGTTGCGGCTGGAAAGATAGGAATGAAACCAGGCGAGTGCAGTCCCGTCCAGCTGGACGACAGTGGAGAGGCGTTGGAGCAGAATTTCGTGGCCAACCGTGTCAAAGGCTGCAGACAGGTCCAGAAGGACAAGTAGTTGTTCACCTACAACAGTAGGGATACATCCAGGAAACAGCAGTGGACGTTATGTATTTGGATTCTTAAAAAGGATTTGATAAGATGCTGGAGAGGAAACTTCATAATAAAATTAAGGCACACATTACTAAAGGGAGCGCAGCACTATGGATAGGGAGTTGGTTAAAGGACAGGATATTTTCAGAATGTAGGATAGTAAGCAATGGTCTCTCCCAGGGGTCCGTGTTGGGACCATTGCTCTTAAAATATACAGAATTTATTTTTCATGAAAGATCTGGATTTGGGTATGGGAGAACAATATCACAATTGAGACACAACAGAAAAAAATAGGGTGTGCGGCTAACTGTGAAAATAACTGTAGCTGACTATAGCAGGAAATGCGTTCGTTGATTGGGCAGATAGAGGTCAAATGAAACTCAATGTAGAGTGGTTGTGATGTGATACATTTTGGAAGTAAGACCAAGGAGAGGAAATATACACTAAATGGTAAAATGTTAAAAGGAGTAGAAGAACTGGACTAAGTGGACAGCTCTTTCAAAGAGCCAGCAAAGTCACAATGTGCCAAAAGTCATCCTTCTGTGCTGTAAAATTCTGTAATAGAGCACTTTTATGCCAACTGTGTCTCTAACACTATTCATTTTTCATTTCTAGGTTGCAATCGTGATGAATGAGCACAAAGGCACAGAATGAAACATTAGATTATTGCGCCACCCTCACATCTGATATTGGTGCATGCATCATGGTTAACTGGACCGGATGTTCAACAGCGCTCATGCCAAATCACATCTTGGAAACAGTGCAACAAGTAGATCAAAAGGTGAAAACTTATCGTGTTACCATGGGACAACAAAATTTCAGCCCTGTTCACACAGGGTTGGAAGTGGTGTACTCCAAGGGTCAGTGCTTGGCCCACTTTTGTTCAGTATATACAGATAATTTGGACTTCAGTATAGGGGCACTCGCGAAATTTGCTAACGATACAAAAGTAGAGGGTTTGGCAAAAAGTGTGTAGAGAGCAAGACTTCAAGAAGATTGGCTAGCAGAAAGGGCGAACAGGCGAAAGATGTAATTTAATGTGGATAATTGCAAGATCAACAACTTGCTTTTATATAGCGCCTTTCATGTAGTAAAACGTCCCAAAGCACTTCACAGGAGCATTATCAAACAAAGAGGAAAAAAACAACAAATGGGAGCATAGAAACATGCTGAACCGTGTGCACAGAGAGATCATGGGGTTCAAATTCATAATTCCCTGAAATTGCAGGTAGATATAGCCAAAACAACAGGAACAGGAGCAAGTGGTTATGTTACTGGACTGGTAATTCAGAGGCCTGGATTAATGATCCAGAGACACGAGTTCAAATCCCATCTGGAATAAAAAGCTAGCATCAGTAATGGTGACCATGAAACTATCGGATTGTCGTAAAAACCCATCTGGATCACTACTGTCCTTTAGGGAAGGAAATCTACTGTCCTTACCTGGTCTGGCCTATATGTGACTCCAGACCCACAGCAATGTGGTTGACTCTTAACTGCCCTCTGAAATGGCCTGGCAAGCCACTCAGTTGTACACAACCGCTACGAATGGACCATCCGGCATCGACCTTGGAACCGGCTTCGGACACGTCGACCCTGCAAAGTCCTCCTCACTAACATCTGGGGACTTGTGCCAAAATTGGGAGAGCTGTCCCACAGACTAGTCAAGCAACAGACTGACATAGTCATACTCACAGAATCCTAACTCCCCAAAGCCTTTCCACCATCTACAAGGCACAAGTCAGGAGTGCGATGGAATACACTTCACTTGCCTGGATGAGTGCATCTCCAACAACACAAGAAGCTCGATACCATCCAGGACAAAGCAGCACGCTTGATTGGCACCCCATCCACCACCTTACACATTCACTCCCTCCACCACCGGCGTACCGTGGCTGCAGTGTGTACCATCTACTACATGCACTGCAGCAGCTCTCCGAGGCTTCTTCGGCAACACCTCCCAAACCCGCGACCTCCAACACCTAGAAGGACAAGGGCAGAAGGCGCATGGGAACACCATCACCTGCAAGTTCCCCTCCAAGTCACACACCATCCTGACTTGGAAATATATCACCGTTCCTTCATTGTCGCTGGGTCAAAATCCTGGAACTCCCTCCCTAACAACATTGTGGGCATACCTTCACCACGCTGACTGCAGCAGTTCAAGATTCAGCATAACTTCGCCACAAAAGTAGAGATATTCCACTTTCCATACCTCGGGAGCCTACTGTCAACAAGGGCAGACGTCGATGACGAAATCCAACACCGCCTTCAGTGTGCCAGTGCAGCCTTCGGTCGCCTGAGGAAGAGAGTGATTGAAGACCAGGACCTCAAACCCGGCACCAAGCTCATGGTCTACAGAGCAGTAGTGATACCCGTCCTCCTGTATGCTTCAGTGACATGGACCATGTACAGCAGGCACCTCAAAGCACTGGAGAGGTACCACCAACGCTGCCTCCGCAAGATCCCACAAATCAATTGGCAGGATAGGCGCACCAACGTCAGCGTTCTCGCTCAGGCCAACATCCCCAGCATTGAAGCTCTGACCACGCTCGATCAGCTCCGATGGATGGGCCATATCGTCCGCATGCCCAATACGAGACTCCCAAAACAAGCGCTCTACTCGGAGCTCCGACACGGCAAGAGAGCCCCAGGTGGGCAGAGGAAACACTTCAAGGACACCCTCAAAGCCTCCTTGAAAAAGTGCAACATCCCCGCCGATACCTGGGAATCCCTAGCCCAAGATCGCACAAAGTAGAGGAGAAGCATCCGGGAAGGCACCGAACACCTCGAGTCTCTTCGCCGGGAGCAAGCGGAAGCCAAGCGCAAACAGCGGAAGGAGCGCACGTCAACCCAAGCACCCCACCCACCCGCCCCTTCAACCACCATCTGCCCCACCTGTGACAGAGACTGCAGGTCCCACATTGCACTCATCAGTCACCTGAGAACTCATTTTTAGTGTGGAAACAAGTCATCCTCTGTTCCGAGGGACTGCCTAAGAAGATTGCGTCCAGTTCTGGTCACCACAATTTAGGAAGGATGTGAAGGCCCTTGGGGTGCAGAGGAGATTTACCAGAAAGGTTCCCGGAATGGGGAATCTTAGCTGCAAGGACAGGTTGGAGAAGCTCGATTTGTTTTCATTAGAGCAAAGGAGGTTGAGGGGTGATTTGATAGAGGTGTACAAGATTATGACGGGTTGGATAGGCTAGACGAGGAAAGGCTGTTCCCACTAGTTGATGGCACAAGGACTAGGACACAGATTTAAGGTTTTGGGCAAGAGATACAAGGGGGACGTGAGGAAAAACTTTTTTACGCAGCTAGTGGTAAGGACCTGGAACTCGCTGCCAACGGAAGTGGTGGAAGCGGAGACACTCAATGTTTTCAAGGGGAGACTGGATAGGCACTTGAGGGAAATAAACTTGCAGGGCTACAGGGATGGAGCGGGGAAATGGGACTGACTCGATTGCTCTGCAGAGAGCCGGCACGGACTCGATGGGCCGAATGGCCTCCTTCTGTGTCATTATGACTGTCTGCTCGCCACCACCTTCTCAAGGGCAATAAATGCTGGCCTTTCCAGCGACGCCCACATCCCAGGAACAAATAAAAAAAAATGGTCATTTTGGGCTTTAGAAGTAGGAGCAGAGTACAGCAGAAAAGTCAAGATAAATCTGATAAACATAAATGAGAAGTCGCACAACACCGGGTTATAGTCCAACAGTTTTATTTAAAATTACGAGCTTTCGGAGCGCTGCTCCTTCTTCAGGTACAAGTACTTGTACCTGAAGAAGGAGCAGCGCTCCGAAAGCTCGTAATTTTAAATAAAACTGTTGGACTATAACCCGGTGTTGTGCGACTTCTCATTTATGTCCACCCCAGTCCAACACCGGCATCTCCGCATCATGGCTGATAAACATAGGTTAGCCCACAGTTTGGTGAACCCCAGTATAGCAATAGAGCGCGTACAGCATAGATTCACTAGGATAGGAAACGATAGTTAGAAAGACTTGACTAAGACTATTTTACTATGAAGGTAGAGTGTATAGGGAAAGACTACACCTCCAAATGGGGAGTCAGTTACGGGGTGGGCGGGGGGGGGCATCAATTTAAAATTGTCACTAAGAGAGAGTGAGAAGTGGGGTTAGGAGAACTTTACTTACAGAAGACTGCTGAAACATGAAATGCTTTGCCACAGGGAGTAGTTGCGGCAGAAACTATTGTACCTCTAAGGAAGGATTGGATAAATATTTGAAGCAGAGCAAGGTAAAGAACTATGGAGAGATAGCAGGCCAGTGAGATTAGTTTGGACTGCTGTAGAAAAGAGCTGTCACAAACATTGGCCAAATGGTCTCCTTGTGCTGTAAATGTTTATGGTTCTATGGGTGGTAATCAGAGGCAAACTTCAACTGAGCTTCAAATACACAACTTCAGCTGTCGAGCCCTAAAGTACTAACAAAGCTTTGGTCTTGCACCCAATAACGCTGATCAGTACAAGTTGGACAGAATGGCTGGAATTTCCTGGAACGTTCGGCATAACTATAGCCCAAGAGCAGCACTGTGCCATTTTTTTCCCTAAAAGTTAATGTGCAACTGATTTATGCCAGTTTAACATGGAAATATCGCAACATGCAAATTTCCTCGACTATTTGTTCCGCTTCTGAGATACGTCCACTGAAACACTCTGCCGTTCATTTACATAGCATCACCGCCCATGCACAGGACCAGCTCATGAGTTACCTGGATTAATGAAAAATGTGTGCACAGCAGTTTGCAGTCACCTGATACTAGTGCAACAGATTTCTGGAGTTTGATAGTAATTTTCTTTGCAATTTCTTTTGAATTTTTCTTACCGAGACCTTCACTATACTTAACCAAAGTGCTGTCAGTCTCAGTGCACCTTAAATTGTTTGGACCCCTGCCTCCAACCCAAACATTCAGAAGGACTAAGCAGCTGGAAGGCCTTCTGAATAAGCATGGAAGAGGCAAGAGGCTTCTAGTATGAGGCGCCATGGTAGAAGACAGCAGCCCATTCGCAATTACCCCTATTGGTGACACAGCAATTGCACTTGTTTTACAACGGTTTTTACGTAGGCAAATGAGTGCCGCAGGAAATTTCACATTAGCTCACGGCAGCAAGATCAGCACAGAAGCTGGCGTAATTTCTGTGCAATCCAGAAAATTCAGGGCTAATAAGCAACATCGCTGCACTCAGGCCACACAAAACTGCACTTACTGCGCACACACAAAGCACACTAATTTACTCTGAAATTTTAAACCCTGCTGTGTACAAGCAGATAGTTGAACGATAGGCCCTATACTACCATGCAGCACCTATGCTGATGAGCAAATGCACCATGTGTTTTTTCCATGTGCTAGTGAAGACTAAAGCAACAAGCTAGTTCGGCAAGGAAGTTTCTCTTTTGTGGGGTACAGTGAGGTGTTGGGGAGAAGAGGTAAAAAATGTGACCAATCCTGGCTCTAATTTTCTTGCATGTCAAATTTCCACCAGCAGATATTTGCACACAATGTCAGCTTGTTGCCTGGCAGCAGAGGATCAACCACACTTAACAGCCCTGCACAGATCTCCCTTTCTGCAAGAAACTGCATATATAAACTGTGATGAAACCTGGCACCTCCTCCCCATAATTAAAACATGGACAAAACAACAGTGGTCCATCTGCCAGCAAGACTAGGTGTTGTACATGCATAGTACACTGACACCTATTGGTGCAAATTTGGTACGTGACAAATAAATAATTTCTGAAGGCGCAGTGACAGATTTTTATTTCTTTACAGCAATTCAAAAATACTAAAACAGCAACTAAATAAAGGGTACGGTTGTGTAGTGGTTATGTTACTGGACTAGTAATCCAGAGGCCTGAAATAATAATCCAGAGAATGCGGCAGCTTTTGACACGTTGGAACCCCTGCGACTACACCTCATTGTCTCAGTTGTATCTTGCTATGTCTTTTGATGTGGTACCTTCCTGGCTGACTTAATTAACTTTATCACACCTCGGCAGATAGTCAGGATGATTTAATTTATTGGTCTGCAATTGTAAAGTACACATGCTTTTTTTTCCATCTATATATGCTCTGGCGATTCTGTATCCAATTTACTTCACCTGAGGAAGGAGCGATAGCTCCGAAAGCTTGTGATTTCAAATAAAACTGTTGGACTATAACCTGGTGTTGTGCGACCTCTCAATTTTGTCCACCCCAGTCCAACACCGGCATCTCCGCATCATGACTTCAAATCCCACCATGGCAGTTTGAGAATTTGAATTCAGTTTTTAAAATCTGGAAATAAAAACCCTGGTATCAGTAATAGTGACCATGAGCCATCAGATTGTCGTAAAAACCCAACTGGTTCACTAATTTTCTGGCCTGTGTGATTCCAGTCCCACACCAAAGTGGTTGACTCTTAACTGCCCTCTGAAGTGGCCCGACAAGCCACTCAGCTGTATCAAACCAATACAAAAATAAACAAGATTGGACTGCAGCTGTTCAAGAAGGCAACACACCAGAACCTGCTTTGGGCAACAAGGGATGGGCAATAATTGCTGGCCTTGCCAGTGATACTAATGTCCAGAGAATGAATTTTTAAAAATTGCCTGGTTTTGAAACAACTCAAGCCGATATAAATCTTGAAACGGGCAGATAAATGTTTACGTTTCACATAGAAGACGATGACGACTTGCATTTCTATAGCGTCTTTCATGACCACCGGACGTCTCAAAGCGCTTTACAGCCAATGAAGTACTTTTGAAGTGGAGTCACTGTTGTAATGTAGGAAACGTGGCAGCCAATTTGCATACAGCAAGCTCCCACAAACAGCAATGTGATAATGACCAGATAATCTATTTTTGTTATGTTAGTTGAGGGATAAATATTGGCCAGGACACCGGGGATAACTCCCCTGCTCTTCTTCGAAATAGTGCCGTGGGATCTTTTACGTCCACCTGAGGGGGCAGATGGGGCCTCGGTTTAAAGTCTCATCCGAAAGACAGCACCTCTGACAGTGCAGCACTCCCTCCGCGCTGCACTGCAGTGTCAGCCTAGCTTTGTGTGCTCAAGTCCCTGGAGTGGGACTTGAACCCACAACCTTCTGACTCAGAGGCGAGTGTGCTACCCACTGAGCCACAGCTGACACACAGTAAATTTCAATACCAATTTTTTTTCTTTAATGGGAAAATTTAGTATCTATGCAATAAAGCCATGAAGAAATGAGAATTTACAAAGCAAATGGAAGCACAATCTCGGTCAGCCATTAATGAGGGCTAACGAGGGGAAAGCATAGATGTTAATCATAAGCTTCCACCGGCAGCAGAAAAAAAAAGCTCAAAATGGGGTGCAAACATACCTCATCTTGTAAAATCCACACAAATGCCACCTTATCCCAGTGAGACAGAATGCAAAGGCTGCACTTAAACAGACTGAACACATTCTGATGATGCCTGTATCTCCAGCCCCTCTGAATGGAGGCCCTGAAGGGTGCTAGAGCGATGAATGGTTTCATCATTTTCCCCCTCCCCCAACTTTGCCATATGCATACTTGGCCTGTTGCCTGGTAGCAAAGCACTGTCTATAGCGAGCAGGCTCAGACTGATTCTCCCAGCTTGCAGTAAATGAAAATGCATGTGTGAACTTTGATGTAGCCTGGCACCCACCCACTATGAACACAGAGACAAAAAAACTCGTGGGCCCATTAGTCAGTCACAGGCTGTTGCATGGGCTACATCTGGAACTGGCAAGCTGTCAAAACATTCGCACTCCCTTCCTGTATATTCACCCATCCAACCCAGGACGGACAAGTTTATAAGAACAGGAATTTGGTGACTCCCTACTAAATGCACCCCATTGCTCACACCAAAATAACACACTCCGACACCACCACCCTCTGCCAGATCTGTCATCGCCTGTAAAATGGGCGCCATTCTTGTTTATGTGCAGTACTACCCAACTGTACCTGAACTATATTGATGACTTTCTTTATGCATCTATGAATGACATCATTGTGATATTTAAACTTCGCAGAAAAAATTAAGTTTTATAAAAAGCTGGTTTAGAAAAATGTGGGCTGCAAAATTCAACTTGGTCCCTGCAATAGTTCAGAGAAAGCATTTCAACATCTAAAGATTACACCAAATGCCACAGGAAACACTAGTATTCAAACATCTGCAATTGCCAGGAAGAGATTCTCAAACTGGTTACCAGGCTTCTTGCATTAAGTCTGTCAAACATTTAATGACACTGTCCATTGCTACAGTTAGGCTTTTACAGCAGTGCAAGACCTTGCACAGCAAATATTTCATCCACTAAACAGCACAACAAACAGGATAAGTCATATTGTCCAAGCACAGTAAATATCACAATCATAAACATCTTAATAGAATATATAAAGAAAAAAGGTCAAAAGAATGTCAACTTATACAAATTTATGGCATTTCAACAACATACAGATTAACATACTACGTTCATAACTAAAGTGGCCACTAATCGCAATTCAGCCCAGCTTTTAATTAGTTTGTCCGCAAATAAACTAACAGATGCAATACATTTATATCCAAACCACAAGATGTTTTAGTTCAAGCAATTTCTCTAGGAAACTGTTTTAGCAAACTTAACTTCTTGTGCCTACTAATGCCAACACATACTCTGACAAGATCCTCTCCCCTGCAATTTGTTTGCTGAAAATGCTCATTTTACACAATCCCTAAAATGTCATCTGCTATGCTTAAACTATGTCATTTCTGAAAGATCATGTAAAAATAAATGTGTCATGCAACTCAACAGCTGTTGATCCACAGGAAGTTTAATTTGCAGCTTTGAAACCACAATACATTTCAAAGCTGTTAACTGAAGGTTTTACAAAATAGAGTGTTATGAAAGAAATATCACTGTGACTGACACTATGCAAACATAGGTCCTACAAAAACTTGCATTTACATAACACCTCATCACATCCTCAGGACAGCCCAAAGTGCTTTGCAACCAATGAATTACTTTTGAAGTCCAGTCACTTATGTCAGCCAATATGGCAACCAAATTTGCACGCAGCAAGGTCCTCCAAATAGCAAATTAAAGAGTGCCCAGTTAATCTGTTTTTGGTGCCATTGGTTGAGGGATGAATGTTGACCAGGATACTGGGAGAACTCCCTCCTGCTCTTTGAATAGTGCCACAAGATCCTTGATGTCCACCTGATTAGGTACACGTGACCTCTGCCTAGCGTCTCATTAAAAAAAACAGCACCACCAAAAATGCAGCACTCACTTAGTGCTGCACTTCAGTCAGCCTAAACACTGTGCTAAAGGCCTGGAGTCAAGCCAACGCTAGAAACTAAATATACATGGCTAGTTACAAATGCTAGGGAAAAGATATTCCAGCAACCAAACTAACTTTTCATAGTGGCACAACTAGCAGGCACAATGTGAAATGCATTACGACAAATTAACTAGTGACTGATAGCAGTACTATACTCTAGACGCTAAAAATGTAAAGACTTTAAATTGTAAGACAAATGGGTGAAGACACTACAGTGCAGCACAAAGCTATACAAACCAGAAGGCCCCAAGTTCAACTGCCTGTCTGTGCGGAGTTAGTAGGTCTCAATCATGGAATCAGTTGGGGTGCATTAATTGGCCTCAGCATCCCAGGACTGATGGAAGCAGCTAGAAATTCCAGATCACTATCCATTAACTCCTAGTGGAAACTGCATACCTGTGGATGTCAGGTGAGAATAGGATCAAGCGGCTGTAATGCTCTCCAGTTGAATAGCCTGCCAACACTCACCTCACATGTGAACGACGACCATTGAGTAAAGCTCTGAAGGGTCATCAGCACCCATGCAACTGTGTATGGTAGCCATGGGGTTATGGTATTGGACTAGTAACCCACAGTTTCAAAGTTCAGTTCCCACCATGACAAGTTGTGGAACTGAATTCAAAAAATCTGGTAATTTGAGGGCTAGCAACAGGAAATAGCCATGATAGTTGCAGACTGTCCTAAAAACCCAACTGGTTCACTACTGTCCTTTAGGGACAAAAATGAGAAGTCGCACAACACCAGGTTATAGTCCAACAGTTTTATTTAAAATTACGAGCTTTCGGAGCTCTGCTCCTTCGTCAGGTACAGTGAGGGAACACAAATCGATTACACGGTATATAAACACAGAGAACAATGTGTCTGCAGAGATACAATCTGTTAGGGAGGCATTACATCAAAGACACATCAGAGTACAGAGATGCAGACACTGAGACAACGTATGAACGGACACCGGGCAACAATCGCCAGGCAGGATTGTTACCTCCCAGTCGGGGAACACTTCAGCAGTCAAGGACATTCAGCCTCGGATCTGCGGGTTAGCGTTCTCCAAGGCGGCCTTCGAGACACACGACAACGCAAAATCATCGAGCAGAAACTGATAGCCAAGTTCCGCACCCATGAGGACGGCCTCAACCGGGATCTCGGGTTCATGTCACGCTACAGAACGTGACTCGACATCGTTGTCTGGTTTTCCAGTTTTTTAAAAAAAAGTTAAAAGCTTAACTGCAGACCCACCTCATTGTCTTAGCTGTACTCTGATGTGTCTTTGATGTAATGCCTCCCTAACAGATTGTATCTCTGCAGACACATTGTTCTCTGTGTTTATATACCCTGTAATCGATTTGTGTTCCCTCACTGTACCTGAGAAGGAGCGGAGCTCCGAAAGCTCGTAATTTTAAATAAAACTGTTGGACTATAACCTGGTGTTGTGCGACTTCTCATTTTTGTCCACCCCAGTCTCCGCATCATGTCTTTTAGGTAAGGGAACCTGTTGTCGTTACTCGGTCTGGCTTACATGTGACTCCAGTTCCACACTTTGATGGTTGATTCTTAATACTCTCAGGACGCCTAGGAATGGCTAAATATAGCACTAGTCAGTGACGACCACATCCTAAACACAGCAAGATTAATAACTTAAGAGGAAGAAAAAAATCAAGGGGAGAAATAAGGCTAGGAGGCCAGTGGTAGCCGTTCACTTGTTGCCTTCAGCAGACTTGTTGCTCTATGTGCCTGGACCTCTATTCATGGCCAACCTGGTTGTGGTATATCGACAAGCATTTGGGGTTATTCCTTTTCCTGCAAGAGAATGCTATTAAGAAATAAGGCAGAGTTTGCATTCAGTAAGTGAAAATGTCTTGCGAATAGATTAATAGTTTTACTTTTCTGATTGTGGGAAAGTCCAAGACCTCTACTTGATAACAGACCACAGAGGCACAAGGCTGCACATAGTGGCACCACTACTCCCGGCCAGATTAGGGATGATTGAGTAATTCCCCGTCAATCACTGCTGTAAGTGACTGGGTTGATTTTATGCATGTAATTTGTATATAACTATCCTCCACTCACTGCATTTTGCTGGCAAAATCACCCTGCTTTTATCGGGAGACGTTGCTGTAGTTCGTAGAGACTCTTTAAATAGGCTCTGCTCTAGTGAGCTGTTTAAATAGGTTGCTGAGTAAATAGACTTTGTTTGCTGTGAGTCCTGCAGTAAGTCCCACCCCACCTCCAACTCATTGGCTGACAATGGTGTCAATCGACACTCGGCCACAGTCGAAGTTGGGAGCTTATTGTGTGGCGAATCACAGGGACAGACATGTGTTCCATCACTCAAAGATGCATCGTGCTGGAGCATTACTGAGAGCTGCCCTTGAGAAAAGGATTATGTTCCTTGACAAAATGTTGGTAACCTTGCTCTAGATTGAATCATTCCAATTTGTTCAAGGAAATTTCAAGATTAGCACAGCCAACAGATGGATTTTTCTGAAACATGTGGTACAGTCCTGTATCATACAATTCTATTCTTGGAGTGTGCTGGAACTCTGAGCTCCAAATTAGTAAACTCTCTAACATAATGGCCCAGATTTTGCTGCAGAGGGGCATCTAAGCGTGCCCTGTTAGTTAGACTTCTTCGCTCACCCTTCAGCTTGAAAATTTTTTTGCTCTGCAAATTTCTGGAAGTGCAAGCTGATACGGCGAGTACAATGGGGCATCTGGGACCTTGGTGAACAACGGGACTAACCAATAAGATTTAAGGATTGAGAAAAAGAGAGGAATGACAGATGAAAATGGGATGAATTGGAGTCAAATCAGGTACAGAAAGAGTAATAGCGAGGGAAAGAAAGACTGGATGAAAGGGGGAAAAAATGAAGGAAAAGCAAGAAAAATGTCAATGCCTGAACAAGAAAGAAAACTGACTTGTTAGGTGATTTTCAAACAAGTATGTGTTGTCTCATTTCATCATGTGATGCTAAAATCCATCTGATAACTTAATCAGAAAGTCATCAGCTACTATTAGAAAACTCACAGGAAGCTTGGTTCTACAAAGATAATTCTCTGTTAATGACTGATATAATGACAATCTAATTAAATTCTTGTACATCCACAGGCTGACTAATTGACGATGTCTTAAAGAACATCTGCTGAAAATGTTGCTGCTGGATAAAACTGAATAAATCACTTCTAAACACCCGACAATCCCTCTGAACAATTGGCTCTTGAAAAACAGCTAAGATATTTATGAAAATGGAAATATTTCCATGGGCGTACAAAATTTAAACTTAATCAAAGATGCAAACTATTGGTAGGTTTCCTCTGCAATATTAATCTCGAAATAAACACCATATATACACGTGGTTGGCAAATAAAGTATAAAATACTAATTGCTCACTCAAAGACAAGTGTTTGTTTTTTGCTAAAAACAATTCCAAGAGATGGGACTTCCTACAAATTCAGTGTGCATCAAGGTCCAATAAGCTGCCTCTCCAACCTAAGAACTGAACTAATATTCCTTTGGTTTTAAAGTTGTTTTAAGCCCTTGTTGTAAACTGGAATTTATTGCAGTGGCTTGTACCAAGACAAGAGTATGTCCACATACAGAACGTGATAAATTTCCATGAATGAGGAAGAAGCAGAGTTTTATAAGTTGCACTTACATGGAAATGTACCTTTCTACAATTGGAATTTAAACAAACCCCAAGATTCTAGTTTCTCAATTTCCGCAGACCTTTTTTTTAGGATGGAGTCCGGGTTTTTTTTTGTGGGGGGGGGGGGGGGGGGGGGAGGTAATATCTCGTCACAGCTCAAACATGTCCCTTGCCAGATCAACGAAGCAACGCCCATGGGCTACTCTGACAAACAATGGTTGTTCATTGGTCAAGCGTCATATTTAAGCTGTACAGCAAGTGATCTTTATTCCCTTCCTTCCACTTTCTCTCCTGCTCCACACAAAAAACACAACTGTTCTCCATAGACTGACATTAACCTACCATCAAGAAAGGGAAGAACTGTGCTTAAGAAAAATGTTGGAGTAAACATTTGAATAACTGCCTGCAAGCCAAAAATAAAAAAACTAATGTTGAGTTCCCCTATATACACAATTGACTGTGCCTCTGAACCTAAGAGTCATCTGCAAACTTGGAAATACAACTCTCTATTCCTTCATCCAAGTCATTAATGTATATATGGTGAAAAGCGGAGCCCCTGGCACAGTTCCCTGCGGAACACTACTCGCCACATCACGCCAATCAGAGTACATTCCTTGTACCATTACTTACTCTGTCTCCTATCTCACAACCAATTACCAACCCATACTCAACATGTTGTCTTCTAAGAAAGCTGTGAAACTGCACAATATTTTGCACACTGGAACAGCTGAATCTTACAACTGACCAATGCCAATTGGCTGAGCAGATTGCAGAGTCAGGGAAGTCCACAAACAGCAGCTATGATACACCAGCAGAAACATTTAACCATCATTTCAGTCAGCCTTAAGACTCAGATGTTCTACCTACAGGCAAACAGGGTGGGGGGGGAGAAATCGATTAGAATCAACTATCAGTTGATGAAAATGAAAAAGAAAAAGTTTTTTAAAAAAGCTTTGGAAAGGGTGCAGAGATGGGCCACTAGACTAATTCCCAGTCTGAAGCACCTTAGTTATCAAGATAGGCCAAAGAGTTGGGACTCTAAACCTTAGAGAAGTGTAGACTTAGGAGGGGATCTGATTGAGGTTTATAAGATAATGAAGGGAATAGATTGTGTTCCAGCTGACAGATTAGGCAGGACCAGGGGTCACAAATTTAATTTGTAGAAGGCTAGATCTAGGTTAGATGTCAGGAGGTGGTTCTTTTCCAAGAGAATAGTGGACCTCTGGAACAGGCTGCCATCTCGTGTGGTGGACGCAGACTCGCTGAATTCGGTCAAGCGAGAGCTGGATTTGTTTCTGGCTGGGGCGGAGAGCACCTCTTACAGAAGGTAGGTGCTGCAGGGAATTCAGGGCCAGAGTGATCTCCTGGGCTAGTTTTGATCACCAAGATGGGACAGGGAGGAATTTCCCAGATTGGCCTGGGTTTGATATCTGTTTTTTTTAACCTTTCCTAGGAGATCACATGGCTTCGGGTGGGGTGGAGTGTATGTTGTGATACACAAGGTGTCGCAATTGTGTAGGACCGGCTCGATGGACCAGAGGGTCGTTACCTGTCAGTCATTGTTCGTAATCTCTCAGCTCACTGAATACCACCGAGTCAATCTCCCCAGCCTACTGCCATTTCACTCAATCTCACCAGTAGTCTTCCCACCTAACCATTTGCAGAATTTGGCCGTCCGTTAAAGTGAGACTTTGGTCCAGAGCAACTGTAACAGAAATCAGTTCCCAGCCAATTGTCACCATTAAGTGTGCATTCCATTTAACCTCGTAAGTAACTTTCACAGTTCTGTCTTCTAATCTTAAGGTATACATTATCTCTCAAAACATAAATGATGGGCTTGATCCAAATGAAAACACATCTCAGGCACCCACACATCACTTGCAACATGTGGGGCATTTTCCCCATCAGGTCAGAGAGTAATTTTCTCTGCTCCCCTGGGCACTAAGTATGTGCCTCTGCTTCCCCATCATCTTACATTCTCCATTTATCGGTTTTAATTTTCATTCTTCCCATCTAAGCAGAATCTCCCACTTTGTTAAATTCACTAACCCCAAGTCTAACTTGGCATTAAATATTCATCAAAATTGGTAAAGACAGGATTCTTGGATGTTTAATCTTTAGTCCTTCTTTATAGATTAGAAGTTGCCATCTATAGTTCAAAACCAATCACATCTTTCTTCTGAAGACATATTTTACCCTTTTTAAGCAGCTCCATTATATCTTTTGCTTTATTTCAGAAAAAGACAGACTTGCATTTATATAGCGCCTTTCACGACCTCAGGAAGTCCCAAAGCACTTTACAGCCAATGAAGTACTTTTGAAGTGTAGTCACTGTTGTAATGTAGGAAACGCAGCAGCCAATTTGCACACAGCAAGTTCCCACAAATAGCAATATGATAATGGCCAGATAATCTATATTTTAGTGATGTTGATTGAGGGATAAATATAGGCCAGCACACTGGGGATAACTCCCCTGCTCTTCTTCCAAATAGTGGGATCTTTTACGTCCACCTGAGAGAGCAGACTAGGGGGGTCAGTTTAATGTCTTATCCGAAAGACGGCACATCCGACAGTGTGCTCACATCTCTGAAGTAGCATCTAAGAGACAAAAGTTTAAATGTGTAATGGAATAAGGGTTGGCCGGGGGGGGGGGGGGGGGGGGGAGAAGGAGGGAAGAAGGAAGAAGAAAGAGAACCCACAAATTGCACACATCCTTCATAAGTACTTAGAATTATGTTGTTCTCAGCATCTGGAAGGTTTCAATGACAATCACCTACTGCATTACTCACTATATGTAGCCATAAGTAGCAGTGCTGGAAATGCTGCATTTTGGTGACAGTGACCATAATTCGGTGAGATTTAAGGTAGTCATGGAAAAGGACAAAGATGGACCGGAAATAAAGGTTCTAAATTGGGGGAAGGCCGATTTTAATATGATAAGGCAGGATCTGGCCAAAGTGGACTGGGATCAGCTACTTGTAGGAAAATCCACATCAGAGCAGTGGGAGTCTTTCAGAAAGGAAAGAGAGTACAACGCCAGCATGCTCCCGTAAAGGTCAAGGGTGGGACCAACAAGCCCAGGGAACCCTGGATGTCAAGGGATATACAAGAATGGATTAGGAAAAAAAGGGAGGCTTTTGGCAGATACAAAGGACTAAAAACAGTGGAAGCCCTAGAGGAGCATAGAAAGTGCAGGGGGGTACTGAAAAAAATTAGGAGAGCGAAGAGGGGGCATGAAAAAACACTGGCGGGGAAAATCCCAAGGTGTTTTATAAGTATATTAAGGGCAAGAGGATAACCAGGGAAAGAGTAGGACCCATTAGGGACCAAAGTGGCAATCTGCGTGTAGATCTGGAAGATGTAGGTGAGGTTTTAAATGAATATTTTGCATCTGTGTTCACTATGGAGAAGGGTGATGTAGGCATAGAAATCAAGCAGGGGGAATTGTGATATACTTGAACAAATTAGTATTGAGAGGGAGGAGGCACTAGCGGTTTTAGCGGGCTTAAAAGTGGATAAATCCCCAGGCCCAGACGAGATGTATCCCAGGCTGCTGTGTGAGGCAAGGGAGGAGATTGCAGGGGCTCTGACACAAATTTTCAGAACCTCTCTGGCCACAGGGGAGGTGCCAGAGGACTGGAGAACAGCTAACATAATACCATTATTCAAGAAGGGTAGTAGGGATAAACCAGGGAATTACAGGCCAGTGAGCCTAACATCAGTGGTCGGGAAATTATTGGGAAAAATTCTGAGAGACAGAATTAGTCTCCACTTGGAGAGGCAAGGATTAATCAAGGATAGTCAGCATGGCTTTGTCAGGGGGAGATCATGTCTAACCAATTTGATTGAATTTTGCGAGGGGGTTGACTAGGTGTGTGGATGAGGGTAGTGCAGTAATCTACATGGACTTCAGTAAGGCTTTTGACAAAGTCCCGCATGGGAGACTGGTAAGAGCCCATGGGATCCAGGGCAATTTGGCACATTGGATCCAAAATTGGCTTAGTGGCAGGAGGCAGAGGGTGATGGTCGAAGGTTGTTTTTGTGACTGGAAGCCCGTGTCCAGTGGTGTACCGCAGGGATCGGTGCTGGGTCCTTTGCTGTTTGTAGTGTACATTAATGATTTAGATATGAATGTCGGAGGCATGATCAGTTCGCAGATGACACGAAAATTGGTGGAGTGGTAAATAGCGAGGAGGGAAGCCTCAGGCTACATGATGATAGACGGGTTGGTCAGATGGGCAGAACAGTGGCAAATGGAATTTAACCCTGAAAAGTGAGAGGTGCTGCATCTTGGAAGGACTAACAAGGCAAGGGAATACACAATGAATGGTAGGATCCTAGGAAGATCAGAGGGACCTTGGTGTGCATGTACATAGATCCCCGAAGGCAGCAGGACAGGTAGATAAGGTGGTTAAAAATATGGGATTCTTGCCTTCATTAGCCGAGGCATAGAATATAAGAGCAGGGAGGTTATGATGGAGCTGCACAAAACGCTAGTTAGGCCACAGCTGGAATACTGTGTGCAGTTCTGGTCGCCACACCATAGGAAGGATGTGATTGCATTGGAGAAGGTGCAGAGGAGATTCACCAGGATGTTACCTGGGCTGGAGCGCTTCAGCTATGAAGAGAGACTGGACAGGCTGGGGTTGTTTTCCTTAGAGCAGAGAAGGATGAGGGGGGGACCTGATTGAGGTGTACAAAATTATGAGCGGCATAGATAGGGTAGATAGAAAGGAACTTTTCCCCTTAGTAGAGGGGTCAATAACCAGGGGGCATAGTTTCAAGGTAAGGGGCAGGAGGTTTAGAGGGATTTGAGAAAAAACTTTTTCACCCAGAGGGTGGTTGGAATCTGGAACTCTCTGCCTGAAAGGGTGGTAGAAGCAGGAACCCTCAACATTCAAGAAGCATTTAGATGAGCACTTGAAACGCCATAGCATACAAGGCTATGGACCAAGTGCTGGAAAATGGGATTAGAATAGACAGGGCTTGATGGCCGGCGCGGACACGATGGGCCGAAGGGCCTCTTTCTGTGCTGTATAACTCTATGACTATAATGGTCTCATCACAGAGATTAATATCCCTATGACCAGATATTGGAAGTATCTGGATGATTAGAAGTATGAGCAATGCTCAAAAATTTACCCACTTCAACTGTCCCAAACAAATACTGAAGATACAGCTCCAAATGACAAGCAATCATAAAAAGTAAACATGGACTAGTATATGTCACTGTAAAATAAGAGTCTACAAAAATATTTGCGCTAGGTATCTTTGTGTGCAAAGTTGCATACTTGTTTGTATGCATGCATTTTAAAATGCATGAGCTGGGAATTTTGATGCTGATGATTGATATACAATTTACGAAATATCTGAGAAAAATCAACCCATTCAGTGCCAAGATACTCCAAGTTCTCATTAGGTACTCAGGCCACCTTTGCGCTCCTAAATGTCAGCTTAAAGTCGGACATAATTTAGTCCAGTTATTCCAATGATGCAACCAAGTCAAACAGTCTCTTGATTGGCCAAAAAGAGGGACTGAATTTAACCTATGTGGGTCACAGGTTAATCACAAGATAATTAGAGGTGAGAAACACCATTTGGCCCATCTTAGTTCATCCAGAAGACCATAAATCCTCCATTGCAGCATCCAACTGTATAAATGATTCCAGAGTTTTTGTCTCCGCTACTCAATCTGGAATCCATTCCATACCTTGATCATTGTGTGAAGAAGAAATTTCTGATATTAGGCCTGAATTTTCCTTCGGTGGACACTGACAAAAGGTACAAATATTTAAATTGTAGTATGTCTGGAGTATTAGATACTGATGCAAAATTATAAAAATAGTACGTAGCAATTAAAAGATAGGCAGACAGAATTTTTTTTTAAAGTTCAAAGGAGATAATATGAATGAAATCAAGTGTCTTTGAATGTTGAATATCGTGAGTGAGACAAAACAATGAACAGCTCATGAGTCAGTACTTGTTTCACTCATTTCCCCAAGAGAGATTTTCAATAAGTACCACAGTATAAAGTTATGTATAAAACTAACTACATGTAATATATTCTGGTATTTTTTTTGATTTTCTCAGTACAGAAAGATGCCCATTTCCAATCAGTTTCTAAATCAGAAAATTGATTTATTAGACAGTGATTGCTTCTCACTATTCAATGTCTCCCTTCCACTGAGTGCAGCGAGCACAGAGTGAACAACTGGGAGTTTGGCAAGTGTGGGAGTTCGGTGAAGTGGAGGAAGGAGGTGCTTGTTTTCCTAAATTCTCCCGCAGAGTGGCGGCGGACCTGAGCGGGAACAGACCGAGGATAAAAGCAGTAGCAGACCTGCATCAACAAGAGAAAACGGCAGTGTGATGTCGCAGGTAAGGCAGATAAGTGATTGGTAGTGACTGTGGGCCAAGTTTTAAGTTAACAGAGAACACAATTAAATTTTAAAAACTAAACTTAATTTAATTAATTTAATTTAATAAACTAAACGAGGTAAATAATTTGATTAACACTAAACTAATTAATTAAATAAATAAATTAATGGGAGAACAGGAGATGTGTTGTTGCTGCAATATGTGGGAGCTTGTGGACATTTTTGTTCAGGGTGACTACATCTGCGGGAAGTGTCTGCGGCTCGAGGAACTTTTTGCTCCAGGAGGCAGCCTTAGATTAAATACTTTAGAATTGACACGTGGTCAGGGACAGGAGGGTGTGACTGCGAGTGAGGCAGGTACGGGGAACCAGGAGCCTCAGTCCCTGCAATTGTCCAATAGATTTGAGGTGCTTGCAACCCTTGTGGACAAGTGCGCGGACTGCGGGGAGGATGAGCAAACTGACCATGGCTCCGCGGTACAGGAAGCCGTTCAAGTGGGGGGGGGGGGGGGGGGGGGGGGGGGGGGGAGTAAAAAGGAAGGTGGTTGTCGTAGGCGAAAGTATAGTTAGGGGGATAGACACTGTTCTCTGCAGCCAGGAGCTATGTTGCCTACCCGGT
This sequence comes from Squalus acanthias, assembly GCA_030390025.1. Lineage (NCBI taxonomy): Eukaryota > Metazoa > Chordata > Chondrichthyes > Squaliformes > Squalidae > Squalus > Squalus acanthias. The sequence goes on along the minus strand of CM059436.1, from coordinate 24,747,326 downwards.
GCCAGGTTAAAGGACATCTCCTCCGGGCTGGAGAAAAACTTGGAGTGGGAGGGGGAGGATCCAGTTGTCGTGGTCCACGTAGGTACCAACGACATAGGTAGGACAAAGGAAGAGGTTCTGCTGAGAGAGAGTTTGAGCAGATAGGGACTAAATTAAAAAGCAGAACCACAAAGGTCATAATCTCCAGATTATTACCGGAGCCACGAGCAAATTGGCATAGGGTCATTAGGATCAGGGAGATGAATGCATGGCTCAAATATTGGTGTGGGAGAAGTGGGTTTCGATTCGTGGGGCACTGGCACCAGTACTGGGGAAAGAGAGAGCTGTTCCGCTGGGACAGACTACACCTGAACCATGCTGGGACCAGAGTTCTAGCGAATCGAATAACTGGGGAGGTAGATAGGGCTTTAAACTAAAAAAGGGGGGGGGGGGGTGGCACGGTGGAGGGTCCCGGTGAAGAGAAATCTAGAATGCTGAAGAGTAAAGACAAGGAAGCAGTGCAGGAAAGTGATTGGGGTAAGGATAACCAGATTGTGTCAGGAAGGGACAGAGCGTGCAAACAAAGGAGTGCACTAACAAATAGGGTCCGGGTAAGAAAAAATGGTAATAAGACAAATAGGGCCATAGTACAAAAAAATGTTAAGATGTCTAAAAATGTTAAAAAGACAAATCTAAAGGTACTGTATCTGAATGCATGAAGCATTCGTAATAAGGTAGACGAATTAACAGCGCAAATAGATGTAAACGGATATGATATAACTGCGATTATGGAAACATGGCTGCAGGGTGACCAAGGCTAGGAACTGAATATCCAAGGATATTCGATATTTAGGAAGGACAGGCAAAAAGGAAAAGGAGGCGGGGTGGCGATGTTAGTAAGGGATGAAATCAGAGCAATAGTGAGAAAGGATATTGGCTCAGAAAATCAAGATGTAGAATCAGTCTGGGTGGAGCTAAGAAGCACCAAGGGGCAGAAAACATTGGTGGGCGTTGTCTATAGGCCTCCAAACAGTAGTGGAAATGTAGGGGATGGCATCAAACAGGAAATTAGAGATGCATGTAACAAGGGTACTACAGTAATCATGGGTGACTTTAATCTACATATAGATTGGCCAAACCAAATTAGCAATAATACTGTGGAGGATGAATTCCTGTAGTGTGTACGAGATGGTTTTTTTAGACCAGTACGTTGAGGAGCCAACTAGGGAACAGGCTATCCTAGATTGGGTATTGTGCAATGAGAAGGGGTTAATTAATAATCTTGTTGCGCAGGATCCTTTAGGGAAGAGTGACCATAACATGATAGAATTCTTCATTAAGATGGAAAGTGAAGAAGTCCAATCCGAAACTAGGGTCCTAAATCTAAACGGAAACTACGAAGGTATGAGGAGTGAGTTGGCTATGATAGATTGGGGAGCTTCATTAAAAGGCATGACGGTGGATAGGCAATGGCTAACATTTAAGGAACGAATGCATGAATTGCAACAGTTATACATTCCTTTCTGGCACAAAAACACAAAAGGAAAAGCGGCCCAACCATGGCTAACAAAAGAAATTAAGGATAGTATTAGATCCAAAGAGGAGTCATATAAAGTTGCCAGAAAAAGTAGCAAGCCTGAGGATTGGGAACAGTTTAGAGTTCAGCAAAAAAGGACCAAGAGATTGATTAGGAGGGGAAAATAGAGTATGAGAGTAAATTTGCAAGGAACATAAAAGCGGACTGTAAAAGCTTCTACAAGTATGTAAAAAGAAAAAGATTAGTGAAGACAAATGTAGGTCCCTTACAGTCAGAAACAGGAGAATTTATAATGGGGAACAAGGAAATGGCTGAGCAATTAAACAAATACTTTGGTTCTCTCTTCACGGAAGAGGACACAAATAAGGTCCCAGGAATGCTTGGGAACCAAGGGTCTAGTGAGAAGGAGGAATTAAAGGAAAATAGTATTAGTAAAAAAAAAAGTGCTGGAGAAATTAATGGGACTGAAAGCCGATAAATCCCCAGGGCCTGATAATCTGCATCCCAGAGTACTAAAAGAGGTAGCCATGGAAATAGTGGATGCATTGGTTGTCATCTTCCAAAATTCTATAGTTCCTGCAGATTGGAGGGTGGCAAACTATTTAAAAAAGGAGGGAGAGAAAACAGGGAACTACAGACCTGTTAGCCTAACATCAGTAGTAGGCAAAATGCTAGAATCTATTATAAAGTATGTGATAACAGGACACTTAGAAAATATCAACAGGATTAGACAAAGTCAACATGGATTTATGAAAGGGAAATTGTGTTTGACAAACCTACCGGAGTTTTTTTTTGAGGATGTAACTGGTAGAATAGATAAGGGAGAGCCAGTGGATGTGGTGTATTTGGATTTTCAGAAGACCTTTGATAAAGTCCCACATAAGAGGTTAGTGTGCAAAATTAAAGCACATGGGATTGGGGGTAATATACTGGCATGGATTGAAAATTGGTTAATAGACAGGAAACAGAGAGTAGGAATAAATGGGTCTTTTTCAGGGTGGCAGGCGGTGACTAGTGGGGTACCGCAGGGATCAGTGCTTGGGCCCCAGCTATTCACAATACACATCAATGATTTGGATGAGGGAACCAAATGTAATATTTCCAAGTTTGCTGACGACATGAAACTAGGTGGGATTGTGAGTTGTGAGGAGGATGCAAAGAGGCTTCAAGGCGATTTAGACAAGTTGAGTGAGTGGGCAAATACATGGCAGATGCAGTAGAACGTGGATAAATGTGAAGTTATCCACTTCGGTAGGAAAAACAGAAAGGCAGAGTATTATTTAAATGGTGATAGATTGGGAAATGTTGATGTACAGAGGGACCAGGGTGTCCTTGTACACCAGTCACTGAAAGCAAACATGCAGGTGCAGCAAGCAGTTAGGAAGCCAAATGGTATGATGGCCTTCATTGCAAGAGGATTTGAGTACAGGAGCAAGGATGTCCAACTACAGTTATACAGGGCCTTGGTGAGACCACACCTGGAGTAGTGTGTGCAGTTTTGGTCTCCTTACCGAAGAAAGGATATACTTGCCATAGAGGGAGTGCAGCAAAGGTTCACCAGACTGATTCCTGGGATGGCAGGACTGTCGTATAAGGAGAGATTGGGTCGACGAGGCCTGTATTCACTAGAGTTTAGAAGAATGAGAGGGGATCTCATTGAAACGTATAAAATTCTGACAGGGCTAGATAGACTGGACGCAGGGAGGATGTTTCCCCTGGCTGGGGGGTCTAGAACGAGGGGTCACAGTCTCAGGATACAGCGTAGGACATTTAGGACGGAGATGAGGAGAAATTTCTTCACTCAGAGGGTGGTGAACCTGCGGAATTCTCTACCACAGAAGGCTGTGGAGGTCAAGTCACTGAATATATTTAAAAAGGAGATAGATTTCTAGACACAAAAGGCAACAAGGGGTATGGGGAGAGAGCGGGAATATGGTATTGAGATAGAAGATCAGCCATGATCATACTGAATGGCGGAGCAGGCTCGAATGGCCTACTCCTGCTCCTATTTTTCTATGTTTCTATGATCACTTCCTTTTGTTTGGCCAGCCAGGAGTTTGATAACCATGATGATTGATTTCCATGTGTAAGAGTCTCCAAATCAAGTGGTTGAGGAATCAACACCTACCTGCAGTGTTTCAGTTTGCCCAACGTATAGTGTGTACTCTCTCCTCATACCCAAGTCCAGAGAGTTTAGGTGCAGGATAGCAGAGCCAAGGCTTGGGAACATTTCTGGAGCATACAAGTTAGCCAGTTGCTTGTCCAGCAACTATACCGCGATCATTAAGCCACTGGCTTTCAGGATTATCTCTAGCCAAATGGTAAGAATCCCAGCCCCGAGTGACAAGTCTACCCTTCCATGTTCCAGTAATAAGACAGGCTAGCTGGTCAATCATCAACAGTGCCATGGAGTACATAGGAATTGCAAGACGAAAAAAGACCAAGGTCCATCCAGTTTGCCTTCTACTATCCCGGTAGTTACATGATACAACGCTAAGGGAGTTGTTGACTAATCATAGCAATCAATCTCGTAGTCTACAACAGACACAGAAATGGCACAAGGAAAAACCCTGTGGTAGAGCGCTCTGGGAACCATAGGTCCAAAGTCACCTTTTTCCTCCCAAGCATGCTACACTTACGACATGTCATGTTTCAAATTACTCATATACTATATCCCAAAATGTTATGCTCTGAAAGAAATCTATCTAATTTGCATTTGAATTAATACTAACTTCTTCCACCGGCTCCCGAGGGAGTCTGTTCTATAGACTGCCTGTTCAGAATCAGTTTATGACACAGTTGACTTGCTTCCAAGCTTCCATTGTCAGCCATGTTTTCTCAGAAGCACTTCAACTCCAAAAAGGCACCATATAGCTCCCCTTTTCACACTTCCCCTCCCAAAGAAGGATAGTCACTGGTTGATTAGACAATTGACAAGCACAGGTTTGAGCCCTTGCTAGATGGCCAGCAGGTACCAGAAGCTCCTCATAGGCAGCATGGTGAACAGTACAACTCACTGTACAATAAGAGAGTCATTGCTGTCATCCGTCAGACCACAGCATGGACACATATCCTACTAAACAGTGGCTCCACCAGTTGGAGATGAAGAGCTTCTGAAACAGCTGCTTACCTTTCTGCAACCCAATTATGGTAGGCACCATGCCTGGATATTTGATTATGTAATGTGTTCCAGCACCAGTCGTCCCCAGTCTTAGTTTCTTCCACACCATGTGTTATTCTAGATACAGTAACAAACTGCGAGGGAGTTTGGCAAGAGGAAGAGAGGTTGTAATCCTTTGATATATTTAACATATTGATGTAAAATAGCAAGTAGAAAGCACAATCAGAAAAAAATGCAAGTGGATTGCCTCTAACTGGACAGTATCATCAAAAGGTAATCAGTGATGGGAAAGAAAGCAGCAGTTTGGACAAAATCTCACTTGCTAACACAAATGCACATGGACTTTTAGGCCACCACTCAGGATATCTTTCTTCCCCCACTGACTCAGTTGGCCACAAATTTACTGTTAGGGGAAATCATCCATTCATTTTCAAAAAGGGTGACAAGACAGACCAATGCAGCTACAGACCCATCAGTCTTGCATCTGTACCATGTTAAATAATGTAAAGTTATCAGGAGTGGACTTCAGGATCATCTGTATGATATTATACTGGTTAACATCAGTTAGCATCGATTCGGTGGGGGGGGGGGGGGGGGGGGGGGAGATACTGCTCAACGAATTTCTTTACATTTTGATGGGACATTACACATGGACAGTGTTAAGTTATGGTCATAGAAACATTGGGGAGCTATTCAAACCCTTGAAACAATGCAAAGATCAGCATAATGAGGCTGATCTTTCAGAGTTTTGGGGGAAAAGATGGGATAAACCTGGGCTTTTCAGCCTTGGAAAGGAAGCAACCTAAAGGGGTCTTCACAAAGGTATACAACATAGTATAAACAGAACACTAATTCAAACTAAGACACGACAGTAGAGTATGGATACAAGTTTAAAATGGCAGAATGCAAATTCGGGACGGATGCCAGGAAGTTCTTTTTCCACAAAACATGATCAACAAGTAAAATAAACTTGTGGATAAGGAAGCGGAGGCAAAAATCTTGGAAGTCACTAAGCATTTGTATTATGTGTTTGGGGGGGGGGAGACTAAGTTTAATTTGAATTAAAAGGACATCCAGATCCATAATTTATCTTGTGATCAATGGCATATTCAGGATCTACTAGATATAGCATGCCAGATGGTAAAATAACATGAACGAAAAATACTGCAAACACATTTTGATGTTGGGTCCCAATAAGTATCACATATGCCACATATTAAGTTTGTAAGTGAAACTGAAGCCCATTAGGATAAAATATTCTATGCACATATACACAGACAATAAATACAATTCAAACTTGGAGACTGACCTTACCTTTATCAAATGGGGGGGAAAAAATGATGCGGACTTACCAACCATTAAGATTGCTACACGCTGCATTACATTACAATGTCAAATCAGGAAGAAAAAATGTTAGCTCTGTGCTCGTGGCTATAATGCAGAAACAACTTTAATTGGTTGGTTTAGGTCTTCTGTTCATTGATGGCGGTGTGGTTGCTAAGGGAATGTTTGTTGTTTAGCGCTAGATTCTCTCTCCAGTGGCCAGATGAAAGTGAAGCTGATAGTATAAAACGCTGAATGTTTTAAGTCTATGTCCACAAGGAATTTAAACAACTCCTTGAAAATCGTATCTCATGTGCTGAACAATGCAGCCCAAGGAAAAAAATGCATTATGCCACTAGGTCACCCAGAGGTAATGCATTCTTTCTAACAGATGACAGCTCCAATTGTGCCCATTTTCAACAGGAACCAAGTCAATGTTGTCGCTGGGCTTTAATGCATCAGTACCAATATACTATTAAAAAAAGGGTCACATTTAATGTTCTTCCAATATGCTTCTTGTGTGATGGGCTTAAGCCATCAGCTCAAACTGCTCCAACCACTACAACAAGCAGTACTTCACTCCAGTATTATATAGCTCTCTCCAGACAGCCCAAATTCAAAGAGAGAAAATTTTCAAATTTATTCCTGGGGATTTTCACCGTTTAAGTGGGTATTGCATGAAAATATCACACCCATAGGGCTGGATTTTGATACTGGGGCGGGTTGGGGTCGTGTCATCCACTTTTCATGTTATCCATCCGACTGCAATTGGATGTGGGAGATTGATGCGATTTTCACCTAATTGGGCAATTGAGTTCCAGCATGTGGGAACCCATGACCCAATTAATGTTTTCAGTCTGAAAGTCGCCTCTGATGATGTCATCATTGCTGCTGCATTGAAGGTCTGCAAAGACTGCCTGGGCTTTGCTGTGAGAGGACCTGGATGCAAAATGAGCAGCAGCAGCCCTAAGTCTGCTCCCAGATATTTTTGCACCACCACTCCCAGCCAGCCAGCTATCCAAATGTGCTCCCGCCAGGTTTCACATTCGTGGTTCAGAACAAGCGTGCTTCACGTAGAAAAAGGGTTAAAATCACAAAGGCCTGTCAAAATGGCATTATAGAGGCAATTTAGTGCTTGTTAAGGGCCTTATCAGCCTATCCCGCCTCTTAGAGGCGGGACGGAGTCGGGACCAGCAGACATGATTTAATGAAAATTGCGTGGAGGCGGGATGGAGGCGGGCTTGTGCCTGCCCGCCCGCCAGTTTTTGCAATTTTAACCCCCCCACACACCTCCAAACCCACCTCCACGGGTCAATGAAAATCCAGCCCATTGTCCCTTACAGATAACCAAGCAACAACAGTTATCTGATGAAACGGAGGATACTTATCAAGTTTCATTAACACTGGTTGATCTCCCATATTACTCGGAGAAAAATGCTGGTTTGGAATATTTTAGCCAACAAATTGCATAACGTTATATGCCTTAAAACATAAAAGCATCCAAAGCGCTTTTAAGGAGGAAAAGACAAACATTGAGCCATGGTAGGCAAGATTGGAGAGATGTCCAAAAATTTGATCAAATAAATCACCTCCAGTCACGAAAGGTGCTGGACAATTAAGCAACTAACAGGGAGGAGGAAGAGGCTCTATGAACATCCCGATCCTCAACAATGGTGGAGCCCAGCACGCGAGTGCAAAAGACAAGGCTGAAGCATTCGCAATCACCTTCAGCCATAAGTGCCAAGTGGAGGTTCCTTCTCGGTCTCCTCCCAAGGTCCTCACCATTATAGACGCCAAACTTCAGCCAATGCGATTCACCCCAAGTGATATTATAGAATGATACAGCCATTCAGCCCATCGTGCCTGTGCTGGCTCTTGGGCAGAACTATCCAATTAGTCCCACTCCCTGCTCTTTCCCCATAGCCCTGTAAATTTTTTCCCTTCAAGTGTTTATCCAATTCCCTTTTGAAATTTACGACTGAATCTGCATCTAACACTTTTAGGCTGTGCATTCTAGATCACAACTCGCTGCGTAATTTTTTTTCCTCAGGTCGCCGCTGGTTCTTTTGCCAATCACCTTAAATCTGTGTCCTCTGGTTACTGACCCTTCTGCCACTGGAAACAGTTTCTCATTATTTACTCTATCAAAACCATTAATGATTTTGAACACCTCAATCAAATTGCCTTTTAACCCTCTCTGCTCTGAGAACAACCACGGCTTCTCCACATAACCGAAGTCCCTCATCCCTGGTACTATTCTCATAAATCTCTCTGCACCCTCTCTAAGGCCTTGACATCCTTCCTAAAAAGTGCAGTGCCCAGAATTGAACACAATACTCCAGCTGAGGCCTAACCAGTGTTTTAGAAAGGTTTAGCATAACTTCCTTGTTTTTGTACTCTATGCCTCTATTAATAAAGCCATGGATCCCATAAGCTTTTTTTTTTTTTTTAAAATAGCCTTCTCAACTTGTCCTGCCACCTTTAAAGATTTGTGTACATACACCCCCTGGTCTCTCTGTACCTGCACCCCATTTTAAATTGTACCATTTAGTTTATATTGCCTCTCCAAAATGTATCACTTCACACTTCTTTGTGTTAAATTTAATCCGCCATGTGTCTGCCCATGTCCTCCTGAAGTCTGTTACTATACTCTTCATTATTTAGCACATTTCCGAGTTTCGCGTCATCTGAAAATTTTGAAATTATGCCCTGTATACCCAAGTCCAGGTCATTAATATATATCAAAAAGAACAGCGACCTTAATACCCGAGGAACACAGCTGTATACTTCCCGCCAGTCTGAAAAACAACCAGTCAGCACTATTCTTTGTTTTCTGCCCCTTAGCCAATTTCGTATCCACGCTGCCACTATCCCTTTAATCTTGCTAACAAGTCTATTATGTGGTACTTTATCAAACGCCTTTCAAAAGTCCATATACACATCAACCCTCTGTTATTTCAAGAAACTGCTGAGTGCACTGGACACAGCAAAGGCTACAGGTCCCAAATACATCCCAGCTATAGTGCTGAAGATCTGTGTTACAGAACTAGTCGCGCCTCTAGCCAAGCTCTTTTGGTACAGCTACGACACTGGCATCTACCCAACAAAGTGGAAAATTGCCCAGTTATAACCAGTCCACTAAAAGCAGGACAAATCCAACCCAGCCAATTACCATCCTATTAGCCTACTCTCAATCATCAGCAAGGTGATGGAAGGAGTCGTCAACGGTGCCATCAAACAGCACTTGCTCACCAAGAACTTGCTCATTGATGCTCAGTTTGGGTTCCGCCACAATAACTCAGCTCCCGACCTCATTACAGCCTTGGTCCAAACATGGATTAAAGAGCTGAATTCCAGAGGTGATGCGAGAGCGACCGCCCTTTACATCAAGGCAGCATTTGACAGATTGTGGCACCAAGGAGCCCTAGTAAAATTGAAGTCAATGGTGATCAAGGGGGATAAACTCTCCAATGGCTAGAGTCATACCTAGCACAAAGGAAGATGGTTAGAAACATAGAAAAATAGGAGGAGTAGGCCATTCGGTCCATCGAGCCTGCTCCGCCATTCAATATGATCATGGCTGATCCTCTATCTCATCCTCTATCTCAATACCATATTCCCGCTCTCTCCCCATACCCCTTGAAGCCTTTTGTGTCTAGAAATCTATCTATCTCCTTCTTAAATATATTCAGTGACTTGGCCTCCACAGCCTTCTGTGGTAGAGAATTCCACAGGTTCACCACCCTCTGAGTGAAGAAGTTTCTCCTCATCTCAGTCCTAAATGTCCTACCCCGTATCCTGAGACTGTGACCCCTCGTTCTAGAGCCCCCAGTCAGGGGAAACATCCTCCCTGCATCTAGCCTGTCTAGCCCTGTCAGAATGGTTGTGGTTGTTGGAGGCCAATCATCTCAGCCCCAGGACATCGCTGCAGGAATTCTTCAGGGCAGTGTCCTCGGCCCAACTATCTTCAGCTGCTTCATTAATGACCTTCCCACCATTATAAGGTCAGAAGTAGGGCTGTTCGCTGATGATTGCACAGCGTTCAGCTGCTGATCGGAGCTCCGATCAGCTCCGATGGACGGGTCACATTGTCCGCATGCCCGATACGAGACTCCCAAAACAAGCGCTCTACTCGGAGCTCCGGCACGGCAAGAGACCCCCAGGTGGGCAGAGGAAACGCTTCAAGGACACCCTCAAAGCCTCCTTGAAAAAGTGTAACATCCCCACCGACACCTGGGAATCCCTGGCCCAAGACCGCACAAAGTGAAGGAGAAGCATCCAGGAAGGCGCCGAACACCTCGAGTCTCTTCGCGGGAGCAAGCGGAAGCCAAGCGCAGGCAGCGCACGTCAACCCAAGCACCCCACCCACCTGCCCCTTCAACCACCGTCTGCCCCACCTGTGACAGAGACTGTAGGTCCCGCATTGGACTCATCAGTCACCTGAGAACTCATTTTTAATGTGGAAGCAAGTTATCCTCGGTTCCGAAGGACTGCCTAAGAGAAGAGAAGAGTTCAGCTGCATTCGCAATTCCTCAGATAATGAAGCAGCCCATGCCAGCATGCAGCAAGACCTGGAGAACATTCAAAGTGGACTGATAAGTGGCAAGTAACATTCACGCCACACAAGTGCCAGGCAATGACCATCTCCAACCAGAGAGTCTAACCACCTCACCTCGACATTCAATGGTATTACCATTGCTGATCCCCCACCATTAACTTCCTGGGGGTCGCCACTGACCAAAAACTCAACAGGACCCGCCACACAAATGCCGTGGCTACTAGAGCAGGTCAGAGGCTGGGTATCCTCTGGCGAGTGGATCACGTCCTGACTCCCCAAAGCCTCTCCACCACCTACAAGACACAAGTAAGGAGTGTGATGGAATACTCTCCACTTGCCTGGAGGGGGTGCAGCTGCAATAAGACTCAAGAAGCTCGACACCTTCCAGGACAATGCAGTCTGCTTGATCGACAACCCATCCACCACTTTAAACATCCCGTCCCTTCAGCGCTGGCGCACCATAGCTGCAGTGTGTACTATCCACAGGATGCACTTCAACAACTTGCCAAGGCTTCTTCAACACCACCGACCTTCATCACCTTGAAGGACATGGGCAACAGGTGCATGGGAATTCCATCACTACCAAGTCACACACCATCCCGACTTGGACATAAATCCCGGATTCTTCATCGCTGTTGGGTCAAAATCCTGGAACCTTTTACCTAACAGCACTGTGGGAGTACCTTCACCACATGGACTGCAGCAGTTCAAGAAGGCGGCTCACCACCGTCTTCTCAAGAACTAGGGATGGGCAATAAATGCTGGCCTTCCCAGCGCCACCCGCATCCCAAGAATGAATTTTTAGTAATGAATTTTAAGGCGGCTCTTAAATGCGGAGAAAAGGAAACAGGCAGAGGAGTTTGAGACGAGGAAGTTCCAGAGAGTAGGGCTGACCGCTCATGGCTCTGTCACCACTTGCAAGCAAAGTAAGGGAAAAGAGTCAGCAGACCAAAGGGTGCGGGAGGGGAGCACAGTTGGAGAGGTATGATCAGACAAGTCCATGCAGGGATTTGAAAGTGAGAACATCGATTTTAAATGCGATGTACCGTGTTTGGGGGGGGGGGGGGGGGAAGAGGAGGGAGAGCAAGCCGCTGCAGGTTAACAAGGATGGGGGTGATGAGCGTACTGGAATGCCAGATAGGATGTGTGTATCTGAGTTGGGGTTTATGGTGAATGGAGGATGGGAGGCCAGAAAGTAATGCACTCCAAAAATCGAGTCTAGAGCTGATAAAAGTGTGGAATTGAAGGATTACAAAGCATGTTAGAATCAACATATATTTTAGAAAAAAAAGGACAGCAGCTTATTAAAACTGACAGTTGTTTCAATTTAACAGTATAAATAAGACCTTGTTCACTCATTTATCACTTGTAAGTTTGTGGCATCACCATGCTGCTCCCTAACTGATTGCAGCCTTGTCAGGCAATATTTTAAAAGTGTATATGATTTAAGGCATTTAAGACCTATTAACTGTTTCTGAGATTGACTGTATATAAACATACTTTTGACACTGAGCAGCAGAATCAAGACTCCAGTGTAGTTGAAAAGAGTAACACTTATTGTCCTATAAAATGTTTAGAACGTCCATTAAAATCAAAATATTGAACCAGCAAGTCACTCCCGAATGGCCTAGTGGATAAGGCATCACCAGTGTGCTACTGAGCCACACAGACTAGAAGATTCCAGGTTTGATTCCGGTTCTATTTTGAGTTCACTGATCTCAGCTGGGCAGCAGTTGAGGAGCTACAACTGGCCTTAGCACCCCTGAGCTAAGGAGGAGAGGGGGAAAAAAATCAGCAGGACTCCCCTATTCCTGTATATGTATGGATGTAAGGGCTCAAGGTCTAGCCTCATACCCACATTAAGAATTACCACTTGAGCTGAAGTACCATGATGTCTGCAAGTGTCCACTGTACCCCATCCCAGAATAAGTCAACATTTTCAGAGAAAATAGAATAAACTGGGCACAGGAGGGGAAGCATCAAGAACAACTTGCATTCGTATAGCGCCTTTAACGTAGTAAAACATCCAAAGTGCTTCACAGAAGCGTTATCAAACAAAATTTGACACTGAGCCACATAAGGGGATATTAGGGCAGATGACAAAGCTTGGTCAAAGAGGTAGGTTTTAAAGAGCATCTTAAAGGAGGAAAGAGAGGTAGAGAGGCAGAGAGGTTTAGGGAGGGAATTCCAGAGCTTAGGGCCTCAGCCGCTGAAGGCATGGCCGCCAATGGTGGAGCGATTACAATCGGGGCTGCGCAAGAGGCCAGAATGGGAGGGGCGCATATATCAGAGGGTTGTAGGGCTGGAGGAGGAGCAAGGCCATGGAGGGATTTGAAAACTAAAGATAGTATTAGATCCAAAGAGGAATCATATAAAGTTGCCAGAAAAAGTAGCAGCCTGAGGATTGAGAGCAGATTAGAGTTCAGAAGGACCAAGAGATTGATTAATATGGGAAAAAGAGTGTATGAGAGTAAACTTGCAAGGAACATAAAAGCGGACTGTAAAAGCTTCTACAAGTATGTAAAAAGAAAAAGATTAGTGAAGACAAATGTAGGTTCCTTACAGTCAGAAACGGGAGAATTTATAATGGGGAACAAGGAAATGGCTGAGCAATTAAACAAATACTTTGGTTCTGTCTTCATGGAAGAGGACACAGATAACTTCCCAGAAATGCTAAGGAACCAAGGGTCTAGTGAGAAGGAGGAATTAAAGGAAATTAGTATTAGTAAAAAAAGTGCTGCAGAAATTAATGGGACTGAAAGCCGATAAATCCCCAGGGCCTGATAATCTGCATCCCAGAGTACTAAAAGAGGTAGCCATGGAAATAGTGGATGCATTGGTTGTCATCTTCCAAAATTCTATAGATTATGGAACAGTTCCTGCAGATTGGAGGGTGGCAAATGTAACCCCACTATTTAAAAAAAGGAGAAAGAAAACAGGGAACTACAGACCAGTTAGCCTAACATCAGTAGTAGGGAAAATGCTAGAGTTTATTATAAAGGATGTGATAACAGGACACTTAGAAAATATCAACGGGATTAGACAAAGTCAACATGGATTTATGGAAGGGAAATCATGTTTGCAAACCTACTGGAGTTTTTTGAGGATGTAACTGGTAGAATAGATAAGGGAGAACCAGTGGATGTGGTGTATTTGGATTTTCAGAAGACCTTTGATAAAGTCTCACATAAGAGGTTAATGTGCAAAATTAAAGCACATGGGATTGGGGGTAATATACTGGCATGGATTGAAAATTGGTTAATAGACAGGAAACAGAGAGTAGGAATAAATGGGTCTTTTTCGGGGTGGCAGGTGGTGACTAGTGGGGTACCGCAGGAATCAGTGCTTGGGCCCCAGCTATTCACAATATATATCAATGATTTGGATGAGGGAACCAAATGTAATATTTCCAAGTTTGCTGACGACACGAAACTAGGTGGGATTGAGAGTTGTGAGGAGGATGCAAAGAGGCTTCAAGGCGATTTAGACAAGTTGAGTGAGTAGGCAAATACATGGCAGATGCAGTAGAACGTAGATAAATGTGAAGTTATCCACTTCGGTAGGAAAAACAGAAAGGCAGAGTATTATTTAAATGGTGATAGATTGGGAAATGTTGATGTACAGAGGGACCAGGGTGTCCTTGTACACCAGTCACTGAAAGCAAACATGCAGGTGCAGCAAGCAGTTAGGAAGGCAAACGGTATGTTGGCCTTCATTGCAAGAGGATTTGAGTACAGGAACAAGGATTTCTTACTACAGTTATACAGGGCCTTGGTGAGACCACACCTGGAGTACTGTGTGCAGTTTTGGTCTCCTTACCTAAGAAAGGATATACTTGCCATAGAGGGAGTGCAGCGAAGGTTCACCAGACTGATTCCTGGGATGGCAGGACTGTCGTATGAGGAGAGATTGGGTCGACGAGGCCTGTAATCACTGGAGTTTAGAAGAATGAGAGGGGATCTCATTGAAACGTATAAAATTCTGACAGGGCTAGACAGACTGGATGCAGGGAGGATGTTTTCCCCTGGCTGTGGGGTCTAGAACGAGGGGTCACAGTCTCAGGATACGGGGTAGGACATTTAGGACGGAGATGAGGAGAAATTTCTTCACTCAGAGGGTGGTGAACCTGCGGAATTCTCTACCACAGAAGGCTGTGGAGGCCAAGTCACTGAATATATTTGAGGAGATAGATAGATTTCTAGACACAAAAGGCATCAAGGGGTATGGGGAGAGAGCAGGAATATGGTATTGAGATAGAGGATCAGCCATGATCATATTGAATGGCGGAGCAGGCTCAAAGGGCCGAATGGCCTACACCTGCTCCTATTTTTCTATGTTTCTATGAGATATTTTAAACTGAGGCGTTGTTTAACCGGGAGCCAATGTAGATCAGCGAGCACGGGCTGATGGGTGAACAGGACTTGGTGCGAGTTAGGACACGGACAGCAGGATTTTGGATGAGCTCAAGTTTATGGAGGGTGGAAGATGGGAGGGCTGCCAAGAGAGCATTGGAAGAGTCAGGTCTAGAGGTAACAAAGGCATGGATCAGGGTTTCAGCAGCGGATGAGCTGAAGCAGGTCCAGAGTCGGGTGATGTTAGAGGTGGAAGTAGGTGGTCTTAGTGTTGTTATCCTTTGACATGCACAGCAAGGAAAAACCACTCACGAAAACTAGTAAAGCACTACCAAAGCTCTGGGGAAAGGACACAAAAAAGTGAGCACTTGGACACTTCTTTTCTGCCAGACAGGCAGAATAGGTCCCCATATCATCAAACACATTAGTTACTAAAACTGACACAGTAAGATAGAATGGAGTAAAAGCTAACATTTTGGTAATATCTGACCCATACTTCATTCTCATTAAAAGGCCTCGAGTTTAACACCACCTCCCTTATGAAGGCCACTGACTTTATTGGATTACACTTCATGTTATGCAATGGAAGAATTTCTTCTGGGATGACAGGGGAAAAAGGAGGCGCACATTACATGAACAGCAACTTCCTGGTTATTAAATTCTCCCCCCAAAACTTCATTACCACTGGAAAAGCATTTCAACAGAAGTATGAACAAGTCGAAGCTTCAATTGTCGAAGTGGCATGCCCACGTTTTTAGCACCGTTTTTCCCATGCCATAAATGGGACAGCATCAGCAGGAGGCAGAAAACAAAGTATCTCAATAACAACCACTTTCTAAAGTGGCTCTGCACAAGAGATACGGTAAAGCTCCGTTCACAGAGCAACTGTTTATTCAGGTCTTGAAATGTAAAATCTCTGATCTACTATGCAAAAGGAAGCATGTTAATGCAAGTTGTTTCTATTACACCATATTTTATCCTGGAGGAGCACAAGACCGACCAGCTATCTAAGGAGCTGTGACCCCTTTTCTAGTGAAAAGAATGGAGAGACAGGAAAAAACTACCACCAACAATTAGACCTGCATACAGGAATTAATTTTTGCATATCTATATAATAAAGCATGACATATTTAATGTGCCCACAGCAGAAAATTAGAAGTATTACGATTTACTGATTGGCTTGAAAAAAGACCACCGATTTCTTCAAATATAGATCAGGAAAGAGCCCACAGAAAAGCAATCGGTTCAAAACACTGAAATTTGAACCTATCACAGTGCGCAACTCTGACTACTCATTTAATGTGTCGATGTAATTTCCTGCTCCTATCTACACAACTTACTGTGCCTTCTAACTTAGTGTCATCTGCAAACTTCAGCCTAGTCATTAATAAATATGAAAAGCTGAGGCCCCTCCAGACACTCATCCTGCCAAGCAGAGTACATTCCCTTTATCCCTACTCTCTCTCCCACTCAATTACCAACCCATGTAACAAGGTTACCTCCAATTCACTGCGCTTTCACTTTTGCTAATAATCTCATGTGTGGAACCATAACAAGTTCCTTCTCGAAGTCCATCGAGACAAAATCCACAGACAATAGCCATCATGTTAGTGACCTTAAAAAATTCAACTAGATTATTCAGAGTAACTCTGATCAGCTCATACTGGTCCAAGTGCTGGTCAGTCTGTCTATGATCATCAGTAACTTCCCACAACTGATGTCAAACTGACGTGTCTGTAATTACCTGGTTTCTCTCTCGCTCCCTTCTTAAATAATTGAGTGACATTTGCAATTTTCCAATCCAAAAGGCACAATTCCTGAACCTAGAGCGCTTTGGAAAATTATGACCAATGCAACTGCAATTTCTTCACCTATTTCTTTTAATACTCTGGAGTGGAAACTGTCAGGTCCTGGAGATCCTATTATTTTCTCCATTACCATTTTAAAAAAACATTAAATCCACTAAATTCCTCGCCTCGATTTATTTTTAGGTTCCCTTGTATCGCTGCTATTTTGTCCTTTCTCCACTGTGATAACGGATAAGAAATATTCATTTAACAAGTCTGCCATTTCTTCATTACCCATGATAGCCTCGCCTGCATCTGTATTTTAATGGGCCCACAATCCTCTTTACCACTCTCATTCCCTTAATACATTTATAAATGCTGTTAGCTTTGATATCCCTTGCAAGTTTTTTTCCATACTCCCTTTCTGTACCTCATTACTTCCTTTGTATCCCTTTGTTGCTTTTTATAGCTCTCCCCGTCAGCAGGAGTCCCACTTTCCCTTGTATTTGTGCAAGCCTTTTCTTTTAACTTGATACTGTCTCTTACCTCATTTGTTGACCACAGTTGCTTAACTACACAAGTAGTGCCTTTGCCTTTTAGGGGTATGTACTGGTTTTGTATCATACCAAATCATTTTTTGAATACTTCCCACTGTTTGCCTGTAGGTTTGCCCATTAACAGTTCAGCCCAGTTTACTGTGGTCAATTCATTTCTCATCCCTTTAAAGTTTGCCTTAAATTTAGAAGTTTGGTTTGTAGCTCTCCCTTCTCCCTCTCAATCCCAATATCAAATTCAATCATATGGTCACTATTTGCAAGATGTTCCCTTACCGTCAGATTGTTAACTAATTCTGGTTTGTTACACTGATCAATAAATCCAGTACGGCTTGTTCCCTTGTCGGATCTAAAACATTTTTCTAGAAAATTCTCAAATTCATCGCCTTTACTGCTTGAGCTGTCTGCTTCTCCCAGTCTATGAAAATTAAAATCTCCCATTGTAACCACGTTGTTTATGCTATGTTTCCCTGATCTCTGTATTTTTTACATGCCTCCACGCCTGCCCCGCCCACCCAGTAAGTCACGACAATCTGGAACATCGATCTGTAAAGAACTCCTACCAGAGTCTTTCATCCTTTGCTGTTCCATAACTCGACCCATAGTGTTTCCACTGCCTGATCACCCTGACTGAAACAATGGATCCTGTTCAGCCCACACTAGTATCATGTATATTGCTATGCAACATTTGGCAAGATATCACTATCACACTTCTGGAAAAATATCAAACTTAAGAGTGGCTGATAAGTTTACAGAATATACCAAGCATGAAAACCTCGCAGGGTCATGTTTCATCCATCCAATCAGCTATTGTTACAAAAAAGGTTACAGGAAAAACTATCCTTGTTTCAGAATTCTCATTTGCACAAGTACCATAAGCGCTTTCAGAATATAGCTGAAACCAAGTTGCTGTTACTGCACTGACTTCCCACAATATTCACACTCTCCACATCTACACTTCCCAATGAACACAATTTGATTAATCCAGTACTGCAACACAGTAGTTAAGAATCTCACTTCACATGACGTGACTGTGTTCAAGTCTTGCATGACATTACACTTGTTAACACATCTGCCAGAACACGTACTGGAATATCCCATCACCTCACAACGATACCAGTTTTCTCAAAGCAAGTTGTCAAATTCCCTCTCACCGACAAGCTTTAGATGTGACTAGTTTTTCACTTCTTTTGTAGATCACTTTGTGAAGGTAGAGTCCTCTGGCAGGCTTCAAAAGTTAACATTCTCCCCACTAGCAACCAGTAATAAATCTCTAAAAGATTAGTTTGTTTCTATAAATAATTATTCCAATATAACTACAAAGAATCACAGAAACCCACACAGAGATCCAATATTAATACAAGTCATTCTCAAGTATTTTTCTTTTTTTGCTGATAAAAGCAGTACTGTAATTCTTTTACATATAATGCATTAATTCCAGACATTCTTTGCACCGAACATGCTTGAGTTTAGCACCCATTTTCCAATATAAAATTGTATGCATTATGTACGAAGCATTTCAAGGCCTGCTTCCGTAAATCTTCTTGCTTATAAACTCAAACCTGGGTTTCAAGCCTGTTTTTCCAAAGTTAAATGACACATACCTCATATGTAACTTGCAGTAACTGACCAAAGCATATTTTGAAAACATACTTATTATGGCAATGGCAGTCAGCAATTCCATATTGCTACGGTAACCGTTGATTCTATCTTGTTAATTTAACATAAATTGTGTGAAGTGTTCCGACACTGATGAGTACCAAACAGAATTTTTTTATAGTTTAAATCCTGTCTGCTCAACAGGTACAAATGTAAATCAAATTTTACATTTCAAACTTCATGTGTGTACACCCGATATTGCATTTACACAATACAAGAGGGCCCTGCAACAACTCCATCTCATAGGGCAACGAAGAATCTCAGTGACAGGGTATCTGACTGCCAAGTTGTGACAAATACTGATCTGCTGCACTTACACCAAAAAAAAAGGAAAAAAGAGAAAGGAATATATTTGATGTCATGAAAACGCTGCCAGTCTTCAATACTTTCAATGTATTAACCCCAAGACTGAATGTCCAGGGAAATTACTTGTTTCAATGTGTTTTGCACATGTTCAACTCGTGCACAATTACACTGAAATAATAATTAGTCATAGAGGCACAACATCAGAAGTTTTTTTTTTACTGCATTAATATAAATCCTACAGAATCAATTTTATTTAAAAAAAGACATCCTTCTCACCCGGACAACCTCAATTTCCCTGTACATTCTTTCCAATTCTAACTTGAATTTTTTTTCCAAATTAATCCAACCCATCTTTTCTAACCCATTCGCCCCAAAAAATACTACATTCTAAATATTTTACATGTCTTCTTTCTTCTTGTCTTGGGCCCGCACTTCCCATTTTGTAAAGAAGATTTTTTTTATGGATTTTTATTTACAAAGGTGGCTTTAAGGCAGTTTTCCAGCCAATTAGCAGCCCGAGTATTGGCATTGAAACCATTCACTCATTATAGCAGGAAGAGTCTGTGGGTAAGTGCCCAAAGAAGCAATTTACCCACTGTGCTAGAAGACTTAACAGTATATATCCCCAACCTACAGATATTAGTCGAATACAATAATACAACTGAACTGGTCGACTTGTATAGCTAGGGCCACTAGTTACATTGATATTACAAGAATGCAATATGTTCTATACAATACATCCAATCTGGGTACTGCAATTTCATATATTTATACTTAAAATGTAATTATAAATTAATTGCAATGTACAAGTGATATAAACTCACCTTGCCCTCGTTCTGATTTCATTGCCCTCCTGTCCTCACTAAACCTCTCCCTCCATATAAACTTTCCTACCCATATACACAGACACCCCCTCACCTTGGCATCTCTTGTGGCCTCTCTACTACCATGGTCTCGATCACAGATGAGGAAGTGGCCAAATTTGCTGATGATACAAAGATAGGTGAGAAAGCAAATTGTGTGGAGGATGCAAAGAATCTCCAAAAGGGATATAGAAAGGCTAAGTGAGTGGGCAAAAATCTGGCAGATGGAGTTTAATGTGGGAAAATGTGAGGTTATCCACTTTGGTAGGAAAAATAAAGAAGCAAATTATTTTTTAAATGGGGCGAGATTACAAAATGCTGAGGTAGAGGGGGATCTGGGGGTCCTTGTACATGAATCACAAAAAGTTAGCATGCAGGTACAGCAAGTGATTAGGAGGGCAAATGGAATGTTGGCCTTTATTGCAAGGGGGCTGGCGTATAAAAGCAGGGAAGTCCTGTTACAACTGTACAGAGCCTTGGTGAGACCACACCTGGAGTACTGCGTACAGTTTTGGTCTCCTTATTTAAGGAAGGATATACTTGCATTGGAGGCAGTTCAGAGAAGGTTCACGAGGTTGATTCCGGAGATGAAGGGGTTGTCTTATGAAGAAAGGTTGAGCAGGTTGGGCCTATACTCATTGGAGTTTAGAAGAATGAGAGGGGATCTTATTGAATCATATAAGATTCTGAAGGGGCTTGACAGGGTAGATGCAGAGAGGATGTTTCCACTCATGGGGGAATTTAGAACTAGGGGGCATAATTTCAGAATAAGGGGGCACCCTTTTAAATCGGATGTGGAGGAATTTCTTCTCAGAGGGTTGTGAATCTTTGGAATTCTCTTCCCCAGAGAGCTGTGGAGGCTGGGTCATTGAATGGGCCAGAAATTCGGCTCTTGTCAGGTGAGTATGCGCTGTGTACTCCCCTGTAAGGCCACCTGAAGTGCCAGTTTCATGCATGCACGGGAAACCGGAAATTCCGTTCCCCTGAAGGAAGGGGTTCAGAAGTCGAACGCGCGCGCGGGAGAGGCAGCACGCACGCAGCGAACTTCGTTTTTTTTTCCAGGTTTCTCCGTGAGGGTAAGTATGGAGAAGCTGCACATTTAAAAAGGAGGCGCAAGGCCGGTTTTTAACAAGGTAAGTGGTTAATTAATTACAATTTAAACATTTTTTCAACAGGTTTATCTTTTTTACATACTTTAAGGAAAGGTAAGTTTATTTTTAGCACCGTTAAAAAGTTTAATTAATTTTTTCAAAAATTTAAATTTTTGTTTAAAGTAGTTAATTTATGTAATTTATAGTTATTTTAAAAATGTGATGGTTTTTTTACAAATTTATTTGAAGTTTTAGTGTGGTTTTGGGGCCGATGTCCATTCATAGATTTGACAGGTTTTCCTATCAAATCTATGAATGAAAATTCCCTGCTAGGATTGGCTCTCCATGGCCCACGTGATCCCAGGGGACGCTTCGAACTAACTGCGCCCCTGGGATATGCAAGCACTGCGCGCCGGCAGCTGGAGGCGGCCCAGGACCCGAATTCCTCGTGGGCCCGAAGCACAACGGCAGGCGTGGTAGGGTAAGTACGCGCGCGATGCTTGCACCCGCAGGAAGCCGGAGAGCCGAATTTCTGGCCCAATATATTTAAAGGTGGAGATAGACAGATTTTTGAAAGGTAAGGGAGTCAAGGGTTATGGGGAGCGGGCAGGGAAGTGGCTTTGAGGCCAAGATCAGATCAGATATGATCTTATTGAATGGCAGAGCAGGCTCGAGGGGCCAAATGACCTACTTCTGCTCCTACGTCTTAAGTTCTTACCCCCTTCCAACCCCACTACCTTTTGCGTCTGTCCCTGGAATTTAAAAAGCACCATTAATTAGATCTTCACTTTCAGACTTACAATTGCTAAGTCTTTGGCTCTCCATTTGCAACCTCTGCAGCTGTTGATCTGCTCACCATTCCCTCACCTCCATCTTTGCCCTAGACCCCAGCAAATCTCTGGCGCTCTCCCTGGTATGGCCCCAACTTCACTCCCTCAAGCCCAAAGGGCATGGACTTGAGCATATCTGCTGCACAACTGGTTTAGTCATTCAACACCAGAACTGGCTGAACCACATCAAGCACTATTGGGACTCTTCAAAACCACCATTATTCCAGGATCATCCTGGAGACCGAAGATAATCCCCAGCATCATTTCTCTACCAACCATTTCTTTAAACCCCTCTCCCCGCCTCCTCCACCCTTACCGCTAACAAGCAATGAGGAGCTCATGTACTTCTTTGTCACGAAGATCGAGACCATCCATTCAGCTGTGTCTGCTGCTTCCCCACCCTTCCTTTTTCCCACCAAGCCAAATCTCCCCCTGCATTAGCCCTGAACCCTTTTCTCTCTAGTATCTCTCCCATCTACCCTTATGCGCTCTGAGCTCATCTTGTCCATGGGACCCTCCTGCTCCCCTGACCTCATTTCCACTAAACTGTTGATCACCCAACTTCCCTTCCTGGCTCCCATGCTAGCTGACTTTGTAAATGGTTCCCTTTCCTCATACACTGTCCTATTACATTTGGATGAAGAACAAGAAGAAATTGAGAATTATAGTTGAACAGAGGAAGGGACAAGAGCAAAGCTTGGAAAGTGGAAAAAATATTTTATTGAATCTGGGTTCAATCCAAGTTTTGAGCCTTCATTGCAAAGTCGAAGTATTCCTAACCCTGTTACAGACCTAGGACTAAATGAACCAAGCACTGACTCGCTTGTACTGCTCTCAGTGAAGTTCAGTAATATTTAACCAATGGGATTTTTCCATTTGCAGTGCAAGCAAACTGGTCCTTTATTTATAAATTTCCAAAAATCCATTCGCATTCCAGTATATGTAAAAAACTATGTTCAAATTACACAATTTTATCCTTGGAACAGTCTGTCAATCATTATCAATCATGCCAGAACACCAGCAAAAATAGCTAAACAGAGCAAATTGTAAATAATATTAAGTATGCTTATGAGAATCACATTTCACTGTGTTCAATGGCAGCAGCACATTCTGGCATTGATGCATGTCAACAGACCATTCAAGTGTTGCTTTCCTGCCTGGAGTTTTTTTTTTAAATTTACCCCAACTAATTTTCTCCCCTTCTGAAGGCATTGACTTCTTGCAGAGATACTGTCCCACAGATGATAATTCAACTAAATTGCCATTACATTATTCATACATGAGCCTTCACTTAGTGTCAGCGGGCTACTCATCCACAGAGAGCAAGACAGCCAGGACCAAGCCTGTTATCACACACAATGGTGTCAGCTGTGGCTCAGTGGGTAGCACACTCACCTGAGTCAGAAGGTTGTGGGTTCAAGTCCCACTCCAGGGACTTGAACACATAAATCTAGGCCGACACTCCAGTGCAGTGCTGAGGGAGTGCTGCATTGTCGGATGTGCCATCTTTCGTATGAGACATTAAACCGAGGCCCCAACTGCTCTCTCAGGTGGACGTAAAAGATCCCATGGCACTATTTTGATGAAGAGCAGGGAGTTAGCCCCGGTGTCCTGGCCAATATTTATCCCTCAATCAACATAACAAAAAAACCAGATTATCTGGTCATTATCACATTGCTGTTTGTGGGAGCTTGCTGTGTGCAAATTGGCTGCCATGTTTCCTACATTACAACAGTGACAACACTTCAAAATACTTAATTGGCTGTAAAGAGCTTGGGGACATCCTGAGGCCATGAAAGGCGCTATATAAATGGAAGTCTTTTTTTCCCCCCCCCAATGGAGATCAACTAACTCAGCGTAGATGCAGGATATAACTGACTGCCGTGGTTTGTGTACTGCTCACTGGACAAGCTTGCTGAATCATATGGGGTGCTCGACATAATTACAACCATTCATCCCTTTTTGCCTTGTGATATCCTAAATATGTTACACATATTCTGTATTACTTGTTATATAAAAAAATCGTTCCTTGTCATTATGTCCTTTACGCAATACATTAATATATCAGTCAGTATCTGAGTGCATCAGTTTAGTTTGACAGCACTAGAAAAAACAGAATCCTCAACAATTTGTATAACTTTTGCCTAACTTGTCATTTGCTTATGTAAAAACAAAAATGATAATCTTCAATAATGGTAGGGTCTTGTCAGAGGATAAAAGTTCAATAAAGTTTTACTGTTTATGTTAACTATGTTTGAGAAACACTAGTTTCCAATGAAACAACTTCCCAAAATTTGAGGATGGCAGATGTACATTCCAAAATCTAGAGATAGTACTCCAATATTCATCTTTTGAAATATTAAATTATACTACACAAAAATATCTGTACAAGAAATGTTAAATTCTACAGAATCAATTCAGAAGCTGCAAGTCAAAATATGTAGACAATTTGGGCATTTAAAGGTTTTGTACTCAGATGAAGTAACATCAATTGGTATAGTTCATTTTATGCATATATGTTGCAACTTCCAACCTGACACCATTTTGAGATCTGATGAGCAACACCATATGATCAGCCTTTTGTGGCCATTACAGCAGTTGTTCAGTGGACAAATCTGGTTAAGGTGCCTATATTTCTCCCACACTACAACACAAGTGCATACCAAGCATGATATAGATCTGACAAAATATTATCCTAATCATATTAACTAGATAAACAGAATTCTGTAATCATTTTAGAGCATACTTAAAGATGCTATTTTTTAAAATCCAAATTTGATGGTTTCTGTAAAAAAATACATAAATGCATTTATTTATGTATATAAATATTTATATAAATATACGAATATAAAAAATAGTAACACGCGTATACAATAGCTCGAGGTCAATGACGAAACACCACAAGTCTGTTTTTGGTTTACTAATAGGGCCTTGTCAAAAAGCAAAACTGAGCAACTTTTAAAAAGAAAACTTCAAGCCAATTGTCTTTTAAAAAAACCACAATGAAATTAAAGAAATCCACTTCAAATACCAAACGTATACTTTTAGTGACAGTCGAGGCTTGAAGCCAGGTTGATCCCGGAGCCTCGACACGGGGGTACGATCGCTTTCAACCCAACTACGCAGCAAACATTCAGACACCGGGAGACAATTTAAAGAGAAAAGGGGGGGGGGGGGGGGGGTGGAAATCAGAAAGGATAGTAAGTGAGAGAAGACTGCAGCACCCTTCAATTCAGGGGTTGTGCAATGGCAGGCACAATTTTTAAGCCCCCCCACCCCAAAAAAAAATTAAGTTAATGCACATCTTAAAATAGTGAGCCTTAAAAATATTTCTCACTCTCTCCAAAAAAAGCTGCTGGAGGTGTTAATCCGACCGGCTCCATTTTATATAAAATTTACACATAAGAGAGATTGGGGGGGAAGAAGAGAGGAGAGAGAGAAGGTGTGTGAAAGACCAAACATGCTCCCACCACAGGATTATGCCAAAGCACAAACAAAGCGCGGCCTAAACGGTAGGGGAGAAGCCTCGGTCTCTCCAGTCGCTCTGCAAGCTGTCGGGTGGTGGGGAGGGCTACAGATGACGGTGGGGTGGCGAGAGGAGGCCCGGCCTAGGGCGGCCCATTTTCTCCATTGCCCCTGGGGATACGGCCTGTAAATCAGCTACTCTCCCCCCCCCCCAAACAACACCACACCCCCACCCACCCCATCTCACCCACCCTTCCCCTCCCCGGCTCGGGCTCTCTTACCCGCGGCGTTGTTTCTCTCTTGCACGGGGCGCGGCCTCGATACTCGCCTCGGTCGCCTGTTGGCTGCCCTGACCGAGTTCATCCTGCGGAAGGCGGTTTGGAGGGTTTGTTGCTGGTGGGATGATTATTTTTATATTTTTTCCGGCCTCCCCTCCTCCTCCTGTGTGGTACCGGGATGTGGAGAAATATTTATTTTAATGGTTTGTTTGAAGCGCCCGCCGGCACCGCTGCCCCCTCTCTCTCTCTCTCTCTCTCCCTCTCCCGGTGCCAATAACAATCCGCGTCCCTCTGCCTCTGCGAGCCGGAGCCCAGCGGTGAATCCCCCCTGCAGCCGCTCTCGCTCTCCTTTGATGCTATCAGTCGCCGCTCCTGTCCTTGCCTTGCCTTCCCCGCCGGCCCTCGGCTCCTCTGCCTTCTCCTCTTCCTCCTCCGACGCGGCGGCCGCCGCCGGATTTCACACAGACCCTGCACAGCCGCCCTCACGTCCACCCGCTGCCATTCTCCGTCTCTCGTTTCCCCGCCTCCCTCCCTGGGCCCAGTCAGCCGCCGAGCGAGGACACAGGAACGAGGCTCCAGCATCATCACCAACCCGTCACCCGCAACCAATCACAGCCCGCCATACACAACCTGCCCTCCCCGGCGCCCAATGGGAACGAGTCTCTCATCCGGCGGCTCGCAGGGCGCAAGTTTTTTTTTCGCGGACGGGAGGGGGCGGTGGGTCCAAGTGTTGCTTATCCTCTGATCCAGCAGGCACTCTTGCACTGCATTACTGTGTGGTTATTGATCTGTGACAGTGCCCTTACTTGTGAGTTATTTGACCAACACATTTTTTAATTAGTGCAAATTACTTTATCATAATTTCTTTATTTTCTCATGTTAAAATGTTTCTCATCCTGGGACCCTTTTGGGGTCGGCTTACTGTGAAAGAGTTGAGATGCACATTTCGCTTTTAGAACTATACATTCCACTAAACCTGAACGTATAACAACTCCATCACCATCTTTATACATCACTTCAAAGAGTATACAGATTGTAAGTATAAGCTGAAGTTTATTTATGGTAAGTTGACAATGTTGCACATGTGGATACAGTATTTTCTATCTAAGATATATATGTACTACTCTATCCTCCATGAGTAGCACACCTGTGGTGGAGGCGGGGAAGGAGGGATAGAGGGTAAATCTGTACATAACAAATTGCAAATGAGAAGCATTTTTGGGGAACTAGCTATGATTTTTGGTCAGGGACTCTGAGGGACCCTAGGACTTTTGAACAGCCAGCCAGCGGTGTGCATTGGGCCAGGAGGGCAAGTCGAATTTATGGCTGTGTTTCATTTCACTTTTAAGCAGAGGTGAGGACTAATTCTTCCCTGTTCTTTTAGATTACCGTTGGTTTTAATGTACCAGATTGTTACCCTTCATCCTAACACTAATCCATTGTAATTAATGCATGACCACTCAATGACTTTGTAGTTTTATTGCACACTGATTCACAGGGCCAACATACAGTACAAGAAATAGATTATGCAGCTAATGTTAGGTGTCAGGACTTTTAACATTGTAAAAATCTATCATAGCTTCATCTCTTCATGTACAAGCATAACTGTACAACATCCAAATGTTGAAACTTTTGCAATGGATTTTGCCGTAGATGGAGCCTATGCATTTACAAAGAAAATTTTGCAAATCACATAGCATTTTTAATATATAATAGATAGATATGTAATTTTTTGTTGATTATACTCATAAATTGTTACTGTGTAATATATTGCAATTTAGGAGTTCTATTAAGAGTCAGATCTAATCTTCAGGATTCAAGAAAAATGGGGGTTTCATATAGTTGCCACTAGTAACAGAAAGGTAATGCAGTAGATGTAATATATTTGGATTTTCAAAAGGCCTTCGATAAGGCAGACTCATGACTAAGGTCAGAGCATGTGGAGTCGGGGACAGGTAGCAAAATGGATAGCAAGCTGGCTACAAAACAGAAAACAGAGAGTAGAGGTTAAGAGCAGCTTAAGGCTACAGATACACAAATCACTAAAGAAGCGATGCAGGTTAATAAGGCCATAAAAAAGTAAACCAAGTTCATTTCTAGACGGATAGAATGGAAAAGCAGGGGAGTCATGTTAAACTTGTATATCACCTTGGTTAGACCACACTTGGAGTCTTCTCTTCTTAGGCAGTCCCTCGGAACCGAGGATGACTTGCTTCCACATTAAAATGAGTTCTCAGGTGACTGATGAGTCCAATGCGGGACCTACAGTCTCTGTCACAGGTGGGGCAGACGGTGGGTGAAGGGGCGGGTGGGTGGGGTGCTTGTACTTGGCTTCCGCTTGTTCCCGGCGAAGTGACTCGAGGTGTTAGGCGCCTTCCTGGATGCTTCTCCTCCACTTTGTGCGGTCTTGGGCCAGGGATTCCCAGGTGTCGGTGGGGATGTTGCACTTTTTCAAGGAGGCTTTAAGGGTGTCCTTGAAGCATTTCCTCTGCCCACCTGGGGCTCTCTTGCCGTATCGGAGTACTGTGCATTGTTCTGGTCTCCATATTATAAAAAGGATATAGAGGCACTGGAGAAGGTGCAAAGAAGATTCACAAGGATGATACCAGAACTGAGATGTTATAACTATCAGGAAAGACTAAATAGGCTGGGGGTGACCTGATAGAGATCTTTAAGATAATGAAAGGGTTTGATAGGGTAGGCGTGGAGAAAATGTTTCCACTGGTGGTGAAGACTGAAACTAGAGGAATAAATATATGTTCATCACTAATAAATCCAATAGGGAATTCAGGAGAAATTTCTTTACCCAAGGAGTGATAATAATGTGGAATGCACTACCACAAGGAGTAGTTGAGGCAAATAGCATAGATGCATTTAAGGGGAAGCCAGATAAGCACATGAGGGAGCAAGGAATAGAAGAGTATGCTGATAGGGTGGAAGGAAGTTCATCTGGAGTATAAACGCCAGTATGGACCAGTTGGGCTGAATGGCCTGTTTCTGTAGACTCAATGACCGCGATTTTATGCTTCAAGGCGGCTTGGGAGCGGGTCAGCTGCCTTCCGGGTTCCAGTCCCGCCCCCAACTACATCCGGCCCACAGACGTAATTTTACATCAATTGGCCTTGTTAAGCCTGCCCTGCAGGCTTGCCAGCCAATTAAGTGGAAGCCCGTGTCAGATGACGTCATTTGATGATGCGTCATCTGCCGATTTTCTTAAAGGGACCACGCACTATTTTTTTGACAGTTGATTTTTCAGTGTTTGACAACATTGAGGTGAGCTCTTGTACCCAGGCTCTCCAGTGACTCCCTCCTTAGGCTAGAACAGATGGCAGCTGCAGGTGAGGTTACAGAAGCGATCTGTCACTGGTGAGAGAGGTTCTCCCAATGAGGTAGGACTACACATACAATTCAAAACTTGTTACCTACAGAAAAGTCTAAATGCATTAAAAATGAAATTCCGAACATTTTCTTACTTCTGAAACTCACCAGTGCACCATTGGATCCTTCACACCACTTCTGCAGCTGTCATCAATGCATAAACATTACAGCAGACTCACAACACGCCACACTTACCTGGCGTGGTGTCTAGACGTCGGGAAGCCCGCAGTAGAAGTGTAAAGATTGGAAAGAGCCTGTTAACTGCCTGTTAACAAGCAGTTAAGTGGCTATAATCCTCTTCCCGCCGCTATGTGTTGGGTCCATGCGCAAATCGGGGACCCGACATTTGGGAAGATTGATTGATTGGTGGCGGGTTGACAGCGGGTTTCTGACCCGCTGTCAGTCTTTGCGATTTTGCCGGATGTCCCACCTCCAAACTCGCCCCCTGAGCGCCGACAAAATTCCGGCCTATATAACTCGATCTGAAGCAACATTGATAAATAAGTCTAAACTTGGGGCAATGATCTAAAATCAAACATCCCATAATTCTTATTTTCCCTCCCTGAGCTGACCTAAACCAATAATGCAAGGTTAGCTCCTGACCATATTTCGACAGTACTCTGTGTGGCACAAGGCGTACTGGAATCATGTTGGGATTACAGGGGCAGGATTTGGGTGCCAGCAGCTTTTAAAGGGCTGTTGGCTTTATTTCTCTACTTTACCTATAAATAATTGAGCATAGAGTAGACTTATTAAACAATCAGATGTTGGAGGTCCAGCAGTGAGAGATGGACTTATTTGAAGGAGTACATAATTACAGTTTCACTTATGGCCCAAACCTGGAAGTAATTGAAGAAGATGTCTTTGGCCTATGCAAGGTTGCAAACATGTGACAATATTTTAATAGATTGTCTTGGCTAAATCCTTTATTGCTCCATCATAGAGGAATAATATGGGGAACCTTGTCAGCTGCTGATCTGGTGTGAATGTATATGTTCATTTTCTGCCTTTTCACTGTGCCATCTTACCATATCACAGTGATGACCATGTTGGGTAATAAATAGATCATGTATCAAGCACCATGTACTATGCGAGCACAAAATTCCTTCCAGCTGCCTGTTCACACACTCACTCAAGGTGGCTCGTGTCCTGGGCACTGGTAGAATTCTTCTCTCACTCCTCTTTCTTGTATATTTCTCTTTCATATGTACTTGTAAGAGAAATCTGCAGATAACTGTGTTTGCCGGTAGGACGGGTTCACCAAAAGAACAACCCTTGGTTCTTTATGAGGAGAGGACCATTGAAATTATGGGCATAATGGAGATAATAGAGGAATTTGGGATTGGGAATTCAGAACTCTCCCTCAAGCCCATTGTAATTTGTTCACTCATTCATTCCCCAACACACAAGTCCACATAATAGGACTAATTGACATGGTGTGATTTGAACAATCAATCTCTGGGTTGCTAGTCCAGTACCATAACCACTCAGCTGTTGTACCTTCTGGATTACCAACTTGGAGAATCAGAGTGAGGCAGCCATATGCAAAGCTTCAACTACCTCAGCCATCCTGGCCATGCTGAGGGAGTACCCAACAGCAGGGAAATGGCAAGAATTGGCACAGATGATGGAGATGTCTCCCAGAGTAATGCCGTATCCCAACCTCCCTGCCACTCCACCTAAATAACTACTATAGAGTTGCTGATGGTACAGACCCAGGCAGCCTCTTCATCACTAGCCATAGTACCTTCACTTGCAGCACCATCTTCGGATCCAGCAGAAGCAGAGACTGAGCCATCTCTATCCCTAGAGGCAAGCATTGACACCCAGTATCCATCCATCTCACTTCCTCCTCCCACTGGAGAAACAATTAGAGAGAGAGAGCACAAGGTCAAGAAATAGAAAATACAGATCATGCATTTTTACTAAGGGGAAGCATCACAGCAAAACACACTGAACACAGAAGCACCGTACCCTGTAAGGGTTAATAAAAGTTGTACTGACTTTTATTAGAATGGGTCCTGATCGTTCTCATGGTATGAGGCTGATTCAGGTTCTTTTGGGTAGAAATAAGGTCGCATTCATTGTCATTGATGTACACCTGGGCCCAATTGAAGAACAGTTTATTTCACATTGGAATTGGGCACATGTAGGAGGACTGTTATGCACTGGCTAAAAATAGGTATTAATAAAAGGTTTGGGCAATTAGAATCTATCTGATGACTGCAGCACTTAGACTATCTTGTTCAGCAAGCAATTCTTCTGTCTCGTGATCAGCCCCATTGTCAGCTTTTTGCTGCCATTCTTCTGGCTGCTCCATTATTAGACTCCTTTGCAAGGCAAAGTTGTGGAGAACACAGCAGGCCTTGACTGGGCTATATTGTAAAATGCCCTTGATCAGTCCAAACAATGGAATAACTGTTTGAGGATACCAAATGTGTTTCCCACTATGAGCCTGGCGGATGTGTGGGCTACGTTGTGCCTCTCTCCTAAGCACCTGTTCTCAGGTGCCACACAAATCTCATTGTTGCAGGGCATGTCCTTGATCCCCCAAAAGCCAGCTCTAGAGTCTTCTTGGAACTTGCACCATTGACTGCTGTAAGATGAACAAATCATGGGAGCTGCCAGGGAAACGTGCATTCTCATGCATGATTCTGTTCCTGTGGCCACAGATCACCTGTACATAGCTAGAAGACAACAATGCTGCACCCGAAGTGTTGAGACACTTTGGTAGTTCAACATCACTTTATTGGTCACGTCGTATCAAACAGACAGCTGTTATGTTACAGAACACAACGTTACAATTGCCTCGCTAACTACAGCTCTCCGATACATTGCTTTCTGGTCATTCTTTCTGTATTTTTAAAATAAGAATGGTTAAGAAGTGTCCATCCAAGTATCATTTCTACTCGGAGGTTACAATTTGTAAGTACCATTTAATTTACTTTTACTGGAGCAATTTGTATTCCATGGATTACTCAATGTGGGACACAAACACTTCCAATTCCCACTTACTGGTTCTTGGAACATTTGATCAAATGTATTAATTACACTTTTTCTACTTGAGTTTTATTAACAACTGCTCATGTCACTAGATCCAGTTTGGTGAGAAATCTCAATGACTAAGATCAGAGCATGAGAAGTCAGAGGCCAAGTAGCAAGCTGGCTACAAAACAGAAAACAGTAGGGGTTAAGGCTGGTTACTCAGACTGGCAAAAGGTGGGAAGTGATGTTCGACAGGATCGGTGCTGGGACCATTATTGTTCAGCATTTGCATAAACGATTTGGACTTGGCAATCGGAAGTACAATTTCAAAATTTGCGACAACATCAAATTGGGGGGGAGAGTAGTTAATACTGAGGAAGACTGCAACAAAATACAAGACAACATTAATAACCTTGCAGAATTGGCATATAATTGGCAAATGAATTTCAATATAGATAAGACTGAGGTGGTGCATTTTGGTAGGAATAATAAGGAGGCCACATACTCCTTGAAAATTAAGAGTGTAAATGGGTGGAGGAGCAATGGGATCAAGGGGTACAGATCTACAAATCACTAAAAGTAGCGACGCAGGTTGATAACGCCATTAAAAAAGCAATCAAAACACAGGTTCATTTCTAGAGGGACAGAATTAAAAAGCAGGGAAGTTATGTTAAACTTGTATAGAACCTTGGTTAGACCACATTTGGAATACTGTGAACAGTTCTGGTCTCCATATTATAAAAAGGATATAGAAGCACTGGAGAAGGTGCAAAAAAGATTTATAAGGATGATAACAGATATACCTATCAGGAAAGATTGAATAGGCTGGGGCTTTTTTCTCTAGAAAAGAGAAGGCTGAGGGATGACCAGATAGAGGTCTTTAAAATAATAAAAGGGTTCGATAAGGTGGACATAGAGAAGATGTTTCCACTTGTGGGGGAGACCAAAACTAGGGGCCATAAATATAAGATAGGCACTAATAAATCCAATAGGAAATTCAGGAGAAACTTTTTTACCCAGAGAGTGGTTAGAATGTGGAACTTGCTACCACAGGAAGTAGTTGAGGCGAAAAGCATCAGTGCATTTAAGGGGAAACTAAATAAACA
Source organism: Squalus acanthias (assembly GCA_030390025.1). NCBI lineage: Eukaryota > Metazoa > Chordata > Chondrichthyes > Squaliformes > Squalidae > Squalus > Squalus acanthias. The sequence continues at coordinate 24,714,154 of CM059436.1, read as the reverse complement.
CATGAGGGAGAAAGGAATAGAAGGTTCTGTGGATAAGATGAAGAGGGGTGGGAGGAGGCGCGTGTGGAGCATAAACACTGGCATAGACCAGTTGGGCAGAATGGCCTGTTTCTGTGCTGTACATTTTATGTAATGGGCCAGAATGTGATGGGAAGTCGCGCTATTAGAATGACACATTAACATCGCACACCATTATTAATTAATGAAATACCCAGCAATTTACGGAGTAAAAGAGATACGCCATGAGTTCCAATTCCCCGCAAATTACTGAACGATTTGTGCCGCTCCGCCGTTAGCTTCGCCAAAACCGATAAAAGTTCCTACCCACCATGAGGCTCCCCATTGAACTTAATGGCAATCGTAAAATTGCTGGATTTATTACGTTATTACGAATTATTCCTGCCGCAACCATTTAGGGCTGATAATTAATGTCGTAGAGGACCCTGTTAATGACATGATTTATGGTCCTGACAAGACACTCAACCTTGGAGGCCCATGAACAGACTAATGAAGCTGTGGAGTCTCACTCCAGCAGGTCGTGAATTGTTCTTAACAGGTTTTTATACATAGGAAGGAACATAGGAACAGGAGTAGGCCATTCAACCCCTCGAGCCTGTTCTGCCATTCAATGAGATCATGGCTTATCTGCGATCTTACTCCATAAACCCGCCTTTGGCTCATATCCCTTAATACCTTTGGTTAACAAAAAGCTATCAATCTCCAATTTAAAATTAACAATTGATCTAGCATCAATTGCTGTTTGCGGAAGAGAGTTCCAAACTTCTACCACTCTTTGTGTGTAGAAGTGTTTCCTAATTTCACTCTTGAAAGGTCTGGCTCTAATTTTTAGATTATGCCCCCAGTCCTAGAATTCCCAACCAGTTTCTCTCTACCCTATCTGTTCCCCTTAATATCCTGAAAACTTCGATCAGATCACCCCTTAACCTTCTAAATTCTAGTGAATACAACCCTAATTTGTATAATCTCTCCTCGTAACTTAACCCTTGAAGTCCGGGTATCATTCTGCTAAACCTACGCTGCACTCCCTCCAAGGCCAATATATCCTTCCTAAGGTGTGGTGCCCAGAACTGCTCACAGTACTCCAGGTGTGGTCTAACTAGGGTTTTGTACAGCTGCACCATAACTTCTACCCCCTTGTATTCTAGTCCTCTAGATATAAAGGCCAGCATTCCATTAGCCTTTTTGATTATTTTCTGTACCTGTTCATGACATTTTAATGATCTATGTACCTGAACCCTCAAGTCTCTTTGGATATCCACTGTTTTTAGCTTTTTACCATTTAGAAAATACCCTGTTCGATCCTTTTTAGGTCCAAAGTGGATGACCTCACATTTGCTTACATTGAAATCCATTTGCCACAGTTTTGCCCATTCACTTAATCTATCGACATCCCTTTGTAATTTTATGCCTTCATCTACACTGCCTTCAATGTCGCCTATCTTTGTGTCATTGGCAAATTTGGATATATGACTTTCTATGCCATCATCTAAGTCGTTAATAAATATTGTGAATAGTTGAGGCCCCAACACAGATCCCTGCGGGACACCACTAGTCACATTCTGCCAATTTGAGTACCTTCCCATTATCCCTACTCTCTATCTCCTGCTGCTCAGCCAATTTCTTAACCAGGTCAATAATTTGCCCTCAAAGACGTGGGCTTCTACCTTAGTTAACAGTCGCTTATGTGGGACTTTATCAAATGCCTTCTGGAAGTCCATATAAAGAACATCCATAGACATTCCCCTGTCCACTACTTTAGTCATCTCCTCAAAAAATTCAATCAGGTTCGTCAGGCATAACCTACCCTTTACCATGCTGGCTCTCTGATCAACCGAAAATTTGTGAGGTGTTCAGTCACCCTATCCTTAATTATAGACTCTAGCAATTTCCCGACAACAGATGTTAGACTAACTGGTCTATAATTCCCTGGTTTCCCTCTCTCACCATTCTTAAAAAGCGGAGTGACATGCACAATTTTCCAATCTAAAGGGACGGTTCCTGAATCTAGAGATACTTTTTATCTGTCTTGGCAGTCTTTTTATGTCACACTCCAGTTAGTGTTGGAAGACAATAATTGTCAGGACGCAAAGCTGTTTTGACACTCAGAAATGCAAATGAGATAGATTTCTTTTAGAAAATAACATTCTGAGATACAGCTGGAGTAATTTGAGACATGACGTGATAAGTGCAGCATGCTTGGGAGGAAAAAGGTGACTTCGGACCTATGGTTCCCAAGCTCTCCAACTAAAATTCACCTCATTAGATTTAGTGAACAATCCTGAATGACTAAAACACAATGTGGCATAATTTTGTCTTTCTTCCACCAATAAGTTGTTCAGATTCATGAAGGCACATACTTATAAAAGTAGACTTTTTAAATACAGTAATAGTAGACAGTGGCACCTCCTTGATGTTGCTTTTGCAACCATTATGCCAGCTTCCCTTTGTCTGACTATACTCTTATTGGATCAGATCTGCTTTTGGTTAGTCTTGATCACCTTCTGCAGGATTTGTTTCATCTCATCTCCCAAGTTATAAATTGTTGAACATTGTGCTCAATAGTGATACTACTGGCCAATCAGAGAACTGCAACAAAAGTGGCAAGTTTAAAAATGGGTAGGTATAACCAAATAAGGCATTAATGGCAGAGTGACATCATGGCCTTGATTTTAACCCGCTCTCTCTCCCCCGCCCCCACCCTCCCCCCCAGCCCAAGGAAAGGTTCAGAGGAGAGTTTAAAAGCTTGAAATTCAAAATCCCGCGCATTCCCGGCCATAATATTAACGGCAACAATTCAGGCCCTCAACAAGGCTCCCACTAAAAGCAGGCAGGGCCCTACTAAAGATGCAAAAGTTATGGCCCAATGACGTCACCAGCCCCGCAGCATAATGTTGATATCACGGCAGGGGGAGTAACCATAGTAGGACGAGCCGACGGGCCAGAAGAAGCCATGGCAAGTTTTAAAATTTCCTTCTCTTTGAACTTATTGTCGGCTGGAAGGTGCAAAGGTTCTCCACCCCCCCCCCCCCCCCCAGGCCCTTCAAGTAGTCATCGGGCCTACCCAGCCCCAGCCACCCGCCGATCGTACAAAGAAGTGAATATGGCCAGGTGTCGGGCGGGACTCTGGGAAGTTTAATTAAATGAGGCCCTGCTGTTAAGATAGGAATGCCCATATACAGGAAACTCTTGTTTATCCGGCACCCAAATATCCGGAATTCTCGCTTAACCGGCAAAAATCATCCTCCGAAAACCCCTCTCAAATAACCGGCAATGTTGCCGAGTCGCAGTCCGAGTCTCCGCGAACGCCGAGTACTCCGAAAACTCCTCTCAAATAACCGGCAATGTTGCCGATCCCGAGTCCGCAAACGCCGATTTAGTCAGTAGGGGTAGTTTTCAAAAGTGCCACTACTCGGCCTCCTGGCGCTGTCAGAAGTCCGAAACACTGCAGTAGCAGGAGTTGATTCTCCCGCGCTGCCGGGAGTCTCACTTACTGTTAAGTAATTAAAGAGTTATGGATTACTCTCAACTGGCAGTACTGTACTTAATCAAGCATCTTCCACCATCCATTTAACACAACATTCTGTAGGTGAGTACCCAAATACTGTATACTGCACATTTCTTGATTTTTTTATTTTTCTTTGTTAAAAATAGCCTCGGTAGATATAACTCTCTGTTATCCGGAACTTTCGATCAACCGGCACCACGCCGGTCCCGTCGGTGCCGGATACCAAAGAGTTTCCTGTACAACAGGTAAGCGGCATTAAGTTAAAATGCCCAACCAGAAGAAGGCAGGTTGATTGATTCGTAGTCCCCTACCAACTAAAAGGAATCATAGAAATCATAGAAATTTACAGCACAGAAGGAGGCCATTCAGCCCATCTTGTCCATGCCGGCATACAAAGAGCTATCCAGCCTAATCCCACTTTCCAGCACTTGGTCCATATCCTTGTAGGTTACGGCACTTCAAGTGCATATCCAAGTACTTTTTATATGTGATGAGGGGTTTCTGCCACTACCACCCTTTCAGGCAGTGAGTTCCAGACCCCCTACCACCCTCTGGGTGAAAAAAAATTCTCCTCAGTTCCCCTCTAAACCTCCTACCAATTACTTTAAATCTGTGCCCCCTGGTTATCTACCCCTCTGCTAAGGGAAATAGGTCCTTCCTATCCACTCTATCTAGGCCCCTCATAATTTTATACACCTCAATTAGGTCTCCCCTCAGCCTCCTCTGTTCCAAAGAAAACAACCCCAGCCTATCCAATCTTTACTCATAGCTAAAATTCCCCAGCTCAGGCAACATCCTCATAAATTTCCTCTGCACCCTCTCTAGTGCAATGAAATCCTTCCTGTAATATTCTAGCTGCGGCCTAACTAGTGTTTTATATAGTTCAAGCATAACCTTCCTGCTCTTATATTCTATGCCTCAGCTAATAAAGGCAAGTATCCCGTATGCCTTCTTAACCACCTTATCTACCTGTCCTGCTATCTTCAGGGATCTGTGGACATGCACTCCAAGGTCCCTCTGATCCTCTGCACTTCTCAGTGTCCTACCATTTATTGTGTATTCCCTTGCCTTGTTAGCCCTCCCTAAATGCATTACCTCACACTTCTCCGGATTGAATTTCATTTGCCACTGTTCTGCCCACCTGACCAGTCCATTGATATCTTCCTGCAGTCTACAGCTTTCTTCTTCATTATCAACCACATGGCCAATTTTTGTATCATCTGCAAACTTCTTAATCATACTTCCTACATTCAAGTCCAAATCATTGATATATACCACAGAAGTGTCAGCTGTGGCTTAGTTGGAAGCACACTCGCCTCTGAGTCAGAAGGTTGTGGGTTTAAGTCCCACTCCAGGGACTTGTGCACATAAAGCTAAGCTGACACTCCAGTGCAGTGCTGAGGGAGTGCTGCACTGTCGGAGGTGCCGTCTTTTGGATGAGACATTAAACCGAGGCCCCGTCTGCCCTCTCAGGTGGATGTAAAAGATCCCAAGGCACTATTTTGAAGAAGAGCAGGGGAGTTATCCCCGGTGTCCTGGCCAATATTTATCCCTCAATCCACATAACAAAAACAGATTATCTGGTCATTATCACATTGCTGTTTGTGGGAGCTTGCTGTGCGCAAATTGGCTGCCGCGTTTCCCACATTACAACAGTGACTCCACTTCAAAAGTACTTCATTGGCTGTAAAGCGCTTTGAAACGTCCGGTCGTGAAAGGCGCTATATAAATGCAAGTCTTTCTTCCTTTTCTTTTCAGAAAGCAAAGGACCCAGTACTGAGTCCTGTGGAACCCCACTGGAAACAGCCTTCCAGTTACAAAAACACCCATCAACCATTACCCTTGGTTTCCTGCCTCTGAGCCAATTTCCGATCCAACTTGCCACTTTGCCTTGGATCCCATAGGCTTTTACTTTTGTGACCAGTCTGCCATGCAGGACCTTATCAAAAGCCTTGCTAAAATCCATATAGACTACATCAAACGCACCACCCTCATCGACCCTCCTTGTTACCTCCTCAAAAAATTCAATCAAGTTAGTCAGACACGACCTTCCCTTAACAATCCATGCTGACTGTCCCTGATTAATCCGTGTCTTTCTAAATGAAGATTTATCCTGTCCCTCTGAATTTTTTCCAATAATTTTCCCACCACCGAGGATAGGCTGGCTGGCCTGCAATTACTCGGTCTAGCCCTTTCTCCCTTTTTAAACAACGGTAGCACATTAGCAGTCTTCCAGTCCTCCGGCACCACACCTGTAGCCAGAGAGGATTGGAAAATGATGATCAGAGCCTCTGCTATTTCCTCTCTTACTTCTTTTAACAGTCTGGGATACATTTCATCTGGGCCTGGGAATTTATCCACTTTCAAAGATGCTAAACCCCTTAATACTTCCTCTTTCACTATGCTTATTTCATCTAATATTTCACACTACTCTTCCTTAACTCCTCCCTGATTGCAATTTCTGCATCGTCCCTCTCTTTTGTGAAAACAGACGCAAAGTATTCATTAAGAACCATACCCATGTCTTCCGCCTCCACAGACAGGTTACCTTTATGGTCCCTAATAGACCCTACTCTTACTTTAGTTATCCTCTTGCTCTTAATGTATTTATAAAACACCTTTGGGTTTTCCTTGATTTTACTTGCCAATATTTTTTCACGCCCTCTCTTTGCTTTCCTAATTTCCTTTTTAATTTCACCCCTGCACTTTCTATACTCCTCGAGGGTTTCTGCAGTATTGAGCCCTTGGTATCTGTCATAAGCTTCCCTTTTTTTCTTTATCCTTCCCTGTATGCCCCTTGACATCCAGGGAGCTTTAGATTTGTTAGTCCCACCCTTTTTCTTTAAAGGAACATACTTGCTCTGAACCCTCACAATCTCCTCCTTGAATGCCTCCCACTGCTCTGACACTGATTTTACCTTCAAGTTTCTGTCTCCAGTCTACTTTGGCTAAATCACATCTCAGCTTAGTAAAATTAGCTTTTCCCCAATTGAGAACTTTTATTCCTGGTCTATCCTTGTCCTTTTCCATAACTATGCTAAATCTAACTGAATTATGATCACTATTACCAAGAAGCTCTCTCACTGATACCCTTTCTACCTGCCCAGCTTCATTCCCTAAAACTAGGTCCAGAACCGCCCCCTCTCTTGCTACGTACTGGCTAAAAAAGTTCTCCTGAATGCATTTTAAGAATTCTGCTCCCTCTTTCACACTAATTTTATCCCAGTTAATATTAGGGAAGTTGAAATCCCCTACTATTACTGCCCTATTTTTGCACGTCTCAGAAATTTGCCTTCTCTCCCCCTCTGGCTGTTTGGGGGTCTATAGTACACTCCTAGCAGTGAGTGTGATTGCCCCATTTTTTGCTTTTCAGTTCAACCCATATGGCCTCGTTGGATGATCCTTCTAAGATATCATCCCTCCTCACAGCTGTAATTGTTTCTTTAATCAATATTGCGACCCCTCCGAATTTCCAGGCTTTTGCCCTGCAAAAACAACATACATTTCTATAGCGCTCTTCACATATGCAAAGACAGCTGAAAGCACTTTACAGGTAGTAGACAGAAAGTGAACACTGAGCAGGAAAAAGAGAGGGGAGAGGGGAGTGGGGAGTGCAAGGTCACCAGAAAAACAGTGTCTTTAGGTGGCTTTTGAAAGCATGGAGAGAAGTGACATGGCAGAAGTGTTAATGGAGGATGTTCCAAAGGGCAGGCCCATAGTGAGTGAAAGAGCAGCCTCCAATGGTGTGACAGGGAATGAGGAGTAGGCCCATGTCACAGAGCAGGTGTACAGGCACATAAGGCTGTAAGAGAGATTCCTGGGGAAATGTGGGAAAGTTCATAGTGGGATTTGAAAGCAAAGAAATAAATCTTAAAATCAATTCACTGGGGCACAAGAAGCAAGTGGATTTTGGCGAGGAGGGGGGAATGATGGGCATAAATTCAACTGTTAATGTTTTTGATTACAGTTCAAATATGGTAGGGTGATTAACTTAACCCCTAAGAGCACCAGCATTTCCATGGAAATCAGTTTTCCCTGTGCTGATAAACTGTGATGCTAAAAAATTCCCCATTAGTACAGCATTGTGATATCAGAGGGAGCCATATTCCTGTGATACTGATTTTGAGTTACCAAAATGTGAAATTTTTCCTACTTTTCTTCCCTGTTCTCCTGCAGACAGCTGCCCAATTTCCAAATAGTGTTCTGATGGGCAGGGATAGAAAATGAGGCAGAGTTCCATTCTACAGGGTCTCTGCCCATGATTGCACCCATCCAATTTTCCGCCATCATTTCTGGACAACACCTTAAAATGGGCTGGTATATTTAAAGGACAAAAATGAGAAGTCGCACAACACCAGGTTATAGTCCAACAGATTTATTTAAAATTACAAGCTTTCGGAGCTATCGCCCCTTCTTCAGGTAAAGTTACAATGAGTGAATCTACAAAAGTTCACAGAATATAAACACAAAATGCAGAGATACAATCTTTCCTTACATCAAAGACACACCAAGAGCACAGCCAAGACAATGAGATGTGTCCCAGGGGGTCCAACGTGTCAAATCCTGCTGTCTGCAGCAGATCTCTCTCCATATCCCTTCCTCTCTCTCCGTCTTTTTTGGGGTTTGTTTTTTGTGGGTTTTTTTTGTGTTTGTTTTTTTAAAACTGGAAAGACAGACAATGATGTCAAGTCACGTTCTGTAGCGTGACATGAACCCGATATCCCTATTGAGGCCGTCCTCATGAGAGCGGAACTTGGCTATCAGTTTCTGCTCGATGATTTTGCGTTGTCGTGTGTCTCGAAGGCCGCCTTGGCGAACGCTAACCCGCAGATCCGAGGCTGAATGCCCTTGACTGCTAAAGTGTTCCCCGACTGGGAGGCAACCATCCATCAAATTACCCAGCTGTCAGGAGAACAGCGACCACGACACCACACAACCCTGCCACGGCAACCTCTGCAAGACATGCCAGATCATGAACACAGATACCGTCATCACACGTGAGGACACTACCCACCAGGTACATGGTACATACTCATGTGACTCGGCCAACGTTGTCTACCTGATACGTTGCAGGAAAGGATGCCCCAGAGCATGGTACATCGGCGAGACCATGCAGACACTGAGACAACGTATGAACGGACACCGTGCAACAATCGCCAGGCAGGATGGTTGCCTCCCAGTCGGGGAACACTTTAGCAGTCAAGGGCATTCAGCCTCGGATCTGCGGGTTAGCGTTCTCCAAGGCGGCCTTCGAGACATACGACAACGCAAAATCATCGAGCAGAAACTGATAGCCAAGTTCCGCACTCATGAGGACGGCCTCAATAGGGATATCGGGTTCATGTCACGCTACAGAACGTGACTTGACATCGTTGTCTGTCTTTCCAGTTTTTAAAAAACAAACACAAAAAAAACCCCCCAAAAAAGACGGAGAGAGGAAGGGATATGGAGAGAGATCTGCTGCAGACAGCAGGATTTGACACGTTGGACCCCCTGGGACACATCTCATTGTCTTGGCTGTGCTCTTGGTGTGTCTTTGATGTAAGGAAAGATTGTACAGGAAACTTTCGTTTATCCGGCATCGACGGGACCGGCGTGGTGCCGGTTTATCGAAAGTACCGGATAACGGAGAGTTATATCTACCGAGGCTATCTTTAACAAAGAGACTCCAGGCAGCGCGGGAGAATCAAATCCTGCTTCTGCAGTGTTTCGGACTTCCGACAGCGCCAGGTGGCCGAGTAGTGGCACTTTTGAAAAGTACCCCTACTGACTAAATCGGCGTTCGCGGACTCGGACTCGGACTCGGGATCGGCAACATTGCCGGTTATTTGAGAGGAGTTTTCGGAGCACTCGGCGTTCGCGGAGACTCGACTGTGGCTCGGCAACATTGCCGGTTATTTGAGAGGAGTTTTCGGAGGATGATTTTTGCCGGTTAAGCGAGAATTCCGGATATTTGGGTGCCGGATAAACGAAAGTTTCCTGTATCTCTGCATTTTCTGTGTTTATATTCTGTGAACTTTTGTAGATTCACTCATTGTAACTTTACCTGAAGAAGGGGCGATAGCTCCGAAAGCTTGTAATTTTAAATAAATCTGTTGGACTATAACCTGGTGTTGTGCGACTTCTCATTTTTGTCCACCCCAGTCCAACGCCGGCATCTCCGCATCATATTTAAAGGAGGCAGTAATCATGTGATGAAGTAATACATATCATTTCCCATTATTCTTTTCCACATTCACAGTGAGCGTTAATAGTGCTCACATAAATAGCATTGCTAGCTGATATAAAAAAGGCGGAGGTTGATTTAAAGGGTGCAGCAGCTACGTACAGAATTTGTTTTGTTATTCACCGCAGACAATTGCTCGACCATCTGCCTTGTGCTGTGAGGCTCCCATTTCCACCCCTCCCAACTAAAAAGAGCTCAATTGGTTTCTAGTTGGGAATACCAACACAACTTTGTTTTTTGAAGGAAGCAGAGGAGGAGCAACAGAGGTTAGACAGCACAGGAAGCACGTGGCACTCGCACACCAGAAAACGCAGAGTTAGGCGCTCGTACCTCCAGACCAGATCTAGGAGCAATGCCTGCAGAGGCTGCGCTTCACAACGGAAGCCATCTTTGACTTAAGCCACCGACTGCAACTTGACCTACAGCTCGCTTTCACCACAGTCACCACACTGCCAGTGGCTGTAAAGGTCACAACCACCCTGAACATTTATGCTACAGGATAATTCCAGGCTGCAACTGGAGACATCATTAACATTAGCCAATCAGTTGTGCACAGGTGCATCAAGCAAGTCATAGTTGCATTGTTTGCTAGCTCAAGCCAGTTTATAAACTTCCTCATGGACACCAGCAGCAGCATAAATGGCCACTGTAACTTTACAGAGTGGCAGGATTTCCCAAGCTCCAGTGAATCATGGATTCTATGTGCGACCTTGATCAATGCCACCATCTACCCCAACAGGATAGAATCCCAGTCTCTCAATGTCCAGCTCATTTGTGATCAGCAGCACTCCATCGTGCAAGTGAATGCTCACTTTCCTGGCAGCTGCCATAATGAATTTGTTTTAAGGCAGTCCACCATACCTGCACCCTTTCACCCAGAAAGACAATTCTTTGGGTCGCTCATGGAAGATCAAGTTACCCTCTACAGCCATGGCTAATTTCACCTGTATGTTTGACCATGATACCAGCTGAGCACTGCTATAACAAGATCAAGTCATCCACCAGAGGCATCACAGAACACACTGTTCAAATTTTGACTGCATGTATTAGATGCATTGATCAATCTGGGAGTCTTCTGCAATATAGTCTGGCTAGGGTCTCAAATAACATGGTGGCGTGTTCTTGTCTTGCAAAGAGGCCCCAGAGGAGGAAGGCATCAAATGGCATCAGGGGATCAGCCAGAGGAGCAACAGCAGCAAGAGAGGACAACCTGTTGCTGGCTGCAAGAGACATTTATGTCAATCTGATACAGGAGACCTTCTCTTGACTACCACATCAGACCCTGCATGAACAGTGCTGCCTATATTGTCTGCATTCCAACAACAATTATGCCATCATCGATAGGCTCTTCTCTGTGTTGCATCGACTCACATGATGGGAGTGAGCCTTTGGCTTAGTGGTAACATTCCAGTTTCCGAGTCAGAAGGTGCAGGGTTTGAACCCCACTCCAGGCAGTACCAGCGAGTGGAGACCGGAGCTCCAGCTCTGAATTCTGGGTTGACATCCAGCGAGATACTCACGTCCAGTGGGTGTAGGTGCCCCCCCCCCCCATTATCATCTGGGAGCCTATAAAACCCACCCAATCAGCTGGTATAAAGATGGTTACAGCAATGGAAGGAGCATACATATCACGGTCTGTCAGCTGCTAATCAGCCTGCGAATCCTTCTTCACACTATTCTCCAAGGAAAACAACTCACATGACTCCCCATTCATGCTACTTTTTTAAAAAAATTCATTCTCAGGATATGGGCATCACTGGCAGCTGGCATTTATTGCCCATCCCTAGTTGCCTTGGAGAAGGTGGTGGTGGGCCACCTTCTTGAACTGCTACAGTTCATGTGGTGAATGCACTCCCACAGTGCTGTTCGGTAGGGCGTTCCAGGATTTTGACCTAGCGACAATATATGTCCAAGTCTGGGTGGTGTGTGACTTTATCAAAGGCATCTCCAAACCTTTCCCCCTTGATGCCAGTGTGTGATGTTTGAACTCTTAAATATAATATAGTGCTCCTCCTAGGTGTTATGTAGTGGCAAGAGTGCACAAGGTTCATAGTGAGAATGCTGTATCTCACTATGAACTTCTTGGGACTAATATGTCCCTTGTCTCACGACAGCCAAGTCCTGAGATGGACCTGCTACAGATTGCACCTCTTGTGCTGCTGCACGGTCACTTTAACACCGTGAGGGGCAGGTAGTTGTAAGTAGCAGAAAAGCTTGTACAGTGCATTCTTGGAATGTGTGGCTAACTCCTTTTGCCTTGTCTGATGTGGTATGTCATTAACCTTTTAGCACCCCTGATTGCCACATAGTTGGCACTCCGTGCCCTGACCACCTCCTTTCCCTGTGCCTGAGCAAAGCCTTTGCAAATCTTTGCTGCTTAACCACAAATAGGGCCTTCCTCTTCTGCTTTACTTAGTCCAGCAGCACTCCTCCAAGAACCTAGGAGCACTGTGCCCTGCAACAGACTTATCTGACATTTTCCAATTAACTAAACTGCTGGGGCCTGAAAATCCTCAGGCCTATTGAAAGAATTTTGGGTGGGACCCAGACTCGTCAGGTCTCCACCCCGAAGTTTTATGTCTACAGATTTGCACAAGGGGCAGGGGCGGGCAGAACCCTGTCCACCCCAAACATTCCCTGGAGGTGGGCTGGGGGGAAGGGTTTTCCCATGCCAGAAATGTTCTCGGCTCCTTCCATGGGAAGAACCTAGCATATAGATCCTCTTAGGGCAAAAATGATACCCACCTGGAAATCCAGGCGTGGGTCTTGTAGCACTCGGAATACCAGTTCCCTTATAAAGTGGGCCGATTAGCTACATACTTTGCACTTCTGGGGGGGGCCTGCCATCAGCCCCACTCCCCCTTCACATAAGCGGCCATTTGGTGCAAAATTTTGTGTGTGTCCCCCATGATGTGCTCACAGAAGATATTCAAATCACCTGACCCAAGATACTCTGGTGAGGTCAGGAGCAGCGGTCAACAGATCTCACTTCCTTACGTTTACACCGGTAGAGCGGGCCCCAAAGGTTTGAAGTAGAAAGTCCTTTGATGATGCCTGATCTTGTAAACTGCAGCAGGCATTTCCCACCTCCAAATGGACAAGCTCCCGTGAGAGGCTTGGTCAACACTAGGAGCTCACCCACACTACTCTAACTAAGCCGACTTCAGAAAATAGGGCAGGATCCGACCGCACTAGTGCAGGTGAGCATACAGAAGACCCAACCCGACACATTTTCACCGACAGTCACGAAACTGTGGAAAGCGCAAGCTTGTGACTCATGCTGGCACATGGTTCATGAGCACTGGTAATCTTCTGGTACCTTGTTACAGGAAACTCTCGTTTAAACGGCACCTAAATATCCGGAATTCTCCTAATAACCGGCAGAATTCATACTCCGAAAACTACAGTATACAGTCGTTTATAAGTTTTGTTTTACTGTTAAGTAATTAAAGAGTTATGGATTACCCTCAACTGGCATTACTGTACTTAATCAAGCATCTTCCACCATCCATTTAACACAACATTCTGTAGGGGAGTACCCAATTATACTGCACATTTCTTGATTTTTTTATTTTTGTTTGTTAAAAATAGCCTCGGTAGATATACCTCTCCGTTATCCGGAATTTTTAATCAACCGGCACCATCCCGGTCCCGTCGGTGCCGAATACGAAAGAGTTTCCTGTATTAGGAATAGGCAGTCTGGCTAATTTTTCTTCCCTTCCTAAAATTTGGGACATGGAAGGCAATTGCAGTGCGGCTGTCTCCATCTCTGCTGCGATCAGCTAACTCAGAGCAAACCAGTAATTGAACCCGAGATCTGCCTGGTCTGTGTTTCAGTATCACACCACACAGTAGCTCCAAATTACTTAGGGCAAGCGGCATATCTGTAGTGGTTCTCTGGCATTCTAGGACTGGCGGGGAAGGGCAATGGGGCCTGATCCAGTAATGCTGATTCTTCAGCTCAAAGATCAGAACAGAGGAGTTTCCTGTGGGGAACAATTGTGTCCTGCGCTTGGAAGCCTGGCTTTGTAAAAAGAACAGGACTGGCTAGATGGCATCAAATGCCAGATTTCCCTTTGCTCCAGCCTGCTGAGCCCTAAGCAAACTGGAGACTGGCAAGATATCAGTTCAATGGAGCGGCGAAAATGGGGTCATAGCTTTGAACACTCCAGAACTGAACAGCCTTATTGAAATCGGCTCTCTGATAATGGGAATCAATTAAACAGCTTCCTGCGCTTTATTCCCATGCAGCTTACAAGTGTTGCATTTTCCTCTGCCCCGCCCCCCCCCCCACCCAATAATTTTCTTCCTTGAAGGCACTAACTCTTGCTGGTGAATGGCTCCGTTAGTGATGGCAGGCCGCCAATACTTCACCCAAGTGACTATTCTTTAGTTAGGAGCCGAATGAACCTAAACAGTAAATGGTGGGATAGAGAATTAAAGTGGTTCTCTGTCCTCTGTCTCCTACACTGTTCCAATGAAGCTCAACGCAAGTTTGAGGCACAGCACCTTAGGCATTCAACAACTTTAGACATAACCATCACTCCCATTTTCTTGTACAGCAGATGCTGGTAATGGTTCTGCTGTAACCATTTACACCTCCTCTGGACCCATTGTTTACTTTTTTACTTGTCCCACTACCACCCCCTTTTGCCTTGCACCATCATCTCTTTTGTCATTTAATCACTCCTGCCTTCCACTTCATCAAAGACCTTCCCCTTTGTTCTCTCCTCCCCTCACCCTGCTATTTCCCTGGCTTTGCACTTGCTTAAAAACTGTTAGATCTAACTTCTTCCAGTTCTAATGAAAAGGCGTTGACCTGAAACGTTAACTGTTTCTCTCTCCACAGGTGCTGCCTGACCTGCTGAGTGTTTCCAGCATTTTCTGTTTTTATTTCAGATTTCCAGCATCCACAGTATTTTGCTTTTGACCTTTTACACCATCTTCTCTGGAGCCAATTTCACGCTTTTTATACAAAACTATCTTATTATACATATTTTTTACTACACCGCCTCTCTCGTACCAGAACTGCAGACCAGTGCAGTTCAATGACCTGACGAGAGCAAACAAGGTAACACACCAACCAATCTCCCTTTTCTTCCTTGGATACTATGGGCACCAACACACTGTTCATCATCTAAAATTATCGCTGCACATGTCACACTTCACAATGACCTGTGGCTATGGGGGTCGCTAACTCAGGATCTTACAATATCTGCCGCAACAACAATTAATTGCCCGCAGAACCTTAAAATCTCTTCCTCCACTTTAAAAGGGTGAAACCCGCAGATCTATTCCATCAGCTGTCTGATACTGCCTGGGAAACATCCTTCAATGGCTAGCCTACAGCTATGCAGTCTATATAATACAAATCAGTAACTGAACATAACATAAGTGCATTTTTTTTCTTGCATTGTGCGCAAGTTTCTTCTGTAACATGATTGAGTGAATTAGGTGGAGGCAGAAAAGAGTTTTTAATGAAGCAAACCTTCAAACCCTCCTGCATGATTACTATCCAAAAGCCCCTGCTGGAATGGTGATACAACACCACAACTTGCATTTACATAGCACCTTTAACATAGAATAATGACCCGTGGCACCTCAGAGGAATAATCAAAAAAAAAGATGACGAGCTAAAGGAGGAGATATTAGGAGGGGTGACCAAAAGCTTGGTCAAAGTGGTGGATTTTAAGGAATCTTAAAAAGAAGAGAGACAGAAGGGTTTAGGGAGGGAATCCAGTGAAGCATAGCCACCAATGGTGGGGAATGCACCAGAGTCCGAGGAGCATAGGATTTGGGGGGTGGTGGGGGGCGGGGTGGGCTGCGGTGGTGGAGGGGTTTATAGGCCTGGAAGAAGAGGTGAAGCCTTGAAGGGATTTAAACATGCAGTGGAGATTTTTTAAACTGGTGGCATTGTGGATCGGGCACCCATGTAGATCGGGGAAGATGGGTGAGCGGGACTTGGTGAGGCATAGAATATGCGCAGCAGAATTTTGGATAAGATACAGTTTACTGATCTTGCAACATTGAAGCTCTTGTTTTCAATTCCATCATGTTGTATAAGGCTGTACATCCATATAGATTGTTTCTGGTTCATGTTGATCCACTGCTAGAGTATTGGGGGCAGGATGAAGAATGAATGAAAGGATATATAATGGTTAGTGGTTGATTTAATAAAGAACAAACCACTTTAATCCCTCTGGATGAATCACAGGCCTTTACTTGTATTCTGAATGTCATAATTTAGTTTATTTTCCAGTGAACCACTGCTCAAAAGGCCATTTATGGAATCTCTATTTTTAGTGGAACCAGTGAGCAGTTTTTGTAATGCCCTGTGGGAGAAATAAATCATTGCTGCAACCATCACATGCATATAGTGCTCTGATCCATATTTAGTTCCACAATGTTAAAAGGTCTTATTTAGACTTTAATTTGATTCCCAGTCTGTACTGAGTCAGTTGACCTTAGCCAGAGCAGAGGTAGGAGCAATACAATTGGACTCAGTGCCGCTGGATTAGGGAATGAGAATGAACCAGTGTTCCCAGTCCCACTCCTCATTGCTGTCCAGTGAGCCCGGCTGGAAACTGCATATGTGGATGTCTGGTGAAGACAAGATCATGTTTGTCTGTAATGCCCTTCATCAATCGAACAGCCTGCCAAGCCACATTGTCTAAGCTTACACATGAAGAATGGTCACTTGGGTGTACAGGAGGGTGCCTGGCCCTGGTAGAACTGTACCCCAGAGGAAGTCAGCACTTTCAGGAGATAAGGAGAGAGAAAGGTGGAAATCTACATCGGTAGAGTTTCTGTTACCTGATGTGGAGTGCACACTCTCTTTCCAATAGAGACCCCACTTACGTCCTGAGAACGCTGGTAGAGACAAGGCTTAGGGAGCGGCAAGTACACGCAGGTGTAATACTGGAGTTTAACCATCTAAAACCGCGCAGTTTATCAATACAGAGCGCTGGCAAACTTCCCACTGCTTATTCTGCCAGGACCATTCAACCAATTATGGCATTGGCTTCTGGGGTGATTGTGACTTAGGTGGAAGAATTACAGTCCCCAGTCTTAGATCTACCCCTCTTGGGTTCCATTAGTAGCCCAAAAGTGCCCTGCAGTACTGCAGACCTGACTGGTTCAGGTATCGGATTACTGAGTCCACCACAGAAGATTTACTTAGTTCTGAACTTCCATCTTCAAGCATGTCCTCTTGGAGTCACATCAATACCAAAGAGAATCCACCTACATCCCTCCCACAAGGAGAATAATCATCATTATTGGATGGACCACCCAGCATCGACCTAGACACCGGACACGACAAAGGCACCCCCAGCCCAGTCGACCCTACAAAGTCCTCCTCACTAACATGTGTGCCAAAATTGGGAGAGCTGTCTCACAGACTAGTCAAGCAACAGCCTGACACAGTCATACTCACAGAATCATACCTTTCAGCCAGTGTCCTAGACTCCTCCATCACTATCCCGTCCCACCGGCAGGACAGACCCACCAGAGGTGGCGGCACAGTGGTATACAGTTGGGTGGGAGTGGTGCTGGGAGTCCTCAACATTGAAGCCGGACCCCATGAAGTCTCATGGCATCAGGTCAAACGTGGACAAGGAAACCTCCTGCTGATTACCACCTACCGCCCTCCCTCAGCTGATGAATCAGTACTCCTCCATGTTGAACACCACTTGGAAGAAGCACTGAGAGTAGCAAGGGCACAGAATGTACTCTGGGTGGGGGACTTCATTGCTCATCAACAAGATTGGCTCGGTAGCACCAATACTGACCGAGCTGGCCGAGTCCTGAAGGACACAGCTGCCAGACTGGGCCTTGGACTGGGCAAGTGGTGAGAGAGCCAGCCCGAGGGAAACCTCACATATCCGTCATTCTACCATTACCATCAAGCCATGGAACCAACCCTGGTTCAATGAGGAGTGCAGAAGAGCATGCCAGGAGCAGCACCAGGCGTACCTAAAACTTAAGTGCCAACCTGGTGAATCTACAGCACAAGACTTCATACATGCTAAACAGCAGAAACAGCATGCTATAGATAGAGCTAAGTGATCCCACAACTAACGGATCAGATCAAAGCTCTGCAGTCCTGCCACATCGAGTCGTGAATGGTGGTGGACGATTAAACTAATGGGAGAAGGAGGCTCCATGAACATCTCCATCTTCAATGATGGTGGACCCCAGCACTTGAGTGCAAAACACAAAGCGGAAGCGTTTCCAACCATCTTCAGCCAGAAGTGCCGAGCAGATGATCCATATCAGCCTCCTCCTGAGGTCCCCACCACCACAAAAGCCAGTCTTCAGCCAATTCGATTCACTCCACGTGATATCAAGAAAAGGCTGAGACACTGGATACAGCAAAGGCTGTGGGCCCCGACAACATCCCGGCTGTCGTGCTGAAGACTTGTGCTCCAGAACTAGCCGTGCCTCCAGCCAAGCTGTTCCAGTACAGCTACAACACTGGCATCTACCCGGCAATGTGGAAAACTGCCCAGGTATGTCCTGTCCACAAAAAGCAGGACAAATCCAATCCAGCCAATTACCGCCCCATCAGTCTACTCTCAATCATCAGCAAAGTGATGGAAGGTGTCAGCGAGAGTGCTATCAAGCGGCACTTACTCACCAACAACCTGCTCACTGATACCCAGTTTGGGTTCCGCCAGGACCACTCGGCTCCAGACCTCATTACAGCCTTGGTCCAAACATGGACAAAAGAGCTGAATTCCAGAGGTGAGGTGAGAGTGACTGCCCTTGACATCAAGGCAGCATTTGACCGAGTGTGGCATCAAGGAGCCCTAGTAAAACTGAAGTAAATGGGAATCGGGGGGAAATCTCTCCACTGGCTGGAGTCATACCTAGCACAAAGGAAGATGGTTGTGGTGGTTGGAGGTCAATCATCACAGCCCCAAGACATCGCTGCAGGAGTTCCTCAGGGCAGTGTCCTAGGTCCAACCATCTTCAACTGCTTCATCAGTGAGCTTCCCTCCATTATAAGGTCAGAAGTGGGGATGTTCGCTGATGACTGCACAGAGTTCAGTGCCATTCACAACTCCTCAGATAGTGAAGCAGTCCATGCTCGCATGCAGCAAGACCTGGACAACATTCAGGCTTGGGCTGATAAGTAGCAGGTAGCATGCGTGCCACACAAGTGCCAGGCAATGACTATCTCCAACAAACGAGCGTCTAACCACCGCCCTTTGACATTCAACGGCATTACCATCGCTGAATCCCCCACCATCAATATCCTGGGGGTTACCATTGACCAGAAACTTAACTGGACCAGCCACATAAATACTGTGGCAACAAGAGCAGGTCAGAGGCTGGGTATTCTGTGGCGAGTATCTCACCTCCTGACTCCCCAAAGCCTTTCCACCATCTACAAGGCACAAGTCAGGAGTATGATGGAGTACTCTCCACTTGCCTGGATGAGTGCAGCTCCAACAACACTCAAGAAGCTCGACACCATCCAAGACAAAGCAGCCCGCTTGATTGGCACCCCATCCACCACCTTAAACATTCACTCCCTCCACCACTGGCGTACCGTGGCTGCAGTGCGTACCATCTACAAGATGCACTGCAGCAACTCGCCAAGCTTCTTCGGCAGCACCTCCGAAACCCGCGACCTCTACCACCTGGAAGGACAAGGGCAACAGGCGCATGGGAACACCACCAGCTCCAAGTTCTCCTCCAAGTCACAGACCATCCTGACTTGGAAGTATATCGCCATTCCTTCATCGTCGCTGGGTCAAAATCCTGGAACTCCCTCCCGAACAGCACTGTCGGAGTACCTTCACCACACGGACTGCAGTGGTTCAAGAAGGCGGCTCACCACCACCATCTCAGGGGCAACTAGGGATGGGCAATAAATGCTGGCCTTGCCAGCGATGCCTACATCACATGAACGAATTTTACAAAAGCACTGAACCTTGCGGTACCCCACTAGTTACAGCCTGCCAACCTGAAAATGACCCGTTTATTCTTACTGTCTGTTTTCTGTCCGTTAAACAATCCTCAATCCATGCTAGTATATTACCCCCAATCCCATGAGCCCTAATTTTGTTTAATAACCTCTTGTGTGGCACCTTAACGAATGCCTTCTGAAAATCCAAATACACCACATCCACTGGTTCCTCCTTATCTATTCTGCTCGTTACAACCTCAAAAAACTCTTTACAAATTCGTCAAACATGATTTCCCTTTCATAAACCTTTGTTGACTCTGCCCAATCCTATTGGCCCGAAAATTAGACCTAATGCGGGAGAGTACGCACTGTATACTCTCGCGTATTAGGTCCCGAAGTGCCGGTTTCCTGCATGCACTGCGCATGCGCGGGAAACCGGCACTTCGTGTATGGCGAAGGGGGCGGTTCCTAAGTGAACCGCGTGCGCACTACAGGTTGCGCGCACGCAGTGCACTTAGTTTTTTTTTCAGGTTTGAACGCGCAGGTAAGTGTTGGATATTTTACACATGAAGAAAGCAGGCGTAAGACCCCCTTTTAACAAGGTAAGTAGTTAATTAAGTGTTATTTTAATTTTTTTTCAACAGGTTTATCTTTTTTAGAGACTTTAAAGAAAGGTAAGTTTATTTTTAAAACTTTTAAAAAGAATTTAAATTTTTTCAAAAATTTAATTTTTTGTTTAAAGTGGTTAATTTATTTAACTATACTTATTTTATTAATGTGATGGCTTTTTTTAAAAATTTAATTGAGGTTTAGCTGTTCTTTTGGGGGCTTGTTGTATTCATAGCTTTGACAGGTCTTCCTGTCAAAACTATGAATGAAAGATGGTGCGCTGCCATTGGCTCTAACTGGCCCACGTGATCCAGAGGTCGCACGAACTAATTGCGCCTCTGGGACATGCAAGCACTGTGCGCCGGCACCAGGGAGAGGCCCTCGAACTGAAGTTCGTGTGGGCTCGAACCATAAAGGTAGGCGCGGAGTGCGATATCGCGGGGGCTCCTTACCCCGGCGGCAACCATCGATGTTTAATTTCTGGGCCATTATTATTTTCTAAGTGCCCTGTTACCTGTCCTTAATTATAGATTCTAGCATTTTCCCTACTACTAATGTCAGGCTAACTGCTCTGTAGTTCCCCATTTTTCTCTCTCCCTCCTTTCTTAAACAGTGGGGTTACATTTGCTACCTTCCAATCTGTGGGAACCGTTCTAGAATCTTTGGAATTTTGGAAGATGACAACCAATGCATCCACTATCTCTATAGCCACCTCTTTTAAAACCCTAGGATGTAGGCCATCAGGTCCAGGGGATTTATTGGCTTTCAAATCCCATTAATTTCTCCAGTACTATTTTTTTTACTAATACTAATTTCTTTCAGTTCCTCATTCTCGCTAAACTCTTGGTTCTCCACTATTTCAGGAGGTTTTTCGCGTCTTCTTGTGAAGACAGACACAAAGGGCTCGATTTTGCCATTGGGGGCGGGCTGGGGCGTGTCAGGTGGTTTTCGTGTCGAGACCCCAACTCCGATGTGAAGTGGGAAAAAAGTGCGATTTTTGCCCTAATTGGGCACTTGATTTCCAGCGTGTGGAAACCCCTGGCCCAATGAGTCTTTTCAGACAGAAAGTCGCCTCCGATGACGTCATCAATGCTGCTGGATTTAAGGCCTGCAAGCAGCCTTGCTTCTTCTGGAGACTTTAAACTTTATGCCCATTGTTGTGATCGCTTCATTCAGCAACTATGTCCAGCAGTAGGCCAAAGTGGGCTCCAAGGTTCGATGAGGCCTCCCTCCAAGCTCTGGTGGAGGGAGCAAGATCAAATGAGGAGGTGCTCTTCCCTTCCTCAGGGAGGAAAAAGCCTCCCCAGCAGACTAAAGCTGTGTGGATGCAAGTGGCCCAGGAGGTCAACTCAATCTCTATGTGCCGCAGAACCTGGCTGCAGTGCAGGAAGAGGTTTCATGACCTTCTCCGCACAGGAAAAGTGAGTATGACTTTCCCATCACCCTCAATCTGATCCCCATCGCCTCTCCTCACCAGCACTCTGCTTTGCCAACCTCTTCCTCCACATCGCACTTGACACTTACATCCCTGCACCCTTACCCATTCCCTCTCTCTCTATGGTCACATTCACTTAACTATTCAACCATGCAGCCCTCACACTCCCTATCACTGTGATGCAATGACAACAACTTACAACACACAGGGAGGGCCCTTTGTCTCCTTCTAAGCATCTATGCTATGGATTCTCTACACTCACTCCTTCATTCTCACTCAAACTCCACTTGTGTCCCTCATTGCAGGAAAAGAGAGCCCACAATAAGAGGGAAAGAGCGAGGACAGGAGGAGGGCCATCCTCAGTAGCCCAGCTCACCACCTCGGAGGAGGCGGCCCTGGAAATCGCCGGTGTCGAGGAAGATTCCCAAGTGGGGGACAGACAGGAGGGCGCATCACAGCAAGCTGGTGACAGAATAGTTTGGCATCTCTCTCATTGACATTGCATGAGTGACTGATAATGATTCTGATGCTCTAACAGATTGACTTATGATCATCTGCACAATTCAATGTGCATGTAACCTTTACCTCACATCTCTAACTCTTTCCTTTACTCCCCCACAGGACCATCGAGAGCCCCCGTCCCCACTGTCCAGGAGGAACAGCCTGAGCCTCAAGACTCCTCAGAGGAAGCTGCAACCTCTGAAGGCGCAGCGTCAGAAGAATTCAGCGCACCCAGCACCAGCGCAGACACTCGCACCTCGGTGGGACCTTCGCGAGATAGAGTAGTGTTGGCACCTGGTGTATCACAGCTCACAAGTAAGCATCAGCAGATGGTGGAGACAGGGACAGCAGTGGAGAGTCTTCGTCGGACGGCGCAGGACTCTGCCAGCTCGGCTCAGCTGCATGTCGACCCTGTGCCTCCGGGTCCATCCAGAAGGAGAGCGGTGCTGGAACTCCAGGAACAGGTGCAGGAGTCTCTGGCAGGTTTTGTCTCCAGTGTTGCTGCGAGTGTGGAGCGAATGGAGGAGTCCATCGCGAACATGAGCAGAGCCTTTGTGGAGGCATTGGCGCATGAACGCATCACCACGGAAAGGATGGCAACCTCCGTGGAAAGGATGGCTACGGTAGAGGAGAGGATGGCTATGGCCATGGAGGAGCTAAGTCGCCAGAGTGTTGAAAACATGGTCATTGTTCAGAATATGCTGACATCCCCTGAGGAGCGATGGTCAGCTATTGAGCATACAAACCAGACCTTCATGGAAATCCTCTGGAGTAGGACTTCCAGTGCAGAAACGGGTCCTCATGGCCCCCCTGAAGTGCAGCAAGGTGCTGTCAAGACACTTGCTAGCTCTGAAGTGGGGCTGACCCATGAGAGGGATGTTGGTGGCAGACAACAAGGAAGTGGGGGCTCCTCTCCAAGCGCTCACACGACCATGCCACTGCAAAGCCCTCGGTCAGAGCCCCACCAGAGTCCTCACCCAACTGAGATGGGCGTCTCAGCCCCTGCACAGCCGCAGGAGCAGTAGACTGTTGCCGAGCCCTCACAGGCTCACAACCCCAGAGGACGCCCGCCAAAGGTGTCAAGACAGGAGCAGCAAGAAAGTGAGCAAGGGACCTCCACATCTGCTGAAGCCACAGGGGAAGCACCACGTAGGAGCACGCGTAAGAGGAAGATAAAGCACGAGTAGTCACAAGGGTAGTCACTTGGGTGCTGTGATGTATTGTATTTGGACCAACCATCCTTGTAATGTGATGATAAACAGATTTGATGGCAAACTGTTGAAGTTGTGGCCTGTGTCATCTCGCAAATGGGACTTCCACATTGAGGGCTTAGGGCGACTTGCAATTGTCAGTATGGTGATCAGAGTGATAGGAATCTGCAGGTTCTTGTCCATTGTCGATGCTCTGGTAAGAAGGTGCGAGGCAAAAGTGTTTGATTGTGCAGGCTAAGCAAATCTAGCCAACATGAGTGAGTCCCTTGCATCCCGGGCAGCAATGTTGTCGCGCGCTGTCGCCTTCTGGCCTGTGCACCTTCAGGTGGGTGAGCATCAGCTTGGCGCTCCTGTTATTGCTGCTGCTGTTGGTGCTGCTGTTGTTCCTGGTTCTGCTGCTGCCACTGCTGGTCTTCGTCTGAATCTGATGTCCAGGAGGAAAGGAAATAAGTGGTTCCCATCCTTCTGGTATATACCTCAGTTGAGGAAGCGCTCAGTCAACGTGGCGAGAGGGGTTTCCCAGGAGGTCACACTGGCGATGGGTGTCAGGCTCCAATTTTCCACAACAATGAGTATGCCTGCTAAAAGTTCCCCCAGACCTGAGACAACAAAGTTCTGCCACCTGCAAATGATCATTGGTGAAAACTCCTTTTTAATGGCGGAGCTGCAGCTGTTAGTAAGCAATCCACTTGTGAGGCCGCCAGGATTAACTGGCGTGTTCCAGAGGAGACGTGCAGGACGGGGAAAATGTGTTAAAATCAGAAAAGCCTCTCAAAATGGATTATAGAGGCAATTAACTAGTTCTTAAGGGCCTATCCCACCTCTTGGAGGCGGGATGGAAATGGGGTCTGAAACCCCGATTCTGGGAAAATTGCTCGGAGGCGGGCTGGAGATGGGA
This sequence comes from Squalus acanthias, assembly GCA_030390025.1. Lineage (NCBI taxonomy): Eukaryota > Metazoa > Chordata > Chondrichthyes > Squaliformes > Squalidae > Squalus > Squalus acanthias. Next base: position 24,689,832 of record CM059436.1, on the reverse strand, counting down.
TCGGAGCCGCCCGCCATTTTTTGTGATTTTAACACCTCACACGCCCCCAATCCCGCCTCCTCGGGCCTGTCAAAATCGAGCCCAAAGTATTTGTCTAATTTCTCTGCCATTTCCTTATTCCCCATTATAATTTCTCCTGTCTCAGCCTGTGAGGGACCCACGTTTACTTTTGCTAATCTTTTCTACTTTACATACCTATAGAAGCTTTTACAGTCTGTTTTTATGTCTCTCACTAGTTTACTCTCATTCTATTTTCCCTTTCTTTATCAATTTCTTGGTCTTCCTTTGCTGAATTCTATAATCCTCCCAATCCTCAGGCTTACTATTTTTGGCAACATTATAAGCCTCTTCCTTTAATCTAGTACTATCTTTAATTTCTCTTGTTAGCCACCGTTGGAACATTTTCCCGTGGTATTTTTATTCCTGAAGGGAATGTATATTAATTGCGAATTATGAATTCTTTCTTTAAAAGTTTGCCATTGCTTTTCTACTGTCATATCTTTTAATCTAGTTTTCCAACCTACCTTAGCCAACTCGCCTCTCATACCTACATAGTTTGCTTTGTTCAGGAATAGGACTCTAGTTTCAGACTTAACTAAATCACTCTCAAACTCAACATAAAATTCTATCATATTATGATCACTGCTCCCCAGAGGCTCCTTTACTACAAGGTTATTGATTAACCCTGTCTCATTGCACAGTACTAGATCTAAAATAGCCAATTCCCTCATAGGTTCCTTGACATACTAATCTAGAAAACCATCTTGAATGTATTCCATGAACTCTTCCTCTGCACTATTTCTGCAAATTTGGTTTGCCCAGTCTATGAAAGTTAAAGTCCCCCATGATTACTGTATTACCCTTGTTACATGCATCTCTAATTTTCTAATTTGTACTCTGCCCAACACTACAACCACTGTTAGGGGGCCTATAAACTACTTCCACTAGTGTTTTCTGCCCCTTGTTTCTTAGCTCCACCCAAACTGTTTTTCCGAGCCAAGATCCTTTCTCTCTACTGTCTTTATTCCCTCTTTATTATCAGGGCTACCCCTCCTCCTTTTCCATTCTGTCTGTCTCTTCTAAAAGTCAAATATCCTGGAATATTTAGTTCCCAACCTTGGTCACTCTGCAACCATGTCTCTGCAATGGCTATTAAATCAAACCCATTTATTTCTATCTGCGCTATTAACTCATCCATTTTGTTGTGAATGCTTCGTGCATTCAGATATAGTACCTTTAGCTTCAACTTTTTTCTATTTTTACCTGATGTCACTTTAGTCACTAATGCCCTATTACCTTTATTAATCTTTCTGTCCCTTCCTGACCCACTGTTTATCTTTACCCAGATCACTACTCTGCTCTACAGCCTTGACATTTCTCTCACTGCTTTTGAATTTACCCTTTCTTGAATCCTCCCACCCCCCCCCCTTCATTAGTTTAAAGCCCTATCTACCGCCCTAGTTATTCGATTCGCCAGGACACTGGTCCCAGCCCGGTTTAAGTGGAGCCCGTCCCCAGGGAACAGCTCCCTCTTTCCCCAGTACTGGTGCCAGTGCCCCATGAATTGAAACCCCTACCTCCCACACCACTCTTTGAGCCACGCATTTAACCGTCTAATCTGTTTGTCCCTATGCCAATTTGCGCGTGGCTCAGGTAACAATCCAGAGATTATTACCTGTGAGGTTCTGCGGTTTAATTTCGACCCTAGTTCCTCAAACTCTCTCAGCAGAACCTCATTCCTAATTCTACCTATGAGGTTGGTTCTGACATGGACCACGACAACTGGATCCTCCCCCTCCCACTCCAAGTTTTTCTCCAGCCGCGAGGAGACATCCTTTACCCTGGTACCGGGCAGGCAACACATCCTTCGTAACTCCTGGTCGTGGCTGCAGAGAACAGTATCTATCCCTCTGACCATACTGTCCCCTACCACTACCACATTCCTTTTCACTCCCCCCACTTGAATGGCCTCCTGCACCATGATGCCATGGTCAGTTTGCTCATCCACCCTGCAGTCCTTGTTCTCATTCCCACAGGTAGCAAGTATCTCACACCTGTTGGTCAAAGTCAAGGGCCGAGGCTCCTCCATCACTACATCTGGGTCCCCGTACCTTCCTGACTCGCGGTCACACCCTCCTCTCCCTGACCAATGACGAACTCTAAAGTACTACTTAATCTAAGGAGTGTGACTGCCTCCTGGAACAAAGAGTCCAGGTAACTCTCCCCCTCCCTGATGCCCCGCAATGTCTGCACCTCAGACTCCAGCTCAACAACTCTGAGCCAAAGTTCCTCGAGCTGCATACACTTACCGCAGATGTGGTTGCTTGGGATCTCGCTGGTCTCCACAAACTCCCACATGCTGCAGTTACGGCACACCACCTGCCCTGCCATGCCTATCTAACCTTCTTTATTTATTTGATTAGTTAATAATTTTTTTCAATCAATTATTTTAGTTTTATTAATTAATTGGTTTATCTAGTTTAAGTTACTAATTCATTGAAGAAAAGTAACAGTAAGTTACAGTTTCGTAGCTCTGAGTTGAACCCTCTTCCCTAGATTAGAGGCTAAAAAAAACCTATAATACTCACCAGCCAATCACCTACCTGCTGCCCTGTGGTGTCACTCCTTGATTTTTTTCTGTTTTGAAGGTTCCTCGCGCTGCCTCCCTCTTTATCGCACTGCCGCCACTCGTCGTTTTATCCCAGGTCCGCTCCTCTCGCCACTGCTCTCACTGTTTGCGCTGCCTCTCTCTACAGCACTGCCACCGCCGTTGCTCTCGCCGTTTTATCCCAGGTCCACTCCTCTCACCTCTTGACATCAAGGCAGCATTTGACCGAGTGTGGCATCAAGGAGCCCTAGTAAAATTGAAGTCAGTGACTCACCTCCTGACTCCCCAGAGCCTTTCCACCATCTACAAGGCACAAGTAAGGAGTGTGATGGAATACTCTCCACTTGCCTGGATGAGTGCAGCTCCAACAACACTCAAGAAGCTCGACACCATCCAAGACAAAGCAGCCCACTTGATTGGCACCCCATCTACCACCTTAAACATTCACTCCCTCCACCACCGGCGTACCGTGGCTGCAGTGTGTACCAGCTACAAGATGCACTGCAGCAACTCGCCAAGGCTTCTTCGGCAGCACCTCCCAAACCCGCGACCTCTTCCACCTAGAAGGACAAGGGCAGCAGGCGCATGGGAACAGCATCACCTGCAAGTTCCCCTCCAAGTCACACACCATCCTGACTTGGAAATATATCGCCATTCCTTCATCGTTGCTGGGTCAAAATCCTGAAACTCCCTCCCTAACAGCACTGTGGGAGTACCTTCACCTCATGGACTGCAGTGGTTCAAGAAGATGGCTAACCACCACCTTCTCAAGGGCAATTAGGGATGGGCAATAACTGCTGGCCTTGCCAGCGACGCCTACATTCCAGGAACGAATAAAAAAAAACTTGTGGATCGATCGACGTCTGCCAAGCATCAGTTTTAGCCCTATGGACATTCAAGTACCAGGAGCTCTGCCACCACCATGCTGACCATGGTAAGTACATGCACCATACCCCATCAAACAGTGGTGCAACCAGTTGGAGGTGTAGATCAATTGCTTGACTCTCTGTAACCCAACCATGCTAGGTGTGAATCTTTGGACTTGTGCTTGCCCATGTTCTCAAACCTGGCCTCAGGTAACACCTTGCAACAGCTGTATACTTAAGTCTCAGACTTTCATCATCATCAACTATATGACAAATTTCAGCGTGGTGGAAGGACAGCTTGTGATGTGCCAGCTACCTTGATTTTCAAGAAGTCCAAGGAATGTGCTGCATACCAGGCTTTCATATCAGCAACTTTTTAATGCAGGTCATCAAATGAAGAGCTTTGGCAGAGGCATGCCAGTCACGAGGCCAACTCCTTCAGGGCATTCAGTGACAGATTGTGGTAAGCTAGAGCCCTTCCTTCCTGCAACCATTTCTGTTTATTGCCCCAAATTCATCTCACGACGTGGATCTGAAATTACACAGCAAACCAAATCTGTTGTATGGCTAGGAGGTCTGAGCCATGAAGGAGAACTGTTTGGACACAACCTTATCCTGCAATTGGGCTTTGCTGTCATTGAAGAAAGGTGAAAAAGACCAAAGTGCCCTTCAAGCCTTGTCAGCGTCGTCCTGAAGTACTGTGTCCCAGCTAAAGCTGGCAGCCACCAGGGACCCCAGGTACTGATATAGATCATAGAATGGTACAGCACAGAAATATGCCACTCGGCATATCAAGTCTGCACCAGTGTTTTTCTGCACATGGACTAATGCCATTCTCCTGCTTACTCCACATAACCTTTAATATTCCTCTTTTTCAAACAACTACCCAACTCCTTTGTAAAAGAATTTAACAACTGTGCTCTTAAAATGGTTTGTGACAAAGAATTTCACATTCTACCCATCCTCTGTGTAAAGATTTTTTTCTAACGCCTTCTTTAATTCTTTTTGTGATTATCTTAAATTTGTGTCGTCTTGTTACTATCTTACCAACCAGTGGAAACAAACATCACTATTTAACTTTATGATCTTGAAGGTCTCTATTAACCTCATCTTTAGTAAAAAAATAAAGGGGGAAAAATGGGCGCTAATGGGTCGCAAAGCAACTAGCGCCCGGGCGCGGTGATGTTTGCGGCGCTCGCGAAATTGACCAGACATTTTGCGGCGGCGCTAAACACTCCCGCCATGATCTCCTGCGCCCGCAGATCGTGACGTTAGTCGAGCGTGCAACGCCCTGGTTGCGCCCCGGACTGGATATTGAGTGGCGCCCCCTGCCTTACCGCCTGCCGCTCGCAACGACAGGTTGAGGGGAGCGTTTTGCAGTCAGGAAGGGACTGGGGGAGCACTATTTAAAAGCGACCGCTTCCTGCCTTTTTTTGTCAGCGACATTTTTGCACCACGCATTCTGAGAGAGTGAGAGAGAGACTTCTGGAGAGATTCAATGCTGTGTGAAGGATTTTTGGGTACTGAGCAGCACTTTGCAGGTTCATTTTGATTTGACCTTCCTTGCATCGATTTAGAAGAGACTGTGGGGGCTGCACTCTGAGCTCTTTCCCTGGGCCTCTCCATTGTTCTTTCCAACAGATTTGATGTACAGGTCTCTCCAGGCCGAGATTCAAGACTGCAATGAGCAGGGTGTGGATGGAGAGCAAGATCAACCATCCCCTTTAAGAACTGGCCGGTGCCAGTGTGTCTGTGTTCCATTACTGACTGACATCACATGAGCTTCGCCAGCGCTCTGAGGTAGTGCCTCGCTCCTCAGCGTTAGCGCCTTAAGCGAGGTGTGTAGCACCTGATTTAGCGCTCCAATCACCTCCAGGGGCAATAGCAGTCAAGTTTGCAGTCGGAAGCGATAATTAGCGGCAGGCGCTAAACTTTGCGCTCGGCCGATAATTGCGCCCCAAACAGGGCGATACTGAATTTCTCCCCCAAAAGGTTTTAACTTCTCAACTCTCTTCATCACTGTAAACCCTCATCCCCAGTAACATCCTTATTAATTTGTGCTGTACCTTTTCCATTGCCTTTATATCCTTCCTATATTTGGGCTCACAAAACTGCACACAACACTCCAATTGCAACCTAACTAAGGTACAAGATGAAATTTAATGCAGAAAAGTGTGAAGTGATACATTTTACTAGGAAGAATGAAGAGAGGAAATATAAACTAAAGGGTACAATCCTAAAGGGGGTGCATGAACAGAGAGACCATGGGGTATATGTGCACAAATCGTTGAAGGTGGCAGGACAGGTTGAGAAAGCAGTTAAAAAAGCTTACAATATCCTGGGCTTCATGAATAGAGGTATAGAGTACAAAAGTGTGGAAATTATGATGAACTTGTATAAAACACTGGTTCAGCCTTAACTGGAGTATTGTGTCCAATTCTGGGCACCACACTTTAGGAAGGATGTGAAGGCCTTAGAGAGGGTGCAGAAAAGATTTACGAGAATGATTCCAGGGATGAGGGACTTCAGTTACGTGGATAGTCTGGAGAAGCTGGGGTTGTTCTTAGAGCAGAGAAGATTGAGAGGAGATTTGATAGAGGTATTCAAAATCATGAGGGGTCTGGACAGAGTAGATAGAAACTGTTCCCATTGGCAGAGGGGTCGAGAACCAGACGACACAGATTTAAGGTGATTGGCAGAAGAACCAAAGGCGACATGAGGAAAAACTTTTTTACTCAGCGAGTGGTTAGGATCTGGAATGCCTGAAAGGGTGGTGGAGGCAGACTCAATCACAGCTTTCAAAAGGGAATTGGAGAAGTACCTGAAGGGAAATAAATTGCAGGGCTACGGGGAAAGGGTGGGGGAGTGGGACTAGCTGAAGTGCTCTTGCAGAGAGCCGGCCTGGGCTCGATGGGCTGAATGGCCTTCTTCTGTGCTGTAACGACATTACAACAGTGACTACGCTCCAAAAGTACTTCATTGGCTGTAAAGCGCTTTGAGACGTCCGGTGGTCGTGAAAGGCGCTATATAAATGCAAGTCTTTCTTTAACCATTCTATGATTCGATTCTATAAGTTCAACATTGCCTCCTTGCTTTTGTATTCGATGCCTGTATATACAAAACCAAGGACACAGTTTGTCGTTCTCTACTCTTTTCTACTTGCACTACCACCTTTAATGACCTGTGTATCTGCACTTCAAGGTTCTTTGGCTCCTCTACTACAAAATACTACTATTTAAAGTGTATTTCCTTTCCCTTACTTCCAAAATGTATTATTTCACATGTTTCTACATAAAACTGCATCTGCCCACATCCTGCAGTCTTTTACAATCCTCGTCATAATTTGTCATATCCCTCAATTTGGTTGTCATGAGTTAATTTCAATATTGTTCCAGCACTGCATACCCATCAGACTGCTTCAGACCTCCAGGGATTGACTCCACTGCCTCTACCCGAGTCCTCCTCCTCCTCTGGTGGGTCTTCACACTCTTAGCATCTTCTGACTCATTGTTCCTCTCTAGCCGTGGATTGGTCACCTCCTGTAATCTGCAACCTAGGGAAGCTCCCTATTCCTCCAGAGTGGAGTATTTCCAATTGTTTCTCAAGATGACCATCTTTGAGCTTGAGCAAGATCACCTGGAGACACTTCTTACACATGTGGTGGTCCAAGACACACATTTTCCAGAAACCCCCATATCATGCAAATCCACCCATCTTAGGTTTCCACTATTCTGCCATAACAAATGAAGGGGGCGAAATTCATTATAGCCCAGGAGTGGGCACTAACTTCGGGAAAGTTTGAGATTTAGCGGCAGGTGCTAATGAATCTCGCTGCATGAAAAATTCAGTGACATCGCTCAAAGAAAGGATGGGAGCGCTAAATCAAGCGCTAATGACCGAGCTCAGTGGCGTTAGACTCAAAGCGCTAAGCAATTTCAGGTGCAGTCTAATCGCTAGTCATCATTGCCACAATCTCTTTCCAGTTCTTAAAGGGGAGGTTCAATCATGCTGCAGAACCTCATTCTCAGCATTGCTGGTTCTGCAGCTGTCTCAGCAAGCAGCAGAAGGCCAAGGAGAAGGAACACTGAATGAGGTGTCATTATGGCAGATCAACAGCCCAGGGAGAGAGCTCGCACATTCTGCGACCAAGCATTGGAGGCCTTGGTCCTCGCTGTGGAGAGACGGAGGGCGGTGCTGTACCCGGCAAGTGGCAGGAGGCCCTCGCCGCAAGTCTTCCGCACCATGTGGAGGGAGGTAGCCCAGCGGGTCTCGGGCAGCACTGTGGTCCCCAGGACCCACACACAGTGCAGGAAGAAATTTAATGACCTGACTCGGGTGGTCAGGGTGAGGCAATGCTTCAACAAATGCTACATACCACCATCTGAACCTCAGTCTTCACACACTGCCCAAAGCACCACACCCCCAGCACTCACCCTCCAACAATCTCCACCTACCAACACTCACACCCACATCTCACACGTTGCACACAATGACAGCTATTCAACTATGGCAGGCACGTCTCCCAAACACATTGCTCCACACTCACTCACACACTTTCCTCTCTCTTACAGGCCAAGGTCACTCACAACAGGAGGGAGCAGGAGCGCACAGGCGAGGGACAACCTGACACCCAACCACTTTCTGAGCTGGAGGAAAGAGTGCTGCAAATTATTGGGCGCCAGGTGGTGGGCGCTGTGGCCACTGGCGACGTTGACCCCCTTTGGGGGCAACAACGGTATGTTCATCCCAGTCCTTCTTCTCACATCCCACTTCCCCCCTCACCCCACAAGCCTTTCCCACTTTCCAGCTAATCATGCTATATGCATGCATTTCTCCCTTCCTGCCCCCCTCCCCTCACCTTAACCCGACTCCTGTGCTTTTATGCTTTCAGATAATGAGCAAGCAGCTGAGCAGCCTGTCCCTGAGACTACCACAGAGATCGAGGCGGAAGAAGAGGAGGACGAAGAACACACCACGTCACTGCATGTCTCACCCACAGGCACCAGCTCAGATACTGGCACTACGCGTTCTTTAGAGGCTAGTATAGTAGTGGGATCTGCAGAAGGCGATGCAGCGGGGACGAGCGGGCTGCAGCAAGGCCAGGGGGAAAGGGTAGCTCTGGGGCCAGCTCCCCGGAGGGCAAGTTCATGCACGGGTTGTGCTGCACAGGACTCAGATGAGGACCTCGATGGGGAGGCCTTTAGAAGAAGGGTGATGGGCCTGAGAGCCTCTCAGCAATGGTGAGGAGCGTGGAGGAGTCCGCTTCCAACATTGCACAGAGCTCTGCGCACACCATGGAGCCCATCATGTGCAGTCTGCAAAGGATGGTGGACTCCCAGAGAGACCATGGCGACCCAGACCTCATGCCGCGTGTGATGGGCGATCTGGCAGTTTCCATTGCAGCACAGGTGGAAGCCGCGCGACGTCTTAGTGCTGTAATGCAGTCTATGCTTGGTGCCATCGATTCTCAGTCTGCTCTCATGCAGTCTCAGCTTGATGCCACTCAAGCTCTGACAGCTGCCATCGTGGCTGGGTCGACCACGTCCATCAGGGCTTTCACGGTGTCGCAGCAGGCCAGCAATCTGTGCTCCAGCAGATTGCTAGTGATGCTGAGGTGCTGCCCCGGGGGAGTGGCAGTGGGTCAGTGGAGCAGGAAGCTGCTGTCCTCTCTCAGGATGACAGCATTCCTGCTCCCACCACTGGCACTCCGCCATTGCCCTTGTCGCTGCCTGTCATCCAGCCAGCCCAGACTGTTGCCGCCCATGCTGAGGTGGTGCAGTTTACAGCCGGGCCTTCCAGGCCCAGAGCTGGTCGAGGGCGTCCTGCAAGGCCATCTGAAGTCTCTCGCACGGACACTCAGCAGCCTTCCACCCGCCGTGCTGCAGCCACTGGGCCAACACTAGAGTAGGCAAAGGCACTGTAACGAGGAGCACTAAGGGATTGCACAAGGGTGAATAGCTAATATTGTTGTTGTAAATATGTGTTCACTGATTATTGATAAATTTATTAATTGGCTTTGGATGGTTTTGTGGTGTCTCTCATTTCAGCTTTGTGCTGTGATATGGCCTGCGACAGGGGTGGAATGATGGGGATGTGGTGAGCAACGGAGATCTGGGGTTTCATTTATTGGAACCACAGTCTGATGAGGCGGTCCTTCCGGAAGGCCGATTGAGTGGCTGCCTCCTCCGTGGCTTCTGTTCCTCCTCCTCGTTTTCCTCATCCTCCTCGTCCTCCTCCTCCTCTCCTCTTCCTCTTCCTCCTCCTGAGGTGGTCCCGCAATCCCTGGTGGCAAGGGCTGGGCCCTCATGATGGCCAAGTTGTGGAGCATGCAGCAGACCACGACGAAATGGGACATCCTCTCAGCTGAGTACTGGAGGGCTCCTCCCGAGCGGTCAAGGCAGCGGAATCGTTGCTTGAGCACCCCGATGGTCTGCTCGATGATGTTCCTGGTGGCAGCATGGCTCTCATTATATGAGTCCTGAGCAGGAGTGTTGGGGTTGCGGAGGGGATTCATGAGCCAGGTGGAGAGCGGATAGCTCTTGTCTCCGACCAGCCAGCCGCGAGCTTGATGTTGTGGCTGGAAGAGTGCTGGCACAGGATGAAGGCATCGTGGCTGCTGTCAGGATAACAGGCATTCACATCGAGGATTCGCTGTCTGTGGTTGCACACCAACTGCATATTAAGTGAGTGGTAGCCTTTGCAGTTACGGAAGACCTCAGGATTGTTATGCAGTGCCCGTAAAGCCACATGGGTGCAATCAGTGGCACCCTGCACAATGGGGAAGCCCACTTTCCTGGCAAAGCCACATGCACGTTCATCCTGCTTCTCTCTGGTGATGTGGAAGGAAATGTAGTCCCTTCTCTTACTGTAGAGAGCCTCTGTGACCTCCCGGATGCAGCGAACTGTGAGATGTTCACTATATCCCCTGTTACAGACTGGAAGGAACCACTGGCGAAGAAATTGAGGGTGACGGTAACCTTGACTGCCACTGAGAGAGCCACGGTCGACCTGATCTGAGGCTGGAGGTCTGGCTGCAGGAGGTGGCAGAGTTTGGTGACCACACCCTTGCTGAAGTGGAGCCTTCTCATACACTGCTCCTCGTTTAATTGGAGGTAGGAGAAGTGCTCTCAGAATACCCTCGGAGGGTAAGGCCTCCTGTTGAGAGCCCCGATGGCCCTCCTCCTCCCTCTGGCCACATCTTGCAATCTTTCTCGCTGCCTGCGCTCCCTCTGCTGTAGATCCTGGAGGGCAAGGTCGACTGCCAGTACAGTCCCCATTAATGTAACAATGTGTAGCACTTTGAAATTTTGTCAGAATAAAGATTACAAATTTTTAGTAGCCACACCACTCCTGATACTCAAAAACCTTTAAATGACTGAATTAAACTCTTGCACAATCACAAACTGACAAGGAAGCAGTGAAACAGCACTAACCTCACAGCTGCGACTCATCCCTTTAAATAGCGCCCCTGGAGCCACCATCCCCCTGCTTCACGCCTCCTCTTCCTGTCATTGTCGGGGCGAGGTGCTGAGGCAAGGGGTGATAATCAATTTGGCAGATCTGCCTGGCATTGAAGCCCCAGGCACTAACTGTTAGCGGCGGCGCTAAGGGTCGACTGGATTTGGCGTGCGGCGCTGGATTCTCCTCGCCCCGGCGCTACTTCATTAGCGCCCCGTTAGCACCCTCGCCAGGTGCTAACCAACCAAATTTCTCCCCCGAAGGGTTTGGAATCTAAAATACCTGAAAGTTCTCTTATGCCAACTACACTTCAATGCTGAACTGCACTTTACACCAAACTCCCTGTGCTGAATCAGCTGCCTTCTCACATTGCTGGCCTCTCATTGCCTTTTGCTTGTATAACCTACTCAAATCCTGTAGAAATAACAGTCAGCACACACAGGCTATACCTGTATGGTCTTGCACAGTCAGGCCCATTCTGGTCTGTGCTAAACTCCAGTTCAGGCCAAACTCATTTCCTTACCTTCTCTCAGCAAAAACTCATACAACACATCAGTCATTGAATCTCTCACCAGTAGAGCCTTATTATATGCCTACGAGAATCTGCCTGGTAGCTCATCTGATGAGTCACAAAGAAATTCATTCAGCTCTCTTAGCCACTCCCTCAATTTAAATTACATAGTCTGGTTAATGAAACTACTTGAACAGCACAATCTTCATACAAAAGCAAAATACTGCGGATGCTGGAAATCTGAAATAAAAACAGAAAATGCTGGGAATACTCAGCAGGTCAGGCAGCATCTGTGGAGAGAGAGAAACAGAGTTAACGTTTCAGGTCGATGACCCTTCATCAGAACATACAGCCTATTACACCAGCACACCGACAACACAGCCATCAACTTTTGTTCAGCCAAATTCATTTCTTTATCTTAGTAAAAACTTACTGGGATACATTTTAAACCCCAGCAGGTTTTGGGCACGCTGGTGATGGAAAGAGGATGAGTTCAAACACACTCGCAGGCCGAAATTTGAGGCCGAGGGTATTTTATCTCCCGGACGGTCAGTTACTCACCTGAAGCGGACGGGAAGTAGCAGCTCGCTGGTGGGCAGGAGCAGATGTTCGGGCAGCAGGAGGCTATCGGCTGACACCAAAGGGAGGCTTGCCGGTAAGTGGGTAAGTCACTGGAAGGGGGTTTTGGGAGGGCAAGTCCGGGGCAGTGGAGGCTGAGCCTTTCATTGGGGGGGGCCCAGAGAAGCATTTCTGCTCTTCAGCCCCACAAAGGAAGGATTAACATTTACTTTGGAGGACCTTTATGTCCTCCCAACAGTTGGCGAGCTGGTTTAACCTGGTGGGAAAGCTGTGGTGGCTCAGGCTTGAGTTAAAATATGATTGAAGTCCTATTGACGTCATGGGACCAGCGGCATTAAAATCCGAAACAGAGCGGGAAATGGAGCTGCTTCACTTTAACTGCTCACCAGCTCTTGTTGAGCAGGGAGAGTTAAATTTTCTCCGCTCTGTCAGAGCCTCACTCAAGTCAGCTTCAATGCCCTTTGTACCTTCCAATCAAAATGTTCAATATCCCCCCTCTTTAGCAATATAAAGCCATGATACCCACTGGGCAGCCACTACCATATCCATGGTTTACCCATTGTTCAAGCTGGTCAGTACAGCACACTACCTTTCCATGTGAGTGCACCATCTGTGAAAAGGAAGACGGCCATACTTTCAGACACTCCAACCATGTCTCATTCAACACACCATTGATGAAAACACTAAATAGAATGGATGACAGTGGACAACTTTTTCTCACTTCTCGTTCAAGAAAGATAGGTTCAGTTTGTGTCCCATTTACCCTTAAATTGATCTTGGAGAAGGAGTACCCATAGTTTACAGTTTCTCCATGAGGCCTGCAGGAGACACTAGACCGAAAGCCTTATGAAAACAACAAACACAATATAGTTGGGTTTCCCCGAGCCTTCTGCTTTACAATCTCAAATAAAATCACAACCTGTTCTACACATTGCTCACAAGCAAAATCCAGCTTGTTTCTTTCTGATTACTCTGCAGAACTCAGAAGAATCCAGTATACATGCTGCGATAACCCAACGAACCACCTTAACAGCCACGAACATCAGCAAGGTTCCTCGTAGTTTCTACACATGTATAAAAAAGTATGTATATCCTATACATTGCTATGATTTATTACTGTATAAGTTGCACTGTTTATCTTTTGGAATTTTTTACACAGAATACTTGCAGAAATATGATGTAATAACAGACACTACACCTAAGTCTATGCAAGTGTGTATATATTAGGGCTGTTTTTACAAATGTGTGATCCCTTGCCCACCTGAAACACATATTGGGAAAACTGGGGATGCTCTCGTCGCGATTTTCTGTACATGAAATTAATGGATAGAAAATCGTGGGAAGCGCAGCTGCCATTCGTTCCGCAGGTATGACTCCCCACCAAAAACACACATTCAGGAAATTGGCCCTGTCATCAATTCAGCTGAACAAATGGCTTAAGACTTTTACCTAGAACGTGCATTACTTTTCTGCAGAATAATAATTTTTTGTTTATCTGTAATATTTTCTAGAGTTTACAGTAAACGGTGCTTATTCTTCTTACTCGTTTTTTTTCTTATCATCTTTTTCTCCTCTACATTAGTTTTGAAGACCCGTTGATGTGTAAGTAATATCCTTCACCCTCTTAGTGTTACTGTAAGTGCTTCTGGAATGTTCAGTCCAGTTTGTCACTCTGGGGTGCTGACAGCATTGCATTATTCACGTGGAAGGAATCCTGGCTAGTGCCAGTTGCATATGTGCAGTTATATACTACACTGAAATGTTCCACATGTACCCAGGAACTGTGCCTTTAGAATAAGGCACAACTGTAATGCAATGCAGTATCAACACTTAAAGCAGTCTTCAGAAATAATGATGCATCACCATTATTAGCAGGATGAGCTGGTTCCAATAATATGATTTTACACAATGAGAATCAATTTTCATCACACTTGCTGGCGTTAAATTAAGATGTGGTCTGAGTGTGACTAAAAAGTCCACTGTGTGACAATTTGAGAATTGCTGGCTGGTTAAAATTAATTTGATCCACCCCAACACTCCTCAGATAATCAGCTTCATGTTAATATTTTTACTGCACTGTTAAATATATCCTGCAGTATACAAGCCAGTGTTATTACGACACTTATACATCCTGATGGGCATTATCCCCATAGTGTAAAGTGGGTACTGCAATTACTGCCAGGTGGATTATCTTCCTTATTGGCTCTCAATACAAGTGTGGGGAGGTCCAAGCCATTATAACCGGAGGATCATAACATTCCTCAAACTTACCAGTCCTTTAAATGGGCAGATCTTATCTTATTAAACACATCAGTTTATAACTACAGGTTAGAGTACCGTCCTTGGGTGTCCTTGTACACGAATCACAGAAAGTTAACATGCAGGTACTGCAAGCAATTAGGAAGGCAAATGGTATGTTAGCCTTTATTACAAGGAGGTTGCAGTATAAGAGGAGAGTCTTTCTAGATTGAATCCTGGGATGAGAAGGCTGTCCTATGAGGAGAGAGTAGAATGGACCTATATTCTCTGGAGTTTAGAAGAATGAGAGGAGATCTCATTGAACTATATGAAATTCTTAGAGGGCTTGACAGGGTAGATGCTGAGAGGTTGTTTCCGCCGGCTGGAGAGTCTAGAACTAGAGGTCATAGGGTGTGATTTTCCCAATGGAGGCGGGTTTCAGTTTGGGTGGGTTCCAAATCCGCCTCCACTGAGAGGTGGGAAAAATTTGCGATTTTTCCCCTAATTGGCCAGTTGATTTCAGAGGTGTTGGTTCCCCTGGGCCAATTAGTGTTTTGGGACTGAAACTCGCCTCTGCTGACGTCACTTATCCAGCTTCATTTAAGGGCTGCTTGCTGCCTTGGCTCATTCCACTGGTTTTTGGTTGATGCTGCACCACCTCCAAGCTGTTATCTCCTTGAAGAATGGCCAGCTCCAAGACAAGGGCCTCCCCGAGGCTCTCGGATGAGGCGCTGGGTATACTGGTTGAGGGGGCGAGAGCTAGCAGGGAGGTCTCCCAAAGAAACCAAGGCTGCATGGGTCCAGCTGGCAAGGGATATAACCTCCAATCTGTGTGCAGATTGGGTGATTGTTTCTGTTTATTGATGAAATGCCATCCCTGTGGGAATGTATTAAAATTAGGTGATGGCAAACTGTTGGCGTGATGGCATCTGTTATTTCGGCTTAGGCAGCTCCACATTGCGGGCTCCACGACACTTGCGTGGTCAGGTTGGTGGTCAGAGTGAAAGGAGGCCAGAGAGTCATGTCCATTTTCTCTCATGTGTTAAGAAGGAGCCAAGCACATGTGCCACAATGGGCAACCTATGCAAATCTGGCCATGATGAGTGCATTCCTTGCACAACGTGCTTCCATGCGCTGGCGCCTTCTGTCCTGTGCAGTATCAGGTGGGTAAGCAGGAGGTTGGGGCTCCTGCTGCTGTTGCTGCTGAGCTGCCTGGTTCTGCTGCTGCCGTGGCTGCTCCTCATCCGAATCTGAGGTCCATGGTGAAAGGAAATAAATGGTCCCATGCTGCTGGCAGATACCTCCGTTGGGGAAGCGCTCAGTCCAAGCGGGGAGAGGGTCTTCCAAGGAGGTCCCACAGTTGAGAGATAGAAGCTGCAGCACCTCCGACTTCGGTAGGCCTGCTAAAAGTGCTGAAAGACCTTTGGGACAAAAGTTCTGCCGCCTGCAACTGCTCCCTGATGAAAGCTCCATTTTAATGGTGGAGCTGCAGCTGTGAGGAGGCCACCCACTTGTCAACCCGCCAGGATTAGCTGGCGTGGTTTAGGAGGGTCGTGCAACACGCTGAAAATGTGGTAAAACAACGAAGGCCTGTCAAAATAGGATTTTCGAGGCCCTTAACTACTATTTAAGGGTCTTAACTACCTCTCCCGACTGATGGAGGTGGGACCAAATTGCACCCATCAAACCTGCCTCCGGCAAAATTGCGCAGAGGCGGGTTGGAGGCGGGTTCTGAACCCGCCCTCAGTTTTTGCCATTTTGCCAACTGTCCCGCCTCCAAACCCGCCTCCTCGGGGCTGGGAAAATCGCCCCCATAGTCTCAGGATAAGGGGTCAGCCATTTAAGACTGAGATGAGGAGAAATTTATTCACTCAGAGGTTTGTAAATGTTTGGAATTCTCTACCCCAGAGGGCTGTGGATGCTCAGCCGTTGAGTATATTCAAGACTGAGATCGATAGATTTTTGGGCACTAAGGGAATCAAGGGATATGAGGATAGGTCGGGAAAGTGGAGTTGATGTAGAACTTCAGCCATGATCTTATTGAATGGCGGAGCAGGCTCGATGGGCCGTATGGCCTACTCCTGCTCCTATTTCTTATGTCCTTTCTGATCTGATAATCCAACCTGATACTCCAATGCAGAACTGAGAGAGTGCTGCATTGTCAGAGATGCCATCCTTTGGATGAGCCATTAAACCGAACTCCTGTCTGTTCATCCGGATGTTTAAAAAGTCCTGTGGCACTATTCAAAGAAGAGTAAGTAGTTCTCTCGATGTCCTGACTAACATTCCTCCTTCATCAACAATAACTGGACGTTCCTCTCTTTGATGTTCGTGGCATATTTCTGTGTTTGCCTACGTAACAACAGTCACTGCACTGCACAGTTATTCACTGTATGTGAAGTGCTTTGGGATGTTTTTGAGAGATGTGATTTGCCGTTATATAAATCCAAGTACTTTCTTTCACCTTTCATTGTCCTTTCCTTCATGTTTGAATCGAGCCTGGCTAATGCAATGAAAATACCAACACAGAGCCCTAAATTTGACCAGTCACAATTCAGTTCTTCATGGCAAAAAATTGTCTTTAATTTGGTGATTTTATTCAAGAGCTCTTGTGGAAAAAGGAACTGCCATACTGTTATAGTAGCACTCTTCTGAGATTGGGGTTAAATAAAATCCTCCAGAATCATCCAGAGAAGACTCACAAAATAGTACTTATAACCCTTCCATTATGTACTGCCAGTTACTAACATGTAAAATGTACAGAGATGAAAACTCAAAAGCACTGCCTGCCAGGAAGACAGTATGCAGCAGAGTCTGAGCTGAATCCAGCCACAAAGTCAAGATATCCTGGAGTCCAAGTTTGAAACCGGCACATTATCATCCATCATTTTGGAGTGCAATAGCACTCTGAAAAACAGCATGAACATAAGATCATGGCAGCAGCCGTCCCAACAGAACTGTCACTAGTTTATTAAAAAATGAAATACCCTAAGAAAGGTGAATTAGAATGAAATATTACATATTGCAAGTTTGTAGGGGAGGCTCTCAAATACAATTGTTCTGACTCCTTCCTGGCATATTCCTTTAAAGTACATTGTAAGGGCCATATAACATGAACTTCACCCTGCACATAACCCAAAATAAAGCTGGCATAACAGTGCTAGGTACTGCCACTGGCTACGAAATGTGGAAAAATTTCCAGAGTCACATAGAGTAATCGGAGCACTGACAAACATTCATTTCACACTTGGGTCCTGAATTTCTTCAATGTCAGTTATGCTGTTGTTACATCGTAGTTGAGCGCAATGTTATGTCATTCACCAGCAGAGGGAGTTGCACGCAAGTTTCCTGGGATAAGTTAATTATCATATGAACAGGTGTAAGTTCGGGGATAATTCATGTGTAAAACTAGTGTAAGCAACTGAACCTCGCTCCAGGAAATGTGAGTGCAATAACGGTGTAACTGTTTAAAAGCACTGCAGACCCCAGTCTTCCGCACAATCCTGGGACACTTGACAGTTAAGGCTGCAGCAAGTGTTTTCTCTTTCAGTTCTTCTCAGATCTCTCCATGGCATCTGTAACCTACATCTTTATTCTATGTTGGCAGCAGCATAGCGGCAACCGTGCAGAAGAGGCGGGAGAAGAGCAGTGAACTTCACTGATGAGGACCTTAATGTCCTGTTGTAAGAGGTGGAAGACAAGAGACACAGGCTGTTTGGACTACGCTCGTGGAAGTTTGGCCGTGCTGCCCTAAGGGAGGTGGCACTGGCACTGACTGCAAACTGCCTAACCCCCAGGACTGCCGAGCAGTGCCGTAAGAAATGTAATGACTTGAACAGGGATGGCACACTCACCACACTCTCCCTTTCTTCCTTGCCTACCCTGGGCACCACCACACTCTTCACCCTCTTAAAGCAACACTCACATTACTAACCCTTCACACTGTACCTTGATTAAGGGCACCTACTAACTCCCTAGCCTGCACTATGGCTACACACCTCCAATTACAAACAAAAACTACATTGCACAATCCCCATACGCCTTCCTACATTCTAACATCTTCTCACCCCCACGTCTCTGACCTCACCTCTCCCATCACACTTGCCGCACACTCTTCCACTGCCAGGCTTACCCTTATGTCTTTGCAGGAGAAATGGGCAAAACATTGACAGAGGTAGGCCATTGGAGGGACATAAAATAATTGGAACTCATACATGCTCCCTCACACGATGCCATTACCTGAAAGGATTCCTTTCTGTGAATGTTCAGCTCGGTTGCAACCATCAGCACCAGATTTTTTTAAGTCAGTGCTAACTTCCGAGACAGCTGTCACAATGTCTTCAAGGACCATGCTAGTCCATTGCATACTGCAAAAAATCACCCTGCAGAGAAGCATTATTATGCAGGCAATGAGGAGCTGAAGAGGTTGCAAAGGCTCCGAGAGCTATTCGGCAAGCCCACGGCTTTAGCAGTCTACAGCTTCACCATACCCTCCACAAATATACCTTCACACAAAGTGACTTTAATATTGCCTGCAAATCTAAAATCTCCCATTTCTGCCACCTGATGAAACATACTTTCAAAACTTTGCCAGAACACACTTTGCACACACATATCAACTTCAGTGAAACTAAATTTTTAATAATCCTACATATGATTTGTGTGAATGCCCACTGTTTGGTTCCATAGTGTTTCCCCTTGGTGGCGGTGTGTGACATATGTACTCTTAAACTTAACTTTGTACTTCATCTAAGAGCTACATCAATGGCAAGAGATTGTGAGGTGGCTGGCTGCTGTGTGTCCATAAGAGTACCTTGGAATTTAATGGCCCGCCTCCATCAGTAGCTAAATTTTGAGATGGACTAAATGCAAGCTCCACCACTTCCAAAGCTGTGTGGGTGATCTGTGCCTGCATGCTTTCTGCCTTGTGGGAGGGTCCAAATATGTTGCCATTGTGAGAGATAGTACCCTCATCCATAGCTATTCTGGTCCTGCCCCTGCTGCTGGGCACTGCTTCACCATGGTCACCGACCAGTGGGACAGCAGACCTGATGGCTTGAATGAGATTATGTGAAGCCCTCACTCATGATTCTCTCTAACTGATCCCCAAGCCTGTTGAAGCTGGAAGAAATAGTAACCCAAGGTCTATAGAGGGAATCTGAACGTTCATGGGAAATGCACCAACTGACCGTGCCTCTGTCATACACAGTTCCTCTGCAGATATCCCGAGAGTTGCACGTGCTCCATAGAGGACCACGGTGTTGTAACTCCTTTGTGCAAAGTAGTATATCGGCAAATATTGGACGCCACATGAGCAGCAATCTCCAGCACTTTGCATGGTATGATCTCCAATGATTGCAGCCACTCTTGATACTGAGAAACCATTTTTCTTTTAAAAGCAGGTCCCATGAGAACCAGAACCACAAGCTCATCTGCCAAGGTGGGACATGAGCTGGCTCTCTGTAAAGCACGTTCCTGCTCTTTCTCAGCCACCACGACATGCTGCTGTTTAGTCATGCCGTGCGTCTCAGCAATGCACTCCCCTGAGATCCCTAACGTGGGACAGAGTGAGTAACACCATGTACTGTGAAGCACAGGCATTCCTCAGTTGGGTTTTCTGACACAAGTAAGGAAAGAGAAGAGTGGTCACAATGAGATCCTTATGAGATACTTTCCCATAAAACATTCAGTAAAAGGTGTGACATGGTAAAGCACTTCAGTAAATGCTTTGTTGGCAGTGTGTGAATAAGAGAATAGAATGAGAAGGAAGAGCAACAAAGGTTATCATGAACCCTGAGGTGATGACAGTTCTCCAGTACCCTCTATGGCCTCCCTTTTCAGAATGTATAGGGCTTCCTCCTTTGTATAAGGGGAGGGGACTAATGATACTGGGATTCTGCTTTGCATGCGCTTTCTCTGTTGTTATGGTCTGTCTTTTTCTGCAACCAAGAATACAAGAAGTGAGAAATTCTAATTGGTGAGAGGATTCACAGCGGGTAATTCTATGAATCTCCACTGCCAGCAGGGAGCTGCATGCACAGAGAGCATGGGTTGGAGATAGAGCTACAACATTGTAGTCCTGATTCTCCAACCTGCACTCTCTCTGAGTGTGGCATCATGAAACCCATGGTGGGTGGGATGGCATGTACATGCATCATGCAGCTACATAAGAAAGGAGGATTTGTTTGGCCAGAATGGATGTAAGGTTGTGAGTGAAAGAACATTTGCAGAGATGCATGGTGGTGCAAAGTGTACCCTACTAATTATTGGTAAGCACTGAAAATATTTTAAGACTCTGTGTGAGAATTGATTACAAGTCCCATACATGTTAAGTACGTTAATAGAAGGCAACTGATGTTTCTCCGACCTTGGCTGACCTGGTACGATTATTACGTTTATTTTTTTTCTTCATTCTCAGGATGTGGGTGACTGTAGATTGATACTGCTAGAGAGACAAGCTTGGAGCTATTGCCTCTCTGTGCCAGTAAAGAAAAGTTCTAAACACAGAATCTTCATTTACAGATTTTATTAGAGGAAATTATACTCACAGACAACACACACGATGATACAAAGGCTGCGGGAGACGTCACGTTACAGTTGCTGAGTTCAGTCGCAGGGCAATTAAACTCCTGGACCATCCCTAACTTCCTTACATTGGTCTCGCTTTTTATCCTTAGCTAAAAGATTGTTACATTATACTTCTTTCATGATCTTCACTTGGTTTACACTACTCAACTCAGCATTCCAGAGAGTGGGTCTCATAACAAAAGCTGTCCTTACATGTACAGAAAAGGTAAACATACAGACAGATGTATCTAGGACTACACAAGGCTATCTTTTATGATGTCAGTGGCACAGACTTGCAACGGGGCCTTGGTGATTTGAGCTGTCTTATTGACATTCTCCAGATATCGCTTGTTTCAACAGATTCTGCAAAAACTATCTTTTAATTACAAAATGGAGTTCTGAACATAAAATGGATTCTTTAATAAAACCTTTCCTGCTAGTATTGTTAACAACACTCTCTCCCCGCCGCCCCCCCCCCACCCCCCCGCGGTCCTGAAAGAAACTCTCAGGTCTGCACACACACTATCTTGTTTACATCATATACCGATCTTTATCCATCCGTTCCAGCAACCTTCGCTTCATTTATTTAATATTACACATCATGATGCAGACAAAGAAAATCATTGCACAGCAAACAAAGTTTTAATACTAATTATTGGCCAAATACTACCATATACTAAGAAATCAAAGATTTTAAAGATCCTCCAGCACTCCTTTTACTGTTATCTATCATGTGGATAATTCTGACGAAGTATTATTTCCTCCACCCCTCAACTATTCTAATGTCAGTGTTACCTCAGGGGAATCAACCCTGAATTTTGGAATTTCAAATTCTATGCCCTTCTCTACTTTAATTTCAATCCCAGTGATCGGTATCAGTGTGTTTAACTCTATTCTGGTGGTTTCATTAATTTGTATGTACAAAGTCCGTTTCTTTATGTTTCAGCGCCTTAAGTAGAAGTTTAAATTAGTTGTGATATGGTATATGTTCTCACTCTCCTGATCCACATTAACCATGTCATGTAGTGGCTGAGCATGTCCGAGACCCGTTCTTCGGTGCCTCTTCATTATACATTCCCCATACTGGTTGCCTCGCCCGCAACATTTCACATCTACACACACAGCGGTATCTCAAGATCAGAGCAAATGAGACATCAGATACAAGCCATTCCTGGCTTTCTCGGCTTTATATCAAAAGATTGGGGGATCTGGAGGTATTTGATTAGAATCTCCCCCTGCATGGTTGGGTAGTGGCCAGCTTGCAAAATATATCCCCATTGTATAAACAGGGAAGAGCCATCACCATGAGAAAGCTATTAACGAACTATTCTTAACTACTTTCCTGACATTTGCCATGTATAGATTGTAGATTGATACCCTTTTGGCACGTTGTTCCCAGGTGATTTTTGTTTCTCACGGGTGCACTCACACGTCCTTTTTCACTGACCCCTTGGTTCGGGTTTTCATAAAATTCACCCGTGATCACTAATAGCGCTGACTTTAGACACCAGTTGGTGATGGAGTTCTCTTGCTTCTACCTCATACCCTCAGTTACTTCCTCTGTCCAATTTACATGTACTATAATACAATCTTGTCATCTGATTGATATATTGGCCCTGGAGAAACCTTACCATCTAATAAACTATAAATCATCCCCTGTAAATTATTTCTATCACAGTCTTGTCCAATGCATTAATACTTTTACTTAGTTTATTCAACCCTTCTTGGACCTCTTTAAAATATCAAACATGTCCACAGTTACTGCTCAATCGAGTCAGTTTCCCTTTTTTTGAGTGTGCTGGTGGTCCTTTCCCAATGTTTTGTACACGTCCTATTGTAAGTTCTGAGAGACCTTTGCGTTCTTGCAGTATCCGTACAACTTAGTATGTCCCTAGTTTGGTATTGCTTAGATGAAAACTTTTTTTTGCAAACAAGTGATGTCCAAACTGAGTGGATTGACAGCAGAGACAAGAGTGCTCGCAATTGACTTTGGAGCTAACCGCCATGGCTCCCCCGTCCCCCCAAATAAGTTGTTTCGAAAGCTGAGAAAGGACACTGAATGGGTTAAAACTGGGCCTTTGAGAGGCTCAGCTTTACTCTGCCTTGTGACCATGCTGTGAAAGGATGTGACATTTGATGATGTTCTTCTGGTATCTCTAGAAACAAGTGAATCGTCCGCTTATAACAAAACCTGATGCACTTAATTTGAGTCCTGAAACTTCAAAAAAAAACTCGAATAAAGCATGATTTCTTTACATTCAGCACGGCAACTTAGCAAAATTTTTGATTATTAAATATTCAAGCAGAGCTGAAGATTTGATCTTAAATCCTTAATGACTCGGGAGAATAGAAGTAAAGGGTTAATTACTGTCTTGGCTGAGCGAAACTTGAAAAAGAAATTTGGGAGTGGAGTCAGCCAAAGCAGCAGTTTCAGGGTTGTTGTACGCAAACAAATTGAAAGAAGCAAAAGTTCCAGTCTGTTTAAATCGCAGATCTCATCTACATAAAACAAGACATCATCCTGTAACTGTAACTTTGCAATCCTCCAAACTCCCTTTACTCTTTTTTTACTGCTGGTGCATTTAATGGTGGTATAATGAAACCTGGGAGGGGTGGGGGAAGCTGGAGTAGGTAGAGCCTCAGGAAACTGAGTCTCGAAATGTGGCAGATGCATTGGCTTCTGCATATGGTAATTCAAGGAGAGTTTGCACTGCTCCCCGACGGTTGCGTAACTGTTCTCTACCTCTGCAATACGCAAGGCCGCATTTATTGCCCATCTCTATTACCCTGAGAAGGTGATGGTGGGCCTTCTTGTGAACCGCTGCAGTCCTTGTGGTGATGATGCTCCCATGGTGGTATTAGATAGGGAATATGAGGATATTGACCCAGGGACAATGAAGGAACAGTGATGTATGGCCATGAAGGAACAGTGATGTATGGCGAAGTCAGGGTGGTGTGTGACTTGGAGAGGTACTTGGAGATGATGGTGTTCCCATGACATTGCTGCTCTCGTTCTTCTTAATGCAAGAGGTTGCGGAGGAGGGTAGTGCTATTGAAGTAATCTTGGTGAATTGCTGCTGTCAGCTCTCTGATGGCTGAGTTGGTAAAGCTGGAAATTCCCAGATTCCATTCCTCATTTGAGCTGAGTTGGCAGACCTCAGCCCTGGGCAAGGGATGGACAAAATATTCCCAAGACTCGTGCTTCCATTGAGTGCTGAACAGGTATATATTCCATTAAATATAAAAATGATTTATAGAAGTATTGTTATTTGTTTATATTGATTGCGGTGCAGTCATAAAGGAGTTTTAGTATTTATAAACAAAGGCACGAGGAGGCGGGGTTGGAGGCGTGTGAGGTGGTAAAATCGCAAAAAATGGTGGGCGGGCCCAATCCAACCTCCATCCCGCCTCCGAGCAATTCTCGCAGATTCGGGGTTTCAGACACCGTTTCCATCCCACCTCCAAGAGGCGGGATAGGCCCTTAAGGCCCTTAAGAACCACTTAATTGCCTCTATAATCCCATTTTGAGAGGCCTTTCTGATTTTTAGACATTTCCCCCATCCTACACATCTCCTCTGGAACACGGCAGGTAATCCTGGTGGCCTCACAAGTGGATTGCTTACTAACAGCTGCAGCTCCACCATTAAAAAGGAGTTTTCAGCAATCATCATTTGCAGGTGGCAGAACTTTGTTGTCTCAGGTCTGGGGGAACTTTTAGCAGGCCTACTCATTGTTGTGGAAGTTTGGAGCCTGAGACCCATCTCCAGTGTGACCTCCTGGGAAACCCCTCTCGCCACCTTGACTGAGTGCTTCCTCAACTGAGGTATATAGCAGAAGCATGGCAACCATTTATTTCCTTTCCTCCTGGACATCAGATTCGGACGAAGACCAGCCGCAGCAACAGCAGAACCCTGAACAACAGGAGCGCCAAGCTGCTGCTCACCCACCTGAAGCTGCACAGATCAGAAGGCGCCAGTGCGCGACCACATTGCTGCCCGGGATGCAAGGGACACACTCATGTTGGCCAGATTTGCTTAGCCTGCACAATCAAACACTTTTGTCTCGCACCTTCTTATCAGAGCATCGACAATGGACAAGAACCTGTGGATTCCTATCACTCTGACCACCATACTGACAATTACAAGTCGACCTAAGCCCTCAATGTGAAAGTCTCATTTGCGAAATGACACAGGCCACAACTTCAACAGTTTGCCATCAAATCTGTTTATGATACCATGATAAGGATGGTTGGTCCAAATACAATACATCACAGCACCCAAGTGACTACCCTTGTGACTACTTGTGCTTTATCTTCCTCTTACGCGTGCTCCTACATGGTACTTCCCCTGTGGCCTCAGCAGATGTGGAGGCCCCTTGCTCACTTTCTTGCTGTTCCTGTCTTGACACCTTTGGCGGCCGTCCTCTGGGGTTGCGAACCTGTGAGGGCTCGGCAACAGTCTGCTGCTCCTGCGGCTGTGCAGGGGATGAGACGCCCATCTCAGTTGGGTGAGGACTCTGCTGGGGCTCTGACCAAGGGCTTTGCAGTGGCATGGTCGTGTGAGCACTTGGAGAGGAGCCCCCACTTCCTTGTTGTCTGCCACCAACATCCCTCTCATGGGTCAGCCCCACTTCAGAGCTAGCAAGTGTCTTGACAGCACCTTGCTGCACTTCAGGGGGGCCATGAGGACTCGTTTCTGCACTGGAAATCCTACTCCAGAGGACTTCCATGAAGGACTGGTTTGTATGCTCAATAGCAGACCATCGCTCCTCAGGAGATGTCATTCCATTCTGAACAATGACCATGTTTTCAAGACCCTGGCGACTAAGCTTCTCCATGGCCGTAGCCATCCTCTCCTCTACCATGGCCATCCTCTCCTCTACAGTAGCCAGCCTTACCATGGAGGTAGACATCCTTTCCACGGAGGTTGTCATCCTTTCCGCGGTGATGCATTCATGCGCCAATGCCTCCACAAAGGCTCTGCTCATGTTCGCGATGGACTCCTCCATTCGCTCCACACTCGTAGGGTAACACGGTGGCATAGTGGTTAGCACTGGTGCCTCACAGCGCCAGAGACCCGGGTTCGAGTCTGGCCTCGGGTGACTGTCTGTGTGGAGTTTGCACATTCTCCCCGTGTCTGCGTGGGTTTCCTCCGGGTGCTCCGGTTTCCTCCCACAGTCCAAAAATGTGCGGGTTAGGTTGATTTGGCTATGATAAATTGACCCTTAGTGTTAGGGGGGGATTAAATATGTGGGGTTACAGGGATAGGATGGGATATGTTAGGGGGAATTAAATACGTGGGGTTACGGGGATAGGGTGGGATATGTGTCAGTGCAGGCTCGATGGGGATTCTGTGTGAGAAAGCAGGGACAGGGTACTGGATTTGGATGATCAGCCATGATCGTATTGAATGGTGGAGCAGGCTCGACGGGCCGAATGGCCTACTCCTGCTCCTAGTTTCTATGTTTCTATGACCCTGGAGAAAAAACCTGCCAGAGACTCCTGCATCTGTTCCTGGAGTTCCAGCACTGCTCTCCTTCTGGATGGACCCTGAGACACAGGGTCGACATGCAGCTGAGCCGAGCTGGCAGAGTCCTGCACCCTCCGACGAGGACTCTCCACTGCTGTCCCTGTCTCCACCATCTGCTGATGCACACTTGTGATCTGTGATACACCAGGTGCCAACACTACTCTATCTCGCGAATGTCCCACCGAGGTGTGAGTGTCTGCGCTGGTGCTGGGTGCGCTGAATTCTGCTGACGCTGCGCCCTCAGAGGTTGCAGCTTCCTCTGAGGAGTCTTGTGGCTAAGGCTGTTCCTCCTGGACAGTGGGGACGGGGGCTCTCGATGCTCCTGTGGGGGAGTAAAGGAAAGAGTTAGAGATGTGAGGTATAGGTTGCATGCACATTGAATTGTGCAGATGATCATAAGTCAATCTGTTAGAGCATCAGAATCATTATCATTCACTCATGCAATGTCAATGAGAGATGCCAAACTATTCTGTCACCAGCTTGCTGTCATGCGCCCGTCTGTCCGTCCCCCACTTGGGAATCTTCCTCGTCACCGGCGATTTCCAGGGCCGCCTCCTCCGAGGTGGTGAGCTGGGCTACTGAGGGTGGCCCTCCTCCTGTCCTCGCTCTTTCCCTCTTATTGTGGGCTCTCTTTTCCTGCAATGAGGGACACAAGTGGAGTTTAAGTGAGAATGAAGGAGTGAGTGTAGAGAATCCATAGCATAGATGCTTAGAAGGAGACAAAGGGCCCTCCCTGTGTGTTGTAAGTTGTTGTCATTGCATCACAGTGATCGGGAGTGTGAGGGCTGCATGGTCGAATAGTTAAATGAATGTGACCATAGAGAGAGAGGGAATGGGTAAGGGTGCAGGGATGTAAGGGTCAAGTGCGATGTGGAGGAAGAGGTTGGCAAAGCAGAGTGCTGGTGAGGAGAGGCGATGGGGATCAGATTGAGGGTGATGGGAAAGTCATACTCACTTTTCCTGTGCGGAGAAGGTCATGAAACCTCTTCCTGTACTGCAGCCAGGTTCTGCGGCACACAGAGATTGAGTTGACCTCCTGGGCCACTTGCATCCACACAGCTTTCGTCTGCTGGGGAGGCTTTTTCCTCCCTGAGGAAGGGAAGAGCACCTCCTCATTTGATCTTGCTCCCTCCACCAGAGCTTGGAGGGAGGCCTCATCGAACCTTGGAGCACACTTTGGCCTACTGCTGGACATAGTTGCTGAATGAAGCGATCACAACAATGGGCATAAAGTTTAAAGTCTCCAGAAGAAGCAAGGCTGCTTGCAGGCCTTAAATCCAGCAGCATTGATGACGTCATCGGAGGCGACTTTCTGTCTGAAAAGACTCAATGGGCCAGGGGTTTCCACACGCTGGAAATTAATTGCCCAATTAGAGGAAAATCGCACTTTTTCCCCACTTCACTTCGGAGTCGGGGTCCTAACACGAATGCCACCTTACACGCCCCAGCCCGCCCACACTGGCAAAATCGAGCCCTGTGTGTCTGTCTTCACGGAAGAAGACGCAAAAAACTTGCCAGAAATAGTGAAGAACCAAGGGTCGAGCGAGAATGAGGAACTGAAAGAAATTAGTATTAGTAAAAAAATAGTACTGGAGAAATTAATGGGACTGAAAGCCGATAAATCCCCTGGACCTGATGGCCTACATCCTAGGGTTTTAAAGAGGTGGCTATAGAGATAGTGGATGCATAGGTTGTCATTTTCCAAAATTCCAAAGATTCTAGAATGGTTCCCGCAGATTGGAAGGTAGCAAATGTAACCCCACTATTTAAGAAAGGAGGGAGAGAGAAAACGGGGAACTACAGACCAGTTAACCTGACATCAGTAGTAGGGAAAATGCTAGAATCTATTATTAAGGACATGGTAACAGGGCACTTAGAAAATAATAATAGGATTGGGCAGAGTCAACACAGATTTATGAAAGGGAAATTGTGTTTGACAAATCTGTTAGAATTTTTTGAGGTTGTAACTCGCAGAATAGATAAGGGGGAACCAGTGGATGTGGTGTATTTGGATTTTCAGAAGGCCTTTGATAAGGTGCCACACAAGAGATTATTAAACAAAATTAGGGCTCATGGGATTGGGGGGGTAATATACGAGCATGGATTGAGGATTAGTTAACAGACATAAAACAGAGAGTAGGAATAAACGGGTCATTTTCGGGTTGGCAGGCTGTAACTAGTGGGGTACCGCAAGGATCAGCGCTTGGGCCTCAGCTATTCACAATCTACATCAATGATTTGGATGAGGGGACCAAATATAACATATCCAAGTTTGCTAATGATACAAAGCTGGGTGAGAATGCAAGTTGTGAGGAGGATGCAAGGAGGCTTCATGGGGATATAGACAGGCTAAGTGAGTGGGCAAGAACATGGCAAATGGAATATACAGTAAACTCTTTCGTATCCGGCACCTACGGGACCAAGATGGTGCTGGTTGATGAAAAATTCTGGATAAGAGAGGTAGGCAATTTTTAACACAGAAAAAATAAAAACCACTGACTAACTCGGCCACTGCGGGAAACTCGGACTCGGAAAAACGAGTGCTGGATGGATTCAGCAAGATTACCGGCTATCTATTTTGCCGGTTATTAAAGAATTCCGGATGATTAAGTGCCATTTAAACAAGAGTTTACTGTAATGTGGAGAAATATGAAGTTATCCACTTTGGTAGGAAAAATAGAAAAGCTGAGTTTTTTTAAATGGTGAGAGATTGGGAAATGTTGGTGTTCAGAGGGACCTGGGTGTCCTTGTACACAAATCACTAAGTTAACATGCAGGTACAGCAAGCAATTAGGAAAGCAAGTGGTATGTTGGCCTTTATTACAAGAGGATTTGAGTATAAGAGTAAAGACGTCTTACTGCAATTATATAGGGCCCTGGTGAGACCACACCTGGAGTATTGTGTACAGTTTTGGTCTCCTTACCTAAGGAAGGATATACTTGCCATAGAGGGAGTGCAACGAAGGTTCACCAGACTGATTCCTGGGATGGAGGGATTGTCCTATGAGGAGAGATTGAGTAGACTAGGCCTATATTCTCTAGAGTTTAGAAGAATGAGAGATGATCTCATTGAAACATACAAAATTCTTACAGGGTTTGACAGGGTAGTTGCAGGTAGGATGTTTCCCCTGACTGGGGAGTCTAGAACCAGGGGTCACAGTCTCAGAATAACAGGTCAGCCATTTAGGACTGAGATGAGGACAAATTTCTTCACTCAGAGGGTGGTGAATCTTTGGAATTCTCTACCCCAGAGGGCTGTGGAGGCTCAGTTGTTGAGTATATATAAAAATGAGAAGTCGCACAACACCAGGTTATAGTCCAACAGATTTATTTAATTTTACAAGCTTTCGAAGCAGTTCGCTCCTTCGTCAGGTAAGTTAGCAATGAGAGAATCTCCCAGAATCTCCCAGAGTATATATAAGACAGAGATCGATAGATTTTTGAATATTAAGGGAAACAAGGGATATGGGGATAGTGCAGGAAAGTGGAGTTGAGGTAGAAGATCAGCCATGATCTTATTGAATGGCAGAGCAGGCTCGAAGGGCCAAATGGCCTACTCCTGCTCCTATTTCTTATGTTCTTAAGTCACCCTGATACTTCACTGTCTTTAATGAATAGAGCTGGGAGACTGGATTTCCTTATGACAAAAGCACTGTAAAAACTCCTTGCAAATTTAGCATTGACATGCAGGACTTGTAGCTGATCAAGTAAAAGAAATTCAAGGCCATGGTGACCTTGACTGGTACAGGCAATGCATTCATCCCAGAGGGATTCCCACTGGGACATCCATGTCCCTAGTGCAAAGCAGTACTTTGAACAGAGCTAACTAAAACTAGCAGCAAAAGTCCTGAGTGAACCTCCAAAGCATAAAGAGATTGATATTTGAGCAAATAACATCAACCTTCAGTAGCAGCACGCCCTTTACTGTGGACAGTGTTGTGATATCAAAATATAGTTAAATTAACTCGGTGCTTCTAAATATACAGTAGCAGCACACAAAATGGCCACCTCAATGTGGTATCTGCCTCAGGGATAGATTCCTGCAGCTCTTACTGTCACTTATATAGTGCTGGTAGTTATTTGGAGTGAAGTTGGGGGAAATGGGTAGGAGGGGTTAGCTATTTCCTCTTGACCCTATTTAAATGCGATAGATCAGGCCTTAAAGAGACTGCTCATTTTTTGGGAGGATAATTCTGGTGCAGTTTTGTAGCAGCAGATTAAAGGAGGTTTTAAACCCCAAATCTGCCCCAAAACGGGTGGTAATTCAGAGGAAAATCCACCCATATATTTTTATAAAATAGGTTCCACTGACAGAATCTCCTGTTTTCTATAACAAGTTCTCAGATAAAATATTATTGATAACTTTATGCTCCAAATTTCTTGTCTTTTATTTAATTTAAAATGTAATCATAGAATAGTACAGCACAGAAGGAGGCCATTCGACCCATCGAGTCTGCGCCAGCTCTTTCAAAGAGCAATCCAGTTTGTCCCACTCCCCCGCTCTTTCCCCAGATCCCTGCTATTTTTTCTCCTTCAAGTATTTAATTATTAACATGCTTTTTTAAATAACAAGCGGAATTTGGTAAATTGTTCAAGCTAAAAGTCAGGTAACAGATGACTAAGTTCAAGAATAGCTAAAATTAGATGGAAAATAATTTCAATATCTGTTCGTTTGGCCAGAGTAGTGACTCATAATAAAAGGAGCTGGGATACCATTCAAACCTCTTACACTTTAACCATTGCAGTTGGTTCAGCTGCCACTGGATGGCGCCAACATAAAGCGATATATCTAAAATCCAGCTGAAAATGTATCAGTCCAAAAAGAATCAGATTGCTAGTTACTGGTCATCTAACTATCACCTTTGTTCTGATTTGTAACACTCAGTAATTAACTACTTTCCACATCTCTGAAGAAGATTGCAATCTTCTTTCTTTTGTCCTTCCAAATGGTTCCCCTCTTCTGAAGGTGCTAGTCAGGATGCTCCAGTCATCATGAGTGTGGTGCAGGCTTGATGGACCAGCTGGTCTTTTCCTATCGTATGTTCGTAAAGGGACAATGTGACACCACATCTCGTTACCATGGGATGCATGCTCTCATGTGAGGTCGTTTTTTTTATTCGTTCCTGGGATGTGGATGTTGCTGGCAAGGCCAGCATTTATTGCCAATCCCTAATTGCCCTTGAGAAGGTGGTGGTGAGCCGCCTTCTTGAACTGCTGCAGTCCTTGTGGTGAAGGTACTCCCACAGTGCTGTTAGGGAGGGAGTTCCAGGACTTTGACCCAGCGACGATGAAGGATCGGCGATATATTTCCAAGTCAGGATGGTGTGTAACTTGGAGGGGAACTTGGAGGTGGTGGTGTTCCCATGCGCCTGCTGCCCTTGTCCTTCTAGGTGGAAGAGGTTGTAAGTTTGGAAGGTGCTGTCGAAGAAGCCTTGGCGAGTTGCTGCAGTGCATCTTGTAGCTGGTACACACTGCAGCCACGGTGCGCCGGTGGTGGAGGGAGTGAATGTTTAAGGTGGTGGATGGGGTGCCAATCAAGCGGGCCGCTTTGTCCTGGATGGTGTCGAGCTTCTTGAGTGTTGTTGGAGCTGCACTCATCCAGGCAAGTGGAGAGTATTCCATCACACTTCTGACTTGTGCCTTGTAGATGCTGGAAAGGCTTTGGTGAGTCAGGAGGTGAGACACTTGCTGCAGAATACCTAGCCTCTGACCTGCTCTTGTGGCCACAGTATTGATGTGGCTGGTCTAGTTAAGTTTCTGGTCAATGGTGACCCCCCAGGATGTTGATGGTGAATGGCGATGCTAATGCCGTTGAATGTCAAGGAGCGGTGGTTTGACTCTCGTTGTTGGAGATAGTCAGTGCCTGGCACTTGTGTGGCGCGAATGTTACTTGCCACTTATCAGCCCAAGCATGAATGTCGTCCAGGTCTTACTGCATGAGGACCTGGACTGCTTCATTATCTGAGGAGTTGCGAATGGAATTGAACACTGCAATCATCAGCGAACGTCCCGTCCCCACTTCTGACCTTATGATGGAGCGAAGGTCATTCATGAAGCAGCTGAAGGTGGTTGGGCCGAGGACACTGCCCTGAGGAACTCCTGCAGTGATGTCCTGGGGCTGAGATGATTGACCTCCAACAACTACAACCATCTTCCTTTGTGCTAGATATGATTCCAGCCAGTGTAGAGTTTTCCTCCTGATTCCCATTGACTTCAATTTTACTAGGGCTCCTTGATGCCACACTCGGTCAACTGCAGCCTTGATGTCAAGGGCAGTCACTCTCACCTCACCTCTGGAATTCAGCTCTTTTGTCCATGTTTGGACCAAGGCTGTAAATGAGGTCTGGAGCAGAGTGGTCCTGGCGGAACCCAAACTGAGAATCAGTGAGCAGGTTATTGGTGAGTAAGTGCCGCTTAATAGCACTGTTGATGACACCTTCCATCACTCATTCCATGATTGAGATGGGGCGGTAATTAGACGGATTGGATTTGTCCTGCTTTTTGTGGACAGGACATACCTGGGCAGTTTTCCACATTGCCGGGTAGATGCCAGTGTTGTAGCTGTACTGGAACAGCTTGGCTAGAGGTGCGGCTACTTCTGGAGCACAAGTCTTCAGCATGACAGCCGGGATGTTGTCAGGGCCCATAGGCTTTGCTGTATCCAGTGCGCTCAGCCGTTTCTTGATATCACGTGGAATGAATCAAATTGGCTGAAGACTGGCTTCTGTGATGGTGGGGACCTCAGGAGGAGGCTGATTTGGATCATCCACTCGGCACTTCTGGCTGAAGATGGTTGCAAACGCTTCAGCCTTGCCTTTTGCACTCACGTGCTGGGCTCCGTCATCATTAAGGATGGGGATATTCATGGAGCCTCCTCCTCCATTAGATGTTTAATTGTCCACCACCATTCACGACTGCATGTGGCAGGACTGCAGAGCTTTGATCTGATCCGTTGATTGTGGGATCACTTAGCCCTGTCTAGCATGCTGCTTCCACTGTTTAGCATGCATGTAGTCCTGTGTTGCAGCTTCCCCGGGTTGGCACCTCATTTTGGTACGCCTGGTGCTGCTCCTGGCATGCTCTTCTGCACTTCTCATTGAACCAGGGTTGGTCCCCTGGCTTGATGGTAATGTAGAGTGAGGGATATGCCGGGCCATGAGGTTACAGATTGTGGTGCAATACAATTCTGCTGCTGCTGATGGCCCACAGCGCCTCATGGATGCCCAGTTTTGAGCTGCTGTTCTGAATCTATCCCATTTAGCACGGTGGTAGTGCCACAGAACACGACGGAGGGTGTCCTCAGTGTGAAGACGGGATTTCGTCTCCACAAGGACTGTGCGGTGGTCACTGCTAACAAAGCTGTCATGGACAGATTCATCTGCGACAGGTAGATTGGTGAGGATGAGGTCAAGTAGGTTTTTCCCTCATGTTGGTTCTCTCACCACCTGTCGCAGGCCCAGACTGGCAACTATGTCCTTCAGGACTCGGCCAGCTCAGTCAGCAGTGGTGCTACCGAGCCACTCTTGGTGAAGGACATTGAAGTCCCCCACCCAGAGTACATTCTGTGCCCTTGCTACCCTCAGTGCTTCTTCCAAGTGGTGTTCAACATGTAGGAGTACTGATTCATCAGCTGAGGGAGGGCAGTAGGTGGTAATTAGCAGGAGGTTTCCTTGCCCATGCTTGACCTGAAGCCATGAGACTTCATGGGGTCAGGAGTCAATGTTGAGGACTCCCAGGGCCACTCCCTCCCGACTGTATACCACTGTGCTGCCACCTCTGGTGCGTCTGTCCTGACAGTGGGACAGGACATACCCAGGGATAATGATGCAGGAATCTGGGACATTGGCTGAAAGGTATGATTCTGTGAGTATGACTATGTCAGGCTGTTGCTTGACTAGACTGTGAGACAGCTCTCCCAATTTTAGCACAAGTCCCCAGATGTTAGTGAGGAGGACTTTGCAGGGTCAAATGGGCCAGGTGTGCCGTTGTCGTGTCTGAAGCCGGGTGGTCCGTCCGGTTTTATTTTTATTATTGTTTTTCGTTGCAGTTTGTTACAACTGAGTGGCTTGCTAGGCCATTTCAGAGGGCAGTTAAGAGTCGACCACATTGCTGTGGTCTGGAGTCACATATAGGCCAAACCAGGTAAGGACGGCAGATTTCCTTCCCTAAAGGACATTAGTGAACCAGATGGATTTTTACGACAATCCGATAGTTTCATGGTTACCATTACTGATACTAGCTTTTTATTCCAGATTTACTTAATTAACTGAATTTAAATTCCCCAACTGCCGTGGTGTGATTTGAACTCACGTCTCTGGATCATTATTCCAGGCCTCTGGATTACTGGTCCAGTAACATAACCACTATGCTACCATTCCCGTCTATACCACTCACATGCACTTAACATTGGCCTGAAATTTACGGTCAGCGACGAAGCAAAGGCATTCGCTGCTGCCCACAGAGATCTCGCGATTTCTGTGGCAAGATGTTTGCCTTTTTTGACGCGTAAGTGATTTCAGTGCAATATAACGGGGAATCCCTAACGCGATCTGCTGTGATGCAACAAGCTGTCTAAGCAGCCAATCACATTGCAGAATTCTCAGACAGGGAAGCAGGAAATGAGAACATGCTTTTATCCTGACGTTTTAAAAATGTTAGAGAGCAAAACAAAAACTGAAATAAATATGAACAAACTTTTTAAAAAGTTTTTTTTTAAGTTCCTTGAAAATTGTAATCTTTATCATAATTTCTTTTCTTTATAATGCAGAAATTTAACACTCCACAAAATTTAAATTAGTTTTTCAGGGCCATAATGTTTGTTTAGCAGTCAATACGCTGTTAAAATCCCAGTTACATCTAATCCAACAAGGCCTAACATTTAATGGGGTATTTAAAAGCGATATTACTGCAGAAAAGCCCCAAGTTTTTGTCAGTTTCCCAGATTTCACTGATTACACTGATTGCCAGCTATGAGGGGGGTTCCCCAGCGTAGCCTGTGTCGGAGCAGTGAATGACTGACCACAACTTCAGGACTTCTGCGTTTATATGCACATGCGCTACATCCTGAAGTTGCGGTCAGTTTCAAACGGGTAATAAAATCGCCGTTATTACCCACCGCAGATTCCGGCTCTTTGTGGGCGATCTTTTCCTTTGGTGGGAGAGAAGACAATCAGCACCACAGAAATACAATCGGGAAGCAGCAGCTGCACCGAAACCCCTGAGCATACATTAGGAGGCGCTGCAAGTTGTGGACAGGCAAACAGGAGAGGGTGAGGTTGGAGGCAAGGTGGCAACAGAAAGTTGATAAAAGCTGGGAAATGCTCATCATAGGTAGTGTCAGCTTTATGCGCTTTCTCAAAGTAGTGCAATACCCTTACACTGATTCACTATTTCTTCAAAGGGGAATGTCACTGTGTGCACAGCTAAACTAGCTCTTCTGTGTCATAAAACACGGGGCGAAATTCGACTGTTTTGCGCCTGCTGTTAGCAGCTCTGGGGGGGGGCGCAAAGGGCTTATCGCCTGGGGGGGGGGGGGGGGGCGGCGAAAAAAGCGTCTCCCGAGAAATTCGGCGGGGCATTGCTGAGGTGCTACATGATAGCGCCGCGCCCCTGGCCGCCGGCAATGACATCATTGCTGTGTGCCGCAACTGCTTAGCGCCCCGCGGCATCCCCTTACCGCCCCGCAGCAGAAATTCGGCTGCGCCCCGCAAGGCTGCCATGGGTGATGTCAGCGCCAGCCTCGCGGGTTGCGAACTGGGCCGACCTCCACTCGCGGGGCGGTATTTAAAGGGGAGGTGCGACCACGACCCACGCCACCATTTTCTTTTTTTGGCCGACCCCGAGTCGGTCCTCCGAGGTGGGCCATGGCATGGTCCTGGCCGCCATCGCGCAGCCCGACACCGCGTCTCGGTGCCAGGCTGCGGCCGCGACACGACACCGCCCTGGTGGCCTAGTGTGCGCACTGGCCCTCCCCTTTAACTGAAGGGGAGGGGAGTTGAAAAGCGGCAGCGCTCCGCAGAGCATCGGCCAAGCGCTGCCGATCGTGCCCCGACATCGCCTCGGTTACCGCCCCACCAGGAAGTGGAGCGCCCAAGATTGCACTCCACTTCCTGTGCGGGGTGGTAAGCCGAATTTAGTGGCCGGGGCGGTACTTCCGCGCCAGGCGCTAAATGTCCGGCCTTAACTCGGTTACTGTCCCCAAATGGGGCATAACCGAATTTTGCGCGCAGTAACTCTTCTGTGTTTTACATCTTGCAGGAAGAGACCAGTCATGGCAAATGGGGAATCTGCTGCCTGTTCACCCTCCTTAGACTGTAGGGAATGAGGTCCTTCTACCCTCCTTCATCATCACATTCTGCTTCCGGAAGCAGCAGGTCTTTCTTCATTACGCTGTTACGCAGTTTAAAGTTGTGAAGCTTGCTGAATATTCACTAAAGGAAATGAAGAGCTGCAGGTAATATACAGACCTGATCAAATAAGCCACCAGCCTCGCCTTCCCCGATATTCATGGCTTTGTCTAGGTCACTAATCTTCAGGGCTTTGTGAGGGCTACGATGTCAGGTACTGCTCTTCCCCGTCTTGCTCCTGTCCCTGGCATTATGTGCTGTTTTGTCCTGCAGAAAGAGAGGGCGAGAGTTAGTGAGTGGCTGTTAAAAAGGTAAGTGGGAATGTGTCGAACTTGTGCACATAGTGCAACTGCTGTGAGCTAGAGAAGATATAAGATGGAATGAGGATGGGGAGGTGATGAATGTAAAGCCAAGTATGTGGAATGTGAAGTGAGGAATCACAGAATTGTTACAGCACAGAAGGAGGCCATTCGGCCAGTCGAGCCCATGCTGGCTCTCTGCAAGAGCACTTCAGCTAGTCCCACTCCCCCGCCCTTTCCCCGTAGCCCTGCAATTTTTTTTCCTTCAGGTATATATCCAATTCCTTTTGAAAGCCGTGATTGAGTCTGCCTCCACCACCATTTCAAGCAGTGCATTCCAGCTCATAACCACTCGCTGCATAAAAATGTTTTTCCTCATGTCGCCTTTGGTTCTTTTGCCAATCTGTGTCCTCTGATTCTCAACCCTTCCGCCAATGGGAACAGTTTTTCTCTATCTACTCTGTCTGGACCCCTCATGATTTTGAATACCTCTGTCAAATCTCCTCTCAACCTTCTCTGCTCGAAGGAGAACAACCCCAGCTTCTCCAGTCTATCCACGTAACTGAAGTCCCTCATCCCTGGAATCATTCTCGTAAATCTTTTCTGCACCGTCTCTAAGGCCTTCACATCCTTCCTAAAGTGTGGTGCCCAGAATTGGACACAATACTCCAGTTGAGGCCGAACCAGTGTTTTATACAGGTTCATCATAACTTCCTTGCTTTTGTACTCGATGCCTCTATTTATGAAGCCCAGTATCCCGCATGCTTTTTTAACCGCTTTCTCAACCTGCCCTGCCACCTTCAATGATTTGTGCACATATACCCCCAGGTCTCTCTGTTCATGCACCGCCTTTAGGATTGTACCCTTTAGTTTATATTGCCTCTCCTCGCTTCTTCCTACCAAAATGTATCACTTCGCACTTTTCTGCGTTAAATTTCATCTGCCACGTGTCCGCCCATTTCACCAGCCTGTCTATGTCTTCTTGAAGTCTATCACTATCCTCCTCACTGTTCACTATACTTCCAAATTTTGTGTCATCTGCAAATTTTGAAATTGTACCCTGTACACCCAAGTCCAAGTCATTAATGTATATCAAGAAAAGCAGTGGTCCTAGTACTGACCCCTGGGGAACACCACTATATACCTTCCTCCAGTCCGCAAAACAAACACAGAATCACAGAATCCCCACAATGCAGATAGAGGCCATTTCGGCCCATCGAGCCTGCACCGACACATATCCCACCCTATCCCCGTAACCCCATATATTTAATCCCCCCTAACACTAAAGGTCAATTTATCATAGCCAAATCAACCTAACCCACACATCTTTGGACTGTGGAAGGAAACCGGAGCACCCGGAGGAAACCCACGCAGACACGGGGAGAATGTGCAAACTCCACACAGACAGTCACCCGAGGCTGGATTTGAACCCAGGTCCCTGGCGCTGTGAGGCAACAGTGCTAACCACTATGCCACCGTTCACCACTACTCTCTGTTTCCTGTCACTTAGCCAATTTCGTATCCATGGTGCCACTGTCCCTTTTATTCCATGGGCTTCAACTTTGCTGGCAAGCCTATTATGTGGCACTTTATTAAACGCCTTTTGGAAATCCATGTACACCACATCAACCACATTGCCCTCATCAAACCTCTCCGTTACCTCATCAAAAAACTCGATCAAGTTAGTTAAACATCAATTTGCCTTTAACAAGTCCGTGCTGGCTTTCATTAATTAATCCACACTTGTCCAAGTGACTGTTAACTTTGTCCCTGATTATCGTTTCTAAAAGCTTCCCCACTACCAAGGTTAAACTGACTGGTCTGTAGTTGCTGGGTTTATCCTTTCACCCTTTTTTGAACAAGGGTGTAGCATTTGCAATTCTCCAGTCCTCTGGCACCACCCCCGTATCGAAGGAGGATTGGAAGATTATGGCCAGTACCTCCGCGATTTCCTCCTTAACCTCCCTCCTAGGATGCAACCCATCCGGTCCTGGTGACTTATCTACTTTAAGTACAGACAGCCTTTCTAGTACCTCCTTTTTATCAATTTTTATCTCATCCAGTATCTCCACTACCTCCTCTTTCACTATGACTTTGGCAGCATCTTCTTCCTTGGTGAAGACAAATGCAAAGTACTCATATAGTACCTCAGCTATGCCCTCTGACTCCATGTATAGGTCTCTTTTTTGGTACCTAATCGGCCCCACCCCTCCTCTTACTACCCGTTTATTATTTATATGCCTATAGAAGACTTTTGAATTCCCTTTTATGTTAGCTGCCAATCTAATCTCATACTTTCTTCCCCCCCCCCCCCACTTATTTTCTTTTTCACTTCCCCTCTGAACTTTCTATATTCAGCCTGATTCTCACTTGTATTCTCAACCTGACATCTGTGTTGCGCGCTCCTTTTCTGCTTCATTTTACTCTCTTTCGTCATCCAGGGAGCTCTGGCTTTAGGAAGGGGTGCTGGGAGGAGTTAGTGGTTGTGCAAGTGTGAGAATTTGAGAAGAGAATGGTGTTAGTGTGTGGTGTGAAGAGAGCAAAAGAAGAAGTGAGTGTGTTTGGAATTAGAAAGAGAGGTGTTGCTGTGTGCTCTTATGATTATCTGTTGAAGGAAGTGATGGAGGGGAGGGAATTGTTGAGAGTGGTGGGAACGGGGTGAAAGGAGTGGTGGCAGATGTTCTTGACAGAGATGGAGAGGTAAAGAGCTGTACTCATCCTTGCTGCTCTTGTGAGGTGTTTGAACCTCTTCCTACACTGAAGCCAGACTGGAGTGCAGCATCACCCCGGCCAACAAAATTTTAATTTAATTTGTTAAGTTTTATTTAAAGTTATTTTAGTTACAGTCTATTTGATTATGTACCCATCAGAAGAGTACACTGAAGCCAGGTCCTGGGAGTGATGCTGCTGACACTGACTCTCTGAGCCGCCTCTG
Source organism: Squalus acanthias (assembly GCA_030390025.1). Lineage (NCBI taxonomy): Eukaryota > Metazoa > Chordata > Chondrichthyes > Squaliformes > Squalidae > Squalus > Squalus acanthias. The sequence goes on along the minus strand of CM059436.1, from coordinate 24,649,897 downwards.
TCCAGACCTGCTGGAAAGTGGCCTCGGGGTGCTCTGCGGGTGCCGAGGAACAATACCTTCCTCTTTGCCCTGACCTCATCCAGGGAGGCAGCAGAAAACCTCAGGGTAGCCCTGCGATTCATTCTCCTAATGGTCCTTCTTCCAGCAGTATAACAGCTAAATCTGGCATTAGGGAATACAACCTCGCATTCCTATTTTAAATGTGCCTCAGGAGGCCCGCCAGAAATTGTGCAGAGAAAATGGGCGGGCTGCCCGTTTTCCAACGTGATCGGGTGGCCAGCTGTCAATCATGTTAAAATGAGGCACGGGAATTAAAATCGGCGGGTCTCACATTGATGATATCATGGGGGCTTTTGATTCAGGTAAGTGAAGACCAGGAGGGGGGAGAAACGGAATCTGGCAGGGTTGGGAATGGGAAAGCGGGGGGGGGGGGGGGAAGCAGAGGCTGGTGGGGGGGGAAAGCAGAGGCTGGGGGGGGGGGGGGAAAGCAGAGGCTGGGGGGGGGGGGGAAGCAGAGGCTGGGGGGGGGGGGGGAAAAGCAGAGGCTGGGGGGGGGGGAAAGCAGAGGCTGGGGGGGGGGAAAGCTGGGGGGGGGGAAAGTAGAGGCTGGGGGGGGGGAAAGCAGAGGCTGGGGGGGGGGAAAGCAGAGGTTGGGGGGGGGGGGGGGGAAGCAGAGGCGGGGGGGGGGGAATCAGGCGGGGTGTATAACCTGCGGCTGATCCGCTCCTGTTTGCATTAAGCTCCCGCTAAGGTTGAATTTCACCCCACCATTTTTATATTAGAGACTGATAATAAATTTCTAATTAAGAAAGTTACTAAATAATTAGCTGTAAAAAGTTTAGAAAATGAAAGGAATAGTTATTTACCTATTGGCCACAAAGGAGAAAAATCAGCCAGGATTCACTATCCAATGACCTGTGCATATTATGAGAGGACAGGAACAGGCTCGCTGCAATGCTCCTTATGGTCAGGTAGACTCATTACCTGGGCTCCTGCATGAAAATTAGCCACCTGGGTGAGGTACTGGAAGGCAGCCAGCACACATGGGACCAGCAAGGAGTCAGACAAGGAAGGGAGAAAAGGGGAGAGGCCTAAAAGTGTTTTGATAAATTTGCAGTGCACTCTGAGGATAACAAGAAAATAATATATAAAAGTGTGTAGAAAATAAACTTCAGTGAAAAAATATTGTTTTGCTCACTGTTGCCATAGCTACGTCCCACATAATAACCCCAGGAACATTAAGCTGATTCCTGTCTGTTCTCACCTTTCTGTTTATAAATTGTCACAGCTAAAAAGCCCCATGACAGCTACCATATGGCAACTGTGAGCTGAACGACATTTGTTTTGACAGAACTAATGAGCACCTAATTCCTAATAAACTTACCTCCACGATTAGCCACCATATAAAATGTTATTAGTTCATGTGTTAATTTTGAACAATTGGTCCTAATAACAATGTGTAGGTAAGAAGTTGTTATTAAATATATATAATTGTATATGTGTAAAATTTCCCTGTAATCCATTGCAGACTTTGTCACTGTAAACCTTCATTGATGTTACAGAGGAGCATCCCAGCAAAAATTGACAACACAACAATAGATGATGTTCCCCTGATGGTTTCATCGGTAAATGCACTGTTTGGGGTAGTACTAAGTCATATAGACCAGAAGTTCCCATATTGAATCCCAAATGTGTGCTCCAGGATTCCTGCTCCTATCCAGTAATTCCTCCTGGAAAATGCACATGTGTGGAATAGGTTTTGCTGTGATGCATTCTATGGTTGAATAGTCTGCCTAAACTCATGGTCTAGGCTCATCCATGAAAAATGATTAATCGGGCAAGGAATTAGAGGGCTGTCGCCACCTGTGGAGCCATATTCCAGTAAGAGTCAGCGTCTTCAGGAAAGGAGGTGACAGGGCGAGCAAAAAAGATTCGTTTAACAGTACAACCTATTCCATTCATGTGCCAGTATTATTTTGAGCATCATAAACAGTCTTGTACAACTATAAATAAATAAAACATGCATTTTTCTAAATAAATTAATTGCATTGAATTGAAGCATGCTTTGCATTCCACTTAAACTATACCCTAGATACAAAACTGAACACTTGTCATGTGATTCAGAAAGTACTGTGTTAAATTTATGACAACCTCAAGTCTCACGGGTAATCTGTTAATGGTGGTTCAGTGGAAACGTTTAGGGAATAGAACGTGTGGCAACTTTTCTTAGAATCTGTTTTTTTTAAACTATATATAGATGCATGTTTAGATTCTGATCAGTGACAGATAAGCCGAAAGGAGGGTTCTTATTAGCAAAGAACTGTCACAAAACCCAAAATCCTGACACATTGCTTGACCTCAGAGCTACTTGTCTGTCTCAGAGATGCTGCTGTGAAGTCAGGAAACTCATAGGCATCAACCAAATATATCAATTTAAAATTTTGCTAAATAAAGAGAAAACTGTGCCACTGTGTGATCTCTGAGCAATCATGAATTCAGAGACGGATGTTGATTAGGTTTATCGAAGCAGGGTCCCTTCTCATACTCAGCTTCACCTCATAGTAAGGCAGTTCCTGGTGAGCCACAGTAAATGCAGATTCGCTCACTCATTTAACAAATTTTAAAATAACTGACTGCTTTAAAGGGCTATTGTTGTACTGTACTGGAGTGTGACAATTTTGGGCTTTTATGAAATCATTTTCTCTCAAAGGTCAAACAGTAGTTCCCATAATATGTTTAAACTAAAGATAAAAAGCATGACAATACGTCACAGGCCAGGTTAACTCAGGATCAATTACTGTAAGAATCTGGAAGAAGAGTCATGGCTTCAAAGAGAGCAGCAAATTACAGCAGGAATATCACCCTGTCTTAATATGGATGGACACGATGGGCACATATGCGTGTTGAGATTAGATTTTCTGACAAGCTGCATGGATTCAGGCAAGCAGCGACCAGGGAATGGTGTGAATTTTAATTTTGCTGGCTCTCTGCTGGATTCACTTAGCGTGCTATTTTCCAGCTGGTCTTTTAGGCCAGTGTAGAATGTCTGTAACTAATTTCATGATAATGAACTGTGATTCTGTTTCCCAGGTTTTATGTACTGACACTTAGCCCATCCATATGAAATGGGGTTAAAGACCAGTAACATTCTGGGCTTTCAGGAAGTAGATTCATGAATTCCCTGCCTACATTGAACCATGGCAGTACTATCACTGTAAGGACTGCAGCAGTTCAAGAAGAAGCCCACCAGCACCATCTCAGTCAACTAGGGATGGACGATAAATGTGGCCTTACCAGCGCCGCTCAAATTCTGAGAACATAATTTTTTAAATGCTGAACTACTGGAATTTTGATTGCTACAACCAAAATTGTGAAAATGTGTCTAGTATTCAGTGATCCTCTGCCCCCGAGGTTTATGGAGGCTGAAGAAGATAAACAAAAAGATGCCAAGGAGGTTCGCCTGCACCAGAGATAGTCTGTTCATGTCCACGCTTAGCCACTGAACCTTATTACAAACCCAAGTGCAGCTACCTAGGACAGTCAGGTTAAGGTTCACCACAGAGGCAGTGATGGATCTGCTACAAGCTGACCTGGTGACAATCTTCATCACAGGGATAGCACTACCAGCGGCAGTCAGGTCTCAAAGGCCCTCAACATGTCAAGGCCTCTGGTTCTTCTAGGCTAGCACAGTGAATATTTGTAGCATCAATCTGCAGTGCACAAACAGTGATGGTTTGTTCCCCACCTTTATCACTTTTCTTATGGAAAAACAATTGCAGGGCACTTCAATTCTTCCAACTTGCCAGATTGCCCAAAGTCCATCGCGTTACTGGTTGAACGCATATAGCCGTCTGGACCCCTAGGCACAATGGTATGCCATTTATGAACTGTAATGGTTTCCACTCCATCAATGTCCAGGTGATCAGTGACCAGCAACACAGAATCATACAGGTCAATGACCACTTCCCAGACTGCAGCCACAGTTCTTTCATATTAAGACAATCCTCTGTGCCTGGTTGATTTGAAAGAGAAGACAGACTTGGAAGCTGGTTCTTAGGAGACCAAGCCTACTGTTTGCAGCCATGACCAATGGCACCCTTTCCCATCCCATGGTCACAAAGTTAACACAGATACAAAGAGGCCCAAGCATCCACTGTGACAAAAATATACATTTGTCTGTTGATTTTTTAACTTGCATAGTCATATTACTGGAAACAGAACACAAGGTTAACTGTGGTTTTTGTATGCCAGGCTATGCATTGCACAGAAAATACACATTACGCTATGGCAGATGAAGGTCAATTATTATGTGAAATAAAGGTGGTTTCATATATTAATGCAGAAGCATTCAATTCCAGTTGTCACAGATAGATCAAATGGGAGGAAAAACAGCCCTGACATTGTCAAAGATTGGCAATCAATTTAACATTGAAACGGGACATTAACAAGGGAATTGCTGTCTTGTTTCAGTATCATTTAAAGGCACTCCTCAAATCAAAGAATTGGACCTCAGCCTGAGATAGTGAGTTTGATTGACATCTATGTCTGAGACCTTTGGGAAGGGGGCTAAAGTCATTGATTGGCATTAATTGGTGATTGATTAGTCCTCTTGGACTAGAAGCCAGAAGTCTCCTATTACAGAATTATATTGGACGTCAGGTGTCAGTCTACAGTGATTATTTGAGTCTTGTAGCAACAGTTGAGGTGTGTGTTTTTTAATTTCAGGCCACCTCAGCAAGGAAGTAAGACCAAATTGAAGCTTCTGCAAGCAAACTTCTGTTTAAACTTTATGGCCCTGAAACTCCTAAGGGGTTCCACCAGTCTCCCACTGAAACTCCAGTGGGAAACTCATGGAACCCGCAGAAAAACAGGGATGTCGCTTTGCACTAAATCTCCACGGTTTCCAGGTGTTTCCTTACTGCCGCTCCTTACAAGACAAAAGACAGCAGGGTGAAGTCAGCATCAGGGATCCTCTAATTCTGGAGTTCCCGCTCCTTTGGGAACCAGCGATGTAGTGGCAGCTAGAACATCAAGTGAGTGGAGGTGTATCAACCTACAGAAGGGTGTACATGGGTCACACTGATGGGGTTCAGTCCAGGCAATCAGCCTGGACACATGAGGAAGCAGAATTTCATTATATTTTTTAGCCAGATCAGTGCCGTTGCTCAGAGGGGCGATAGGAACATTGATGAGTTTTGGGAGGGAGGGGCAAAAGTAATTCCCCCACGGGGGTGGGTATGTGCCATAGTTCCCTGTAGTCATGGGCAGATGGGTGCCAGAGATGCGCATGAAGTGGCTCTTTCACCTGCATAGCCTATGCAAATGATAGGTCAACGTTGGAGGGCACCATTGGGTGCAATCCTGGCATAACCATCAAAATCACAACCCAAGGAATTTTGGGGCCTACATTTAGAGAGAAAGCGAGGAGTGTCTTTATTATTTTATGTATCAAGGAGCATAGAGAAATATATAGGGAATTTTAACTCTGCCCAATCGTATGTTCATTCATCTGTCTCATTTAAATAAAACCACTTGCTAACTCAGAGCCTGAGTTTTGGTCTAGTAACAGTTATTGTTATTGCATTCCCTTTTTCAAAGTGAGAAAAATCATCTGGCAACAGTTAATACATTCTGGTAGGTGATGTACAGTGTAAGGAATCTCTAATGATCTATGGGTCTCGCTATTGTTTACCTAGATATTGGGGAGACAAAAGTACATTCCAGATCAGAGGATGTAAGGTTTACTTACAGGAGTGGTCAGTGACACTAAACCCATGGAAATCTCTAGCGTAAAAGCTCGACAAATGTGACAGTGATCACAAAACAGACTATTGGCATCTTGAAGCTGCAAAGGTGGTGTCGCCCTGAGAGACAGCAGCCTCATCCATATATATTCTCTGCAGTTGGGTACTCCCTCACCATGCCCAGTACTCCCCCTCCCCAGGGTGGACTTACTTATATTCGGGCTTGCAAAAGGAGGACTAAGAATGCAGGGTATTGGCATCTTCTGCATCATTAGAAACATAGAAGATAGGAGCAGCAGTAGGCCATTCGGCCCCTCGAGCCTGTTCCGCCATTGAATGAGATCATGACTGATCATCCAAATTCAGTACCCTGTCCCTGCTTTCTCCCCATATCCCTTGATCCCCTTAGCCTTAAGAAATATATCTAACTCCTTCTTGAATATATTTAATGAATTGGCCTCAACTGCCTTCTGTGGTAGAGAATTCCACAGGTTCACCACTCTCTGGGTGAAGAAATTCCTCCTCATCTCAGTCCTAAATGGCTAACCCCTTATCCTTAGACTGTGACCTCTGGTTCTGGACTCCCCCGCCATCAGGAACATCCTTCCTGCATCTAGTCTGTCTAGTCCTGTTAGAATTTTATAAGTTTCAATGAGATCCCCTCTCATTCCTCTAAACTCTAGCGAATTCAAACCCAATCGACCCAATCTCTCTTTATACGTCATTCCTGCCATCCCAGGTATCAGTCTGGTGAATCTTCGCTGCACTCCCTCCATGGCAAGAACATCCTTCCTCAGATAAGGCGACCAAAACTGCACACAATACTCCAGGTGTGGTCTCACCAAGGCCCTGTACAACTGCAGCAAGACACCCTTGCTCCTGTACTCGAATCCTCTTGCTATGAAGGCCAACATACCATTTGCCTTCTTAACCGCCTGCTGCACCTGCATGCTTACCTTCAGCGACTGATGCACAAGGACACCCAGGTCTCATTGCACTTCCCCTTTTCCCAATCTATTGCCGTTCAGATAATAATCTGCCTTCCTGTTTTTGCCACCAAAGTGGATAACCTCGCATTTATCCACATTATACTGCATCTGCTATGCATCTGCCCAATCACCCAACCTGTCCAAATCATACTGGAGTTTCTCTGCATCCTCCTCACAGCACACACGCCCACCCAGCTTTGTGTCGTCTGCAAACTTGGAGATATTACATCTAGTTCCCTCGTCTAGATCATTAATATATATTGTGAATAACTGGGGTCCAAGCACCGATCCTTGCGGTACCCCACTAGTCACTGCCTGCCACTCGGAAAAAAGACCCATTTGTTCCAACTCTTTGCTTCCTGTCTGCCAACCAGTTCTCTATCCAAGTCAGTACCTTACCCCCAATCCCATGTGCTTTAACTTTGCACGCTAATCTCTTATGCGGGACCTTATCGAAAGCCTTCTGAAAGTCCAAATACACCACATCCACTGGTTCTCCCTTATCTATTCTACCAGTTACATCCTCAAAAAATGTCAGTAGATTAGTCAAGCATGATTTACCTTTTGTAAATCCATGTTGGCTTTGTCCAATCCTGTCACTGTTTTCCAAGTGCTCTGCTATTGCATCTTTTATAATGGACTCTAGCATTTTCCCCACTACCGATGTCAGGCTTACCGGTCTATAATTCCCCGTTTTCTCTCGACCACCTTTTTTAAATAGTGGGGTTACATTAGCTACCCTCCAATCCATGGGAACTGTTCCAGAGTCTATAGAATTTTGGAAGATGACCAGCAATGCATCTACTATTTCTAGGGCCACTTCCTTAAGTACGCTAGGATGTAGATTATCAGGCCCTGGGGATTTATCGGCCTTCAATCCCGTCAATTTCCCTAACACCATTTCCCTACAAATACTGATTTCATGCAGTTCCTCCCTCTCGTTAGATCATATGTTCCCCGACATCTCTGGGAGGTTATTTGTGTCCTCCTTTGTGAAGACAGAACCAAAGTATGTATTTAATTCGTCTGCCTATTTAATTTGTTCCCCATTATAAATTCCCCTGATTCTGACTGCAAGGGACCTACGCTTGACTTCACCAATCTTTTTCTCTTCACATAGCTATAGAAGCTTTTACAGTCAGTTTTTATGTTCACTGCAAGCTTACTCTCATACTCTATTTTCCCCCTCTTAATTAATCCCTTTGTCCTCCTTTGCTGAATCCTAAACTGCTCCCAATCCTCAGGTTTGCCACTTTTTCTGGCCAATTTATATGTCCTCTCCTTGGATCTTATGCTATCCCTAATTTCCCTTGTTAGCCACGGTTGAGTCACCTTTTTTGTTTTATTTTTATGCCAAACAGGGATGAACAAATTCTGTAGTTCATCCATGCGATCTTTAAATGTTTGCCATTGTCTATCCACCGTCAACCCTTTAAGTAACATTCCCCAATCCATCCTAGCCAACTCGCGCCTCATACCATCGTAGTTTCCTTTATTTAAATTCAGGACCCTGGTCTCTGAGTCAAATACTTCACTCTCCATCTTAATGAAGAATTCTATCATATTATGATTGCTCCTCCCCAAGGGGCCTAGCACAACAAGATTGCTAATTAATCCTTTCTCATTACATAATACCCAGTCTAAGATGGCCTGATCTCTAGTTGGTTCCTCGACATATTGGTCCAGGAAACCATCCCGTATACACTCTAGGAATTCCTCCTCCACAGTATTGTTACTAATTTGGTTAGCCCAATCTATATGTAGATTAAAGTCACCCATGATAACTGCTGTGCCCTTATTGCACGCATCTCTAATTTCCCGTTTAATGCCATCCCCAACCTCAGCATTACTGTTTGGGGGTCTGTATACAACTCCCACTAATGTTTTCTGCCCCTTGGTATTTCTCAGCTCTACCCATACAGATTCCACATCATCAGAGCTAATATCCTTCCTTACTATTGTGTTAATCTCCTCTTTAACCAGCAATGCTACCCCACCTCCTTTTCCTTTTTGCCTGTCTTTCCTGAATATTGAATACCCCTGGATGTTGAATTCCCAGCCTTGGTCACCCTGGAGCCATGTCTCCGTAATCCCAATTATATCATATCCGTTTACATCTATTTGCGCAGCTAATTCATCCACCTTATTATGAATGCTCCTCGCAATAAGACACAAAGCCTTCAGGCTTGTTTTTTTAACACTCTTAGACCTTTTAGAATTATTATTTACTGTGGCCATGTTTGATTTACACCCTTGATTTCTCTGACTGCCACTTTTGCTTCTATCCTTGCTTCCCTTTCCTCTGTCTCCCTGCACAGGTTTCCAACCCCCTGCCATTTTAGTTTAAACCCTCCCCAACAGCACTAGCAAAAACTCCCCCGAGGACATCGGTCCCGGTGCTGCCCAGGTGCAAACCAGTTTGTACTGGTCCCACCTCCCCCAGAACCGGTTCCAATGTCCCAGGAATTTGAATCCCTCCCCCTTGCACCATTCCTCTAGCCACGTATTCATCTGAAATATCCTTCTATTTCTACTCTGACTAGCATGTGGCACTGGTAGCAATCCTGAGATTACTACCTTTGAGGTCCTATTTTTTAACTTACCTCCTAACTTCCTATATTCAGCTTTTAGGACCTCATCCCGGTTTTTATCTACATCATTGGTACCTATATGCGCCACGACAACTGGCTGTTCACCCTCCCCCTCCAGAATGCCCTGCAGCCGCTCAGAGACATCCTTGACGCTTGCACCAGGGAGGCAACATACCATCCTAGAGTCTCGTTTGCGGCCGCAGAAACGCCTATCTATTCCCCTTACAATAGAATCCCCTCTCACTATAGCTCTCCCGCTCTTTTTCCTCCCGTCCTGTGCAGCAGAACCACCCATGGTGCCAGGAAGTTGGCTGCTGCTGCCTTCCCCCGATAAGCCATCTCCCTCAACAATATCCAAAGCGGTATATCTGTTTGAGAGGGGGATGGCCACAGGGGACCCCTGCACTACCTGCCTGCGCCGACTACTCTGGCTGGCGGTCACCCATTCCCTTCCTGCCTGTGCAGCCTTTACCTGCGGTGTGACCAACTCCCTAAACGTGCTATTCACGACGTCCTCAGCATCGCGAATGCTCCAGTATGTATCCATTCGCAGCTCCAGCGCCGCAATGCGGTCTGCCAGTAGCTGCAGCTGGATACACTTCCCGCACACATGGTCGTCAGGGACACAGGAAGTGTCCCTGATTTCCCACATAGTGCAGGAGGAGCATGCCACGGGGCCGAGCTGTGCTGACATGACTTACCCTTATTAGGAGCTGCAGCTGAGTCTTGGAGGATGCCTATAGTAGCAGAAGAGGAACAAACGTTAGAATGCTGGCTGTATGGCACACCTTCAAATATTACTTACATGGTAATGTACTGTGGAGCATGGTGTTGTACTTGAGTGTGTGCCTGATGAGTGAATGAATAAAGAAGAAAGAACTTGAGAAGAGTCATACTAGCCCCAAGCTCAGAGGAGGTCTCCAGCTTCACTTTGCACAGAACTCAATATGCTCTCAATATGAAGGGTTTTCAAAGTGGCCTGTTCAAAGGCGATCAAGAGCTTATAGTTACTATGGGGGGGACACTTGTCTGGTTGGTATTTTCAACCTTCTGTTCTGTGCCATTTTGTTCTACAAGCAGCTGAAGTAGTGTTGAAATGTTGGAAGTGTCAGGAGCGCATAATGTGACATGTGCCCATCCTGCAGCCCATTGTGTGGGTGGGCACGTGCAGTTAGGTTTAGTCAGAATGATTTCTCTGAGGCCCCTTTAAGATGCAGTGTTCCAAGAGCTTCAGTGATAAGTTGCAGCTGGAAATTTGTGTCCTGTTGGATTGGTATGCATGGCAAGCATTCAGAGAACTGTAAAGCAGTTTGAGTGCTTTGCATGCAGCAACAGTCAATGTGTATCATGGTGCAACAAAACACTTTAATGTGATATTCATACTCAAATATTTGGTAGAAGGTACTTCCCTTATTTGGCTAATTTCTTTAAATCTAAACGCTTCCTAATTTGGCACCAACACCTCTGGGTGCTGAAAACCGCATTTGTACACTTTGGAGCACTTTGCAGTCTGGAGGGTGCCCTGCAATACTAAATAGCGCAACCCTCTACCCCACTTCTTACATCAACACCATGGCCTCTAAATTTAGCTGCGCAGTACCTGTTTTCAGGTGCTAACTGGCCTACTAAACCCCCGATATGGTAAGCAGGAAGCGTGCGAACATTTCCGACTGGAAGTTCACTGCCCGCCACATTGGGAATGGTCTCAGTAGAGACTTAACGGGGTGAATTTTAACCCCCAAAAACGGGTAGGTTGGGTCGGGTGAGATGTTAAAATTTGAAAAATCTCAAACCCGTCCCCAACCCGGGTTTAACGGAGGCGGGACAGAGGGCGGGTTGGCAATTTAAATATTTTAATACAGGTGTGCTTCCCCCCCGGCCCCCCAAGCTTCCTTCTTGCCTTGGATCGGACCCCGACGCCCTCCCCCCGCCCCGCCCCAAATCAGTCCCCTCCCATACAAAGAACCCCCGGGGTCAGGGATTAGACCCCCTGTTGGGGGAATCGAACACCCCCAGGACGGGGATTGGACCTCCCCTCCATGCTCCCACTAGCAGCTGCAGGGTCCCTTCCTGCAGCTGTGGCTTGCTCTTCTAATGAGAGGGAGGAACTGAATGAAATCAGTATTTGTAGGGAAATGGTGTTAGGGAAATTGATGGGATTGAAGGCCGATAAATCCCCAGGGCCTGATAATCTACATCCTAGGGTACTTAAGGAAGTGGCCTAGAAATAGTACATGCATTGCTGGTCATCTTCCAAAATTCTATAGACTCTGGAACAGTTCCCATGGATTGGAGGGTAGCTAATGTAACCCCACTATTTAAAAAGGGTGGTAGAGAGAAAGCGGGGAATTACAGACCGGTAAGCCTGACATCGGTAGTGGGGAAAATGCTAGAGTCCATTATAAAAGATGTAATAGCAGAGCACTTGGAAAACAGTGACAGGATTGGACAAAGTCAACATGGATTTACAAAAGGTAAATCATGCTTGACTAATCTACTGGAATTTTTTGAGGATGTAACTGGTAGAATAGATAAGGGAGAACCAGTGGATGTGGTGTATTTGGACTTTCAGAAGGCTTTCGATAAGGTCCCGCATAAGAGATTAGCGTGCAAAGTTAAAGCACGTGGGATTGGGGGTAAGGTACTGACTTGGATAGAAAACTGGTTGGCAGACAGGAAGCAAAGAGTTGGAATAAACGGGTCTTTTTCCGAGTGGCAGGCAGTGACTAGTGGGGTACCGCAGGGATCGGTGCTAAGACCCCAGTTATTCACAATATATATTAATGATCTAGACGAGGGAACTAGATGTAATATCTCCAAGTTTGCAGACGACACAAAGCTGGGTGGGCGTGTGTGCTGTGAGGAGGATGCAGAGAAACTCCAGTATGATTTGGACAGGTTGGGTGATTGGGCAGATGCATGGCAGATGCAGTATAATGTGGATAAATGCGAGGTTATCCACTTTGGTGGCAAAAACAGGAAGGCAGATTATTATCTGAACGGCAATAGATTGGGAAAAGGGGAAGTGCAACGAGACCTGGGTGTCCGTGTGCACCAGTCGCTGAAGGTAAGCATGCAGGTGCAGCAGGCGGTTAAGAAGGCAAATGGTATTGTGGCCTTCATAGCAAGAGGATTCGAGTACAGGAGCAAGGATGTCTTGCTGCAGTTATACAGGGCCTTGGTAAGACCACACCTTGAGTATTGTGTGCAGTTTTGGTCGCCTTATCTGAGGAAGATGTTCTTGCCATGGAGGGAGTGCAGCGAAGATTCACCAGACTGATACCTGGGATGGCAGGAATGACGTATGAAGAGAGATTGGGTCGATTAGGCTTATATTCGCTAGAGTTTAGAAGAATGAGAGGGGATCTCATTGAAACTTATAAAATTCTAACAGGACTAGACAGACTAGATGCAGGAAGGCTGTTCCCGATGGCGGGGAGTCCAGAACCAGGGATCACAGTCTAAGAATAAGGGGTAAGCCATTTAGGACTGAGATGAGGAGGAATTTCTTCACCCAGAGAGTGGTGAGCCTGTGGAATTCTCTACCACAGAAGGCAGTTGAGGCCAATTCATTAAATATATTCAAGAAGGAGTTAGATATATTTCTTAAGGCTAAGGGGATCAAGGGATATGGGGAGAAAGCAGGGGCAGGGTACTGAATTTGGATGATCAGCCATGATCGCATTGAATGGCGGAGCAGGCTCGAGGGGCCGAATGCCTACTCCTGCTCCTATCTTCTATGTTTCTATGCTCCCCGCACAACTGGAAGCCAAACCTATCAATCAGGCTGACTTCCAGCCGGGGATCCTGGCAAGAAAAAATTCACCTCTTTGGAGTTAAAACTCCACAGCATCCAGGGAAACCCGGACTTTCGGGCTTCCCTTCCGAAACTTCACCCCCCTCCCCCCACCCATGTAACCCACCCCTGTCAATATCGGGGCCAACGTCTCTGACCTCTCCTTGCAGCCTACTGTTACTACTGGTCAGTGTCAGTACAGACCGAATAGTCCCAACCAGGTCTTGGAAGTTCTGTTCATGGAAGTCATGTTCAGGCTGACGCTCAAAACATTTATTGCAGCAGTGTTAGCTGCCACTCCGGAAGTCAACAATGCTCTTAGTAGCTCCTCCTGGTACCAAGTTGCAGCAGAAATCTCCGGGACTGTCACTTTATCCAGAGTGTTCAGCAGGTCCTCAGAAACCTCCTGCAATATGTTGTAAATGCGGGTATTAGACTCGTGCAACTGCAACAGGTGAGAGGAAACCACATGAAATTATTGCTCCCTAGTCATTATTCTTTTGAAGATTGGCCTCTTGAGATCTGGGTCCCTCGGCTCTTCAGCTGAGGGCAGTTGTTTCTCTACCCTCAGAGATGGAATGGTACTCTCCTCCTCTCTTCCACTCCCAGGTCTTTATTCTCACTAGTGCTCAGTGCTTCACCCTGTGAAAACCTACTGACCCACTAACTGCTTCCTCCTGAGTAGGTGTCACTCTGGGCTGTTGATGGAGTAAGTGAGGTGCCATGACAGAGTTAGTGAGGATATGGCTAGAGTTGTGGATCTGGAATTGCCCGGGTTGTCATCGGAGTGGCCAGCCTCTTCCTCCAAGGCACTGCTTATACTGTGAAACACAGAAGAGTTTGTTTAGCTGTTCACACAGTGGGGGTAATTTTAACTTTTGCCGATAGCGTAAACAGGACGGTATAGGATCGGCTGCCCATAATACACCTCTCCCGATTTTGTTTCCATTGACTTCAATTGCACTGTTTCCACTATCAGCAAAAATTAAAATGACCCCAGTGAGGTTTCCCTATGAAGAAATAGCTGCTGAGAGTAAAGGCATTGCAATATTTTGAGAAAGCATATGAAGCTGATACTATGCATGATGAGCCTTTCCCAGCCTTTACCAAACTTCTCTTCCCACCTCCCCTCCAACCTCACCATTTCTACAGCCTCACCTGTCTTTCTACCTATTATCTGCAGAGGTTCCTCTTTGTGCAGATTCAGGATTTTCAGTCGCGGCGTTCTTCCCCAGTTGCAATTCATTGGAGCTTTTCCGTTGCAGGAAGAGAGCAGTGTTGCTGGAATGCCAGGGGCACGAACACTAGCTTTCCCCCATATGAGCACATTCATCCTGTAATAATGAGAGGTGCAGGTGCATTGTTCCTTTAAATGAACTGTACCTCGAGGCTAGCAGCTAAGGTGAGTTCACAGAGTGGTTTTGAAGTAAGATAGTGCTTCAGAAGTTGCCTTTGCATAAATCAGTTTCTCTGACATTCAAGTGATAACACAAGAAGAGTATGAGAAATTAGGAGGTGAGTGAAGGCTGCATTAATGGTAGAGGATATGGACTGGCAAGAGTGGCTTGACTTATCTTGGCTACCCTTGAGGTCATTGAACATTTTCTTGCAATGTGTGGCAGTTCTTGTGGTGGTGGAGGTTGCACTGACTGCCTCAGAAACATCCCTCCAAATAGCCTGAACCACCCTCCTATGGGGCTTCCCGCCCTCAGTCCCAATTCTAGACCTGACTTCAGCCAATAAAACATCAAAAGATGTATCTGCTGCTATTGACCATCCTCTCACCAATCCCCTGCCCCCCACCCACCCCCACTTCAGACATTCTTCCACTTGTGGCTCCTGCTCTCTAAACAGTCATGTCCTCCTTTAATTAGCTGCAGCATCCTAAATGTTGGAACACTACTCTATTTCCACCCACCGCCTCCCCCCCAGACCCCCCCGCGCCACCCCCAACCCAAGTGGCAGAAACCCAATAAGGAGAAGGTATTGCTGCTCAGTCAGCTCTGAATATCTAATTAGGGACCTTGAAGGAAAAATCAACAAGTTTGTGTGGAGTCACGCTGGCAGATGGAAGTTCCACTCTTAACCCACCAAAAGGAGGAGAATTCAGTCCTATGTGTTTTTTAAACTAGCCCTGGTATCAAAATTTAACTGTATGCACCAGAGAAAGAATTTACTGTGGAAAATTTAATTTAACTGGATGTGTAATGGTTTTCTTTATAGTTTTGCTGTTTTCAAAGGATTCTGGTTTATTTGTGCAGCAGTAATGCTAAATCAGCCTCACAAAATACAATGAGAATTTTAATTTTGTGGACTTTCTTTCAACTGCGAGATCAAATAAGCTATAATTCCCCTGAAAATACCGAATTTGCATTTCTCTAGGCAACAATCCATTAGTACAGAGCCCGAGCACTACTGTAATTAAGTGACAGATATATACACACAAGTCTTCCATGCTGCAGTGTTCCCATTTCTGCAGGAATTCCTGTGTTTTGTTTTTAGGAAAAACGTTCTTTGCACAGATACAGGTTAGGAAAATAAGGAAGGCTAGAAATCTACAGAGAAATAAAAGAGGTATATGCTTCTCCAGCAGCTCAATGGGTAAGAGCCATAGCCAGGAAGGTGCCAGGTTCCATGCCTGCTCTGTGCTGAGCTCGCTGATCTTAGCCAGGACAGTAGTTAGGGGTACAATGATCAGTCTCAGCCACCCTGAGCTAGGAAGGGGAAAAATAAGGGAGGGTTCTCATTTATGATCTCTATCCAGCGATTGGCGGTTGGGTGAGGACAGGTCTGTCGCTGCTGTGGGTCTCTCATAGTCAAATAGCCAGTCTGCACCCATTGTCTGGGCTCACACATTAAAAATGGCCACGAGGGTGTGATACAGGGAGGCAGTCGATGTCTGTGGAACCATATCTCTGCATGAGTCAGTGCCTTCAGGAAAGGAAAGGAGGGAATTGGAGAATAAAAAATACAGGGAGGCACACATCACCCGAATCTCCTACAGTACAGCCCTACACCAACCTCCAGGTCAAGCAGCAGGCTCTTTTAGCTGTATTGGTGCTACCTACGATTGGAAGAATTAAGTCCATACCATTTAACCTGACCTTCAGAGAGAAAATATATTCCAACCCTACATTACAACAGTTACTACACTTCAAAAAGTATTTCATTGGCTGTGAAGCGAGTTGGGACGTCCCGCAGCCATGAAACGTGCTTTCTAAATGCAAGTTCATTCTTTTCTTTCTTTTAAATGCTGATTTGGAACTGCGGAGCAAACCGGGCCTGAGCAACACAACTGAGACGACAAATTAGAACTACAGGCTTTATATAGAGGGCATTCGATGGCGCAGTTTAGCTGTCCGCCCCCTGCCCACCCCACCCCGAACTCCCAAACAAAAGCATCACCCATCACGAAGCAGACTAATAAAAAGCACCACAATTTGGACCACCTGGATAAGTTTTGAATTAGAGAGCTTTTTGGATGCAGTTGTTACTGAGCTCAAGTTGTCTGGCCACACTTTAGATCCATTGGGGGTTTGAGAAACACATTGCAGACCAGCTGTTAAGTTATATTTTCACAGCTTGAATGAAGGATAAGGGTGCACATGTCAGGCCCATTAAAAGCTGTCCCACTTTGAAATTTCAGGGATTCTCCATGGGAACTGACTTTTAGGGGTGGGAGGGAAAGAGTTAATTTACTGCTGCAACACAATGGGCATGAAATAAGTGAGATTGTGTTATTCCTTTCTGTAGCTCTCTCCCTCCCCACCCCCACATAACGAAGGTCAGTGTTCATCTTTATTACACTTTTAACAGCACAGCAATCCTAAATCCAAAGAAATCTGTGCCAAAAATAGATTCTGTGTTTAAAGAGACTACCAGAGTTACCAAGTGGTAAAATCTAAATCGTACCCAAGTCATTTTGTTTGCTTGAGGTGCTCAATACATGACACCGATTTATTTTTTCTCTTAAAAGCTGCAAAGCCTCATGCATACTATTTTAAAATTTTGTTCTAATTTTCTTCCCCTAGCCCTACTGAAGGCACTGACTTGTTGCGTTCTGTTCCAGAGTTACAGGCAGCCCTTCGGTACCCTGACAAATAGTCATTCTTCATTTGTGAGCCTACTTAACTGTGGAGGCATGACAGCCAAGTCTGAGTTTGTCCTTGTATTCAATCTCACAAATTTTCCAGCTGGGGTCATTGGAGAGTGAGAAGCAGACTAGGAACCCTGACTGATTTTTCCCTGCTCTAGTCCAGGAGCGCGGAGCCTAATTGTAGCACTTTAACTGCTGCAGTTTAGACCAGCTAACTAAGCACAGACCAGAAATTGAACCCGAGATCTTCTGGTCCGTACAACTTTGTATCATATCATGTGATATACTTATTCACTAAGTCGTTGGAGGAGCACACATTTAAGAGGAACAGCATAGTTATCGAATCCAAATTCTGGTTACGTTGTTGATTTGTTGAGGCCCACAGTACATGACACAGAAATGACTAAACACAGTAGGGCGAATCAGGTCATCACATTCACTCCTCAGAAAAGAGTATAGGCTGAGTGACTCTGTTACGCCTGAATCAACAACAACAACAACTTGCATTTATATAGCATCTTTAACGTATTAACAATGTCCCAAGGCACTTCACAGGACCTAAATTTGACACCGAGCCACATAAAGAGATATTAGGACAGGTGACCAAAAGCATGGTCAAAGAGCTAGGTTTTAAGGAGTGACAAAGGAGGAGAGGTAGAGAGGCGGAGAGGTAATTCTCTCCTGAAGACACGATCGCCAATGGTGGAGCGATGAAAATTGGGCCAGAATTAGAGAATCAGAAAGCTTTCGGAGGGTTGTAGGACTGGAGGAGGTTACAGAGATGAGGAGGGAGGGAGAGGCAAGGCCATGGAGCTATTTGAAAACAAGGATGAGAATTTTAAATTCGAGGCGTTGTCAGACCGGGAGCCAATGTAGGTCAGCAAGCACAGGGGTGATGGGTAAATGGGACTTGGTACGAGTTAGGATAAGGGCAGCAGAGTTTTGGATGAGCTTAAGTTTACGGGGATGCAAGGTGGGAGGCCGGCCAGGAGAGATTTGGAATAGTCGAGTCTGGAGGTAACAAAGGCATGGCTGATGGTTTCAGAGCGGATGAGCTGAGGCGGGGTAACAACGGGCAATATTACGGAGGTGGAAGTAGGCGGTCTTGGTGATGGAGAGGATATGAGGTCAGAAGCTTAGCTCAGCTCCTTTATAAACCTGCAGAATATCCACTTGGATGAGGTATGAGAGGATTGCTGCTACCATGGAATCTTAGTCCAGCAAGACTCAGTCCATCCAGAAGAGGAAGGGAGGAGGAGGAAGGTAAAGAAAAACTTGGAGAAAAAAAATACACAGCATAAAATTGGACAAACTGAGCTGTTGATTTTTAAAGCTAGAATCTCGCCCTTTGGACATAATTTAAATCTCACGAGTTTCCAGTTTCCCCTCATTAACTTACATCAGTAAAGCAATTTTAAACTAACGTAATCTTGCAATTCTCTAGTTACCAGAGTGAAACATGTATAGCAAATGAACTTTAAATGAGTACATGCAGCAATTCTCAGGATGGGACCTGTGACCTCATTTATTATGCAAATCTAACTTTTTTATATATTTCAAATAAGTCCAATTGGCCCAAAATTCCTATTTTTTGATGCAAAAGTGGTGTAGAGAGACTGGAATTTGGGGTGTGAGTCAGATACACCAGAGATACATCTAAAATATGCACTGAATCTTGGTAGAATTGGTTGTGAGCAGAAGATGCGCTTGCCTCTCAAAGTGGTGCATGCAAGCAAATGACAGGATAATGAGGGAAGAACCTGCTGTCCCAGAAATTCCACCAGTTACACCAGAATTCCACCTCACTTAAGTTAAACCTGTAGGAAAGAGGTTGTCAAACTAGGAAGTGGTTGAATTGCTAGGCCTTGAATGTCCACAAATGTTATCTGAAAGATCAGCTTTAACTGAATCAATTAAAAAAAAAATTCACAACTGTGTTATTAAGAAAGGACCCTGTAAGTTGCCTTTCAGCATTTTCAGGAAGGCAAATCTTTTGCTTCCCTTTCTTCTGTCATGGAGCCCTTACCATGGGGCTCCCTACAAGCATTCCCATATATGTCCTCATAATGGAGACAGAACAGGAACTAGAGGAAGAAGAAATGAGAGAGGACACAGGATAAGGCTACACCAAAGGAAAAGACCAACTAGGTACACTTCCAAGAGCATACACGCCACACTGCTCACTCCATGGTATCTCAGAACAGGTCTGCTTAAGGAGGCAACCAAGTCTACATGTTATTTAAGGGATTTAAGTAACAAGGTAAGATTTTAAAATATACTTTCCTATTTTCTCACTCCAGAGACTTGAGCACATAATCTAGGCTGCCACTTCAGTGAATTACTGAGGGGGTGCTGCACTGTTGGAAGCGCCATCCTGCAGATTAGACATTAAACCCTCAAGGCCCAGTCGGGTTTAATGGGGTGGACATAAAAGATCCTATTCAAAGAAGAACAGGGGCGTTTTCCTGGTGTCCTGGCCAATATTTATCCTTCAACAAGCACTAAAAAGTTAATGTAGTCATTGCACTAATTTTCTCGTTTTCTTCCTTCACGGTGCTTAAAGCAAGCAGTGGAGTCATTCAATAATAATGTGTTTAAAATCCAGAAGGTAGGTTATTAAAGCCTTGAGAGGATGTGAATAAAGCTCAGAGGAGTTTAAAGGTCTGATCGAAGTTTACTAAACCCAGAGCAGATGTAATTAAAGGTCTATTGGGGAAGTGTTGATAGCACAGTAAGAAGGTACCCAGTGAGGAGTTGTTGATAGGTCCTGAGGTGACATGGTTAAAACCCAGCCAGGAGGGGAGGCGTTGCTAGCCAACTGGAGGAGTTATTTAAAGCAAAGCAACAGAAGTTATAAAAATACATAAGCCTAGAAATGAGTCTCGGGCGGTGGCACAAAACGGGCGGTATCGGATCGGCCGCCCGTTATACACAACGCCTGATATTCAGTTCCATTGCAGTCACTGCAGTGTACTATTACATACACTGTACAGCACAGAAACAGACCAGTCGGCCCAACAGGTCCAAGCTCCACAAGAGCCTCCTCCCGCCCTACTTCATCTAACCCCAACAACATATCCTTCCAGTCCTTTCTCCCTCATGTGTTTATCTAGCTTCCCCTTAAATGCATCTAAGCTAGTCACCTCAACTACTTCTTGTGGTAGCGAGTTCCACATTCTAACCACTCTCTGAGTAAAGAAGTTTCTCCTGGATTCCCTATTGGATTTATGCGTGACTATCTTATATTTATGACCTCTAGTTCTGGTCTCCCTTGAAAGTGGAAACATCCTCTCTGCGTCTACCCTATCAAACCCTTTCATAATCTTAAAGACCTCTATCAGGTCACCCCTTAGTCTTCTCTTTCCTAGAGAAACTCGATGTGGAAATCAGGGTTGCGGGGACAAAAGCGAGTGACAATCTGTCGGGCCCCCGGACATGAACCCTGGGAAATTTTAACTCACGGGCCGCATTTGAATTTCCTGACACTGACACCCGCTAGAAGCCGGTGGGGATGAATTGGAGGCTCGTGGGCGGTAGTGGGAAATTGCACGGCTGACCAAAGGAAACGGTCCCCAGGAAGGTAAATGAGCTGGGGGGTGGGGGGGAGGTGGGGGAGTCCTGGCCGATCACGACCGCAGGAGGGGGAAGCCTGGGGCAGAGGAGGCCCAAAATGTCTTTGTTGCAACAGGTGGACCACTCCTGCTCTTCCTCGGCCACAAGGAACCTCTCAGAAATTAAAAAAATATAACACTTACCTGGGTCTCTTCTGGCCCAATGCTGCTTGCTACCAGCTGTTGCTGGAGGCTTGGAGAATGTGCACGATTCGCACAACCCTGAGTTAAATTGGTGTTGGGGTTGGACACTGGCCCGGGCGGACTCCATGCTCCAGAAAACCCAGGAGTTAAAATACCGGAGGGCAAAAACGCTGCGGAAATGCAGCAGCTTCCACCCGACCTCCATTTTAACCCCGCCCCCCCAGCATCATTCCCGCCGGATAAGCAGGGTTAAAGTCTTGAATTGTAAAGTATTGTTGCTTCCAAACCATTAGTGTTACAGGTAGCTGGAGATTTTCAATACACCTGACCAGTCGTCTGAGCACATCTCTGAAGATTGTTGAATGGAAAAATTCTGGATCTTAATCCATGAAAGTGAATGGCAGTAAACAGAAAACAAATGCTTTGTTTAGTTTACTAGAGCTAGGTCCAGTGCCAGTGACAGGATATGCATTGCCAAAGGAACACATGCCTGCTCTTTTTGTCTCTGGGTCTCGCTGATGACCTTCCACCTGCCAGCACTGTTTCATCACTTGAACCATGACCCATTTCTGTTCCAATGGGCATCTGCAGTCAGAGATGTCAGTTCAGATCAACTTCCACAAACAAACAAAAATTGTGTTACTGGGTACTGCCATGGATGAGTTACCATTTTATCACTGTTGACCTTTTGACCTTTGACAGAGCAACAGTGGACTTCAGCAAGTAGCCTGAGTTACCAGTTCTCAGTTTCAGGGACAACATGTTTTTTTTGGCTCAGAATAGTAACACTCTGTACTCTGCAATCTCCTGTGCTGACTGTATTGATCTGTCATATCTACAGGTCACCTTCAAACACCAGGATGATTCCCTTCAGTTTCCAATTACTGTGCGTTGTGTTTACGTCTGCATTTACATTACTGGAAAAGAGGCTGAGTTAGCAAATAGATTGAATTCTGATCCATGCTCCACACATTTTCCCAAGTTATTTTCTCAATGACATAGAGACAAAAGATAATTGTCAGCCTGAAAAACGTTATGAAATCCCCACAGCTGGTGATGCCAAAAACATTATATTTGTGCATTACTTCAAAAGAAAATTTTGAAACGGAAATATCAATGTGACAGATCGAGTATGTAATTAGATGTTTTGTATTTAAATTTAGCTTACTGTATCCATTGGTTGTCATAGAAACTAACTGAATAACATCACCCTATACAGATTACCACAAAAAGACATTAGTTAACTATTTGGCCTTGTGTGTTTCTTTGTGACTTTTTTGTAAACATCAAGGTGAAGGTTGCCAGTGGTGGCAAAATAGAACACTTTCTATTTTGGCCCACCTTATGTCAACATCAAGCACTCCCAGGTCAGGTTTAGCATGGGTTACAGATGGAAAGAATAAAGCTCCCCCTTCACTTCGCTTCAAAAATGTACCTCGTCCCAGTCTCTGGATAAGTGACAATTTTCCATTTCTTATATCAACCATTCTGTGGTCTCTGCTGCCCATGTCCTAACTCACACCAAGTCCTGTTCACCCATTACCCCTGTGTTTGCTGACCTACATTGGCTCCCGTTAAGCAACGCCTTGTTTTCAAATCCCTCCCTTACAACCCTTCAGGATATCTGCGCTCCTCCAATTCTGGCCTCTTGAGCATCCCCAATTTTAAACGCTCCACCATTGGCAGCCCTGCCTTCAGCTGCCAAGGCCCTAAGCTCTGGAATTCCCTCCTAAACCTCTCCGCCTCTCTACCTCTCTTTCCTCCTTTAAAATGCTCCTTAAAACCTACCTCCATCTGCCCTAATATCTCCTTATGTGGCTCAGTGTCAAATTTTGTTTGATAACGCTGCTGTGAAGCGCCTTGGGACGTTTTACTACATTGCTGTTGTTGTTGTTGTCTCCCTCAGCGAGATTGTCAATTTTTGTGCCAATTAATGCTCTATTAGCAAAGTTTTGTGCTGTGGGGGCTTGCCCACTAAAAATTGTATTGAGGCTACCCAAACTAATTTCACAGCCAATAGAGAAAGGAGACTTCCATCCCATCAACCCCAAGTCCCAAGGATGAAGGTCTTGATTCCGAAACCCCCTCCCCCCCCACCCTGGAATAAGTTAGGCAAGCGGTTGACTTGGCCTCAGGTGAACCTGGCTGTGTTGCTGGGTTGAGCTCATAAATGCGCCGGGTGGGTCTACTGTCTGGGAATCAGCACTTACATCAAATTGGGGGATGGAAATTGTGTGCTGGCAAAGGCCCTAAAGGCACTAATTCCTGGTGGTATTTGGGCCTGCTGGTTGCTGTCAGAAATGACAGCTTGATGGCCTCCAGACCCACAGTGGCTAGAAAGACAATGAATTAAATGTTCCAGGCAGGTACATCCTGCCTGTGCTGAGCAATCCCAAGGAAATTCACATTATGCACAAGAGTGGCAGAGAGCTGGCATTACATATTTCTGCCACTTTCTCCTCTACCTAATGCTCTGGAAACAGGGGAATGCTGAGCAATAAGTAATGGAAAATCAGCCCTGAAATGTCAGTGTTTGATCCAAGGCATCAGCCACTCAATTGACCCTCAAGGCTTTTTTGCTGAAAGTGGTTTCCTGTGAGAAAGTCTCTATAGGATCTAAGTTCCAAGTCCCAACCCACTATATACTACCCTGTAATCCATGTATACCCTTAAAAACCTTGGGGTAAAAATTCAGTTGGTTGCGCCTCCCGTTAGCGCCTTAAATGGGCGCTAATGGGGCGTTAAGGCGCTAACGCCCGGGCGCAGCGCTGTTTGCGCCGCTCGAGAACTTAACTTGAGATTGTGCGGCGGCGCTAAAACTTACCGCTGCGACCACCTGCGCGCGCAGATTGTGACGTCATTCCGTGGTGCAACGCCCTTGGGGCGCCCCGGAGCGGAAATTGAGTGGCGCCCCCTGCCTTACCGCCTGGCGCTTCCAACGACCAGAAGACTGGAACGCTATCAATCGCTGTGGGGCTGGGGGGGGCGCTATTTAAAGGGGGCCTCTTCCTGTCTTTTATTGTTGGTGGCATTTTTGAACTACGCATTCTGAGAGAGAGAAGGAGAGACTTCTGGAGAGATTCAACGTTGTGTGAAGGAGTTTTGTGTACTGAGCAGCACTTTGCAGGTTCATTTTGATTTGCCATTCCTTGTATCGATTTAGCAGAGACTGTGGGAGCTGCACTCTGAGCTCTTTGCCTGGTACGCTCCATTGTTCTTTCCAGCACATTTGATGTGCAAGTCTCTCCAGGCCGAGATTCAAGGCAGCAATGAACAGGATGTGGACGGAAAGCAAGATTAACCATCCCCTTTAAGAACTGGCCCGTGCCATTGTGTGTGTGTTCCATTGCTGACTGACATTACATGAGCTTCGCCAGCGCTCCGAGTTAGCGCCTCACTCCTAGGCCTTTGCGCCTTAAGAGAGGTGTGCAGCGCCTAATTTAGCGCTCCACTCACCTCCCGGGGCGGTAAAAGTGAAGTTTCCTGTCAGTGCCGATAATTAGCGCCAGGCGCTAATATTTGCGCGCGGACGATATTTGCGCCCCAAATGGGGCGCGACCTAATTTCTACCCCCTTGTCTCTATTGTGCACTCATCACACTTTAAAGTCTTGCATATGCTATATGTATGTTATACTTGCTTGATTTAATGGGGTTGAAAATCCACAACCATTCCTGCATACCCCATCCTTAACTTCACCAGTAGTCTGCCAGAAGGGCTGGAAACTGGGCTGGAAACTAGGCTGGGACCCAGATGTAATTGGCCTTCAGTGGGACCTGGTATGCCTCATTGACAATCGGTGGTTGTGAGCCCCACTTGGGCCAGGCAAGGATCAAGCCTTGGATGCCTGAAGAGGAGTAAAAACATTTTTAAAAGCTTTTCAATCTGGCATGGGGTAGGTGCTTCTTCTACCCAACTCACTTACGTTCCAGCAACAGTTTGAAGAAAGATGGGTGGACCCCAGGCCTGCAAACCACCCCACCGGTCGTGTACACCAAGCACCAGTCTATACTTCCTCCACCCCCAGTAGCTCTGGTGCAGCCATCTTCCCGTGTAAAATTTCTACTTTGACTATACTATTTGTGGCAACGAACAGCGAGTTATCACTCGATAATTGTGCTGTGGTTATCTCAATCAGTAATCCTTCAGTAAGGTAGTCATCACACATTAACTGCATGAAGCATCTTGGACATAAGTGTCCATCTGTATTTAGAAAAAGTACAGTCCAAAAATGCAGACTCCTACTGTGTTACTCTATAGACCCAGTAGGTAAATATGCTGCAAGGTCCTGCACAGAAATGCCCCAACCATAATGAAATAGCCTAGAAATAGTTACTGAACAAGGGATTCAGAGATCTCGTAGTAGTGCAACAGCCTCTGCTCTAGAGATCAGTGGCTACTGTCAGGACTTTCCTGTGCCAGGTAATGACTATCTTAAACAAGAGAAATCCCAGCCATCCCCCCATGAACTTCAATGATACCAGCATTGTCAAGTCCACCCCCATCAGCATCCTGGGTGTCATGATTGACCAGATGCTGAACTGGACCAACCATATCAACACTATCAAGCACAGCAGAGACTGGATACTCTGCAATGAGTGGCTCCACCTCCTGACCCCTCAAAGCCTATCCACCATCTACAAGGCTCAAGTCAGGAGTGTGATGGAATACTCGCAACAACATTCAAGAAGCTCAACACAATCCAGGACAGAGCAGTTTGGTTGAACAGTGACCGAGCTGGGAGAAAGGATTCCCCATCAGACAACAAGCCTTTTCTTGTATCAGGCTTTGGAGTGCAAGAGAGGTGTTAAAAGAACCAGATACGATTGCCTGTACTGCACCAGAATGTTGCCAATGACTGCTAGAGTCTCAGCACGTCACATCTATAAGAGAGATGCAACAACTGGGTTGCATGATATTGCAAATCATTTACAATGTGCTTATTCCCTCTCTGCACTTTGTTCAAGCCATGTTGCATGGTATATTTAACTTCTGAAATTAGATTAATATCCTCTTTTTGTGTGGTCTGGAACTATGGTGGAGACAAAATGGCGGCTCACTGCTATTTCAAACCAAGGGCAAAGACGTGAAGGGAGCTTGATTCTTCATCTGATGTATGCCTTGAGATTGCTTGTTGCTATCAGTGGATGATAAAAGTAGAAAAGAGTTCCAGTAATCAACACTAACATTCCTCACCTTCGTAAGCAAAAGATTCACCAAAAATCATTAACTTATTTTTTTTTAAATATAAGGCACAAGGGTCTTCACTCTATTGCCACAAATGTAGACTTATGAAGGCCATTTAACGAAAAACCATTTCTTAAATAGTCAGACCACTTTCTGTGGCATTTTCATGTTACCAGCTCTACAGTGGCTACAGTAGGCACCAGAAACTGCAGCAAATGAAAGGACTTGATTTGATCACTCACCACTTGAACATTACTTACCAACATTGCAAACCAATAAAAAGTCCCTTATTTACATCATCATCTCCAAGTTCCCCACCATCCTGACTTCGACATATATTGCCATCCCTTCATCATCACTGGGCCAATATCCTGCAATTCTCTACCAACACCATTGAGGAACAATCATGAACACAAGGGTTATAGTGATTCAAAGGGAAGTCCAATTGCTACTTTCTGATGGCAACGAGGAACAGTCAGTAAATGCTGCCTTCCCAGTGTATCCCACATCTGGAGAACAACTATTCTTTAAAAATTTAAGCACCCTAGAAGAGAACAGAACACTAAAATGGAAGACAGGGAAAGAATAGCAGAAAATGCCTACATCCCTCCTCTTGGCTCATTTGTTAAATGCTCATGGAATAGCACTTTATGGACCAGGAAGACTCCAGGTTTAATTGCTGCTCTATTCGGAGTTAGGGAACCTCAGTCTAGGTACAAGTGGGGCACTACATTTGGCTTCACTAACCAGAGACCCCTTCTTGAAACACATGTGTGTGAATGTTGCGCGAGGACAGGACCAACCTCAGCCCTGAAGATTTCTAAGATCAATTAGCATGCTGACACCCACTATCAAGGTTCACATAGGATGAATGGCTATTTTGGTAAGCTACCAGTGGGGATTCACCTGTATATTTTGGCAGAGGAGCCCCTCTTACCTCTGATGGCCTTATTGATGCCTATCAAACCAACAAATCACTGCAGTTGTGGGATATGTAGAAAACTGGAGGGTACAATTGAACGAAGAAAAAAAGTGATCAAAAAAAGTGCAATAATCAATCAGCTACTAATTACCCAATATCTTGTTTGTGATCATTCAGATCTGTGCCCCAGCAGCTGTGTCTTAAGTGTGATATTACAGGTTTACACAGCCATATTCTCTGAGGACTCCACTTTTGGGTTCAAACTGCAGCTGAACTAACATTCAGCTGTGAAGTATTTGTCACTGGCTCCCATTACATTTGAGGTGAAATGTGTACAGAATTAAAACATTACACAAAAGTAGTAAAGTTACAGCTCATGTTTACAGTTTTTCTTTGTGCCATCTGTCTGTAGAGACAGTTGAATTCAGCTTTCTTTGTTGAAATCACCCACTATGGGTGAACTAAATTAGTTTATGTTGAAAGACTAATGTTCCTTTCAGATGGCAGCAATACATGCTTGGTTACAGCTGCACTTTGCTTGGTTACATTTCTATCTTCACACAGTAGACTTTATGTGGTCCATGGTAATTAACCATCTGCCATTGACTTGTCTTGCAGAGTCAAGCCAAACTGACTGGCCAAAATCAGAAAACAAATGCTTGATAGTGAAGAGTGATTTTTTTGTTCCTTTTTGGCACTGTAATTTGCATCTTGTACTAAACTTTTTCATCTCTAATTTTCTCCTGGAGGCAGTGGGTGAGGTACGGTGCCATGATACTTGGCACACCTCATTACTACACCCGAGTGATCTCTCTCTTGTGTGAGTCGAGAGCAGTTAGCGCCATCTGGCTATCCAATTCCTAAAGAACAGCATCACGCCCGAAATTGTCCTTACTGCATGTGTGCAGTCACTTTCCAGCAGGAGTCATAGATTAGTGTTGTCCAATAGAAATTGTTGACAGCCACAGGTGTGGCTATAGCAACACTATTAAATGCAATTCCAGTGAGGAACTGAGCCATTCAGGCCAGGAAAGTTTCAGCTTCAATTGTTAGTCTGTGCTGAAATATCTGATTTTAGACAAACCAGGAGTGCTCGTGTCGGTCCAATTAAAAGAAAGAACTTGCATTTATATAGCGCCTTTCATGACTTCAGAATGTCCCAAAGCGCTTTCCAGCCAATGAGGTACCTGCATAGCTCAGTGGGGGTACTGGGATATGGAGGCAAAAATCAGTCAGTGTAATCACTCTTAATCACTATCCACTGAAACCAGCTGGAAAGTGTGCATGTGTGGACAGATACATTGGTTTGGTTGTAATACCCTCCACCATTGAAAACCCTGCTGTCAGACATGATGAATGGCTGCTTGGGGGAGGTACCAGAAGGCATGAGCAAATACTTTAAGGAGAGCAGGATGGGACAAAAGTGGGGGAAAAAGAAAAAATGCACTTTCCACCCATTAAACAGAATATTTACCCTTAAATTATTGATAATGAAAGCAATGCTGCATTGTTTATTTCCCCAAGCTCTGGCTGCAGCAGGCAACTCGCAAGTACAGAACATATATTGTATTCCAGCTCTGTGCTGATTACAATATGAGGCAGGAGCCAAACAGCTTCATTGGGTATAACATGTTTATTGTCTTTAAACAAAAGTGCATTGACTACAAAATAGCTGTTGCGTGGGGTGAGAGAAAATGAAAGATAAATGGTACAAAGCACTTCCTGTTTGTACCGGTGCCTCAAATAGAGTTGTATTTATAGCCTCACAGCCAAAGGATTTTTAAACAAAATGATGCTTGCATTTCTTTACTTCCCACTCCTTTGGATTTTTGCTCCTCCTGTAGTTCATGGCTCTCCAGTAAGGTCTCAGTTGTGTTCTTTGGGCTTGTTTGCAGTGGATTAGCTTGAAAATTTCTTCCTAAGCCTTGAGCACTGTAGTAAAATTGCTTTCCTTGCTTTCTGTGGACTAAATATCTCTATTGATAGAACTGTCATGGTTTGCTGTTTAATACAATAGTCAACTCTTCTTTGAACAAAAGAATGTTTCAAATGAGGTTTTGGGTGTTTAATCAAAGGCAAAAGCTTTCAAGGGATCTTTTCTCTGGAATCTGTGAAGAACAGCCTTGTTGCTGTGTAACACTATGGTGCTTGTAAGTTCATTTTACAGACTTTTTGGGTCAAGGTAAAATTTGTTCTTGTTACTGTGACAGAGATTTAAAAAAACCACATACACAATAACCCCCCACAAACCACCATGTATACACTGCATTAACCCATGTACGGACTACCCCAATTAATGTAGACTCTAGACTCCAATGCTCTCCTGGCTGGCCTCCCACCTTGCACCCTCTGTAAACTTGAGCTCATCCAAAACTCTGCTGCCCGCATCCTAACTCGCACCAAGTCCTGTTCACACATTACCCCTGTGCTCGCTCATCTACATTGCCTCTCAGTCTGGCTTCGATTTTAAAATTATCATTATTTTCAAATTCCTCCATGGTCTCACCACTCCCTATCTCTGTACCTCCTCCAGCCCTACAACCCTCTGAGATCTCTGCGCTCCTCCAATTCTAGCCTCTTGCGCATCCCCGATTTTCTTCGCTCCAGCATTGGCGGCCGTGCCTTCAGCTGCCTAGATCCTAAGCTCTGGAATTCCCTCCCTAAACCTCTCTGCCTCGCTACCTCTCTCGCCTCCTTTAAGACGCTCCTTAAAATCTACCTCTTTGACCCTGTCCTAATATCTCCTTATGTGGCTCGGTGTAAAATTTTGCTTGATAATCGCTGTTTTACGACGTTAAAGGTGCTATATAAAAGCAAGTTGTTGTTGTGAGGAAAGCTGTAGCCGTGAACTAGCTGCAAGCAGAGTAAAAACTTGCAATAAGGAAAGCATTGAAAAAAAATAGATCTACAACTCCACAAGCCACAATTAATGCTACTTCAAAAGCTGGACAGCAGATTCCACCTCATCCTGCTTCACTACAGTACTTCCAAATCCAATTTTCAAAACCTGGCTGTAACTCCAATGAAACCCTTTGTGCACACTGCCACAATCTATGCACAGACTGCCCCAACCCATAGACACTTTGCTTCCACCCATGCATGCTGTGTCTCACCCGAGTATGCTCCGCTCCCACCCATCTGTGCATTGCCTTTAGCACAGTAATCATCATCACTCTGAAGTTATGCTGCTCAGTATCCCTAGGCTTGAAAAGGTTAAAGTGCTGATTAAAACTGAGATAGAACTGCTAGTGGTAGTTGGCCAAAGTGTGCACTTTTATTTCCCAGAATGACATTAAGATTCCTCGTGTTGTAGGATAATTAGCTTTTACTGACAGTCTGAGCTCCTTGCCATACGTGTCAGGGCCTGCTCTGTATGTTCCAATTTTAGATTTCTGTGGTTTGTGTAACACTAATTCCACCAGATTAGCAGAGATATAGGTAATGTATGATATAGGTAATGTATGATATAGGTAATGTATGATATAGGCAATGTATGATATAGGCAATGTATGATATAGGCAATGTATGATATAGGTAATGTATGATATAGGCAATGTATGATATAGGCAATGTATGATATAGGCAATGTATGATATAGGCAATGTATGATATAGGTAATGTATGATATCGGCAATGTATGATATAGGCAATGTATGATATAGGCAATGTATGATATAGGCAATGTATGATATAGGCAATGTATGATACAGGCAATGTTAGCTGCTATTCTCCAACCAAATGTCTGTTCATTTATCATCATGGGTAAATTAAGGCATCAGATGGCAAACTAGTTGAAATTATGTAAATCTGACCTCATAGCAGCTGAGAATTAGTCATGCGATCATTGCAGGTTTGGTTTCTAATAATGGAAAATAGCTATTGCAAGGAAACAAAGTCAGAAGCCACACCTTCCTGAGGCAGAATTTAAAATTGCTGTTAAAGGATTCATGAAAAGAAATGAAGATATTGGTTTGCAAAAATCTTGACAACCAGTATGGGCCATTGAAAGGCCTGAGCAATGATTGTCCACAAAGCTTTTATAAAATACAGTTTTTGCAAATTTTCTCTCCTTACCTTAAATTACTGACACCTACTGAATTCCAGCATCAACTGAACGCCAGTACCTCACCCGAGTGGCCATTCTTCATGTGCATTGCAAGGTGAATTGTTACAGTGAAGCAGCTAACAGCTAGCTTAGATACAGATCTATATCTAGCCCAGCTTGTTTTTAGGCTGGGCAATTACCTGGTACCCGCATGAGCCATTGTGAGAGCAGTGAGCGAATCAGAAAATAGTGATACTGTAAGTAAAGTGCTCTTGTTTGGAAACACAGTCTAAAGACTATTCAACGATTTAATGGAGAGATTATTTGCACAAACAAGTACACTGTATGGGGCGGAGCCTAAACCACGTTTCCTCCCTGTGGAGAAGGTCAGGAGATTAGAGTGAGGAGAGGAGAGGGTATCGGAGGTGGCGGTGGTGGGGAGAAAGAGGACAGGATATCGGGGGGGGGGGGGGGGGGTGGAGAAAGAGGACAGGATATCGGGGGGGGGGGGTGAAAGAGGACAGGATATCGGGGGGGGCGGGGAGAAAGAGGACAGGATATCGGGGGGGGGGGGGAGAGAAAGAGGACAGGATATCGGGGGGGGGGGGAGAGAAAGAGGACAGGATATCGGGGGGGGGGGTGAAAGAGGACAGGATATCGGGGGGGCGGGGGAGAAAGAGGACAGGATATCGGGGGGGGGAGAAAGAGGACAGGATATCGGGGGGGGGGAGAAAGAGGACAGGATATCGGGAGGGGTGAAAAAAAAGAGGACAGGAGATCGAAGGTGGGGGGGGGAAAGGACAGGTGATCGGGGGGGGGAGAAGGTCAGGAATTCGGAGGGGTGGGGCAGAGAAGGTCAGGAACTCGGGGGGGGGAGAAGGTCAGGAACTTGGTGGGGGGGGAGGAGAAGGTCAGGAACTCGGGGGGGGAGGAGAAGGTCAGGAACTCGGGGGGGGGGCGGGAACTCGGGGGGGGGGGCGGGGAGAAGGTCAGGAACTCGGGCGGGGGGGAGAAGGTCAGGAACTCGGGGGTGGGGGAAGGAGGTCAGGAACTCGGGGGTGGGGGAAGGAGGTCAGGAACTCGGTGGTGGGGGAGGTGGTCAGGAACTCGGGGTGGGGGGGGAGAAGGTCGGGAACTCGGGGTGGGGGTGGGAGAAGGTCAGGAACTCGGGGTGGGGGGGGAGAAGGTCAGGAACTCGGTGGTGGGGGAGAAGGTCGGGAACTCGGGGTGGGGGTGGGAGAAGGTCAGGAACTCGGGGTGGGGGGGAGAAGGTCAGGAACTCGGGGTCGGGGGGGAGAAGGTCAGGAACTCGGTGGGGGCGGGGAGGTGGTCAGGAACTCGGGGTGGGAGGGGAGAAGGTCGGGAACTCGGGGTGGGGGGGGAGAAGGTCAGGAACTCGGGCGGGGGGAAGGTCGGGAACTCGGGCGGGGGGAGCAGGTCAGGAACTCGGGGGGGGGGCGGAGAAGGTCAGGAACTCGGGGGGGGGGCGGGAGAGAACGTCAGGAACTCGCGGGGGGAGGTCGGGAACTCGGTGGGGGGGAGAAGGTCGGAACTGGGGGGGGGTGGGGGAGAAGGTCAGGAACTCGGGCGGGGCGGGAGAGAAGGTCAGGAACTCGGGGGGGAGGGGGCGGGGGAAGGTCAGGAACTCGGGGGGGGGGGGCGTGGAGAAGGCCAGGAACTCGGGGGGGGGGGGGGGTGGAGAAGGCCAGGAACTCAGGGGGGGGGGTGGAGAAGGCCAGGAACTTGGGGGGGGGGGGGGAGATGGCCAGGAACTCGGGGGGGGGGGGGGGGGGGGGGGGGGGAGAAGGTCGGAACTGGGGGGGGGGTGGAGAAGGCCAGGAACTTGGGGGGGGGGGGGGAGATGGCCAGGAACTCGGGGGGGGGGGGGGGGGGGAGAAGGTCGGAACTGGGGGGGGGGGGGAGAAGGTCAGGAACTCGGGGGGGGGGGGGCGGGGGAAGGTCAGGAACTCGGGGGGGGGGGGGGCGTGGAGAAGGCCAGGAACTCGGGGGGGGGGGGGGGGGGCGTGGAGAAGGCCAGGAACTCGGGGGGGGGGGGGGGGAGAAGGCCAGGAACTCAGTGGGGGGGGGGGGGGGGGAGATGGCCAGGAACTCGGGGGGGGGGGGGGGGGGGGGGGGAGAAGGTCAGGAACTCGGGGGTGGGGGAGAAGGTCAGGAACTCGGGGATGGGGGAGAAGGTCGGGAACTCGGGGATGGGGGAGAAGGTCGGGAACTCGGGGATGGGGGAGAAGGTCGGGAACTCGGGGGTGGGGGAGAAGGTCGGGAACTCGGGGGGGAGAAGGTCGGGAACTCGGGGGGGGAGAAGGTCAGGAAATTGGGGGGTCGGGGGGGAAGGTCAGGAACTCGGGGGGGGGGGGGAGAAGGGAAAGGTCTGGAACTTGAGCGGGGCGGGGGGGAGGTCAGGAACTCGGGTGGGGGAGAAGGTCAGGAACGCTGAGGAAGGTCAAGAACTGGGGGGGGAGGAAGAGACAGTCAGTAACTCGGGGGTTGGAGGAAAGGTCAGGAACTCGGAGCGGGGGGTGGAGAGTAGGTCAGGAACTGGGGGGGTGGGGGGGAGGTCAGGAACCTGGGGGGGAAGAGCACGGAGAGAACTGCGGGAAAAGGGGAAGAACATGATCCTGGTCTAAAGCAGGGGGGAGGGGATGAGAGCCAGAACGTGATCTAGATGGAAAGACGGATCACGTTCTCCCCCTCTCTTAGATTTGGATCACATTCCTCCAACCCCTACCTCACCACCACCCCCTTTACACCCACACCATGTTCTCCCTATCGCTCTCCCTATCGCGCCCCCTACCCAACCCCCCAGACCTGGATTACGCTCTTGACCATGAACGGCAGCGAGTTGATTTCATAAGAACATAAGAAATAGGAGTAGGCCATTCGGCCCTTCGAGCTTGCTCCGCCATTCAATAAGATCATGGCTGATCTGATCTTGGCCTCAACTCCTCTTATATGCCTGTTCCCCATAACCCTCAGAACCCTCGGAAAGCCTGGCACGTGTGTGGCAAGGGGCATTGTTGGACTGACCGAAATCCGGAAGTTAAGGCACTGTCACTATTCACTTCGCACCCAATAAACTTGTTAACAATCCGAGACCCACACAAAATGCCCCATCAGTCACCGCAGCTCTCACCCAGAGTGTTTAGTTTGATGGAGTGATTAGCGACAGTGTGGATACTTCCGGTTTTCAGTTGACCAGTGATGACATCCTGCACATGAGCCGGGCCACTCGATGATGCCATTCTCAGTGCATGCTAAAATCTACGGTTCTGCTTGTGATGTCACTTGCAATGACATCACTCTCACTTGTTCTCGTTGAATGAAGTGCGCCTCACTAAACCAACCTTGCAGCTCAAATTATGTAAAATAGTCAATGCTGTGGATTTCACTCAGCAGATCAGGCAGCATTTACGGAAAGAGAAACAGAGTTAACGTTTCACGTTCTGATGAAACGTTCTGCTCGTCTCTCCACAGATGCTGCCTGATTTGCTGAGCATTTCCAGCATTTTATGTTTTATCACTCAACTGATGACTGGGAGGAGGTTGACAGGGCAGGCCATACGTGGCTGTGTGAGAGTCAACTTGCTTTTCTAGGTGACCCTCCACATTAACAGGTAGATGCCACTGTCATGGCTGCACTGGAGCTGCTTGGCTCAGGGAGCCTGCCTGTGACAATGGCTGGATCAAATTAGAGAGGTCGCACAACACCAGGTTATAGTCCAACAGTTTTATTTGAAATCACAAGCTTTCGGAGCTATCGATTGCTCCTTCCTCAGGTGAAGTAAATTAGATACAGAATCGCCAAAGCATATATAGATAGAGAACAAAGCATGTGTACCTTACAATTGCAGACCACTAAATTAAATCATCCTGACTATCTGCCGAGGTGTGATAAAGTTAATCAAGTCAGCCAGGAAGGTACCACATCAAAGACATAGCAAGATACAACTGAGACAATGAGGTGTAGTCGCAGGGGTTCTAACGTGTCAAAAGCTGCCGTCTGTATGTAAAACGAAAAGCTTTAAAATTTTTACTTTTTTACTGGGAAAATTTTTACTTTTTTACTGGGAATCACATCTGTGAACAAGCCAATTACACATTGCAGAGACTTTGAATTACTCGCCAGAAGGCAGGATCAAATTGCACAGTCCAAACTGTTGGGTGTCTCTTGTCCTCCAAGGGGACCAATCAGAAATCTGGTCCTACCCACTTGTGGTGCAAATGAATACAGCCATGATTTAAAGAACTAGAAATGCAAATCATGGTATCAGAAATGTGTTAATTTGCTCTACCGATGAGTCAGCGGGTTTAGTCTGCGAGTAAATGAGCCATAAAGTACAATGCTGAGTTAGATTAACCGAGTAAATATCTGTGTATTATGCAAATGTATTCTGTATTGTTAAGCTATTTTTCCTATTATAATATACACTAACCTACATTGAGCATGAAGGATAAATACATTCCCAAAATCAATCTGCTCAGACTAAACAAACAAGACCCTAAATGGATTAACAAACAAATTAAAAGTGAGATAAAGAGAAAACAGCCTCTACAAATCCTGCAGGGGAAACGGAGGAGGGGCTCACTGGAATGTATACAAGAGAATGTAGACAAATGTTAGTGTGAACAGAGAGACACAGCAGCAGAGGCATCGCAGCAGAGGTTACGCATAACATTAAAAATATTCTTTTAGTACAACCAACAGCAAGAGGGCAGTCAGAGAAGGGAAAAGCCTAAAACATAACTCTCTCTCTCTCTCTCCACAGATGCTGCCTTACCTGATCAGTGTTTCCAGCATTTTCTGACTTTTATTTCAGATTTCCAACATCCACAGTATTTTGCTTTTCTTTGTTTTTCTATTGTCTTTAATTTATTTAATGCTGCTTTCCATGGTACAAAGTTCTCATGATGCGGAGATGCCGGTGTTGGACTGGGGTGGACAAAATTGAGAGGTCGCACAACACCAGGTTATAGTCCAACAGTTTTATTTGAAATCACAAGCTTTCGGAGCTATCGATTGCTCCTTATCGATTCACCTGAGGAAGGAGCAATCGATAGCTCCGAAAGCTTGTGATTTCAAATAAAACTGTTGGACTATAACCTGGTGTTGTGCGACCTCTCAACAAAGTTCTCAGCCATCTAACAATCTGTTTTTCTTTAAAGCAAGGTCATTCCACCAATACTTCTTCTCTTGGGTTTTTCTTGTCTTTCCTTCCCCTTTGTTCTGATTCCATTAAAATGCTTGTTCATCTTTCCATCGTTCTCTGCTCTGACGAAGAGCTGTATGCCTGAAACATTAACTATTTATTCTCTCCGTCGGTGCTGACTGGCCTGCTGTGTGTTTATAGCATCTTCGGTTTTGGTTTAAGGAAAAAAAAATCAGCCAGCATTCCCATTGCTAATTGCTTTCCCAGGAACACTGCTGGTAAATGCATACAAGTGGATGTTGGGTGAGAAGAGCATTGGGCTTTACTGAGATGTTCTCTGTATTTAAGTAGCCTGTGAAGTCTCATTATCACACTCTGCACAAAGAATGGCCACTAGCAGATGTCTCCTGGCACGTGTCAACAATATTCTGGCAAGAGTCAGCACTGTCAGGAGAGGAGGGGAGAAAACTGGGGAAAAAGAAACAATGGATTGAAATTTCAAGATTTTGGGGGGCAAAAGTGGTGTATTTCGAAAATATATGTATGGCTTGTCAAATCAGGAGGTGGCTGAGTTGACAGGCTTTGAATGTCCACAAACTTTGTCTTAAACATCAGCTTTGACTGAACTAATTAAAAAAAAATTCAGCTGTGATATTAATACAGGATCTTGCCTTTCAGCATTTTCACTCAGGGAAGTCTGTTGTTCTTCTGTCACAGAGCCCTTACTACTTTCCTTCTCTTTTTGAGGCCAGCAGACCATACTCCAGACATTCCTATATGTGTCTTTATAATGAAACCAGAACTGCTTAAACTTTGGTAAGGAGGCAGAGAAGGAACTTTTGTATCCATTACAAACTGGCCTCCAAACATCCTTCAGAGCATTGGGCTTCATAACATAAAGTATATATTTGCTGCGTGCTTCTTTTTACCACCCTGCCTACTCTGGTGCCTCTTGATGCTGTTCTTAAACCTATCCTGGTAATGTGCCAATATTTGAGGACTGGGATGCCAGTGGTGCTTTGCTGTGCTGCAAATTGAGGGGGCTGGCTAGAAAGGTCACATGAGCAGATACCAGAAGAGGACAGCACCATGAAAGTGGATTCTAGTAACTCTACTTATGCTGGATGTGAGTGCCCACTGATCAGTGGAAGGGCAGACCTAAAGGTATCAGTTAGATCCTGCAGACCAACAGATAATGCCCCGTTACTCTCAGAAGCCACTTTCTATCATTCTCTCCAAATGGTCCCCAGAAGGCCAGTGGTCAAAGCATAATTTTGGAGGCACTGACTGGTCTGAAGGCTTTGCGGTCATGGGGAACAGATGCAGGTGTTCGTTGTACCACCAACCGCTCGAGGTAGCACTCCAGGGAGCACTTCTTCAGATATTGGCACTAAGGATTTCAGTGGACCCCACCATGATTCTGACCACGTGTCTCATGTCCTCTGAGATGGTCCTTAGTGCCTCCATGTGAGTGTGATGCTCATCCAGTATCATTCTTTATAGAGCAGGACCCCAGAGTTATGAGTTTGCAGGCTTGGGGAACCAAGGACTGACTTCAGCAGAACCTCCGCTCCACTGTGTCACATTCCACTTTCATCTCTGACTTCTCTGGCATTATGAGGGTTATGAATGAAGAAGTGACACACATATAAAGAGACTGCAAGGAAGGGTCACAGGAGCAGGTAGTTTACCTTGGCTGTTCTGGTGGGATCATTAAATTTCCTCATGCATTGAAAAGGAGTTCTGGAGTTCAGCGAGGGGGCACGCAATGCCACAGCCACCTCGCTGCACAAAATGGGCACCACATTCATGCTGGGACTAAAGCCCTCTACCGTAAACATACCTTTCCTCCTGTTCCATATATCTGTTAGGAGGATTTGCAGGTCCGGCTCTCTGAGGTTTGCCACTCGTTTCTTCGACCTGGTTGCCATTCTTGCCACCCAGGTTGCCTGCTTCCTCCAGTGCTTACATTGCCCCTTTAACCAACAGCAAGTTTTACATCCTGCTGTTACACCAGGTCTCCTCCAGGTATTTTCCACCCCTTCCCCAGTCATTCGGGGCCCTTTTGGGGCCTAATGTCTGCCTCTACAGGAGTTCTCACCCACACTCCACCCCCTCGCACCTGAGGAGTTACAGGCTTATTTAGACAGCCTGCACACCTCTACAACATTTACTTCAGCTGGCCCTACAATTCACAGCAGGGCCAGCATCACCATCTTGAGGCAGACAGAAGCTCCTCCCAGTCCCAATTCCAGCAGCGCTGTTGTAATTTGGGGCTCCATGTGTTGTGAGCTGTATGGGCCTGGGTGAAAATCGTGTTGTGTTCTTGGAACCCTCAGCACTGAATCTCACCAATCGGTACTTTTCAAATGTGGGTGTGCAATCTGATCAAGTTAACAAACAGATAAAGACAGATTTTATTTAGCTCTCAGTAATCACCTTGTGCTACGAGCTAGACTGAACTCAACATTGCAAAAGACTGTGGGAAAAATTCAGTTGGTTTGCACCTCCCGTTAGCGCCTTAAGAGGGCGCTAATGGGGCGCAAAGCAACTAGCGCCCGTACGCGGCGATGTTTGCGCCGCTCACGAAATTAACTAGACATTTTGCGGCGGCGCTAAACACTACCGCCACGATCTCCTGCGCCGGCAGATCGTGACGTCAGTCGAGTGCGCAACGCCCCGGTAGCACCCTGGACCAGATATTGAGTGGCGCCCCCTGCCTTACCGCCTGCCGCTAGCAACGACAGGTTGAGGGGAGCGTTTTGCAGTCAGGAAAGGACTGGGGGAGCGCTATTTAAAGGCAAACGCTTCCTGCCTTTTTTTGTTGGTGTCATTTTTGCACCACGCATTCTGAGAGAGAGAGAGAGACTTCTGGTGAGATTCAACGCTGTGTGAAGGAGTTTTGGGTACTGAGCAGCACTTTGCAAGTTCATTTTGATTTGCCCTTCCTTGTATCGATTTAGAAGAGACTGTGGGGGCTGCACTCTGAGCTCTTTCCCTGGGCCTCTCCATTGTTCTTTCCAGCAGATTTGATGTACAGGTCTCTCCAGGCCGAGATTGAAGGCTGCAATGAGCAGGATGTGGATGGAGAGCAAGATCAACCCTCCCATTTAAGAACTGGCCGGCACCATTGTGTCTGTGTTCCATTGCTGACTGACATCACATGAGCTTCGCCAGCGCTCTGAGGTAGCGCCTCGCTCCTCGGCTTTTGCGCCTTAAGACAGGTGTGAAGCGCCTGATTTAGCGCTCCAATCACCTCCAGGGGCGATAGAAGCCAAGTTTGCAGTCGGAGGCGATAATTAGCGGCAGGCGCTAATCTTTGCGCCCGGCCGATAATTGCGCCCCAAATGGGGCGATACTGAATTTTTCCCTGTGTGTCCTTAACTAAATAATTGCCCTATTTTGCCAGATATATAATTTCACTGGTTTCCTATTGCGGATCAATACCCTTGAGTTACTGATATTGTCCCTTTCCTGGAGGGCTACGTTAAAAAAGGCAATAAAGAAACCACACTTAAAATAATCATCACATCACTGTGACAGTAAACACCAAAACTAAAAGACGATTACTCAGCAATGTGACTGGTGACAGCCCTGCCCACTGTAGACAAATGTTAAAGTCCAAACTGGCCAAATTTCCCTTATGTGTATGTTACACACATACATTACTTGTATGCGGCAAAAGGCATTTATGCCAGGGTTTAAAGTTGTTCATGATAAGTGACTGGTTTGACACTCCTACTCTTTTCAGCCTTGGCCTGCGCTTTCAACCATGGCCCTTCACCCAGATTTTCAGCAAACACAGTTTAAAAACGTCAAAGCTCAAAATAGCAGCATATATAAAGATAAGCAAGGAAGCATGGATATAGTATAGATGTTTGGGGAGACATTGGGAGGAGGATACAATAAATCGGTAATGGAGAAATGAAGCAGTTTTTCATCACTCCCCAGGTTTCAAAAGAGCGGTGCTGTACCAAGTTCCTGGCTCTGTCTCCCTCATTTACATTCCCACCTGGCACATACTCCATCAGACAGTGGCCAGAAATAATGTGTATCTGCTGTCACCGGAAAAGAGTCAGCCCTTTTATATTTTCTGGTGCAGGCGACAGCCGCTCTGTTACAATTTAAAAACACCTCAAATTTACAACAGCAAATGTCATTGAGGGAACTACAATGGGTTAAGATTCCTGGCAAATTCACACTTTTCTCCCCACCTCTTCTGACACAATTGACTCTTGTAAGGTGTGGCTCCATGGGTACAGGGAGAGATCGCGGGGAGGGGAGGGAGAGATCGCGGGCGGGGAGGGGGGGGGGG